>JAUMJJ010000409.1:0-600000 GCA_033556795.1 Tapera naevia | reverse complement strand
TTATTTATTCCATTTCACCTTTCCCTCACACTTGAACTCTTTCCCTCAAAAATCCTGACTTTGGCCAGTGTAATAATTGGTGATGAGCATTCAGTGAAAAGAGAAGACTTTCAGGAAGAGCCCAATCTGAAGCACTGACCAGGATTTCCACAAACACAATACCCAAAAACACTCACAGTACAGATTAGCAATATAAACATAACTTTAAAACGAAGTCAGAAAATATCAAACCATATAAAAAGTACACAACTTTTTCTTATAAACAGATAAGCAATAATATAAACACATTTTCATTTATGTAACAAGATGAAGATACCGGATAGAAATACAGCAAAAACCTACCTTGAAGATGGCAACATGCTTGTGGGCCTGAAGTTTGCCACAAATGGATTTGTTGAATCATAATCAAAACTCTCCTGCTGAGTTTCACCAAACGCACTGGGTGATTTCAAGTCAGTAGAAGTGTCTGAGCCCCCGTTGCTAAGTTTATCCGACCGCCTGCCATCTTTTTTTCCGGTAACTCTTTCAAAAAGACTAACTTTCTCCTTTTTCTCTTTTTTCATTTCTTTTCGGATTTCGACCGGTTTGGAAAACAAACTTAAGTTTTGGTCCCATGTTGCTGGGCTTTCTTCAAATGGATTCTTCTGTCTTGGCAGTGTAGCGAATTTTTGGGGTAAGGAAGCACTCACATTGGAAAATGGGTCACTTTGTGCTTCAAGAGCAGCTTCATCAACCGTGCTGTCAGGCTGGGTCATTTTAGAAGTGTCAACACTTAATGTCCTTCTATGTGGAGATTTTAGACTCCCTGCAAACAACCTGTCGTTAGTATATCATCAAAGAGAACCCAAATCACAGTTTATGACATGCAGAGAACCATAGCTTAGGTACAGAAGTCTTGCAACTGAGTCTCAGTTCAAAACACTGCTGAGTAACCAAGCTATTTAAAATGACACAGATATTTGTGGTCTTGACTTCGGGATTCAGAAATGTTTATGGATAGACACTACAGCAAACTTTTGTTTCCTGAATGAAAACTAAGTTCTAAAAAGAAGACATCTCAGACTGGCATCCCGTTCCAGAAAGTGGCACTAGGATAGTGCTGCATACTAACTTTGAACAAGGCAAAGTATTTCCAGTTCTTTGTATAAATCAGATTTAAGCTTTCAGTTAGATTTTTCAACTTTTTAAATAAACTTTTAAGAAGCTATTTTGCTCAGAGTTCCCTCTAGAATGCAACACTTCTCTACCACATACTCTCCAATGAGGACATAAGAAAAATGCTAAATTATGCCTAATATAAGTTATTTCTTATGCTCAGAAACAGCAGCTATGAGTTCCCACCAACTAATGGGAGTGAAATAAAATAAGCCAGCAATGATTCTCAACTTTTTGGCCCTGTAATTGCTTCATAAACTAAAGAAACAGACTTTTGAAAGCTCTAATAGCAGTTATTACAATGGCCATGAGTTTTACTTACCACCTTCATCAACCGAACCAAAGGACTCTAGCTGACGCCTGAAAAGGTGAGGGTAGCCAACTGTGCTGGATTTCATTTTCTCTGAGGAGACATGGGGTCCCGTTAAATCTGACATCGAATGAGCTGAGGACAGGCGCTGAGGTCCCAAAAGGAAAGGTTTTTTTGGTTTTGATTTCACTTGTACTTCACCACTACGCACCTCTACGTTCGCATCAGGTGTGTGAGTACTTGGGATGATGGCAGAGGATGTATCCGAAAACGTCCCATCATTCTTTCGACCCTTCATTTTGTCTTTTAGCTTAGCAAAAGGGGATTTCGTTTTGTCCTTCATTGACAAATCAAACATACTTGCTGTCATATTATTCCTCATAAACTGAATATTGACCTTTATTTGTCCTCTGTCTTTAGTTCTCTTCCCTTGTCTGGACTCGAGGGGAAACCACCTTAAAGGAGAAAAAGAACAAGATAAGCTGTGTCTTCCTGAGGCTTGTCATTAAACTCTGGTTAGCTGGTTAATGTATCTGGCTCACAGTTTAAAATATGAAAAGTAAAAATGTAAATATTCCTGTATTGAAAATCCTTTTTCCTTTGATTTTGCTCAGGTTTATAAGCTAGCAAATATTTTTCTTCTAACTACTGGTTAAAGTTTATGTCACCTGCACTAGCAAAGAAATACCTGTGACCTCTGACTAGTGAACTATCATTTCAGTCCTTCAAACTGCAATCCCTACCAGTGCTGACTTGTAACTCCACAAGCACTGGTGGCAGAACAGTGAGCGTGTAGGTGATCTACCAGCCACCCCTCCTTTTGCACGTAGGATTAACTCCAGAAATATCTCCACAGGCTTTGGAACCATGACATGAACCCCCACTCCCTGCAAAGAGATCACAGGTGTGCTCATCCATTTCAAAACAAGAAGTGTTCTTCTTTGCCAGGTCCAATAAAGCCTTTTTCATTGCCCAAGTGTCTTGTTCATTCCCGGTTGTGCTCTGTTGTCCTACAGAAGCATCTACAGAGTTACGGTTCAATCTTCCTTCACCTAAATGAACAACTGACAGACAAACCCTTCTCTACACCCATCATCAATAGCCTTTTCTATTTAAAAAAGGGCACAAGGGAAAATCTCAGATGTGCCAGCTCCAAAGAAGTGCTCTAAATCCACTTTTGGGAGAAATGCACACACACATGCTAATACAGAAGTGCAGCATCACAGCAAAGTCACTTTTGAATTGGAGACTGAGAAGTAAAACTGCCTACCAGCCCAGATGCAAAATTGGTTATGCAGTTATACATACATTATCCAATACTGCCAAATTTAGAAAGCAAGGTTAGTAAAGGAGAAAAATAACTCTCAATTTCCTTTCAGGTTTCATAAATATTTCTAAAGGTGGTAGCCGAGTTCAAATTTTCAGGCAGATACTATTTCTTGAGCTGAGAAAATGCTTCTAAAAGGGACCTGCCAAAGAAATAATGAAAGGGTAAGGAGTATTATTACTTTTTTTGTTGCTTTGTAATGTCTGAAAGGTTTTATAACCCATACTAAACCAGAATAATTAAGAATTATCAGATCTTGTCTGTCCCGACACCAGACAATACAAATTCAGACAAGCAGACCCAGAAGTTCAAACCAGTAGGAGGACAATTAAACCTTTAGGAAAAAAAGTTTTTCTTCTGCTGAGAGGTAACTTCATTTATGTATTTTAAATGAAATGCAAAACCTGAAATATGTTATGAATCTGAAGAAGATGGATCGTTTTTCCTTTTAGTTAATAATGTTTCACTTCTTGGTAACTGATTCCAGAAACACTTTAAGTCATCGATATACAGTCATTACAGAAAATACACACAACAGAACCCAGAGTAAATCTTTTGTAAGATATATAATATTGCAAAAACTGGAAGACAAGATGGCCTACTTACTTTAAAACTCTTCCTTAAAAAAAATATAAGTTCATATTCATATTTTCCTTAAAAATAAAAATACACAGCTACAATGAGCAAGGCCTTGCTCAGAGAGATTTCATGTGCAGAAAAAAAAAAACAAACCAAAAATCATCCTGAAACTATGAAAGTCTTCCTAGACAGACACTAAACATAAATACAAATAAGGATTATCTGCGTTTTACAAGGCTTAACAGGCAGAGACAACCTCACTTTCTGACATCCAAATTTAACAGCTCAGCCTACACTGAAAGAAAACACATTCCCCTTCTCCCTCCTTTCCTCCCCTCCCAGGACTCAAACGGTAACACTGGATCTCTGATCAGATTGCTGAAATTCCTTACGTTTGTAAAGGTTTTGCCAATTCCCAAGCAAACTGACTTATGACACTCACTAACTTGTTTTAGAACAATATCAAGATGTAAATTCTTAAGTTTTTGCTGTGTGGAAGAAAGCCTTTTCTTTCCAGGCTTCATTTACCTCAGTTGTTGACATTCTTATCATCAACCAACAACCGCCCTATGGCACCATCAGTACTCACCTGCTGGCGTGCCTCCACGTTGTTTCAGCATTCACCGCGTCTGGAGGAGGCAATTCCAGCACCCAACTGTCACAGTGCCTTGAAAACTTTTAATTTTCAAACTAGACTTTGAAGAACTTGACACTAAAAATAAGTTCAGCTGGGAAAACAAAGAAACTCTCCTTACCCTAAGGAGAGAACGTGATGGCACAAGAGACTGGATCTCATATCTGCTGGGACCAGGTTCAACACTTCCTACAGAATTCAATCATCAACTCTTTACTCCAGCAAAACTCCTCTGCACTTCAGTGAAATTTCTGTTTGAATAATGATCGAATCTTTGTACAAAAGACAGATATTTTATTTTCATAAGCACTTCTAGGAGGTTTCTTTGTTACCTTGAATGGTTTATCTTGTTTTAGTCATAATGAAGGTTCCACACGCTTCAGCTTATAACAAGACAATATGAGAAGCAGACTCAAATCATGAATTTCCTCAAATTCAAAGGCGAATAATTACTTTTTTAAAACAGATGAGAACAAATGCAGGCAATGCATTTGTGTGGAGCTACACGTGAACGAGCAACCAAGTCTGTCAATGTTTCTTATTACAATCTGCTTCTACAACATATGGGCGTGAGCAACAAATAGAAAAACCAGCACTGTGTATAATAGAAAAAAGAACTGGAAAATGAAGTCCACTGTTTTCAGATAACAACGCTTGGGTCCTAAAATACTAAATTCCACCATACCGCTGCCAATTTAAAAAATTGTAATGCATTATAAAAGCCAATAAAACTTGCTATTTTGGTTTTGTTTACAGTACTTTTAGCCACAATAAATGCTCCATTTGTCAGGCTGCCACGAGCTGATTCTATAGAAAGCCTGTACAAAGCAGGAAAATAGCCAATAACATACACGAACAAAACAGGGTGGCTTTTATGAGAGCAGATGCTCTTTTATTTAATAACCAAATATTACATCCAGTCTTGCAGACAGTCTTTATTTAAACAGACCTTGTACAAAGTCTGGCAAATTTTCCCAACTTCAAAGGAAGCCCTACTGCCTTCTGAATCACATTCATACTTCTTGCTCTCACCTTCAAATGTTCTGTAGGACAACGTCCTCCACACCCCCTCTAATTTTGACTGTTCCCCTATGGTTTCCATCAGAATAACCCTTGCTGGTTTTTCTCATCTGTTTTTAAATGCACTAATGGGCTTCGCCTGTCTGGCGCAGGTTTCTGATCATTTGGATTTTGTAAGTATTATATAAATTGCTGCTCTGTACGCTGGCAATTTTTTTTGAACGTGGAAAGAGAAGAACAGTCAAGGCTGAAAAATTCTGCTGCTCAGGCAGCCCTGAAACACTAAAGTCCTGTCTAAAGAAATATGACAAAATTACTCACTTTGGGCCATACATACAATCAGGGGTGCAAAAGGCAAGCTTATTTCTATGAAAGACAGTAATCATCTTCTGCATACTATTCACATAAATGGTGTGGTATCAAGAGTACTGAACCATTTACCTTAGAAAAGGTAGACAGGGAGAGGGAAGGAGAAAACTGAAGTGTTACTATTAATAAGCAAGTTACAAAATTCTAGCCTGCCTATTCCATCTAAAGAGATGATCTACAAACATGCATTATTTACACAATTTCTTCACTTGTTCTTCTCCTCCCCTTTTTCTGATTTCATTTTCTTGCCATGAACATGGTTTTCTAACTCACTTTTGATTATCTACACTATTCTCATTATACACTTTATCCTGCATTCAACAAACATTTTGAAACCCCTATCTTGCTTCTCTTTTCCCAACAGAAGGAAGCTGATATCGTGGTGTCTCATCCTCCAAATTTGTAACAGGATTTTCTAGACCATCAGGTGCTTCTAAAACTACCCGTTTAAAAGATCATCAAAATCCCAATGACAGAACATGTTCATCAGCTGTCACGGACTTTTTCATCTTAGATTACCACATTCAAGCTGGTTACTCCAAAGAAACCCGCTTCACAAAATTCCACTAACATAAATGCCCACATCTAATGGATAAAACCCATCACCTGAAGCCCAGAACTAACATTTTCATTAGCACCAAACGCACTTTGAAAAAAGCAGAAGTATGTTTTGTGATAAATCACTCAATACCACTCTGAAACCCTGTCCCAAAAGTCAGTAAGTAGGAAAATTGAGGCAAGGGACTGAGCCCAGACTCCACGGTGTAAGTGAGGAAATGAAGAAGAAAATGGATTATTTATTAAAATAAGTGATGACATTCACAAAGACAAACGCCATTGCTTTCTGGAAGCCAAGTGAAGTGAGATATACAAAGTCAAGTTTAAAAATAAATATTACAGAGTGACATGGTAACACCACAAACCATATGGGAACTGACACACATCCCAGCACCCTCACTAAGGGGCAAGCTAACGTCAGCTGGAATCAAAGTCGTTACGTGCTCTTTAGTTTATTTATTATTTTGGCTAAAGACTGTGAGTGGAAACTTTTATTTTAGAAACAAAATAACTGAAGGTATGAGAATGCAGGCTGGTTATTTCAGCCGAGTGTGTGTGCACAGAAAATGGAGAAGTATTGCGATCCAGATGGCCCTCAGACTCTGACTCAGAACCACGACTTACTCAGAGGATGTGCTTGCACTGATTGGTGAAATGTAAATGCTGGGAACATCACTGGATAATTTCAAACTACTATAATCCCATAAAGCTACAACAAGGCTCAACTTCTTGTTTTCCCCAATAACCATCTTTCTCTTCTGCTCCTCACTACTCATTTTATTCCTTTTTTCACCTTTACTGAGTGGGTGCAGTGAAAGCAACAGCACAAATCCATACGGATACTCTAGGCTGACTGTGTCTAGAGTTGTTGCTGTGTCTTTGACAAATTTCTCAGTTATGACTCTTCCCACTTTTGACTGGAGCGGAACAAGTTTTTTTTCTCTAACCACAACATTTTGATAATTTCTGTCACAGTCTGTCATTTCCTCTACTATTTAGTTTCAACACCTAAAATGCATTTTGCTGGTTTCAACTAAAGACTCAAAAATAGAAAATAATGTTTGTAATGCATTAGGTTTGTAAAATCATTTTTAAAAGGCACTATTAATTAACGAGCACTGAGTCCTACACATTCAAACTATCTCTTTAGTGGTTGTTTGCTTGTTCATAATTCAAGTTGCATTTGAACCCGCCTACTCAAGCACTTGCCTCTTGCTTCTGCTGCTACAGAGGAGAGAGGACAGGGTAGAGGCAGTCGAAGGGGGAACGCGTCCATATCCAAGAAGGAGGCTGCCAAGAAGGAATTCACACTAATTTGAAGGAAGTCACCCAGTTTGCATATCTTTCAGAAAGCTCAGCAAGTATTGATTGTGGTCAATTGTGAATTCCTTCTGTTTACTTGTTTGCCAAGAAGCTCTTTTTAACTATTCTATATGATCAATATAAGCAGAGGAGAAGCATCTTCGATAAGGCCCAGAACTCTTCACTGTGCAACACTCAAATAAGCATTTTTTTACAGCACTGCTGCAATTTGGGCGTTGAGGTATAATATAGAAAACAGGGAGACAGGGAATTAAGTCACAAATAAAACCAGCTCCTCCAAAAAGGTCTCTAAAAGAAATAACAATTCTACCATCGCCTGTCCCTCTCAAATTTATAACATTCCAGACAAGTGTTACATCTTAAATCAGCTGAATGTATCATAAAATTAGCTCTCCAGGAAAGCTAATAAAAGGACTGGACAATAAATAGCGTGAAACTGGAGAATAACAAGGAAAAGCAAATGCCGATGAAATAAGTAACATCATGGTGAAAGCTAACGGAAATTTGTTCTTCTGTTGCTGTGTTCATTTAGGACACAGGAGAAAAAAACTAAGCAGAGTCACTACAAAAAACTACTGAAAAGTACTTCAGTAAATTATTCATGTCAGCAAATGAGTATTTTTTATTCCATTATTATCAAAAACTTTGTTTTGATGTTACAAATTGTCAGATCATCAGAGTAATAATACAACTATGAATAATAAATGAATTGAAATGTTTAGCAAAAACATATATATGCTTTAAAACAACACATTCACCAATCACTATTTACATTTAAAGTACAAGAGCAAGAGAGGTATATTTATTCTGCAACAGCAGATGAAAAAACTTGTCATGTATCTGTCAGGATGAAATAAAAAAACTTACATTTTATGCAAAAAATAAAATCCATGTCAGAAATCTAAGATCTGAAAGCTTACGCTAAATAGACTTCTAATAAACCAGTATTGAGCTTTTTGAACTGTTAAAAAGCCTCAGTAAAAATCTCACAGCATCTGGAGCTGTGTTTTCAACTCTGGAGAAAAGAGCAGAAGTAGTAAAAAGAATCCACCCGTTTCCAGCTACAGCAGAGATGCGAGAGACTCAAATTTACAAAATTAGCGCAGTGCGATGGACATTTTTGCATCAAGACAGAAAGAAAACGAACTGGGATCCTGCAGATACTTTGGCTGAAGCCTCTGGAAAAGACCTAGCGAGAGACCATCTGAGCCACATCTGGATCCAACCGATCCAGGGATTTTCCACTTCTAAGAATTCAAAAAATCATCGGTTTCGGAAAGAAAGAGAAAAGACCTTGCATGATGGCGCGTGCAAAATTGTCACTATGAAATTGTAGTAAAGATACTGCTTTGTTTCATTAAGTCTTGTGCCAGAGCAAGTTTATTAGAACACAAGACGCACAAATCCTACCACGAGGCCTCTGCCTGAAAACTTTACTGCCAAGAGTATTTTTCTTAAGATGTCACGAGAAAAGCTCTACAAAAAAAAAAGGACTATTTTCCCCTCACATAATGTTTCTGAAGCTGCAACGAATGTCTAAATTTATTTCTTCGAAATTATAAAATATTAAGTTTAAAAAAAAATATACGAAAAGCCAACTGTCACAGACACCCCGCAGTCTTCCTAGGAATTCCAAATCAGCTGGTAGCCTTCACTTCTCATACCTCCTCACTAAAAAAGCACCAGGGAATTGCTGACAGGGTTCAGCATTGTGCAGAATATTAAATATCTTTTTTGCAATACCCTGGTGACTCTTGAGTCTGTCTCTTACAGCACCATATGTACAGCTGTGTTGGAAAGAGGAAGCTATTAAATATATTAAAAAGTAGAAATATTACCAATAGACACTTCATCAAATAACTGGATCTCATTCATCCCCAAACAAAGCAAGAAATGTTAAGGTTACATCAACATAAGAAAATAACTCTGGATTTAATAACGCCACAAGCCTGTTGAACATATTTGAAAGCAAAAACATTGCTTTATAAAACAGATTAGTGTTTCTGAAACAATGAATGTAGCTTTCAACCATCAGAATGCTTTGGTAATAAAGACACTGGGCTTGGTTTTGAAAGGCACTGGGTATCTCGGTTCCCACACCACAGCCACAGCTAGAAGGTCTTCGGGTCCAAATATATTACCCTTAGTTTATTGCCAACACAGGGTTAGGAATATTTTGTATCAAAAAGGATTTAACAACAAAAAAAGAGAATAAGAAAGAGTGTTTTGATTGAGATCCCATTTGCAAATATTCTTGAAAGCTTGCCCTCCTCCAGCATACCTGTACAAACATTGCACCCACATCTACGAGTGATGCTTAAAGGAGATGGCAACACCACGTGTTCCACGAAGGCGTGCAAGTGGACAACCATGATCACCTCTCAAAAACATCTAAATGCCTAAGGACTCTGAATTAGTTTTTCAAAAGCA
This sequence comes from Tapera naevia, assembly GCA_033556795.1. Taxonomy (NCBI): domain Eukaryota; kingdom Metazoa; phylum Chordata; class Aves; order Cuculiformes; family Neomorphidae; genus Tapera; species Tapera naevia. The sequence continues at coordinate 590,295 of JAUMJJ010000409.1, read as the reverse complement.
AGTTTCAAATAGGGCATTTTCTAGGTTTCTAAGCACCCAGAGGCACTGACAAGAAAACTGGACTTCCAGTGGCTCCTCTCTCATAAGAGCTTAAACCGGCACTAACCAAGGACGTGCTGCCAAAAATCCCACCAACAGCCTATCCACACTTTTATACTTATACGAGGCTACTTAAAGTATGGCTGCTCTTTTAATAAGATTTGCAATCTTAAACATCCAAGTAAGTTCTGAAAACAGGACTTGGGCTGTTTGTAAAAATCTCCCGCAGGCCCCACCCTGGCACGGCTTTCTCGGGGAGCCCTGGGATCCTGAGCACTGGCCTAGGGATGCATTGCCGCAGGTTTACGTAGTGCATATTCCCCTCTCACACTTCAGAGGACGAAATGAAAAAAAAACAAAGAGGACTTAGGAAGCTCTGCTAAGCACAACTTCATATAAAAAGATTATTTAACTATCTCAAGGGCTGCATCAATTACCCCACTTATAAATTTCTGTAATAATTTTATAAGACGGCAATACCAATTTTGCTAAAATCGCGGCAAAAGCGTATGATTCCTCAAAGGGAAAACAGGTTTTGCCTCTCACAGCAACACATGAATAATTTATGTATTTTCCTCCAATTTATGAATACATCTTTCTACCTCGATTTACAAAGTTTTTACACTTAGCAGCATTTCTACTTCATTAATCCACCTTTTCACTGTAGAGCAGCTAATTTTTCAAAATAAGGCTGTTGCCTTATTATGACTTATGACTTGCGAAATAATTACAATTGATGATTCAAGAGTATTTAAAACATATCTAAAGAGCACTAAAACTTCCTCAGTCAAGCATCAATAGAAAGTAAGATCCTAAGGCTACAGCCTGTACCATATATTGTATAAGGTTAACTGCTTTGTCTTTAGAAAGAGAAGTAATTAAAAAGTACACTTCAGACCAAGAACCCACAAGAGGTTCTGCACAGAGATGTTCTCTCCTGTTAGATGGTTTGTGCATACTGGTTTGCAAAAAACTTAATTAACCCAAAAAGGTCCCACCAGCACAAAGACAGCTTTGACTTTGGAGCTCCTTCAACCTCAGTCGCTGCAGAGAAGCAGGCCACGTTTTTAGATGGTTTCTGCAGAAACAGCTGTCTGATCCACAAGACCTGGCTGGTGCTGCTGTCCCAATTTCCACCACCAACTGCTTGTTCTGCAACCACAGGAGGTCAACACCTCCCCAGCACAGTCAGGGACAGACAAATCATGACACCCTCTCCATCACCCCAATGAAAGGTCCAGCATCTCACCACATACCCAGCATCACTAACAGAAGAAATACCAGACCGTAACAGATGAGATTTGTGTACAGGAACCCTTCTAATCTACGGAAGAGACACTAGAGGAGGAAAGACTCCAGGGGCAGGAACTTTTTAACCACTGGAGAAAGATCATCAGCGCCCTTACGTCACTGCCTACACACAGCTAGCTTGGAGGACTCCATGCTATTCCTGGGACAAGTACAACTAAAACAAACACAAACCATGCAATCACAGGCATGAAGTACAGCTAAAACAAACACAAATCATGTAGGCACAGGCACGCCTGCAGTACCCCTACACCTATAGTTTATTCCCATACACTTTGGAGGATAAATGACACCCCATACCAGACACTTTCATGGAACCACGTTCTAACTACAAATTCTAAACAATTTTACCGATTCATTTGAAGAACCCAGAGAGTTAGATATGATTACAGTTCAGCCTAATACACTGCTCTGATTCTTATATTTTTTTTTTTGTTGCTGTTGTATTCAAGTGCCAGGATTTGGTAGCAATGGCAATTTTATTTGATAAAAGTTTATGCAATGATTGAGCCTACTACAACACCAGAAATTCCTCTTCAGTCTTCTCTGCTGAGGCCTGCTGTACAGAGCAGCCGGCAGGATTGTGGCCTAAGACTAATCAGGATCAGAAAAGCTGTGCTGCTGCATTAAGCCTTCATTACGTCACAGCTCATTAAATATTTTATATTTAAGTCTTCCTGGTCAATGACCTTGGCTGCAGCAACTGAAGGAAAACATTTTTAAAGGGACGACACCAGGCTTCGAGGGACTCTGAGTCTGAAGCATGACGTGAATTGAAGTAGGAATTGAATGGGGATATGGTCCTCAGCAGAACGAGGGAAAATCTTCATAAAAACAGATTGTCATGAGCTCATATTGCTCACAAGAACTTGTCACAAAATATTAATGTTATTGGCAGTCTTTCCCTGCACAGGGTGACCACTGTGATTACAGTAAACTTCTCTCTAGAAAAGATCAGCCTGCAAAGGTATAACCGTGTATGTGAGGGCCTTTGAACACACCACAGAACCACAGGATGGGTTGGGTTGGAAGGGACCTTAAAGACCATCCACTTCCAACCCCTGCCATAAGCAGGGACGCTTCCCACTGGATCAGGGGGCTCAAAGCCCCATCCAACCTGGCCTTGAACACCTCCAGGGATGGGGCAGCCACCACTTCTCTGGGCAACCTGGGCCAGGGCCTCTCCATCCTCACAGCAAAACATTCTTTCCTCCTCATTTTATTTCAGATTATGTTGATAATAAGGCCGTTATTGCCCTCCACCAAGTATACAAGAATCATAGTATGGTCTGAGTCAGAAGGGACCTCAAAGTCCACCCAGTTCCATCCCCTGCCATGGGCAGACACACCTCCCACTGGATCAGGGTGCTGAGAGCCCCACTCAGCCTGGCCTTGAACACCTCCAGGGATGGGGCAGCCAAGACTTCTTTGGGTTGGGAAGGGCCTTAAGCTCACCCAGTTCCACCCCCCTGCCATGGATCAGGTTGCTCAACAGGAATTACAATGAAAAAACCAAGAGCCACCACTTACTCTGTCTTCCTCCTCTGCTTGTCCTCAAACACATCATTCAGGCTGATGCCCACTTGTCCCAAAAACTTGTCCAGCCCCACCAGCGAGCGGTGCATGACCATCAGGTACAGGATGTATTTTTCTGGATTCTCCTGCATGAGCAATCCAGGGAGCTCGAAGGAGGCCTCTTCCTTCCAGACGGGATCCAGGGTCTTCTCGGCCACGGAGGTGGAGTACTTCTCCTTGCCCAGCTGGATGATGGTGTAGGCATCATTGCTGCCGTTCTTCCCTTTGGGCTTGAGCCCTTTGGCTTGCAGGACCGTCACCTGCACGTGGGTTGGGAACCACCTCTGGGCTTGCTCTGCCAGCATCATCCTTGGGGACTGCGGCACCGACAGCCACCTCCGTCAGCTCTCGCAGCTCCCGCCTGGGGGCGGCGAGGGGGGCACCCGCGAGGGGCTCAGCACCCTCTCCTCGGGGCTCAGCACCCTCTCCTCGGGGCTCCCCACCGCCCCAAATCGGGGTCCCCGCGCATCTCCGTGCCCGGGGGCTGCGGCACCGCCTTCAGCCCGCTCCTCCGCGCTCGGGGCATCCCCCGGGCAGGGGCTCTCGGTGCTGCGGGAAGGGGGGGGACGAGGGGGTCGTGCTGCCCCGTGTCCCGGTCTCCGTGCTTCCCTCCCGGCTCAGCCTCTCGCCGCGCAACCCCCGGGCTCCGCCGCTTCCGCCTTCCCCGTGGCTGCCGGCGGCGGTCGGAGGGCAGAGGGCAGGGTTCGCTCCCTCCCCTCCGCTCCTTCCCCTTCCCGGCCGCTTCCTGCCGGCCCTTCCCGTTCGCCGCTGCAGCGAGGGCACCGGGCGCAACCCCCGTCCCATCCCCGACCGCGTCCCCATCCGCATCCCCATCCCGACCGCGTCCCCATCCCCATCCGCATCCCCGACCCCGTCCCCATCCCCATCCGCATCCCCGACCCCGTCCCCATCCCCATCCGCATCCCCGACCCCGTCCCCATCCCCATCCGCATCCCCGTCCCCATCCCCATCCGCATCCCCGACCCCATCCCCATCCGCATCCCCGACCCCATCCCCATCCGCATCCCCGACCCCATCCCCATCCGCATCCCCGACCCCATCCCCATCCGCATCCCCGACCCCATCCCCATCCGCATCCCCGACCCCATCCCCATCCGCATCCCCGACCCCATCCCCATCCGCATCCCCGACCCCATCCCCATCCGCATCCCCGACCCCATCCCCCTGCTGCCCCAGGTCAGAGCACGGAGAACGCAGAACCACAGAAGGGACCCGCAAGGAGCATCGAGCCCAGCTCCTGTCCCAGCACAGGACACCCCAACATCCACACTGTGGGGCTGAGAGTGTTGTCCAAATGTTTCTGGAATATTGTCAGGCTGTAACTGCTTCCCTGGGGAGCTGTTCCAGTGCACCCTCTGGGGGAAGAACCTCTTTCTAATGTCCCACCCAACCCTCTCCAGCACATGATACATTCCTGCCATTCCCTTGGGTCCTGTGTTGGTCACCAGAGAGAAGAGACCAGTGCCTGCTCCTCCCCGTTGAGGAAGCTGTAAAATACCACGAGATCCCCTCTCAGTCTCCTCCAGGCTGAACAGACCAAGTGACTTCAGCGCTCCCCATATGATTTCCCCTCCAGACCCTTCACCAGCCTTGTGCCCTCCTCTGGACACTCTCCTGTAGCTTTATAGCCTTTTCCTACTGCAGCACCCAAAACTGCACACAATACCTGAGGTGAGGCTGCACCAGTGCAGAGTGGAGTGGAGTCACCTCCCTTGACCAGCTATCCGGAATCCTAGACCGACTGGAATAATCCTTGGGGTTGGAACTGGATGATCATTAAAGTCCCTTCCAACCCAAACCATTCTATGATTGAAGAAACATGCAGTGCATGGTTGTTTGCACAGAATAGTGATAATCCATTTTACATCATTTGCAATATTATCTCTAGACAAGTTTTCTTTCACTACAGCTGTGCAGCTCCTTGTGAAGTTTAATGAAATCGACATCCCCTCCCTCGTAGTGTTCAAGGCCAAGTTGGATAGGACTTTGAGCCCCCTGATCCAGTGGGAGGTGTCCCTGCCCATGGCAGAGGGTTGGAACAGGATGGGCTTTAAGATCCCTTCCAGCCCAAACCATTCTTGACATCTACATGAGAATCTGTTTTGGGCAGTGTCAGGCAGTTTTTCTACAGATCTTCTCATCCTTTGTAATTTACAGATTCATCCATACATGATACATCACAGAAATCTCTGATAAATTCTTTCTATCATTGATGATAACTGAGATTGGTTTGTTTGCTTGCTTTTTTCCTTCTTCATCTTTCTGATTTTTAACCCCCCATGGTTACCTTCTGTGGATAAGCCAAGTGAAGAATGAAGATTCTTCTTACTAATGGTCCTTAACTGGCAAGCACTCAGCAAGCAAACCAGCAGGTTCCTGCACATAAAGAATCGTAGAATGGTTTGGATTGGAAGGGATTTTAAAGATCACCCAGATCCAACCCCCCTGCCATGGGCAGGGACACCTCTCACTGGATCAGGGGGCTCAGAGCCTCACAACCTGGCCTTGAACACCTCCACGGATGGGTATTTTCCACCCCATTTTTATTTCCCATCCCATCTGCATGCTCTGGCAATCCTATATTTAAGTGAGAAAGTGAAAACAATTGTCAGATGTTTTGAGGGCACATCATTTTGTTGATGGTACAAATTAGAAGCTATGTGCATGTGTACATACAGACCTGTAAGTAAAGTTACAGTTATTAACTTCATTTCTACAAAAAAAAAAAGCAGCCCACACACAATCTCAGGGCTGGGTATCCCATCCCACAAACAGTAACAAGCAAGGAAACTGGAAGCCAATTCAGATAATACTTCACCCACTGCCGTAACAAGCAAGGAAACTGGCAGCCAATTCAGATAATACTTCACCCACTGCCTCTCACTCCTGAGTCCCTAGCCCAACGGGGTCAGTGTGCAACAAAAATCTTGGGAGACCACCTTGTGCAGCTGAAACCTACAGGAAATTAAAAAGTTAAATCTGGAGGCTGTTACGGAGAGTAAAGTACAATGCTGCCCACAGCATTCGGTGCTGAGCGAGTTATTGTCCAGGGTCAGAAAAGGTTGGTGTTCCCCAGTTTACACACAGTCATTAATCTGATTCCTAGCTCTCATTATCTCTGTACACAATTTAAACAGCTTAAGTGACCCTTAAGTTTTGACTGGGAGTGATATTTGTCTGCGATAATTAGCACAGTGCTGTCACTTTGCACCATTTCCACATTGTATCTGATTTTTTTTCATGTCAGAAAATAGATACTCCCGTTGGAAATGATAACTTTAGGACATGTCTTGGGATCATATTTAGAGCAGCCATATGAGAAGCAGCTAAAGTCACTTGATCTGCTCTGCCTGGGAAAGAGGAGATTGAGGGGAGTCCTCATCCCAGTCTACAGATTCCTCACAAAGGGAGAAGCAAGAGCAGGTGCTGAACTCTTCTCTCTGGTGACCAATGATAGGACCAGAGGGAATGGTAGCAAGATGTGCCAGGGAAGGATTGGGTTGCACATTAGGAAAAGGTTCTTCCCCCAGAGGGTGGTGGAGCACTGGACCAGCTCCCCAGGCAAGCAGTCCCAGCCTGACAATATTTCAGAAGCAACGCCCTCAGCCCCAAGGTGTGAATGTTGGGGTTTTCCTGTGCAGGGACAGGAGTTGGACTCAATGATCCTTGTGGGTCCCTTCTAACCTTCACCATTCTCTCACCTGAAAATGGCTTCCTCTCCTTTCCAGTTGCCAGTGTCCCACATCCTCAGCTATCGTTCCCAAATGTTCTGCAGTGAGTTGTCAACAAAGCTCCCAGGGAGAACTGCTGTGCTTGAGGAAAGAGTAGCAGTATTTCAGTCTGGAAGAGTTGGGAAGGGTTATGGTGACAGTATTCTGCAGGAGAATTAGGCCATGGGGGAAAGCCACAGGGTTCCTGTTGGAAACCAGGGAGACATATGTACACCATGTTATTTCTTAAATGAATTTTACCACATATAAATTCTGCCTTAATAGAATATTCTTCATTGCAGGAAATTGAAACCAAGCATGATGCACTCGTCAAACCAAAACAAGAAATGAATTTGAGTTAGGCAGAATATATTTATTTAATCAGAAATCTAAGTCAAACTTCATGTCTTGGGCAAAATTTTGTGTTCTTCTAAAAATGCAGGATTTGTGCTTTTTCCTTGTGTTTTTGGGGTATTCTATCATTTCTTATTATTGTCCCTTTCTAAATGGGGTCTGATTGGGACACACATGCATGCAGCTGAACAGAGAAAGAACTTTTGTCCCTGCACACACAATAGATCAGTACCATACCCAATCTGCCTATCCTGCTCTCAAAACTAAGCAGATTATTAGTCCTCTCTTCCTTATATGCAATCTGGCATGCGAGGAGAGTGGAACCCTTCTCCCATCTCTCCTCTCTGCCCAGCTGGTGGAGCAGGCATTGGGGAGATGCCCTCTCAACTCCGCCACCCCTCTGCTTGAAGCGAATTCCGCTCAAAGGTGCACCAGATGTATTTTATTCCCTCTTATACCCCTCTAGGGTCAAGTTGCAATCCGGCCTTTTGATTTCATTCTCTTTGGAATAAGGACATTGTCGTCTTCTTGAATGCAACGTGCGATATAAATGACAAAACATCTCAGAGAAATAATGATATCTCCAGCAACACAGGGTCCCCTGGCACCATGGCAGAGCATTAATCCAGAAACGACTCAGATTCCTGCTTACTAAACCACCACAGCAGTGGCTGCATGCACTGTAGATTTTACTCATCACTCTCCATGATTTAGTGAATATTATATTAGAAAGTCCATTTTGTTTTCTCTGCCCCATTTTGGTTACGAGACCGTAGTGTTCCTTTGCTTTTCCTCCCCACGTTGAGACCAAGCACTGTGGATGCAGGACAAACAGTGCAGGAATATAAGTGGTCATTAATATTAAATACTTTGCTTTAGCACTACAGTGGGAATGCTAATGAGGATGACTAATCTTTGAAAAACCATTTTTTCTGCCTGAATTTGAAGTGGGCACTAACCAAACAACAGTACACGTGGGGAAGGATGCCGTGAAGCTGACAGAAGTGGTGGACAAATTCTGTTTTCACTGGCTCTTCGCTGATTAGAATAAGCAGACAAAAATAGATACAAGAGAAGGAAAGTCTAGGGACTCTGAAAGAGATAATTAAAACTCAAATGTCCCCTGGGTAAAGGGTGGAATTTTTCTTAGATTGGGTTTTGGTGAGATCGGTAATTCATGCTTTTGCTGTGAAAAGGACTCACAGCATTTCTGTATCAAGGTCACCATGTTCCTTCTTCTAGCTAGCTCACGTCATCACAATTCTCCTTCATCCCAGAAGTTTATTTATTTTATATGGAGTGATTTATTTAGGAAGGAAGAGCTAAGTGCACTAAGAACGTCAGAGAAGAGATGTTATAGAGATGGGGTATTATCTACAAGGAGAGAGGGGGCATTGCAGCAGCCACAGATAGTGCAAATCAGAACTCTAGAATCAGTTTGCTGAGGCCAGATGTTCCATCTTTGATGGTTTTTTCTCCAGCAGCAAGGATTCCAGGTTTGATTTTCTCAGCTGTCTTTCTCTGACCCTACACAGATGGTGGGAGGACAGGAAAAGAGACAAGGCAAGGAAGTTGCCTTGATCCTGAAGACACAGGAGCTACCATTCTCAGACAGAAATCCTTTTCATCACAATATAGCGCTCAAGGGAGCTACTTTTGAGTGCAAGCTCCAAACATAACATTCTGAGCTCAAAATCCTCTAAAAGAAACAAAACCAAGGACCGAAAAATTCATGGTAGGACATCCTTCAGAGCGAGCAGACTTGAGCAGAAAACTCAATACAGCGATAAGAGCAAGTTTACAAAATGATTGTTTATCACAGAACAACAGTAGATATCTGTGATGTATTTAATACAGAACCATAATCCTCATGTGTGCCGTCTTTCTCTATTACACATCCTTCCAGGCATTTCTGGCCCAGATCTACATTGTTTTTTAAAGAGGGAATTTCAAGAATTAGGGTGGATTTTTTTTTTTTTTCAATTTCAGTAATTCGAAATACCCTCTCAATTCTCCCTCCCGAGCCAATGGTACATCTGATTAAACATCAGCCGTGATATTCTGGCTGCCCTTGCAAAAGAAAATGCAAGAAAATCTTTTTGCCTGTGCTGCTGAGACAGTTCCATCTCCTGCTTCTCATTTCCAGTTGCGTACTTGCTCAAGAGGATCAGAGCAGTTGTGCTTACAGTGGGAATCTGAAACAGATAATTTGATGATTTAATTTCTTCCCGATTTCTGTTTATGAAACAGGAAGCACTTGGATGGGGTTTTTTAAATGAAAATTCTATCTCTTCTTTGAAATTATTTGCCGAATAGTTCTTTGACAGCAGATCTCGGGTGATGGGTTTGTTTTGAATGTTGTGAGACTCAAGCTGGCTTTGCCTAGACATGTAACGAGCTCCTGCTTTCTGCCTCGCCGGCTCTAACATTCAGTAGCTCTTGCAGCTGTCCAGATTGCACATTTTCTGGAGGAGCTATGCAAATTATGAGACCAAACATTGTTAGCTGTTAACTTTATCTTAGCTGTCACTGTTTTTTCAATTACTGACTTCTTCAGGAATTCACTGGAATTAATTGATTGCAGAAATCAAATAGCTGGGCTCAAACCCACCACTGTGGATTGGAAAGGTTTTCCCAAGCTACTGTTTCTGTCTGCTCTCTTAGTTTGAGAAGAATACGTTAAGCAGAAGTATTTTGCTGCAAATATTAAAAACTAGATGAATATGCACATTTCTGTCCTAAACTGAAATTTTGCATCCCTGAGCATGGTTTCCTGGTTTTGGGTGAGTTAGGTACTGTCGTGCTCTACGTGCTCTCTTTTACCTTTCATATTCACTTTTATGGAATGACCTCTCAGAAGCACAATCTCATCCTTCAGCTCCCTTTTGCCTCAACACGGGGGCTGAACCCTCTCCAATAGCTCGACAGCCTTGCTCACACCTCACTGGTACCGAGCTCACAGGTACTGCCACCACTGTCATTGTTTCTGTGCCACTCTTCTCTCTAGCTGGTTGTAGGTTTATCTTCCCCTCTGCTTAGGCTGCAATTTAGGTCTCCCCAGCCTCATTCTTAGCTGCCTTTCTTGCATTACATCAATAAAAAGGACCATACAACAACTGGCAAAGAGGGGCCTGGGGGCTTGAAATCAGGCAAATGCCCATAGACTTGTCCATTGTTTTGATAGAAATTTGGTACTTTCTAACCAGGAACAGATACAGATACAGATACAGTCACAGATACACTGGAATTTTGTTCAATATCACACTGCAAATAAAATCCCAGGTACCACAAACAGCATTGTCAGCATCATGCTTTTTGTTCTTTTTTTTTCAGCTGAACTTGTTTCACAGCCTTTCAACACTATCATCTAATGTGAAGTTCGAAGAGGCTTAAATGCTGTAAAACAGTCATCAAATGCTATAATTAAACTTGCCTGTCATGCAGATTTGACCTAAACTGCCTGTGTCTCAAGATGTTGGTCAGGTGTCTGGGTTAGATTTCAGTTTAGATGTTTAAAGACATGAAGACACCTATCTCTCAGTAGCTTCAGCACAAATCATAAGAAAGCAAATCATTTTGCTCTTCTGTCAAAGCATCACCATCATGCAAACTCCTTAAACCTGGAACAGCTGTGGGGGTAGCTCAGGCACACTGAAAGGCTGTAGCCATGCCCTAGACCTGGTGGAATTCAGACTGTCTTCAGCAAAAGAAAAACCTCTGAGATCATCAAGTCCAACCGTACCTGTCCACTGCTAAACCATGTCCCTGTCAAACTCATCTACCTGTTTTTTAAACCCCTCCAGGGATGGCGACTCAGCCACCTCCTGGGCAGCCTCTACCAGGGCCCGATGACCCTTTCAGTGAAGAAATTTTTCCTAATGTCTAGTCTAAACCTGCCCTGGCACAATTTGTGGCCATTTCCTCTCATCCTAAATACCTCCACAGCAGATGGGACCAGTCGTACACAACTGGATTCTGATTTGCCCTTGGCTCTCCTAAGGCTTCCCAAACTGAGGTCCAAACTACATTAGAAATGGCAATTGGCTATATAACATCTATTTTCAGGCTTAAATATGCACATTCTTCTCTTGTTTTCAGTACGTGTCCCATGCTCAAAGGTCACCGACCACTTTTATGCTTTAAAAATGGACATAAATAACATAAGGAGAGTCAAGGACAATTTTGCCATCTCTGCAGAGAATAATCTTTTACATGCTTCAAAAAACCTAAGAAGCATTAGCAAAGAAACAAACGACATGAAAATTATGACCTTCATTCTGTTTTCCTAATGAACTAGCTGAGAAAAAAAAAAAGAAAGAGATTTTTATCATTGTCTGAGTATGAGGTTTCTTCAGAGGTATTTTTCGTAAGTTTAAATAGCTCATGCACTTACTCTCTCTTTATAGGTCTCCAAGGATCTCAGAGACCATTACCTCAGAAATTATCCAATGTTATCAACTCTGTTAAGTAGAGTCTCAGCAAATACCAGAAAATTAGTTCAAAAAAAAGTTCTAATAATGGAAGTTCTGAACTTCCTTACTTCTTTTTCCTCCCTAGGACTTCAGAATGCTTTACAGGACATATACGCTCAAAATCAGCAGGCTGCCATACGAGGGCAGACAAAAAGGAGTTATTTGCCAGAAAATTAAATTGTTATACTCTTATTGTTGCTTTATGTCCCGAGTTAGCAGTTGCAGCAAGCTGGTAAATATCCACCCACCTTAAAGCACAATGTGTTCCTTGAGAAGTGCAACGAGTCCTCCTTGAAGTTTGGTCTTCTTAACTAAAACAACACATTTAAGCTTCCTGCTCATTCCCAAGATTTTTTTTCCCAGGCTTAGCTGCCCCTAAAATTTCTTCCCAGGGATTTTCTCCTACCAGAGGACTACCCCATGTCTCTTCTGTTGTTGAAGGGCCTAATGGGATCCACCTGCAGCACTGAGTCAGCCGAGATTAATCTGCAGTTAACTGCAGGGTCTCAACACCTCCCTGTGTTGGTAACAGGAGAACACTTCTTCCCTGATGGTACAAAAAAAAACCCCACAAGTAAGAATAAATAGCATATTTTATGAAGGAAAGGAGATGTAATTGTTAGACTTAATATGTCTCATTTCAAGTCCTGGTAAACCAAGACATGAGTTTTCTAGCTCTTCCCCCCACGTTGTGGAGCTGGTATAAAGCCCTAAACAATACTTGAGAGTTTGGGAAGTTTTTTTTCTCTTGCTGAGTTGGTGAATAGTTCAGATTTTATATCATCTTTGCCTTCTAGCAATATAAATTTCAATTTGGCTTCAGCAAGATCTTAATATAAATATGTGATTAGAGAAGGAATCTAAATTAAATTGCTGTAGTTAAGTTTTATGTGCGGTAAATGTATGTACTCCAAGCTCTCTTCTCCAGCGTTGCTTACAACCCTCTTTTCTTTGAAGCGTGGTTTATTCTTAGAAAACTCAAGCTGCTCCTAAAATTCTGCTCCCAGTAAGAGTCAAATTAGATACAAAACAACTTACTGAGAGGAGAGAGCTTGCAGAGCTCATGCAAGTAAACTTAGAGCGCTGCTTGACAGCCTTCTATGCTGTTTTTTGTAAGAATTATCTAATACCTAGACATATAATAGACAAAATTTCACGTTTCCAAAATATCTGTAGTGCATCTTCTTCCCAACACCAAAAGCTGGAAGGATTGTGAGGGCTATGGGAATACTGCAAATTTATTTTGGCACTGCCTAGTGCTTCAAGCATCCTGGAAATCAGCGCTGGATATGTTCTCATAGTCTGGATGTAAATTAGCCATATGTGCATTAGTGGCATTATTTACAGATTGAATTGTGCAACTATGCTTAGGGCCTTAGATAAATTATTTCTATATTGAGTCCAATTTCTTCTGTCATTTACAGTAATATAAATCTAGGATCACTCCTCTGAAGTCAGTGGGGTAATTACTTTGAATGCTCTCCAGGGTGACAGAGAGCAGAATTTAGCCTCTGATTATTGTTTGCAGCTCTGAAGCCCTTTCCCCTACACTAGAAGGAATCTACAATGTCACCTTGTCCACTATCACCTTAGAATTGTGCTCAGAAAGTGTACCTGTGCATGAAAGCAAAGTGATGCAGTCAGATTTAGTTCTTTTTGGAGTCTGACTAAATGAAAAGGGAAGCAGTTACCTAGTGTTACGATCTCTTGTTGGATATATAGCTTTGCTCTTCATGCTCCTTTGTCTTTACTCCTAAATAGGAATTGCTGTGGAAGTTTGCCACTGGAGCTCTCTCTGGTTGAGCCTCACTAAAAAGAGGTCAATAGTTACAGTGAATGGACCTGCCATTAGCAAAATTGATTTGTTTTCTTTCTTTGGTCATTACTTTAGGGTTTTTACTGTCTTTTCATGGCTTAAACCAATGGTGCTTCCTCTTTTTCCATTGATGTTTGAAAGCATTGTGTAACTGTGAAAAAGCAATGAACAACAGTAAAAGCTCTCAATAGCAGCTCTTTTGAAACTCCCATCTGCTAGAAAAATATGAAGTCAAAGATGCAGCTTAGCACTCTCAACAGAAAAATGAAAACCATGGTAAGACATCAGCAATTGTTCTCTAGAAACTCTTTCACTGATGCTGGAGTAAATATGATTGTCCTTGTAAGAACACAGATGTCTCATCATCTCATCTCACCCAGTGCTGGATGCAACTTCGTAGCTGTGGTTGAAAAGCTCATGTAAGAGGAACACACTGGGAAACTGGTTATATCTTTTTCAACTCAATATTTCTAATGAGAAGAAGATGTCTGAATGTATTTTATGTAAGTCATAATCATTTGAAAAAATGCATTAGCAGACACAGGTCTCTTTAAGTGATTTTAAATCATCTCCATATTTTGTTTTCCTTCAGCTTCTCCTTTGTTTCTTTGCTGCTGCTCAATCTCATTCTTTCTCTCCTCATACTACTGCAATAGAATGTCCACTTTCATTTACAGTGATAGAAAAGCCTATGTAATTAAACACTCTGTTTTGGCAGTCGGATGTTCTAGTTGATTAATTTATCCCAGGGAGAAGATTTAGATTGGACATTAGGAAGAAATTCTTTACAATGAGGTTGGTGAGACGCTGGCCCAGGTTGCCCAGGGAAGCTGTAGATACCCCGTCCCTGGAGGTGTTCAAGGTCAGGTTGGATGGGGCTTTGAGCCCCCTGATCCAGTGGGAGGTGTCCCTACCCATGGCTGGGGGGTTGGAATGGATGTGCTTTAAGGTCCCTTCCAACTCAAACCATTTTATGATTCTATGATCTTTTCTAGTGTCCTGCCTGGGTCCTTCCATCCCTACTAAAGATATAAAGAGATCACTGAAGTTTTTAGGTAAGGCATTAATAATTGCACCGTTGCTGGGTTTGAGTGGCATGAGAATGGCTAGAGGGTGTGGGCTAAAGGAGAAGAGGAATAACATTATGCTCTAAATAACCTGTACTTAGCAAAACTCACAGGCACTTGTAAGTACTAATAAACATCATCCCAGCCAAGATACCACTTTTCAGGCTCAACCCTGAAATTACTTAAATCACTGAAACACAGAGATTCACTTCAGCATTTAAATTTCCAGCATATGTTCCCAAAGAAGACATTTTTCCAGACTTTTCTTTCCAAATTTGGGATTAGGAGTCGGTGAGAGGAAAGAGGTAGAATGAAGGTGAGAGAAGTTGGGTTGTGCTTGTCACCTGTGGGATTGGGCAAAGCAGATTTCCTGGCTCCATTTTTACATTTTCAACAGAGAAGTCTGAGCATGGACAGTATAGGGAGGGAAACAGGGATCTGTGCACCAAGCCAAGCACAGGTGAGCGATCCTGTGAGGAAGAGACCATTCAGGATGCAGTTTTTACTGTGGTTCGTAGACTAATGTTGGTTTTGCCAACCAGTTCTGGATGATATTGACCTGCCCCAGCACATCCTTGCTCATAGGAATTGTCACAATTAACAGCTTTGCCCAGAATGCCTCACCTGGGAATCCTGCACACCCAGTCCTGTTTACAGGTCCCCTTATGCCAAAGAGCCATCCAGTCTTGACTGAGAATCTTCTGGGGTGAAGAACCCAGGATCCTTTTATAGAAATTTTCCTGATGACTAATTAACCTCACTCTTAATCCTGTCTGATTTATCCATAACCAGAGTTTGACCATTTTCAGTTTTGAGGCCTTGATTAATTTTTATATGTGAAATCACAGAGCCTTTACAAATCTTGTCCACATGTAGATATTAATATCTCACCATCAAGTCTCCTAACCTTTCTTTTGATAAAGTAAACAGATTATGTTGCATACATCTATCCCTACAAAGCAGATACTCTAGATCTTGAAATCATTCTTTTCTGATCTATTTTCAATTTTCCATGGCTTCTTTGAAGTGTGAACACCAAGACTAGTCATGATATTCCAGTAGTTTTCCCACCAGCTCACACACAGCTGTACTTCTTGTGCCAGAATCCCTGGCCCAGTAATTCTGCTGCTAGCTTAGGTTTAGGAAATTCAATCTTGGGTATTAAAACACTTGCTATATATTTTCCCTGCATAATTGGAAAGCAGTGAGAGATCAAGCAAAGGATCAAATCTGGGGGGGGAAAAAAGTTTCCAGTTCTCAAGTTAATTGCCCTGAAAAGTTTGGAGAAGCTTACTGGAGAGATATGCTCCCATAGAGCAACCGAGTGCTGACTGTGAGTCTGTTTATGCTTTGGACACATCTGTATGGCAGCAGCATAAAGAGTGTGGCATGCTGTTTAATATCTGTCAGGCTTCTTTTTTAAACCACTTAATAAGCATGTATGTAAATTCTACGCAATAAAAAAGTTCTAACAACTAGAACAAGAATAACCTTTTATGTGGTGGCTCCCATCCTTAATCCCAGCTTCTACATGCCAGTTCCTCCCCCCGCTTTCACAACCCCATTTCTTGACAGGTGCCAGAAGGTTTCAGAATTTTCTTGCGGGCTTCACCATGGGAACTGCCATCTCACCAGGAATGAATTTGACCCGCTGAGCAATAAAGCTGAGGCAAAACGCTTAGGCTGTAGCCAGAATGTCTTTCTGTTGGCATGTTCTCCTCTGGCAATTTCTTTTACCCAAGGAGAGCTCAGTGTTCATTCATCCTCCCTCTAACTTCACCTTGAGAATGAAACAGGCCTTTGAAAGTGTCATTTTCCCAGCAACAGCTGCTGCTTTTAGCATGCAGCAGTCTTTAAATCCATAGAAGGCTAGTTTATATGGACAGGGAAGCATTAAATGCTAGGAAATGAGGGTCTTTAGGTAACTATTCCAGATCTGCTGTATCTGCAGTTACAACAATTGGTGGTGTAGGTGGTGTTCTTTTACTGGCTTTTAATGAGACACATTTATTACTGCCTTGCGATAAACCAAAGTAAAGCCATAAAAGTGACTTTCATTGAACATTTGTATGAGTCCTGTCTGGGTCTTATAAAGCTTCATTTGTTCAAGACTTTGGGTTTTTTTTTTACATGCCTGCCACCTTTTTGGTAACAGCTGTTATCTCCTTCGATGGTTACATAAAAGAGGTTTACCTTCCACAATACAACAGCAACGTGTTTCATGACTTGTGTGAGATTGAGCTCTGCATCCTTACTCATGGGAGCTGATCCTTCATGATCTGTTAAATCACTTGAGTAACCCAACAGTTCCGTGAGACCGGGCAGAACAGGGGTTAGAAACTGCTCATGTTTATTTCTTATAATTTTACATAATTGAAAATTGTAACTGTGCAGGTTGATAACAGAACTGAAACTCTGAGAAGAACAGCATCTAATTCATCAGTCCTTGTTCAAAGGAGTGAAGTCCTAATGACTTAAAAGAGATCCTTGATAGACCTGAACCTTCAGCCATAGCATGGTGATAAAAATAAATATGCTTTTTTTATATCCAGCAGTGAATGCAAATTATTTAAGCTTTATGCATTTCCTTCTTCTACTGGACTAGTTCTCATTTCACTGAATATGAGCCCCAATATTGCAGCTAAACTGCAATTCTTCAAGAAATGTTCTTAGCAATTCACCTCCGTAAGTTAATACCTATTAAAACCTAAAAATGAATTAGATTTGGAATTTCCTGGATCCTTGTGTTTGTCATGCAAATTTTCAGTGCTGTTCTTTTTATGATAATATGAAATAAAGTAGTTTCTTATAGTAACATTGTAAATCATTTGCTTTCTATTACACGCAGCTGGTTTTGTTGCAGTAATGATTTTGTATGGGTGCACACTGCAGCGCATATTAAAGGCAATGAGACGTCCTTTTTGCAGGACTCACATGCAATTGATGTTTGTGCAAATATAACCAGATAATGACAAAACAGTAATTTATTATAATATATTAGCGAGGCTGTTTTTTTCTCTCTTCTCCCAAAATGCACCTTCTCATAAGCTGCCCTTCCTCTCCCCAGCAAATCCTTATTTTTGCTGTTTACAGAAGTGCCTCTCCCCACCCTTGCAGATGCAGATTACAGTTTTTCAGCTCACTAGAGATCCAGAATCAAAATCGAAACCAGCTGGTGTTTTTAGGAGGGTGTCTTACTTTAGCTTACTCAAAGAACACAAGATGAACGGTAAGAATTAAATAGACCGCAAATTATTTTGGGGACTGTCTGGTTTATATTAGAAGTAAACTTTTCACTGCTGGCTGTTGTTTCAAAACTGTTGCCTCTATTTTTTGATATTCATCCTTGGGATCTAACACAAACTATGTCTTACTAGTTTAATCCATTGTTAGGCCGTGTTTAAATATCTTTTATTATAGTCACGTGCTGTAAAATGGTTCTCACTGGAGTTTGCTGGCTCAAAGCCAAAGGGTAAGACTGCTTCAAGTGGCACAGAGCAGTATTAAAGGAATCTCCTCCCTTTGGTGTTGGTGCTTACCAATTTCACACCTTGAAAAGCGCCTGACTGCATCAAAATGTGATGTATCTGCTTTGAGTGCATTGTCCCCCTGTACTCGGCACTGATCAGGCCTCATCTTGAATATTGGGTACAGTTCTGGGCACCCCAGTTTGGGAAAGATGTCAGGATGGTGGAGAGTGTCCAGAGGAGGGCAACGAAGATGGGGAAGGGGCTGGAGCACAAGCCCTACGAGGAGCGACTGAGGGAGTTGGGGCTGTTTAGTCTGGAGAAGAGGAGGCTCAGGGGAGACCTCATTGCTCTCTACAACTCCCTAAAAGGAGGTTGTAGTCAGGCAGGGGTTGGTCTCTTCTCTCAGGTGACCAGGGACAGAACTGGAGGGCAGGGACTCAAGCTTGGTCAGGGAAAGGTTAGACTTGATGTGAGGAAAAAATTCTTCACTGAAAGGGTGATTGGCCATTGGAATGGGCTGCCCAGGGAGGGGGTGGAGTCACAGACCCTGGAGGTGTTTAAGGGGAGACTGGATGAGGCACTGAGTGCCATGGTTTAGATGATGGGTTGGTGTTGGTGTTGGTGTTGGGTTATAGGTTGGACTTGATGATCTCAGAGGTCCTTTCCAACCTTATGATACTGTGATACTGTGACTAGAAAAATATCATGGTGCGAAATGAGAGCAAAGGAAACTTTTCAACTGTATCAAGAGTTTATTCGTTTGTGTGCATGATTAGCAGTTCGTGTGGTTCCTTGCTGTAGATCCTATGAATTATGTACAAATATTTTTCAAGTCTCTGTTTTCAAAAGTAATTTTGTTTTTAATTTGCTTTAGCAGAACCACTTATAGGACTGCAATGAGCGTGATTTAGCTCAGAGTTAACATTAAATTAGGACGTTTGTATTTAGAATAGCTCATTTGTATTTAGTAAGAATTTTTCCTCCTCTGAAATGATAGTTGAATGAAGGGCAAAACATCTCCAGGTCAGCATCCTTTTTTCTCATGAATAGCCACAATAACGCAAACACTACCAACAGTGAATAAAGAATGATAATAGCGCTTAATAACATGGACCTTCAGTTCTGCAAGGGTTTTGGCAGGAGCAGATTCCATCCCTGATACATTTCGTAATGCTTCCAGGTATGGACTAGATTCCATTGGGATGATCAGGGATTAAAACAAAAGAATTGCTACCATTACTTCATCCCTGTGGTTTGTACCGGCACCTTCTTTCTAGCGTATTATGACATTCAGCCTGTTGTTTCTATTATTCACAGCAAAAACATGCCCAGAGAGGAAGGAAAGAGACTGTTAGGAGCAGTTAACCTCTGCAACTTCCAAGGAGAGTGCTAACATTCAATATATGCCAAATGCAGGCCCATTAGGTTGAATAATGAGTAAGTATATCTGAGACTCTATACAAGACAAGATGAAAACAGATTGGGCAGGCTATTGTACCACAGTTTATTACCTAGTGAAATGTAATTTGATCCATTTGCAGGAGGAAGAACCAGAGATGCTTGTTGCAAAATTCAATTGTTCCAGAAAGAAATAAGTACCCTGGTGTTGTTATTTTTATATGGATTTTTATGAAACACGTGTAGTTACATTTTTACAAGGCAGGAGGTTCTCTTAACGATGGCAGCAAGACAGGCAGTGCAAATTTTAGGGATCTGAGCACATTCTTCTGTCAAATGACAGAGGACAAGAATATATGGTTTAACTTCAGCCTTGTAGAAATAAAACCAGAACTAGACACTCAACTCTAGACAAGCTGTGGTCAGTTTGGTTGCTGCAGAGGTGACACTGTGCTATCGCTTCATTCGCCCAGTCCCAGGGTGGAGATATTTGATGAAGTGCATCTACAGCTTGGGCTAGATTCATAGAAACATTAGGGTTGGAAAAGACATCCAAGATCATCCAGTCCAACCATCAGCCCAACCCCACTGTGCCCCCTAAACCATGTCCTCAGGTGCCATGTCTACACACTTTTTGAACCCCTCCAGGGATGGAGACTCCCCCACTGCCCTGGGCAGCCTCTGCCGGGGCTTCACCACTTTTTCAGTACAGAAATTTTTCCTAATAAACAATCTCAATCTCTTCTGGTGCAACTTGAGGCCATTTCCTCTCATCCTGTCATTTGTTACTTGGCAGAAGAAGAGACCGGCACCTCCCTCGCTACAACCTCCTTGCAGAGAGCAATGAGATCTCCCTTCTGCCTCCTTTTCTCCAGACTAAACAATTCCAGTTCCCTCAGCTGTTCTTCCTAAGACGTGTGCTCTAGACCCTTCACCAACCTAACTGTCCTAAACAAATAACATGAACTGATTTCTTTTTTCCCTTTATTTCTTTTTCATCAGTATGGTATTTGTACTGTCTCTTACTGCAATGCTCTTCCTCCTCATCTTGCAAACAGGAGGCTCATCATTCTAGTAAGATTAACCTCTTCTTGCTATTTCTGATTTTATATAGTCCTGTCTTGTTCCTTGAAGAAAAATTCTGATTTTAATTTCTTTTGTCTTTATTTGGACATTGCTCTGTCTTGTGCTCCTTCAGTCACCTCCTTCTCCATTCCTTCTGAGAGACCTCCTGCTTGCATCCAGCTCCCTTTACCTTTGTATTTAGAAGCAGATTTTTCTCCCCTTTCTGTCCAGTCCCAGTTATTCTGATAGTGGCAACAGCAACCTCTCCATTAATTCAGCTTCTATTTAAGCTGAAAGATATAGATTAGACATTAGGAAGAAATACTTCATGATGAGGGTGGTGAGATGCTGGTACAGGTTGCCCAGGGAAGTGGTGGCTGCCCCACCCCTGGAGGTGCTCAAGGCCAGGTTGGATGGGACTTTGAGCCCTCTGATCCAGTGGGAGGTGTCCCTGCCCGTGGCAGAGGGGTTGGAACTGGATGGGCTTTAAGTTCCGTTCCAACCCAACCATTTTGTGATCTATGAAAGCCACACACCTCGTGATCTCTGTGCACCTCAGTGTGTACTGGTTTTTAGCTCAGTACATGGTGCTCAGATAGAAAAAGCAATTATATTTTTTGATCTCTAACAAGTGATACTGATTGTTAGAGACTGGTAGTCACTGGAAACAACATCTGTCTGTGCAATCCAGTCTCCAGCCAGCAGTCTGATGGCTGCAGCTGAAGGTTAGCATCCCTTCCCTCCCAGCTGTAGCCCTCAGAGGTCACAGATATAATTTTATTACTCAAAATGCCTCCTTACACAAAGTATTTCAAGAACTGGGAATTTTCTATGTTACAGGGAGGGCCCTCAGCTGGGACCTCAGCTGAGGTTGCGATGCTGAACCACAGACTGGAAAAGGAGCATCCAGAGTAGGGCTTTGGTTCACACCCACTCCCAATGCACAGCATCTAAATGAAGAAAGAATCTTTAAAGCTCTGAAATATATCTGAACGCAAGAAGAGATTCCAATGGCTTAAACATGTTTGAAAATCCCAAATGCAAAGCAATTGCAGTTCATTATATGATACCTCTTCACTTCCTCACTTTCATATTTTTCAGTCTGGTTTTAAACTCAGAAACATCTGAAATCCATAAATTTTATTTCTTTATGCTCATCTAAACACTACTGTAGATGTCATTATTGGAAATCTCAAGAAATATAGCTATATAATACCTTTAAAGATTTATCATGGTGGAATAGTAGATAGGGGCAGAATAGCCTGAAAACCATATTATAGAAGCCTGTAGTTGCAATGAAAAATCTTTCCTGAAGTAAAGTAGTAGTGCATAAACATGCTAGCTAAATATGTAAATTATGTACATATGTACAAATATATGTATATAAAAATGTTGGCTTGAACCAGCAAATCTGTCCTTTTTTAAACTTTTTATTTTGAAGATGAAATACTTTACACAAGAGATATTTTCCTTGCCCTGTCCCCAGAAGCTGAGCGTTCTTGTAAAATGACTTTTCCAGAGTATTTGTGTATATAGTCTGTTCACAGAGTCATAGAATGGTTTGGGTTGGAAGGGACCTTGAAGATCATCCAATTCCAACCCCCGTGCCATGGGCAGGGACATGTAGCTACTGAAGTCACTCACAAAACCACTGTTAACCTAAGAGGGATCACGATTGGGTCTAAGTCAGCCAGCTTCTGCTGTTTAAGGAGAAAAAAAAATTATCTGAGGGTGTCTTTTCCCTTGTATTTCCTGAGTGGAAGTACTTCAAAGACAACAGAAAGGTGATATTATACCCTAGAGCCAGATCTGGGGACCCTTGCTCAAGCTCAGCTAATCCGTTGCTCACACAATTGTCTCTGTTTGTTCTGACCCGAGGGAGAAAGAATTCAAAGAAGTGATCATGGGATCTTTATGTGATAATCTATCTTCTACAGTGACACAGAATTCATAGGGCAAGTGATGAATAACAAATAAAAGCTTAAGGAAACACTGTGATTATTGAGAGTTTCCATCATGTTTGGCTCTGCTGTAGCCAGTGGGTTTCCCTGGGGGCAAAGGAGCCTTCCGTGGGGAGCAGTAGCTGATGGCACAGCAGAAGGCTCTTAAGAGCAGAGGTCATACCTGTGGCATAGCATCACCAGTTTTATCTGAACAGGAGAGAGCTTTACAACTCAGCTCCAGGAGTCCTTGCTAAGGGTCAGATAAGCTCGTAGTTCGTAGTGATAAAAAGCCCACCCTGCCCAGCCCAGCATAACACAACCACATCTGATGGACATCTGGACAGGAGGGTGATCTGGAAGTTAGCTCATCACAGCATGGGGATAAAAACAACTTCCAGATGAAATCATCACATTCTTTTTAAAAACACCCCAAAATCTAAAGCCAAAAATAAAACAAAGTGAAAGAGAGATTCTTAGCCCTGTCAAAATAAGAAAAAACATCTTGTGATGTCATGACAGTAGAGCACAGAAAAGAAAGGAACTGTGAAGTGAGCAAGACTAATGGGTTAATTAACGATTATCCTGGTTATCTGGAGTGGAGAGCTTTTCTCTTTACTGAAACCGTGCTGGAGATTAATTGAATGACAACAGGGCTTAAGCTGACATCTTCTGAGATAGGGTTAGAAGCTGGCTAAAACATTGCCCTCCAGGCTCTGCTGGGAAGCTGTTATTTGGTGACTGTTCTGGTTATGGATAAATTCCCCCCTCACCACAAACTCTCCCTGGTTATACTAGTACTGGCCCCTCTGTAGATTTAGTTTTAATGGTAGAGGATGTCAAGGTGCTTTAGACCAGAAAAGTTCCCCAGTTGTAGCAAATTGGACCAATGCAACGATTTGGTGGAGCAGACCTGTGTTGATGCTGGGAGGAAAGCACGTGGCATGGGACAGATGAGATGGGTTTGCTGCTGGAACAGTTGTGGCACAGTTAACGTGGTATAGCTTGAAGTTCAGGCAACCCAATTAACACATTTTACACATTCACGTGTGAGAGTGTAAATGTCTTGAACAAATCTCGAGCAGTAGGTGTTGCTCTGCCACCTCTAACGAGCAGAACAAGGCAATGACACGTTTCCCTGTGCCCTTTTCCTGCTTCCTGTTCAATCCAACAAGTTTTATTGTGCAATTGCCTCACCTGTATTTTATTTCTGAGGCGATACAGGTAGTTTTTGAGATGATTTATGGATTTGAGTGTAGTGATAGGAGAGCAGATGATGATGTGATAAGGTAACGGTTATCATACAATTGCTGGTTGGAAGAGACCTCTGGAGCTCATCCAGTTCAACCCAGTTCACCTAGAACAGGTTCTACAGGAATGCATCCAGGTTAGTTTTGAGTCTCTCCAGAGAGGGAGACTTCTCACTATCTCTGGGCAGCCTGTTCCAATGCTCTGTCACCCTCACAGGAAAGAATTTTATCTCCATGGTCAGGTGGAACTCCCTGTGCTCCAGTTTGTGCCTGTTGGCCCTTGTCCCATCACTGGGCACCATTGAGAAGAGTCTGGCCCCATCCTCTTGACACCTGACCTTATCAATAAGTATTGATAAGGTCCCATCTTACCCTTCTCTTCTCCAGGCTAAACAGACCCAGGTCTCTCAGCCTCTCTTCATAAGAGAGATGCTCCAGTCCCTTCATCATCTCAGAGGCCTCTGCTGGACTCTCTCTGGTAGTTCCTTGTCTTTCTTGAGCTGGAGAGCCCAGAACTGGACCCAAGACTCCAGATGGGGACTCCCTAGGGCAGATCAGAGAGGAAGAAGAACGTCCCTTGACCTGCTGGCCACACTCTTCTCGATGCACTCCAGGGTATCATTGGCCTTCTTGGCCATGAGGGCACATTGCTGGCTCATGGTTAGCTTGTTGTCCACTGGGACTCCCAGAGAACTGCTCTCCAGCAGGTCAACCCATAAGCTATCGTGGTGCATGGGGTGATTCCTCCCCTTTCCCAATCCCAATAACTGCATGTAATGACTGTACCTGTTCACAGTTCACTGTCCTCTCAGGGTGCTCATCCCTCTACAGACGGCAGAGATCCTGCTCGCTGACCCTTGCTGCAGATCCTTGCAGTAGATCAAAAAGATTAATGGTGTGACTTGGTAGTTTCAAGACCCAACTCTCCAAATAAAAGATATTTTTTAATTACTGTCCAGCCCTATTAGGCCCAGGGATGGATAACATGTGTTTCCTTTTAGAGATGAACTGCCCCGACGGCGGTCGCAGAGCACTTCTGCATGATTCCTTCCCCCTCCCCCTTGCCCTGTCTCTGTGCTGATGTGTCAACCTGCAGGCCTTGTGCTGAGGGCTCATCTTGTGCTCAGCCTCGTCTTAAAAAGTAATTTTGACCCAGTCTGGGTTGGGTCTGGGTTACATCTCTGGGGGGGGCTGTTTCCCATGAGCCGACAGGTGGTGCCAAGTGCTTTCAGGATCTTAACTCCTTACTGCCAGGTCTGATTTCCCTTCAAAGAGCACTCTCTGCCCTGTTTCCCCCCCCCCCCAAATACCATCCCTGTTTTGATCCAAAGATTTGGTTTATCCTCTGGTCAGATTCTCTTCAGCTCTAGCCGTATTTTTATCTCTTGATGGGGTTTCACCACTCAAGAGGTGTTAGCAGAGGCAGTAGTTGCCTTGTCTAGGTTTGCCATTTGCCCAGTTCTGTTTTAAGACAATTCCCAGTGTCAGGGCAGTGAAATCTATTTCTTTCCCACAGAGTGGTATTTCCTTGATTCAAACAATAATTTTTCAGGTGGACTGAAACGTTTGAAAAGGTCTCAGCCAAGAGCTTCACTCATAGGCTGTTAACCATCAATTACACTGAGGTGATTAAACAGCTTTTACCTGTGTGGGTACTTCACAGCCCTACCTGTAGGCTTAGATTACCTGGATAATTACAGATCGTTCAAATTCAGGGTGGTTAAGGATCAGGCCCGTTGTTTCCAGTCCAATTGGTGCAGAGGTGATGCGCTCGGGTAGGGTTTGCATGGTGAAATATTCACTTGCACTTCTGAAATGCTCTTGTTTTCTGTTTTCTCCTTGCTGTCTGCCCCTGCTGCTGGTCAAGCCAAAATGTTCCACTGTTCAAATACCTAGCAACAACTGTTTAATTTGACAATTTGTAGATGGTATTCCTGTATTACCCTTTAGGACCTTAATAATAGGTTTTTCTTTAGTGAAGCATTAAAACATTAAAGGCCATAAATTCCACAGTCACCTGTATCCATTTATTGCTAATTTATTATGGAACATATCATAAAACTTTGCTTGACATATAGGCCTCTTCATAACTATAAATCTTTTTTCAACTGTTTGGATAACTTATGTTTAAGTTCAAGTAAAGACCTCTATGAACAAATATTTAAACCATCTATTTATTATGCAATACTAATACGTACAAACTATTTGGCAGATACTGGGACATATTACTCCATATTCAGGTTTATCATTTCAAAATTTGAGGGATACATCTGTTGTATAGATAAAATAAAATAAAATCTATGTGTCAAGTATCTGCTTTATTCGAGGGTTTAAGAGCTCTAACTGAATAAAGCTGTTACTACAGTTAACATCAAACATATAAATGTTTCTCTTCGGATTAGCTGTGTCGTTTGTAACCTGGAATCACTGAAAGGATTGTAACTGTGCTTCGTACAGGGGAGCCAACCAGAGTGAAAACAAAAGTTTTCAGACTTTATACTTCCAGATCAAAATTCAGTCTGTAATTCCAGTGTTGCTCCAGAGCTTGATCTTGCTCTCGTGAAGTCAGTTTTAAAATCCCACTGGTGCTAGATCAGAAATAATTTGAGCATTTAATTTACTTTATCTCAAAAGAATCATTTGGGGTTTGATACTGTTTATATTTTTTTCTTTCAAATTACCTGGTGGTCTTTCATATGAGAAAAATAGTTTTTGTCTCAGTGTAGAAATTCAGCATTTTCTTGGATATCAAACCAGCGTGCTACAGAGTAGTGCTTTTTTCCTTCTAATATTTTTGCCCTGGCTGAAATTATTAGCATATGTATTAGCTAATAATAATACATATGTATTATTAGCATAGGTAGTAAACCAATTTTAGCAGTGATGTGTGTGCATATGCCCAGACAGCTTCTACAGTAAGGACTTGGTTTCTAAAAAAACTTGTTTATCTGTTCCATTGACAGACTGTTTCATTAGTTCTTTTTCTGCCAATCAGTTTGTTTGCACATGGAAGGTTATTTTCATTTTTGAAACAAATTTCCCTCTTAGGGGTGTCTTGATCAGGACAGCCTGAACTGTGCTTGCATATGCTCTCTGGCCTCAGGGTTTGATTATAAATCATTGAACTATATGACCAAAGTCATGGTGAAAGCCCAGAATAGTGCAGTAAGCACAATTCTCACATTGTTATATTAAAGTCACAATAAAGGGATTGGAGATCTTATACAAATCTACATGAAATGCTGCTCCTTAAAGTGAGCTCATTCATAGTAAAATGATTAAGATTGTCCAGAACTTTGTATACTTGAGAAAGTGAAAACCCACCTTGCCCTAATGCAGTCAGAGTGCCATTGGAATCCACATGAAAGCGAAGCAACTGATTCTTCCAAAACACATCCAAGTTATTCACCATTTTTCTACTGACATCGTCATTACTTTGTTAAGAAGGCTTGTTTATTGGGATGGCACAGGGAGGATTGATTCTATAAAGTGTTATATCTACTCAAGAGCCATGGTGGTTGTCCACTGATGCTTTGGCCCTGCCTCTACCTCCCAATATCACTTGCTGATTTCTGCTTTTCAGAAAATCCCTCTATTTCCCCCTTCCTAATTTTCTCCCTCCTTTGTGCTCTCTTTTCCCTATCCTGTTTGCCAGTCCTTTCCCCCAGTGCCCTTCCAGTGTCCCCCTCTGCCCCTACTCCATGTACTGCATAGATAAAGAACTCTGGCAGCTGAATTTATGACGTGTATTTAGGGCAGGATCCCATGGAAAGTGGCAGCTCCTATTTTGAATGGTACTGTTTGTGCCCCAGGCTCTCTTTCTGGGGTTCATGTTTTGTAAAAGTATTTATTGTTTGGGCCTCACTGAGAAAAATAATGATTTGATATATAAACCTGGTCAAGAAGAGGACTCTAGCAATTTGCAAGCCTAAAGAAAGCAATTATCTTTTGATTAAATTATCTATAGCAGACACTATTTTAATGTTATTTGTATCTGTCTTTGTAACAGGTTCCCAGCACATCTCTCTATTCTGCAGTACCATAGTAAATGACTTTTTATTTTACTTCCCAAAAGATGACCCTGATGCGTGGTTTAATTAATTATATTGCTGATATTTGACAGAATAAACAACTTTCCCAGTTACTTATAATCTTAGATTTCACTAGACTCCATAATACAATGTCTCTTTAAATGTTGTCAGGTGCTGTGAAAATTATCAGCCTGGAGCAGTGAAGCCTGGGGAACAAGACAAGGTTCAAAACTGCACCGTGAATTTCAGTTACTGATAAAATCTTAGCAAAATAAGAAAATTACCTTTAATAAATATATTCCAGGACAGTCTGCAATGGGACTCAACAGCCAATTAAGCACTGTATTCAAATGTTTTGTTTTTCTCTGCAGAGAAACTCCTGGGCCAGGCTCCCTTCTGGCACAAGGCTGCTTAAGTCAACAAATGGAGTTACACCCGAGATGAATTTGCCATGCTATGTTTTTCTAAATAGATTAGGGGTCATTTGAAAAGCTGTAAATAAACCTTCCAAATTCTTTAAGGCAAAAAGAAACAAATCTCCAAGAGGAAGAGAAAGGGGGGAGGAAAAAAAAAAAAAAGATTTATTCTGCTTTCCCAGAACTGCAAGTTTCCAGGTGTTCACCTTTTGATCTGGCTACAGGCAATGATTTTCTGAAGTGGTTTCTGATGGTGCCTGACATCATTTATGGCACTCTTGAACAATCTTGTAATGTGCTAAACTACACAAAATTAAGTGAGTTAGTGGCTAGCTAAGAGCAGTGCGAGGGCCATGGGTATCACAAGCACTTTGCTACTTGCAACAGCACGTGGAACTTTGAAGGAGCATGATTTCTTTGATTTGATAATGAGAATAAAATAATGACTGTTCTTAATTATTAATAGTACAGTAGGGTGAGAGGCCCTTGGGATCTCTGTGTGCTTGATACTGTACAAACACAAATTAAAAAAAATGCCTTTCCTTATACCTTACAGCCCATTTGAAGGAAAAACACAACAAGGCAGCAAACCACAGCAATCAGAGAAACACTGGGGTTGGAAACTCTAAGCTCATCCATTCCAAGCACTGTGCCTACTGAACCATGTCCCGAAGTGCCACATCGACGCATCTTTTACAAAATATTTAATCTATAAATAACTGATTAGGAGCCTTGCAGAATTTGTCTTTACCAGTGTTGATTCTGAAAGTTGAATTTGTTAATGGCATTTTCAATTCTTATTTTATACCAACAAAGGCTTGTGGATGCTTAGCCAAATTAATAGAACTTGCATTGTCAATGAAATCTCTTCTTCCACTGAAAAAGAATCTAAGAAGAGAAATATATCTTTGAGATCCTAACATGATTGTGGTAAGTCTTTTCCAAGTGCTTATTCTGCAAATCACTACATTAATACCATTTAGAAAGATCAGGCAAATGAAGCTGCAATTAAGAGAATTAGTTAAATCCATTATAGGCTGCTGGCCTTACTCCCCAACTCAGGAAGGATTGAGCACCACACCCAAAGTCTGTTTGATCCTATCTTCAGGGCACTATTTATTAATTGCACTTAACTATTCATGGCAAACCCCAAAATGAAGCAGTGGAACATTAATCCAGCCGTTACCTTTCCCTCAGTCCAGGGGCTTCTTTTGGATGCTTTTCTCATCTTCTTGACTTTTCCACCCTAACTCTTACAGAAG
Source organism: Tapera naevia (assembly GCA_033556795.1). Classification (NCBI taxonomy): domain Eukaryota; kingdom Metazoa; phylum Chordata; class Aves; order Cuculiformes; family Neomorphidae; genus Tapera; species Tapera naevia. Next base: position 561,101 of record JAUMJJ010000409.1, on the reverse strand, counting down.
ACTTGCCCGGAGTCCCTCGCTGCTGGAGCAGGCTCGTTTCTGTAAGGTGACAGGGCTCTTGGTCAGTCAGTGCTAAATCCAGAAAGCAACTTACAGCCAAAGCCAAGCATTGCAGAAAGAGAGTATTTATGCTGACTAATGGGCTCTGTGACCTGTGCTACTCCTGGTGTTTGTGGAGAGGTAGCATTTCAACGAGAGCAGCAGCCAAACCAGCTAAAAGAGCCATTCCAAAACACAACTGGTAGGAAAGTCAGCTCTATAGGACTCGTTTCTAACACAAATTTGTATTTCAAAGAGCCAGTCCTCCCCTGTCCTATCCATATGACTGTCCTATCCATAGAATTGCTTAGGTTGGAAAAGACTTTTGAGTTCATCGAATCCAACCCTAACCCAGCACAGCCAACTCCTAGAATGTGGGTAGCTGGTGACTGAAATCCTTTTTTATTTGGGTAGGGCTTTGAGCCCTCTGATCCAGTGGGAGGTATCCCTGTCCATGGCAGGGGTTGGAACTGAATGATCTTTAAGGTCCCTTCCAACCCAAACCACTCTGTGGTTCTATGATTCATTGCTTTAAGGATAAGGACGTCGTTTAATAACTTTAACCACCCAAGTTTTGTAGCTTGTCAAAAATAAGGACAGTTTTCTGGTTGCTTTCTGCAGGGAGGGTCCTTCTGTATGAAGAACTGAACCAAGATCATGAAAATGTTATACATGTAAATTGTAAACAAAAAAACCAATCACAAACAATGACTTTAAATGTCAGTCGTCGTGGTCTGAGGGCAGAACAATAAAGGAAAACACTACACGCTTATCTGCTTCCTATTTCCACTACCTGATCAAAGCTTTTAACTTCAGTTTGTTTAATTCTTAATGATTTTCAGGCAGGTTTTCTACAGTGAAATACCAACACAGTATATGGTGGAAAGCATCTGAAACGTAGGTCCTTCCCATGTTGTTGAACATCAAATCTCCCTTTTGAAATCAAACTCTTCTGCAATCAGATTTAAAACTGAATTAAAAACAAGAATTATAATATTACCCCACTTAAAACCATAATAATGTCTGTTCCTGCCTCTAGATTTACTGAGGTACCCTGGCTTTTAAGTATTTACCTCCTAGATATGAAGCTCCTTAGTGCTGCATAAAGCTTTATTATTATTATTACCAGTCCCTCAAGTCATAACGAACTCTGGATTATAGCATATTCTATATTTAAGTTTCCAGGACCAACAATTATTATATGTTCTTTGTTCTTAAATTTAAAAAAAAAAAATTAAGATATATAATTAGTTCTTTTCTGCTCATTACACAACAAGAATTGATTGGCAAGCTTGTCACCAAAAATCCTTGAGAAAGCCCTAAAACTCTTTTTTTTTTCTTCTTTTCTTAATGGTAGGAAGCTATTTCACAATTTTGCTATTTTGGTTTACTAATCCAGAAAGCTGGCACCAGGTACAACCATTAAATGATGCAATTGTGAATTTTAGAATGAGGATGTGTTATTACTTAAAAAAAAAAGAGGACTGATACCCACCCACGTTGGTTTTCTACAGTATTTTTCTTCTTGGAAACCTTATCTGAATATAAAGTCTTTGGTCATTTTTCTGGGATTCTGGGTCAGTGGTGGATGGTTGTACAAATTATACAAGCCTCGTTAAGAACTGCCTAAACAGGAGCTTCACTGGTTTAGTTTTACCTTCAGAGCTCACAGAGGAACATCTGAGGTTGGGTCCTGTAAGAATAAAGATGATTTGTGACAGAGATTGAATCATAGGACAGGAGGGACCTTAAAGCCTTTCCGGTTGCACCCTCCTGCCATGGGCAGGGACACCTCCCACTGGATCAGGGGGCTCAAAGCCCCATCCAGCTTGACCTTTGAACACCCAGGGATGGGGCAGCCACCACTGCTCTGGGCAACCTGGGCCAGGGCCTCCCCACCCTCACAGGAAAATATTTCTCCCTAAGATCTCATCTCAATCTCCCCTCTTTCAGCTGAAAACCGTTTGCCCTCATCCTATCCCTGCACTCCCTGATCAAGAGCCCCTCCCCAGCTTTCCTGGAGCCCCTTTCAGTACTGGGAGCCTGATTTAAGGTCTCCTTGGTCTTCTCTTCTCCAGGCTGAACAACCCCAACTCTCTCAGCCCTTGTTCATGTGGGAGGTGCTCCAGCCCTTGGATCATCTCCATGACCTCCTCTGGACTCGCTCCAGCAGCTCCAGGTCCTTCCTATGCTGAGGACTCCAGAACTGGACACAGGGCTCCAGGTGAGGTCTCACCAGAGCAGAGCAAATGGGTAGAATCCCCTCCCTTCTCCCTGCTTCTTTTGATGCAGCCCAGGACATGTTTAGCTTTCTAGGCTGTACATATTAGGGGCTCATGTTGAGCTTCTCATCCACCAGCACCATCCAGAGGTTGGATTGTTCTTTCCTTAGTGCACACAGACTCCTGCTTTGAGTCCCTGCGTCTTGCCTAGGAAGTGATGCTGACTCAACTAGGCCAAGAGTGGAAACTGACCTATCTTATATACTTAAATTGGCATGACTTTGCTAGGCCAGAGGTGATGAAATTACATTTCACACAGAGTTTTGATTCATTCTTGATAGGAATTTGCTCGCAGACATTTTCTTTATGGTCCCATAGAGCCTGTGTATCAAACCTGGTCGGCTCCCAAAGCTTTAACGATACGAATGGCTTACGCTAGTTTTGCCATTTTAGGCACCTAGAAAAATATGTCTGATAACAGCTGAAACAAGGAATTTTATACTTATGAGCTGTTTCATAAGGAGCAAATTCAAATTATACCTTTGTATGCACCTGTGCAGTCCCAGTAATATGAAAACGTTCTGAGATGATGAAATGCATTTTGGAATCAGCTAATGTGATATTTAGTAACAATTTTTAATTAGATTTCAAAATTAGATAGATTTCCTTTAGTCAAATAACATCTGTGGGATGTAGTGAGTGGTGAAGCACTGGCAGAGGCTGCCCAGGGTGATGGTGTCTCCATCCCTGGAGGTGCTCAAAAAATATGCAGATGTGGCATTTCATGACATGGTTTGGTCAGCTCGGTGGGGTTGGGCTGATGGTTGGACTGGGTCATCTTACAGGTCTTTTCCAGCCTCAAGGATTCTATGATTCTATTATCCAAAGCCTTGCAGACATGACTTGCTTTGCTCCTGTTTGCTACCTCCCCATTTCTTAAGCTGCATCCTGTGAGGGACTGAATCTTCCTTAGTACATCTTTTCTTAATGGTAATGTAGATTTCTGTAAGAATACAAGGCTTTTGGACAATTTGTTCAATTAATTTTTGGGTGGGTGGAAGTTGTTGGTGTTTTTTAAAAACCTTCATCAGGCTTCCTGTTAAGTTTCTGTAGCAAACTTATTTTATTGGCAGGCAGAAGCACTTGTTCACCAGTCCTTTGTTTGTCAGGAACTCTGCATTTGGTACATATTGTGAAGGTTGGCAAATCTAAATGAGTATAAGAAGACATTTGGTTTCAAAGTTCCAGTTCTAGCATAAATACAATATATGGAGGGAGGAAGGAACTAAGAATGTGCAAGTAATGGGGGGTAATGGTTTTAAACTGAAAGAGGGGATATTTGGGTTAAATATTAAGAAGGAAATTTTTCCTGTGAGGATGGTGAGACACTGGCACGGGTTGCCCAGAAAAGCAGTGGCTGCCCCATCCCTGGAGGTGTTCAAGGCCAGGTTGGATGGGGCTTTGAGCCCCTGATCCAGTGGGAGGTGTCCCTGCCTATGGCAGGGGGGGTCAGAACTGGGTGGGCTTTAGGGTCCCTTCCAACCCAAACTGTTCTATGATTCTATGTTCCTATGAAATGAGAACATGAGCAGCTATCTTGCCAGTGTAGTATCTAGTAGGGTTTAAATCTACCCAACAGGAGCTGAACTAAATGAAAACTTCCTGTGTCAAATGCAGTGCAATGTCAGAGGAACATACAATGAATTGAAATCCTTCACCCGTCCTTTTCTTCTCTTGCTCATCTTCACAAAGACTGATTGTCAGCTCATGGGTTTGCACAAGATGAGACACAGAATATCCTGTTCTCCAGTCTCACCTGTAGAGCTGGGAGCCTGCTGTCAAACACAAGTAAGCACCTTTTTCCATCTCACTGCAGCAGATTCAGAGCAGGGAGTGGAGCGTAGACACCAGACTGCTCTGTAGGAACCGATCCCCTGGCACTGGGGAAGAGAGCACAGATGGGGTGGAATGTTGGAGGGGGAGTCTGGGTGCTGGAGCTTGACTTCTGTGCAGCAGGAAGGAGTGCAGCATCACTCTGTCTGCTAGCACCGCGTGGGTGTTCACACAATAGCGTTCACTCATCAGATCTGAACTACACACCTACACCAAGGGCTGGATGATATAACAGATTATGTGGGGGTGGATTAGAGGATTGAATATGCAGAGAAATCAGAGCCAGATTTTTTTTTTTTAGATTTGCTTTATGTTACAGCTAATCATTGTCCAAAAAACCATAATGGAACCGCAAAGGAACTCTGCCTGAAATCACTTCATCTAGGCTTGCTGGATTTTAGATGTTGAAAGCCAGGATCTGGGATGTAATTGTGTAACATTACATTACACATCAGGTGTCCTAAATCCCCCTGAATTATAGGCATATAATTCAAGAGGTGCCTTAGGTGCTCTGGGAAAAAAAAATAGGTACAACTAGGGAACAGTTCAGATCTCATTGACAAGGCTGTGGGAAAAGGCTCTGCAGCCAAGGGCCTGGGAATGGAAGGAAACTGGCCCTGAGGAGTCTCAAGTCAACTGAAGGTGTGAACCAAGTAATTAATCCACACCAGAAACAAAAGCCTTTGACAGGATTTGCACTTAGAACTTGTGTCCATGAGTGCTTGTCTGTTTTTTCCAGTGATATCAGTTTTCCTCATAAAATGTTATACATTCCCTCTCCCTACAAACTTTGCCTCCCTTGCTCCTTTGAGCTTTCAAATAGGTGAGTAATCCTATTGACTTCCAAGCACTTGACATGGAAATACTGTGGAGCTTTGTCTGTTCAGGGTCCAAATGTCCTTCTAACATGCAAGCAATTACGGGAAAAAAGCTTTAGCTGAAGAGGAAAAAATATGGTGCTAAAATATATTTAAATCCTTCCCTTTCCAAACCTCAACTGGCAAAAACAGTGAGGAAAAGGCTCTATTCTATTCTGAATCACAACTGTTTAGTCTCCCCAGTTTATAGCCCCCATTATAGCCAGTTCTGAAGAAGGTAGGCAAGCACTTGTTTGCCACAGAGCAAAGCTGTACTCTAGTGCTAACAATGCTCTGAAAACCCAGACAGCTCCACAGAATGAATGAGTACCTTCTTTATATGCAGCTGTGCTTTAGTTGGATTATTGCAGGTCATACCTGTCGTAGCTGTCTGATATTGTCTTGTTCTAATAAGCTGTATCTCCAAAGTAATGGATTCCATGACCCCTATTCAGATAATTAGTTTTTAATTTTAGTTTTCAAGGATTTGTATTCAGACTTCTTGGGCAGATGCGGAGTCTGGACTCTGTTCCTTGGAGGACACATGCTTTGTCCCGACCAGGTATATCCAGGTCCACTAATTTTCCCTCTGGGAGTCTCTCGTGGAAGTCTTCATTTCGCTGTTGGAGGTTGATTCACTTTAGATGCTTCTCAGTAGACAACTACACTATCTCTGTTTCATAGACTTTTATTAGCAAAGAAATAGCCTTTGGGGATGCAAAGACCTTGACCTGTTGTAATAGAAGCTCATTTCTTTTTCCTTTCCTGCTTCCACTGTGTGTTCTAGACCCTGCCTAAGACACCTTCCCTGTCTCAAAGTTGCTCTTCACTAGTAGGAGAGATATTCCTTTATTTTCCAATTAGAGTACTTTGCACCTCCATCAGAGGAAAGGTTCTTGTTTTCACCTATTCCCCTGGAGTTACCATTTAGGGTAACACCAGTTTGACAGCTTCCCATTTATTAACGTTGTTAAATATGTTAATAAACATGGCATTTATTATTAACATAACATTCTTCAATTACATTGGTACAGTCTTATCCAGCAAAAGCAAACCTGGGCCAAATATATCTTTAAAACGTCTGCGCGCACGCCGATGCCAGCCAAGGGTGTGACATTTTTTTGTGTTTTATTTTGACAGATTTTAAGAACACTTCACACTGGCAAAAGCTTCCAGGGAAATGCAGCTTATACTGGCATCGAGTGATTTTTTTGCTCACACAGCTTGCCTTGTTGGCAGAATTGTTCCAGGGCTCGACCAGCAAAGCGCTCTTTGGCCAGCACAAGCTGAACGAGTGCCAGGGCACGCGTGGCCTGGCCGTGCAGGGCAGTTGCAGCTGTGTTGTATCAACCCACAAGCAAGGATTTCATCAGGCAGTGCTCATGGGGAGCTGTAGCCCCTTTAGCTGACCCTTATTTACCCCCAGTAAACCCTTTCTCGGTTCTAATTAGGAAGGTTCACCATCAGAGCTGGGTATTGGCAAACCTTCAGTGCCTCTTAAATATTCTCTTAAAGTTCAGACTTTTGGCACTCAGGTCCCCAAAATATGAGGCCAGTGTCTGCCTTTCCCCCACAGAGAGCGTGCCACAGCAAACTAAACAATTGCTTATATGTTTGGCTTGTGGGATCTGATTCAAGCTCCATAAATAGGGAAATTCCTTGCTGTTTTTTCTTGGTGCCATCTGAGAGGCATGAAGCAAACAAAGAGGACCAAAGGCATTAGATCAAAAAAATATCTATGAGGAGAGCAAAAGTTCATGAAGAAGAGTTTTCCATTTGATGTGGGACGTTGCATAAATCCCTCGTTCTGGAGATGTGGGGATGTTTTATGTAACAACTCTGCTTGTGATAGAGAAGGGCGACTGCTCGCTGCCTTGAAAGATGCGCTGGTTATTTTTTGTATGGCTCCAATTATTGTTTTCCATTTCCTACATTGTTTTGGGGTGGGAGTGATCCATCCTTTCCCTGAGGTCAGATGATAGAAGGATCATCCCTTTGCTGAAATAATTTTGAAATCATTTGGTGTTCCAACTGTAAAACTATCTTGCACTGAAGTACCCCTGGGATCTTCTCTGTCTCTGAGGTGTTGTTTGAGGTCTCAAACAGCCTATGAGGCTGCTTCTTGCCAATGGTAAGAACTGCATCTCTCAAAAATCATGTAAATCTGTAACTCCTGCTTTAGGGTACCCTACAATGCTCACCACACATTTCTATGGGAATGCACAAACCTCAAGTAATAGAACCAGCCAATCTTTCAACTTCAAGAACAGCAAGGGCTCACATAAACTTTCTGGCATTTTACATACTCATTTTTCATTGTGAGATATGGATTTGTGACATCAAAGAGTTAATGTGGACAGAAATGTTTGATCTCATTCTACTTGAACTGATTATATTTTGAATTTTGATACTGTTGCAGTGAAGCTGTAAATTTATCTTGAGGTAGGCCAGCAGAAAGGCACTGTTTTCTAGTTACTAGCAGCCATTCTGTTCCTTAAAAGAAATTTGGGACAGATGTGTCTGTCTTTTTATTTCAATGAACGCAGAGAGAAAGTGTATTTTATTTCTTATTAAATAAATTTGCCTGTTCATCTCAGTATGTGGGACTGTCAAAGTTTATAAATTTGGCAGTATTTTAACATGATCATTCTGTTTTTCTTTAAACCAAGTTATTAAATTGATATATTTTTATAAAAAGCAGAGGCTGACAGAATTTCTTTTTTCATCTTTTGATATTTAGTTGACTGTTAGAGGGGTTTTAAGTAACACTGTATCTTAAATCAGAGTTTTCAGGAAGATAAAAACCCTTTCAAAGAGTGCTGAAAACCAATCCAAGGACAGGGATGCTCTCGGTAATTTGTTGCAATGTTGGTAAAGTAGTTTTTGTTTGGTTTTTCCTTTGAGGTTTTATGTCCTGATGCATCTTTATCTGGCTCATGTTTTGCTTAGATTTTGGCAAAATCTACTCTCACTTCTGTTCAGGTGACTTTAAATTTCCAATCCCTGTACAGACCCTTTACACCTCTTCCAGCAGTGGTTAACCTGGTGTAAATGCAAATCCAGTGTAGGCCGCACCCTGCCTTGGGAATGCTCCCCTTTGCTTCAAAAAAGGCCCCAGTTCCTATATAAATTGTGGAGCTGTAATTCATGTGCTGGAGTGGACGTCCTCAGCCACAAAGCTGCACAATTTCATAGAATCATAGAATGGTTTGGGTTGGAAGGGACCTTAAAAAATCATCAAGTACCAACCCCCCTGCCATGGGCAGAGACATCTCCCACTGGATCAAGGGGCTCAAAACCCCATCCAGCCTGGCATGGAACACCTTCCAACCTAAACTATTCTGTGGTTCTATGATTCTGTCCCTGCAATCCCTGAAAAAGAGCCTCTCCCCAGCTTTCCTGTGTCCTCTTAGTACTGGGAGGTTGCTCTAAGGTCTCCCTGGAGCCTTTTCCCAGCAGAACAACCCCAGCTCTCTCAGCCTGTCCTCGTATAGGAGGTGCTCCAGCTCTAGGATCATCTTTGTGACCTCTTTTGGACTTAACTCTGACAGATCCATGTCCTTCCTGTGTTGAGGACTCCAGATCTGAACGCAGGAATCCTATGACAAAAGATGTCACGGACAGTAATCATAGAATTACCCGAGTTGGAAAGGACCCAGAAGGATCATCGAGTCCAACTCCTGTCCCTACACAGGACACTCCTCACACCCCGTGTGTCTGAGGGCATTGTCCAGATGCTTCTGGAATGCTGCAGAGTGGGTGCTGGGACTGCTTCCCTGGAGAGCTGTTCCAGTGCTTCACCACCCGCTGGGGTAGAACCTCTTCCTCATGTCCAATCTGACCTTCCCTTGACACATCTTCCTGCCATTCCCTCTAGTGCTATGAACAATAAGTGTTTTTCTTGAGCAGGAGAACCATGAAAACCATAGTCCAGGCAGAGTGAGATGTGCTGTAGCACTCTGGAGTAGAGAGCTGATGCAGGGAGGTGGGACAGTGTGGCTTGGTTGCCCTGTCCATATCTACAACCAGTATTTGTTCAGCCAACAAAAGCAAGTGGTGTTTCTGGGAAGAAGAGAGCCAACTGCTATCAACGCACTTCACTTTTAAGTGGCTGGCCATGCCACGCTGGCAAATCAAATGCAGAAGTGATAATAGTTTAGCAGTGAGAACAACAGTTTTGCCACCTCTTATCTGGAGATAATGGTGGAGCATTGCAGGTTGGTTTTTTTTCACTCTCTTCCCAGCACCTGTCCTTATTTGTTGAACAATTTATAGCTCCATCTCAAGTATTATCCTGCTAACAGTAGGAGGTATTTGCAGTGCAGCACAACATAATCCTCCCCTCAGAGATTAAGACTATTACCTCATTGATGCTCCCAGTCTCTGCCAGCCTTGGCATACCAATATAGAGCTCAAATGCAGGTTTGCAGCATAATAGCTCACTATGCTACCAGCTAAGCCACTGAATGCTTCTACAGTCATTCCTTTTATTAGGAGAATGACATGACAGTAATAATGGATAATGAATTCTGTTAATGAGATGACTTATTTCAAAAGTAAATAAAGCTCAGGTGTCACGTGGATGAAAAATATGAAATATCTGCAAATGTGATTTAGTCAAATGTTCCAGGGAGGGGAAAAAAAACCCAAACCCACACAAACCCTCCTTTGAGGCAGCTGCAATTGCGTGGGGAAGACTCCAGAAGCAAGAAAGGGGAACAGTAAAGGTATACATGCAGCTTAACTTTGTCCCTGGTGGGGATGATTGATGGCACAATCACTCATGCTCCAGTATAGATGCCTATCTCTCCGTGAAGGGAATGTAACATCTCACATGGTGAGGCTGCGTTCCCATTCCAGTGTGCAGTAGGGTGGGAGCTGCTCCCAGCTGGGGATGCCTCACAGTGCTGGAGCTGCAGCCACCCAGCACAGGGTCCCCAGTGGCTTGGTCTCATCCAGCAATGACTTTCACTAAATATATCACAAGAGGCTCTTAGCTTGGTTGAACCAAAGCCAAAGGAAATGCAAATATTCAGTGGTGTTTCTACTAAATGGTACTTACTACTTTACCAGGTCCTACGTTTTTCTCTCAGTCACTCCCTAAGAAGAATAAGGAAAAGGACCTGGGGGTGCTGGTCGACAGCAGCTGAACACGAGCCAGCAGTTGCCCAGGTGGCCAAGATGGCCAACAGCATCCTGGCTTGGATCAGCCATGGCATGGCCAGCAGGAGCAGGGAAGGGATCGTCCCCCTGCACTCGGCACTGGTGAGGCTGCACCTCAAATCCTGGGTTCACTTTTGGGCCTGAACTCATACAAGGATGCTGAGGTGCTGGAGTGCATCCAGAGAAGGGCAAAGATGCTGGTGAAGGTCCAGAAAACAAGTGTTCTGAGGAGAGGCTGAGGCAACTGGGATTGTTTAGCCTGGAGAAAAGGAGGCTGAAGGGAGACCTTATAATCCTCTACCACTCCCTGAAAGGAGGTTGTAGAGAGATGGGTACTGATCTCTTCTCGCAAGTATCAAACGATAGGACGAGAGGAAATGGCCTGAAGTTGCACCAGGGGAGTTTTAGATTGGATAATAGGAAATATTTCTTTACTGAAAGAGTGGTGAAGCACTGAAATAGGCTGCCCAGGGCAGTGGTGGAGTCTCCATCCCTGAAGGTGTTAAAAAAAATTGTAGACATGGCACTTTGGGACACGTTTTAGCAGGCACGGTGGTGTTGGACTGACAGTTGGACTGAATGATCTTGGAGGCCTTTTTCAACCTTAATGATTCTACAATTCTATGATTCTTTAAAAACAACTTCCACGTTTTTTTCATTTAATATAGAAATGTTGGTGTTGTCTTCCTCTCCTCACATTCTCAAATGATTGAACTGTGTTTTGCTTCATTTTTGCAAACAAATTCATTGTCAAGTAAAAATCAGGTTTCTAGTTTGGTTTATCAAAATGTTACCAATGACATCAGCATCACACAGTGGTCCAAACAGACAGGGCCAACAAGTGCTGTGGTGAGGATGCTGCTATTAGAAGTGCCAGACAGCCTTTGTACAACTCAAGTTTTCTTTATTGACCATAAAAGCATTAAAGCATCGAAGAAAGAGACTACTTGGTGCTATTTATCTTCCCTAAGACTTTTCCCAATATGTGGACTCTGACTACTGCACATCTATAATACATTTATCTTTACAGTGTGCCTGTGAGACATGGAAGACCTACAATGTTTTGTTGATGGAGGGAAGGTTTTAAAAACAAAGGGATGGATGGAGAGTCCAATGACAGGCCCCACGGCTTTGGCCCTCTTTTTTAATGGTCTTCATACAATGATGTGGATTTTCACCACCTGACAGCTCATCAGTGCTCTGCGTCTGATGGTTGGAGCAAAGCCATTTTTGAGAATCCTAGAGAAAAAACAGATTGCAGAAGTCCTTGTGGCCAGTAGAGGCAAGACAACTGTGGCATCCGAGAGGTTACTGTCCACAACACAAGGCAAATGTCAATGCAGCAACTGGCCTGCACCAACCTCCCACCCAGCACCGCTGCTCTGCCATCGATATCCAAGGCAGCTGCTTTGATCAGGCTTGGGAATGGCTCCATGGGCTTTCTTTCCTGGGGACTGAGGGCCACAGGGGAGTCTCATCTCACAAGAGACAGAAGCAGGTTAAAGTCTGATGTCTATATGGGAGAGAAGGAAGGAGCCCAAGGCACCTGAATGTGAAAGATGATTTGGGTACAGGAGCTCATACGTTTATCAGTCAAGTCCTGTGGAGCTGCTAAACTGGAGTAAGACGGTAGCAGCATTCTAGTCCTTAAGGGGAGGCTACAGGAAAGCTGGGAGGGGCTCTTTGTCAGGGAGTGCAGGGATAGGACGAGGGGGAATGGTTTTCAGCTGAAAGAGCGGAGATTGAGATGAGTTCTTAGGAAGAAATATTTTTCTGTGAGGGTAGTGAAGCCCTGGCACAGGTTGCCCAGAGAAGCAGTGGCTGCCCCATCCTTGGAGGTGTTCAAGGCCAGGTTGGATGGGGCTTTGAGCCCCGTGATCCGGTGGGAGGTGTCCCTGCCCATGGCAGGGGTTGGAACTGGATGATCTTTAAGATCCCTTCCAACCCAAACCATTCTATGATTCTGTGATTCTAACTTCACCCAAATTAACCACAAAATCTAGGCTATCCCTTAATGTTCAGCACCGATGCTTTTTAAACCAAAGAGGAAAAGGTCCCAAGAAGATAGTAAAGGGGAATTAGCCTCCTAGGGAGGCTCTGCGGGCCTCGTAATGAGGAGAGCATCCAGTGCACCATGAGACAACTCCATCAGGGCAAAGCTCACATCGCGGGCTGAGCAGCACCGCCTGCCCGCACCGGCCCTGCCAGAGTGCTCCGTGTGCCTTCAGGCTGCTGAGAAGCTGCCCTGCTGTTTGGTTGTTTCAGCTGCGTCTGCAGAAGAAAAGAAAAGCAAAACCATGAGTTGATTTATATGTCTTGGTTATTGAAAGTCATTCCCAAAAGAAACAAACAAACAGCCCCAGACGTTTTTAAACGTAACCATTTTCAAAATGGCAAAGTGCTTCTGCCATTTTCAGTAATTAAAGCATGAACAAAATTAAAAACTCTGTTGGCTCTTTTTATTTGATGATTTTCAAGCATATTTTTTTTTTCCCTTCCATACCCCTTGCATATTTCATTCCCTTGCAATCCTGTCCCCATTAGTGGTGATGACAAAGCTCCCATTGCTCCCCATGTGTGGGAGAATCACACTGTAAGTATGGATTTAATCACCGACCTTCAAAGTGACTCCAAAGGCAGATAGATGGGATTCCTGGGGAGGCTTTCAAAAGTGAAGTTTGACATCCTGGCTCTTTTGATAATGTTGCTGCTCTTTTCTAAAGCATTTTGGGAAGCCTGCCCTTATGGGCCTAATTTCAGGTATCCCAAGGTACAGCTGCGTAACTCATTCCAGCGCCGGGCTGGCAGCGCTCCACGCTGGTGCACTGGGGAGCCTGGGCATGCCTTGCTCAGCACGATGCTGCTGCTGCCAAGCTCCAGCAGTAGTTTCCAGTCTGCTGACTTTCAGGGTGTTGCATAGGATTGGCAGGAAAATTTTACCCTTCAGTTCTTTCCCACGCACGCAGAAAGTGCCTGAACAGCCCCCAGGAAACGCTGACTCATGAATTCTATGGGGGGAAATGACTAAGACCCCTTTGGATGGTGCTAACGTGTTAGAAAGTGCAGGACAAAACTCAGACATCGTTCTCTTATGCATCTCTAATTAAAAACACCATGGAGTTCATCAAAACACATGAAAAGCAGGACATTCAGCACTGAGCCAGCTTTTCTTTCTCAGCCTGTGCTTGGTACGCGCAGGTGAGTCCCTTTGTTCACCCATGGTGAGCGCCTTCCTTTGCCCATGGCCAAGGTCTTCCAGCCAACTGAGCAAGACCAACTCTGCAAGACAAGTTGGTCTGTGCTCACAGCAACAAGATCAGCATCACAACTATTACTTCTTATGATACTGGGCTGGTTTTTTAGAACAACAGCAGGTATTCTTAATGTTCTTTTATTTTTATGCATGGGAAGGGAAAGTTGTGAATAATATCCACACAAAAGAACTGGAAGCAGCTCCCTTCTACTCATCAAAATGTTATTTTTATTTTAATTTACACATTTAGGAAGCTTATCTCTGAATACCAAATGAACCCACCTACTTTAGCTTGCTCATTAACTATAATTTTTTATGCATGAGGTGGTATTTTTGAGGCAATATTAGGACTGGCAGTTGGGTTCTGGATTCATATCTTTTCCTAAGGAAATCAAGGGGTAAAATGCTCGTTTATTTCAGTGACAGGTTGGATCTCAGTGAATAGTTAACTATGTGCACACACAAACAGAGCAGTGCCTGGGAGGAGATGTAAGGATACTGGTCTGCTTGCACTTTTAGGCAATCTGAAGGAGCACAGTAGACTTCCAACCAAAATATAGGAATGCCTTAGACTATACCAAATAACTTTCCAGAACAAATACAGTAAAAATACTAAGACATGAATGTATTGACTTATTAAGCAAAAAAGTGTGGCATGAAAACAGTCATCACACATTGAGAGGTGAATTTTGTTGCACAGACCGTGCACAGCCTTAGGGTCTAAAAACTAAGGACTGGTTTCTTTGTTGTCACGGCTGGAAAAAGGAGAGATTACAGCTTAGCTGTGCTGGCAGAGGTCCTGCCCACTGATGCAAGTTCAGTGGTCAGGCTGTGCTTTTATCAGCATGCCTTTTATTCCACTTGGTGGTAGTTTTCCTCTGTTGGTCAAAAGTAAACTAGAGCCTTTGTCTATATTAGCAGGGCTAATTATCTGGGCTAGACTGAAGGAAGTCCCAGAAAGTTAATATACAAGTACAGAAGGGATTATTTATTTCTTGTACGGATTCCAAGGCCCCAGTTCAGCCTGAACCAGCAGAAGCTGGAAGCTGCACGCACACTCCCAGTTGCTTCCAGTACAGATCCAGCCAGATGCTTCCATCAAGCAGTGGCTTCCAGTACAGACCCAGCCAGATTTCGCTTTGCAGCACTCACGCTCCTAATAAACCCATGAATTAGAGACAACTGCAAATTCCTCTGTTATTATGAGTTATCTTCCTTTATTAGCTGCTCACACGTGCCACAGTAGTAACTGTGTATGAAAACGAACTGAGCCTGCGTTTGCAAAGACAACTGCACACGAGCTATTTAAACCTCAGCCCCCCTTCGCTGACAGGGTAGTGTTTTTCATAAACAGCTTGGAAGTTGCTTCATATTTTCATTTTTTTTTTACAATGGCTCAACGTTGATTGTATCAGCAAAGCTATTATGCTGAGCCCCTGCAGTAATTTGTCAAATAATCATCTCCCAGCACATATTTTTTTTGCCTACAAAAGGCGCTAATGATTACAAGGATGATTAATAACTGAACTAAACTGTTATTGCCAGGAAGTTCTTAGTACATTCAAGGAATCGTGACCTGTATAAAAAACAATGTTAAGATCAACAGAAGTTGATCATACTTCACGGAAGGAATGTATGACCTGTAGTCATGTTTCCCTTTACCCTGCCATGGTTTTTTATTAGATCTCGGGACAGTAACCTTCCGTGGGTCATTCATCGGTCAACTGCTCATCTCTACTGTTGTTCCAAGCAGGATCCTCAAGCCACTACAGGATGGACTGGCTGATTTCTTTAAGGAATAGTCTTATTTATAAAATAAATATAAAATCAGATCTCTATTTTGCACAAGCGACAAGTTATGAGAACTCCAGCAGCTGTATATTTGTTGAACACCCGCTTCCTGTGAGTATAAATTGCACCTTACTGAGCAGAAATAAAATA
Source organism: Tapera naevia (assembly GCA_033556795.1). Classification (NCBI taxonomy): domain Eukaryota; kingdom Metazoa; phylum Chordata; class Aves; order Cuculiformes; family Neomorphidae; genus Tapera; species Tapera naevia. Next base: position 545,733 of record JAUMJJ010000409.1, on the reverse strand, counting down.
CAGTCCACCAGGGACTTTGCTGCAAGGTGTAGCTGCTTGTCTGTGGGCAAGTAATGACTTGCGTTTTCAGCTGCTCCTTAGTAAGAGCCTTAGTAATTGGAATCAGTTATTCAAAACATCTCTAAATGTGATTTAAATGGCAAGGATTTAATAACATAGAAAGAAGTCATTACAGAGGTTCAAGCAGGGGAGAAGGGAATTCCGTTTTTCAGAGTAGAGGGAGAAAAATAAAGCAATTACTTGATGTAAAGGCCAGAAACAGGACTCCTGCTGTCACAGAGAAATCAAATCTGTCAGCAATTAGTGGGATCTTAGGAGGCAAAGAACCCTTCAGTGTTGAACAGTGAATAAGGGGTTAGCAATTATATGAACTGATAAAAGTGTTCTGGTTTTCAAACAGCAGGTTAACAAGGCTTACTTTTTTCATAACTTCATGCAGATGTGATGAGTCACACTCAGTGACATTTTTCAGGAGCACTGTATGGAAAGGTAAGGAAATAATAAAGCACATTGCATTGCTGTTGCATCTAAGATGCTGCTGACTTATTTATTGTAAAAGGACCCCCAAAGCAATGATGGGATGAGCCCCTATGGCTGTCGCTTTTCACTGGGTCCAGGCAAGGGCTTCCTTAGCTCTATGAAGGCTCTGCCTCTAAAAGTGCTGTTTGTCTTCCATATGTGAGAAAAAAAGTAATTATAATCAGGTCTCATTCTGTTTGATGTTAGAAATACTCAGTAATCCCAGCAGAAGGTATTCATACCCTACAAGATCGATGCTAGAAAAGAAGAGTTCATACAAGGAAATGGAAATGGACTTGGTTATGCTTTTTCAGTCTTGACTCTGGGTGATGCTTTCTGTACTACATAGGCATTGCATGATTAATTTACACAATTAAAAAATATTTGTAGGAAACAAAGATGAGAGGACTTTCTCAGTACATCAGAGTGGCTGAGGCAGAACTAGAACTCTGGACTGCAGCCTTTTATTGACTTCAAAAGGGAACTTTAAGAAACAAGAAACAAAAGCAGACTAGGAGCTCAATATATACAGTCTGTACCTTGAAAAATGTATAGGGAAACAGAGAGCTTTGAAGACTTCACCTTCATCCTAACCTGTTTTACTTTGTTCACAGGCACCAAAGCCCTTCAGAGCAGGAAAACAAAGGCACTCGGGCAGTTTCAAAAGGCTTTCTCTCTCAAAACAGAGGGATGAAGTGTGTCTAGACTGAGAAGCAAAATCCTCCTGGAATGTCTAAAGAAATTAGGGCTATTGAGATTAGCAGAGAAGGCCTTTCAGTGGGATCAACGTGCACAGAGAGCAGTGCTTTACAATCATTTTTGTCTAAGTGCTGAGTCCATCCACCAAAGAAAAACGTTATTGGCTTTCTGTTGGCTGCTTGGTGTACAGTGTGGCCGAGTCCTGCAGGTAAAGGCAGGAGGTTTCTGAGCTCCTGGAGCCAGGAGAAGAAAATAGAACAGTCTGTGCCTGGTCAGTGAGTTGTACTGGGGCTTTTCCCCATTCTAAGCCAGAAAGTGACCTGAGCACTGGGCCACGGAAAATCTGTGGTCTAAAGCTCCAAGGTGGAAAGGTGTGGCTGAGCCTCATACCAGTCCGAATGTCACCTCATCTCCTACGCTATAGATTAAGGTATCATGCCCATTTTCTCATGATTTTTGAAAAAAAAATGATCTGATGTAGAGCTCTTCATCAGAGAGTGCAGGGATGGGACGAGAGGGAATGGGTTTAAGCTGAAAGAAGAGAGATTAAGATGAGATCTTAGGGGGAAATTTTTCCTGTGAGGGTGGGGAGGCCCTGGCCCAGGTTGCCCAGAGCAGTGGTGGCTGCCCCATCCCTGGAGGTGTTCAAGGCCAGGCTGGATGGGGCTTGGAGCCCCCTGATCCAGTGGGAGGTGTCCCTGCCCATGGCAGGGGTTGGAACTGAATGAGCTTTAAGTTTCCTTCCAACCCAAACCATTCTATGATTCTATGATTGCATTGTGCATTTACGTGTTGTTGGGTGTTGTCATGAAGGTAAATCAGAAGAAATTAAAGAAAGACAACAAAAACAAATCCCTGGTCCAGATCAAGATTTCTCTGAGCTAAAAAGTCTTACCAAGGCATCCTGTGCATATCAGGGAGCAAGGGATAATAGGAAACACAACATTCCTATTGAGAAGCTGGTATTAGCCTCCAAAAGCCATCGACATCATTTATCAAATCAATATGGGAGGAATGTCTGAAGAAAGCATTAGATCACTCCTGTAGTCTAGGCACTTTGGAAAATCAAAATTGGAAAGCAAATCCAGATATATATACCCTGAGAATGACTAGAAGTGCCTTGAATTTCATTCTTTTCCCAAATGATTTTTAATTAATTTTTTTTATTAAGATGTATTTTAGGTCCTAGGAAGGTTTGGAAACCATCTAGTACTTAAAAATAAAAGAAGAATAGAAAAATATATGCATTGGAGGATGACCTTTCATTTTCATGTGAATACATATTTATTTTTTAAAATAATTCAAATTCTTTTAAATAAAATACAGTTTTCAGAAGTTTGTGTCTTGTGCAGTGTTCTAAATAAACCACTTTGTTTTTCAAATTGCATTGCAGGTGAATTTATATGAGGATGTTTGTTTGTGTATAGAAAGATGGTAGATGTACACAGGAGAGAATATTATTTCCTAACCCTTAGCCCATCACCCTCTTTTTCTCTCTGTGGACTTAAGGGATTTCTTGAGCTGAATATCACACTATCTGTGAAGTACTCTTTTTCTGATCCCTTGTGCTTTCTCTAGGATGAAGGAAAGCTTCCAAGGAGATTCACTTTCAAGTGAATCCATCAGGTTGCTCTGACCTGGGTAAATCCTTTGGATGTCATATCAAAACGCTGGAGACAGCTTCCCACTTCTTCACCTTTTGAACCCAAACCTGAGTTGCTTTCTGATCCATGCATTTTTAGTTCATGATGCGTGTGTTAACACACAATTACCACTGGTCTCAATAGCAATTCATGTATTTGTTATCTCGACAGATCAGGCCTTGTTTTGGGTATTTCACAATCTCACATGAAGGAAGCACCAAATAGTGAGTGCCTATTAAAAAAACAGAAGGATAAAAGCTGTAGAGGTGGTTTTTACACCAATCTTTTCACTGTAAAACACTGAAAATTGAGGAAAGAGTGATTATCAAAAAGAGAGGTAGAAAAAAAGAAACAAAATCTTGGCCTGTGTGATAAACCCAGGTAGGATGTAGGGATGAGAGTTACACATTTGACACCTCTTGCTCTGCTTAGAGGCACTGGCAATGAAAGGTCTTTTCTAAATTCAAGTACATGGAAATCACCCACTCGCAAGAGAGGTTCACGTGGTGCTGAGAGCTGCTCTCTGGTGTGCTGGTGGAGGCAAGGCCATTGCAGTAGGACAGGAGCTGATGTCCACAATTTTAGCAGAATGTCCTCAGTTTCTGGTCCACATCAGAATTTGTAGGAGGCCTCCTGTCTTATTTTGGGAGTGATGTATCCAAATGTAGAAAGAACAAGTTTGCAATTTCAGTTTGAAGTTTTGAATTTCCTGCTTCTCTCAGAGCAGAGATCCATGGGAATTATCCAGGAAAGAGCTGCCAGAAAATAGGACTCTTGGTGGCAATCCAGCTGTCTATACCTTCTTGTATAGGGAAAAGCTTTGGTGGGGAGGCCTTGGCACAGGTTTGCCAGAGCAGTAGTGGCTGCCCCATCCCTGGAGGTGTTCAAGGCCAGGTTGGATGGGGCTTTGAGCCCCCTGATCCAGTGGGAGGTGTCCCTGCTCATGGCAGGTGACGGAACTGGATGATCTTTAAGGTCCCTTCTGATCTAAAATATTCTATGATTCCTCTGAACTTCTTTAGTTTGGTTTCAGGACTGAATGTGGCACAAAGACCACACTTGTTGCACTGCTTGCTGGTCATGGACAATGCTCAGATGTTTATGGTGATAAACCATCTGTTGTGGCTGCTATCTGCAAGGAGTTAAATCCTTTATAGGGCACGAAATACCCTTTGCATGGAGCACAGAACACCTCGGGGCTGCCTGGGCCACCCCGAGAGCACATTACCTGCAGGCGTTTCCAAAAGCAGCTCCCTTAAAACTCAGAGTTTTACAGCAGAAAGCAAATTCCATGTTTTTTTCCCCTGAAAGTTTGTGTAGGTAGAGGGAGAGCAAAATATATTTGGGATCAAAAATGTATTTTGGATCAATTATTTTCCTTTGATTCTTGGGGCCTTCAGGCTCCTGATCCAGTGGGAGGTGTTGCTGCCCGTGACAGGGCAGTTGGAACTGGATGGGCTTTAAGGTCCCTTCCAACCTAAACCATTCTGTGATTCTTGAAAGAGAAGAGGAACAGAAGTAATTAAACCAAACAATTTTACATCAAATTTCATAGCTGCAATTTAGGAATCAATCCAAGTCAGTGCCTTGGGACTTCCAGAGAGAAGACCATTGCTTGGGAGCTGTCATCCAAGCAGGGGTGTACTGGGATAGGCTATTTGATAAATAATTTCCTGTGGGTCCTGCTGGTGCTGAGTGTCTGTGGGGGTACCTGGGCTTCCTCCAGGGAACCTGCCCAGACATCCCTATGGGGCCATTTTCTCAATCTCTCTCCAGATTTCGGTGATTAAGATCTTATCTTGGGCAACTTTCACCCTGAAATATCCACAACCACTTAGCAAAGCAGCACATGAGGTATCTGTAACTATTTACCACTCAGTAAACTGATTGCATCACACCAGAGGAGGAAATTTATTTCCTCGTGAAATATGATCTCATAAAAGATATATCCCTTGGACAGCAGGTACTGCAATGGACTGTGCGTGGCCTCGCTACCTCCAACAGAGGCTGGAGATTTAGCTCTGTTATACCACAGTTTGCCTGACATAAAAGGATTTTCACAGGTGAAAACTTAAGTGTAGGAAACTGGGCGAGTGCCTTGTTGTCCGCCCCGGCTCGCTGGTCTGCGTGGGGAGTTTGGAGGGTGAGCTCCTTATCAGGAACTGGGGGGGAAGGAATTCTTTTCAGGTAAGTCAGAAGAAAAGTTGCAAAATAGCCTGTGCTGTACAAATTTCCAGAATTACTGTTTGCTTTGTTGCAAAACTTACCCAGACTGCAGATTTGGGAGTCTTGATCAAGGAGTGTAGTGATAGGATGAAGGGTGATGGTTTTCAGCTGAAAGAGGGGAGATTTAGGTTATATACTAGGTGGAAATGTTTTCCTGTGAGGGTGGTGAGGCCCTGGCACAGGTGGCCCAGAGAAGCCTTGGCTGCCCCATCCCTGGAGGTGTTCAAGGCCAGGTTGAATGGGGCTTTGAGCCCCCTGATACAGTGGGAGGTGTCTCTGCCCATGGCAGGGGGTTTGGAACTGGATGGGCTTTGAGGTCTCTTCCAACCCAAACCATTGCATGATTCCATGATTTTTTTTTTTTAAATCACCTATTCCCTACTTTCAAAAAATGCAGTTTGTTGAATTTTACTTTCCTTGCAATCTCCTGCCCCTTATTTGTATTTAAGTTGCCAACAAAGAGCACCGTGCTCCTGCTGACCTTAACATATTGGCCCACTTTGCATCCAAAAGTGCCAGGGAGAAGCAGAGGGCTTTGTGCCTTTCTCAGTGTTATTGTTGGGAGAAATAATCACTTGAAGGCTGGAGCTGGGAGCAGCAGTGTTCAGCATCCAGCCACTGGCAGCTCTTGAGTTGTGAAAGGCGGCTGCTTGGGGTTCATCACACGGCGTGGCCAACGCTGCAGCATCGTGAATCCCGGCTGCCTCCTGGCTCTGGGACAAGGCTTGGTTTTCTGCCTGGATGCTCAGGTCTCAATTTCTTTCCATTGTGTTGCCTGGTGTCAAGAAATAAAGGATATTCAGCACCTACAGAGGGGAGGAGGAGGAAGAATGTCATTTGTAAAGGAAATAGTTCCATGAGCTAAACTTTAAATTGCCTAAGTTTGTATTTAGTCAGATGCTTCTCTCTAGTTGTATTTATTATGTTACAAAATATATTAAATAACACTAGTTCCTTCCTTCCTTCCTTAGATTTTTATGTACTTTCATCATTTATTGTTGAAGTGACTGCCTGATTCAAGAAAAGTTACAATTTTCTACATAACTGTGATCAAACACAGAAATGTATTGCTTTTGTAAAAATTAAAGACAAGGTGTTGCCATAATTATTTTGAGCTTTAGGTTTAAAGCAATCAACTCTTTCTGTGAGTTTTTAAATGAGTGATGAAACAATGGTTTTAATCTAAGTTGTTTTAAAGTAAAACTGAGAAAAACCTTGTTCACATGAAAATCAACACCAAACCAGTTTCAAAAATAATTTTAGAAATTCTTTTTTTTTAAAGTAGAAGAAAAACGGGCATTTTAATGAATTTTAGCTTGTTGAAGGGTATTAATACGTACTAAAATTTCAGCAGCCATAGTAGAGTCACAACCACCTTTGCTTCCAAGAAAGCTGCCAGCCAGAAGGCAGTGAGCACATCATTCTACTCAAGGCATGGCTGGTCCAGGAGCCTCTGGGGCAGGTATCTACATATCAGATCAAGGTGGACACACAAACACCTGCAGAGCACAGGCAAAAACTCCTTACAGAACCAACCTTTATAATATACACCCCTCATTAACAAGTCAAGTATGTTAAATTAATACTTTGCCAGCCCATTTGTTTTCACTCAGGAAGAAAATATTCTTTGCTGTATTTACGTAAATCACCTTTTTTTTGATGGGTTCCTGATGCCACAGGGCTTGTTCCAGTGGAGAAGAATCCCCCTTGGCTCCAGTGATCTCTGCTTAGGTCTCTGGGTTTTTTTTAGTTTAAAAAACAGGGCCTATCCATCAAAATAAGACTTTGTTCTGAGGCTGAGGGTACGTGCTATGGACACATCAGCAGCTGCAACTGAGATAATAACTAAGCAGGTGGTAATTATTGTGATTAAATGCTGTTGCTTACTTTGAAATTTCAGGCAGTTGCTCTGATTTAACACACTTCTTTATTGTGGTGCCTTCCTGGGTGCCCAGTGCCAGCCTGTCTACCTGTTATGGGGGGTTTGCAGTTTGTAAACCCTCTCTGTGCATTGGCTGCTGTTACCTGTGTACTTACACAGCACCTGCTGTAACCTGGTTGAAGCCCTTTTCTGTGTTCAGTTGTGGAATCCCCAGTGTAAGAAGAATATGGAGCTGTTGGAGTGAGTCTGAGGAGGGTGATGAAGATGATCTGAGGGCTGGAATACCTCCTGTGTGAGGACAGGCTGAGAGAGTTGGGGTTGTTCAGCCCAGAGAAGAGAAGGTCTCTGGGGAGACCTTAGAGCAGCCTCCCAGGACTGAAAGGGGCTCCAGGAAAGCTGGGGAGGGGCTTTTGGTGACAGGACAAGGGGGAATGGCTTTAAACTGGAAGGGAGAAGATTTAGATAAGATCTTAGGAGGAAATTTTTCACAATGAGAGTGCTGAGGCCATGGCCCAGGTTGCCCAGAGCAGTGGTGGCTGCCCCATCCCTGGAGGTGTTCAAGACCAGGTTGGATGGGGCTTTGAGTCCCCTGATCCAGTGAGAGGTGTCCCTGCCCATGGCAGAGGGGTCAGAACTGGATGATATTTAAGTTCCCTTCCAATCCAAACAATTCCATGATTCTATGATATATCTGCTAAATAATACCTGCCACAACAGCTGTAATCTGGTATTTTCAAAACTGCAGTTACATTTTTCAGTTCTTCAGTCAATTGTTGCACAGCCAGAAAGAAAATGAACCACAAGCACTGATCTTTCTGTCTGTTAACCTCAGGGCTTCCAGCTTCGCTCCTCCCTGCTTCTAAATCAATGTTTATTGCTATTTTTACAAGAGAAGATTAATGGACTTAAATGGGCACAGGTAATTCTGCATTGTTCACAGTCTCTTCAAATAGCACCTGCTGTAAATTCTTTGAGGTTCCTTATCTATGCAACACATCTTTAAACAGTTTGTTCAGTGGAGGAGGGGTGTGAAGGGTCACAGTGCCCTGGGAGCTTTGCAAAAGCATCTCTTATGCTTTATGGATGCTGTGTCCTTGTTTGGGAGGCTTTTGGTTTCACAAGTTCTCAGACAGACTGGACCTAGGAGCATCTCTCCGAGCCAGAGTGCCTCTTGCATGAACTTAAGTTGCTGCTCCAGGGTTAGTAGGGTCTATGGAAGAAGTGCCCATACTAATGGTTTTAGACATTAACTTTTTGTAATTGCCTTTTGTTGGGTACATTCAGCTCTCAATGAGCTTTTTCCAATAGCCTGGGGGAGGATGTGACTTCACACAGATATAAAACACACACACACAAAAAGAAAATGCTTGAAAAATCACGATGACATGGTTGTGTTGGTAGCTTGTGATTTTCTGAAATGAAATATGCCTAGGCAATGAAAACTGAGCCAAGATACTGTATTTTCCAAGCAACCTTCTCAGCCTTCAAAGAGGTTTCTTGGAAAAGCCACATGCCAGTAAGCTACCTTCCTGATGCAATCACATTTTTTTCAGCCTTAAGTGGGAAAATGCACAGTATAGTGGCTAATATTGCATTAAGTCGATGGGCTTAACGAGAACATTGAATCATAAAATCTTTTGGTTGGAAAAGACCTTTGAAATCATAGAGTCCAACTGTACATATTCACTACTAAACCTTCCTGAGCACCTCATCTACCCATTTTTCAAACATCTCAAGGGTTGGCAAATCAGCCACCTCCCTGAGCAGCATCTTCCAGGGCCTGAGAATCCTTTCAGTGGTGAAATTTTTCGTCATATCTAATCTGAACCTCCCCTGTTGCAATTTGAGGCCATTTCCTCTCATCCTATTTCTTGTTCCTTGGGAGAAGAGCGCAGCACACACCTCACCACATCCTCCTTTCAGGAGCTGCAGAGAGTGATGAGGTCTCCCCTCAGCCTCCTCTTCTCCCCAGGACCCTCAGCCGCTCCTCCTAAGCCTTGTGCTGCAGACGTGCAGCGGGTGGAGAGGGATGGATGGCAGCAAACAGCAGGTGGCAAAGCCAGATGAGAGGAGGTGCAGCACTGCATGGCAGTGTGGGTGTGCGTGTGGTGAAGGGGCTCCCACTCCAGCCACCCTCCAGCACAGCACAGGCCAAGGTTTGTGGCTGGGGAACTGTACCCCACGCAGGCACTGACGCCTCTGCAAACCAGCCGGGTATCCAGGGATGCAAATTAGCTGTGCCAGCGCAGAAAATACAGGACTTCTGTGTCTAACTACTTGCAGGTGGAAAACCATGGGCAACGTTTCAAGAAGTGGCTTTGAAAGTTGGCCCATTGCGACCATAAACAAGAAACTAAAGAGCTTTACAGTCTGTACTTACAGCTTTTAATTTTCTCCCCGTGTTCACAGATATCCGAGTATCTCTCACGCTGCCGGACAAGTATTTTGATTGTTCAGCCCTGGTTTTACATTTAATAGCCCTGCTACCTTCTCCCCACAGCGATCACGTTCTGCTCCCACATGTGGAACAGTTTACATTTCTCTTTTGCATAGAGGGGGAAGGAAGGTCGGGCTCGGTTTCCACGGCCTCGCAGGCTCTGAAACCCATCAGGAGCTTGGTGTCACCACTGCAAGTGTCGCACGACACGGGAGGCATCGCAGAGAAAAGGGCTGGGATCCAGTAGCATTGCCTGAAAACAACATTTCTGCCTCTTCCACAACCCAGTGGCACTGAACAGTCATTAAAAAACGGTGCAATTTTAGAGCAGCTTCTATTTACACATAAGGACAAGGACTCATTATCGTCATCATCTACATATTGTTGTTCTACATAACAGCTGCAGCAGAGCAAGTGCACTTTGGTCAATAGTTTCATTTATAATAAAGTAATAAATTAGGAATATTTTTCCCTTGACAATAAGTTTTATGCCAAGATTTTATGTAGCTTAAAGCAAGTTGTCAATTAGGCTACTTAAATTAATTTTTGGCAGCAGTTAATTGGAGCCTAGAGTCTTTTGTCTTTAAACAGCTAATCCTAAACAAGAAAATACAATGATTAAATGTTTCTTAAACAATATTATTCACAGAATTTAAAATATAGCATTTAATTAAGATTTGGACTTGTTAATCTTTTTTTTTAATTTTTTTTTAGAGAGATTAATTTAAATTTATTGAACTAAAATTGCTACCATGACTCTGATTAAACTGGCTTATTGCAGGGCTATGGTCTGAGACCTTCCAACACTCCTACAGCTCTTATACCCAGAGGCAAATTATTTTTGATTACTTTCCAAAGAGACATATTTTGTCCTTTCAGAGAAGCAGGACATTCCCATTTGGAGCTCCGGAAGTCTGAGAGTTGTGTTCACAGGATAAAAATTCTGTCTTATTACACTCAGGTACTGATAAATACACTAAATAAATGGAAGGCTTCAGTAAGGCTTCCCGGCACGGGCGGCTTCTGGGCAGGAAACTAAGACTTCTGAAAACCAGAAATCATGGAGGTTTACTTCAAAAAAAAAGGGTGGTAACCAAAAATTCAGTCCAAGATTATGATTAATGTCCTTCACATCAATGAAAGGAGAACAGCTAGAGAGTTCCCCCTGTCTGGATCTAAAGTTTTTCCAGGTCTGGAATTCTGCTGTGTTTCTGGTTAAATACACCATGCGATATCACGATTTGCAGAGAAATGAGTCCTGATAGAGTAATATTTCTGGCTGAATTTCTTATTTATATCCACCATCAGTTATGGAAAGAAGAGTAAATTAAGGCACAGTTCTTTGGGGCGCGACACAGGAGTTAAATTTTTAAGCTTCCTACTATGAAATCACAGAAGCTAATGTGTAATTAATGAAATAATTAATTAAAGAGCAAAAAGAACGATGCATTTTAAATGATAAGGGCACGTAGTCACCTTCTCTGTCATAATTCTGGTCTTCACTGCCTTCTTTACTGGCAGGGAATATACATCAGGCAGACTCAATATGTTTAAGAACTTGTGGAGCACAAGCCCGTTACTTTAAGTACAACAGAAAACCACCCTCTTATAAAGAATGAAGCACAGACACATCGAGGGAGCATCCTCAGTTTCAGGACAACAGGAGACCTCACTCCATATTTATTTATCTCTGATAGAGAAGGAGTGACTGGAGCTCCGGACACAAAATGCACTGTTCAAACAAAATTTCCACTCAGCTCTCTTATTGCCACCACCACCCTCCACGCCAAGGGAAAGCCTCTTGCTTCGGATTTCCGGTGGGAAACCCATGGGCAAGGACAGCAGGTGAAAGCAGATGGGATAATCCAAGCTGAACTACCTCGGTTTGAAACCAAGAAATTGCTACGAGGGAAACATCTCAGTGAGTTCTTTCACAAGAGGTCTGCAGAACTGCCAGTCCCATGGGTTCATTAAGTCTTTTCTCATTTATAGGGTTTTCAGATAAAGAAATGGTGGGTTCCTTATTTAATGATTTCATGTGTTTGAGCCTTTGAGGTTTGCATTCTTGACCACAGCTGGAAAACTCTTTTTCGAAGCAAATAAAATGAAATTCAAATGCATTTACAGGACTCCAGCAACTGGGTCTTCAAGAAAACCATCAAATGTCATGAGTCATCCTAAAACCACAAAGGGAGCTAAGAATGCTGCTCAAGGCCACGTGCCTCACAAAGAAAGAGCACTGCTTTTAACTGGGAGCGCTGAGTCTGGTTGTTATTTGAAAATTAATAGGAGAGCTTCTCTGTTACAGTGATATTTTCTTACATCTCACTGTCATCCAACACAGCAACACTGGAGCAGTCTACAAAACAAAACAAAAAAAAAAAGGTGAGAGTGACCAAAATAAAATGCTAATTGAAATGGACTGTTTTCATCATTCAAGCTGATTGAAATGCAGAACACTCTTTTCAGTTATTTAAAAACAATTTCTCTTCACTTGTAAAAACCCCTTATTTTTGGTTTGAGACAAAATGATTTCACTTGTAATGAAAACCCACACATTGGAAAGATGGTCATCAAGTATAGACTCAAAATATAGTATCGAGATCAAATGCTTACTCATGGGCAACTGCTGAAAAACCTTGAACTATGTAAATTAAAAACAGATGCTTTAAATTAAAACACATAAATTACTAATGCTGATATTACTATAAATTTCAATGATGAAAATACATCGCTTAAGACTTTAAGGGAGATTCTAAAGGCTGCAAATAGGAGTGTTTTGAGTTCTTAAACAAAGTGTCACCTGAAGACTTTCCCTGGATGAATGTAGGAGTGAAGGTATCTTAGATTATTGATGTGACGTGATTCAATGACTAATGCTGGTTTTATTCCGAGCCAATGTTGTGCATCTTAGGCATTTCTTTGTTTAGTTTCTGGTGTGCATTTAGAGTTTGAACATAGAGCCCCACTTCCAGCTGGACATATACTTTCTCCTTATTCCCTCTGCAGAGAACACAGCTGGAACCAGTAACATCTCTGCAAATGAGCTGAGCTTTTAAGTTCAACCATTGTACCACGCTTCAGGCTGCTTGGTGTCTTTCATATTCTAGTGTAATTTAGTATTATTTCCACTAAATAATGGTCAAATCTTGTATATATGTATGGAAGGCTTCCACGTCCTTAGTTAAAAATATCATTTATCTGGAGCAAGCAGTAAAAACAAAAGCTATATTTATAGCTCATTATTTTAGAGGGGTGACATTAACCTCCAGCTGGTGTATTAGAGTTTTGTGTTAAACAGTTTTGGTTTTGAACAGTTTGAAACAGCGCAGCAGTGTTGAAAACCATATATCAGAATAATAAACAGATGTTATAAATATATAAAATGTGTGTATACATGTATAGCTGAACTATGTGAGCGCACAAATATATATATTCTCACACATACATGCATGTGAATATAGATATTTTCTTAACTACGCACATATGAAGTCCATTTTATTAAGAGAATCCAAATTTTCATATATTTATTCTAGCTGTTTATATGAAAGCTTCTTTGGTTTCTTTTCAAACCATTTTCAGACTTTTCTATTATGGCCACCCAATGTTTATATTTAATATTCTATATCTAGTAAACTGTTTTTCATCTAGGACTTTACCAGATACAGATGAAGCATTGCTCAAAGAGAAGAAAAATCAGCTCATAAAAAATGCACCTTGTAAATACCATAAAGTATTTGTTCATGAGTTTCTTTGAATTCTGTGTTTGTATTATTATTTTTAACGTTGATACCATCAGTATCAACAACTGGCATAGCCAGAGGTGGAAAGGCAAAAATGACAGAGATTCCCTGATATCTTTCCATGCTGCAATATTTGAAGAACACTTGATTGACTTAAGAACAGTCCTTGATTTATAAACTGACTGTACAATCTTTTTCTGACCCCTCCTCCCCGTCCCAAAGACACATCAATTTCTATTCCTGTATGAAGGAAGATATTTTTTACTGTAAATTGACATCAGCTTCTTGATGACTGAACTGACTGGAGATAATTTGTTGGGTTTGGACAACCAGCTACCATTAATTTATCATGGAATTGGGCGTCAAACCCTTCAGCTATCTGGAAGCATTGAAAATTCGTGTTATGGAAACAGGAATTTATACTTGGAGGGCGTGTTGTTCATTTAAAACTCTACTTGTAACCAGCAATATTAGTTTATTCAGCAGTGAAAATAATTCATTTATTGTCTGCCTCAGTCAGTTATGCTCTCTGTCTCTAAAAGCAGAACTGAAGTGACCTAGCATGGTTTGCAAAGCCTAGATCATTGCCTATGATGCTTTTCTTTATATAAAATACATATAAAACATATACAAAATATTTATTAAAATATATAATAAAATATATTATAGATAATAGATAATAGATAATAGATAATAGATAATAGATAATAGATAATAGATAATAGATAATAGATAATAGATAAAAAATAGAGTACAGATAAAAAATACAGTAATCTGGTCTACCAGATTACCTTCAATCATCCAATGATAATATTTCCCCAACCTGCCATATATTATGCCCAATGACTTCTGTAATTAAATCACAGCCCCCAGAAAACAGCCAAGCTAAAGAGCTCCCAATGTTCACAATAGCTTTTGCCCATGGATTATCACAAGTACTATCAGAAACACACACCTTACTTGTAACTGAGGCTCAGCCAGCTGTAAGATCTTTCTCATCATTATATACTTCCTCAAAACATGCAGAAAAATGCTGCTCAGGCTACAAACTTTTGAGCATTGCTCCCAGCCTGCCTGCACTTCACCCTCCTGGTGACCACCATCCTCTGCCATTTCAATAGAACAACCTTTTCAAAATAAGACCTTGTATTTTCCTAATCCGTGTTTCGCCATTCTTCCTTTCAGGCTTAAGCAGCAATTTGAAGCTGCACTAACCTTCCTATGACCTTGAAAAGGTAAGGGAAAACCCTATGTTAACAATTCTCTCTCCTTATTTGGGTAAACTAGAAGCCATGAGAGGCTTTTATTGACTTTCACTGTAGTTTTCACCCTTGGCAGTACAACTGAACCTGCCCTGACCTCTCTTGACCAAGCGCCTTTGTCCAACAAACTGTTGAAGGCATCTTGCAGCCAGATGTGAGCCCCCACACCCCGAGTGTGTGTGCTTGGCTGAAGAGATCTCCCGCTACCTCCCCCGGCTGCTCGTGCTGCCAGCGATCGCCTCCAGCTTGCTGCCACCTGGCCTGATTCTGAGATAACACCCACTGGCCGGGTTAAGAAAATGACACCTGATCGTGGGGCTGGACTTGTTCCCATGAGCTGCACCCTCTCTGAAGGATCGGTTGTGTCTTGAAAAACCACTTCATACCGAAGGAAATGCAAGCAGTACCTTCCCCAGGCAACAGGAGGAACACACACAGTCTCCCTCTCCTTCCCTTCTAGCAGGGCTTGCTCCACATGTTCCTCAAAGGAGCAGAAGTCTGCATTTGAGACCACTCCAGCTACAAAGGGGAGCAGCGAGGATGGGAAGAGACTCCTGAAAGCACAGACCTGAGTAAAGCAATCTCTCCATCTGCCTTATCGCTGAATAAAACAATTTTCTCCTTTCTACATGGACAGTCTTCTCTCAGCCTGCCTGGCAGCAGCTCACAAAGATCTCACCCATCATCCCATGTTTCTCTATCTTGAAGACTGTCATAGTACCACAGAATCACCCAAGTTGGAAGGGACACAAAAGGATCATTGAGTCCAACTCCTGTCCCTGTGCAGGACACTCCCCACACTCACACTGTGTGTCTGAGGGCACTGTCCAGATGCTTCTGGAATGCTGCAGACTGGGTGCTGGGACTGCTTCCCTGGGGAGCTGTTCCAGGGCTCCACCAGCCACTGAGGGAAGGAGCTCTTCCCAATGTCCAATCTGACCCTCCCCTGGCACATCCTCCTGCCATTCCCTCTGGTCCTATCACAGGTCACCAGAGAGCAGAGCTCAGCCCCTGTTTCCCCTCCCTTGTGTGAAGGCACAAACAGCCATGAGATCCCCTCTCAGTCTCCTCCAGCTGAACAGACCAAGCCACTCAAAGAAAGAGCAGTCCCTCAGACATAATACTGGCACTTGACTCCTGTAGGCTTTGGATTAGATGTTACAGTCTTCAGTATCGTTACCAGCTCTTATCATACCTAAACTGCTTTGAATCACATTCTTGTTGGCTTCTTTGTATTAAATTGCCCTAGATTTCTCTGAGCAAATAGAGTTAATTTTCTTCCCTGTTCACCAGCCATTTCAACCACTTTCCAGACTTTTTCCACTCTTATGGATGTATTCAGATATCAAGCTATTAAGATATTAAGATTCAGTCCTATTTTCACCCACTTCAATCTTATTTTGACTCATTTCTCAATACACTTCATAGAATCATAGAATCACCTGAGTTAGAAGGGACCCAAAGGATCATCAAGACCAACTCCTGTCCCTACATAGGACACTCCCAACATTCACACTGTGTGACCGAGGGCATTTAAGCATCCTTATGTCTGTCAGCAAAACATATTTATCAGCTTTTCCTCTGACTCATACAATGTTGAAAACCTCAACCCTACTCATTGCAAACAACATTTCTGGCTTCTTATTGAATCTAAGGTTCTTCTCATTCTTAGCTGCCATCTCTGTCTCTCTGCTCCACTTGACTATATCCAACATCTGGAAAGCAGATCTGTCCCTGAAGTCAATCTGACTCACATTATCTGGAAATAGCCTGGTTCCATTATAACAAGACCTTCACTGCCCCATTGCCTTCATGGCTGAAAGACATCTCAGCCAATGGGGCCATGGATTAATGTCCTGAAGGGAAAATGTGCAAACCTTCTAATGAGCTTTTTTTTCAGTCTGTATGAAAGAACCATGAGCAACTGAAACTTGCTTCAATTAGGCATTTAACATTACTTGCTATTCCCTCCCAAAAATGAGACTCATGTAATAATGAATCCCTTCTGAAAATAATTATTTAGTAACAAATCCACTAAAAGAGAAAAGGTTGTGACCAGGTTTGATCGACAAGCCAACCAAACTCCTGCCAGTAAATACTCACATATTCTCACCTGGCAAAAATAAAAGTGGGCATTTTTAAGTTTAAATATTCACATACCTAAGAGATTTTCAGCCATCTCTACAGGATGTAATATTGCTGATAGTCCTTGAAAAAAAAAAAACCAACCAAAATATGAAACCTTCTTTCTCACCCCTTCGACCCCCGTCAACACTGTTCATTTGGATCAGGTGTTTTTGAAGTTTGCACATGGCAGTCTCATTTGCATTTAATGTCCTTCAGATTACTTCCTTTTTGTTGTGCTAAACACCTCTCTCAGTTGAGTCTAATTTGATGAGGTCATGCTGTGACTCCTGACCCTTTGGGCTCTAAATGAAACCATCTGACAAAAAAACATGTAAGGAGAGTGAGTCTTTTGCCTGTTTGTGGACATTTGATATTTGCAGATGTGCAGCAAGTTTTACAGACAGCTCTTTTGCCAGGCTGATGCTTGATTGGAAAGGTGGAAATAAGTGAACTCCTGGAGAGAATAAAATATTCCAAAAATAAATAGGCGATGATGAACCAGTCTCCACAACTCCACTAGCTAAAACAAAAATAAATCAGAAGTAAATACTGTCCATTACCTAAGTCAAGGGAATTCTAAATTCCAGCAAATCTCTTCTGTCCCCAAAATGACTTAATATCTCAGTGTTTTCTTCAAGTGTTTGTGAATGGAAACACCTGCATGGCTTGGAATGGAGACTCTGAGGTTGTTCAGAGGCTCAGAGGTAGCCCATGACACACATGGGAACCCTCCACCTGCTTTGGGCTCCTGTGCCCACTCTGCCTCAATATTTATTGAAAGGCTGAGGAGCTGCATGCTTATTTTTAGTTGTCTACAGCCTGTGTGACAGGGGAGGTCAGCCTGGATGATCTCAGAGCCCTCATCTGTCCTTAAAAGTCTGGCTTTGAAATGCTCTCAAGCACCGATCACTTCATTCCAGGCTAATTTTATGTAGAGAGAATCACTGAAATATTAACACATATGTTCAGATAAAGAGCCAAAATGGTATTCCAGACTTTTCTGGCCCCGAAATAGATCTGAGTTTTACTAAAATATTTTGATGTAAAGCTGGAAAAGGAAATAAGTAAGCTCAGAAATGTCTTCAGCGTACTTTTTCAGTGTTCATCTGCTCATCACTCCTTGAGAGGCTGAAAGTGGACCATGCTTAAGTAATAGATGGGGTTTAAGTAATATTTGGGTTTTAGCCAAAATACACTGAAACTGTCAGAAAGACCTCATCAGTGAACATTAGATGAAGCCAAATATCACTTTTTGTTTGTAACTCTTCCCATGCCAGCCCTCCCCACTTCCACATACACAATTTCCCATATGAACTCTATGGCTAATTATACAGCTGCCTGTGCTATGCCTGCCCTCTGTAGCAAGACTCTGTCAGAATTATCTGACTGTAGTAAATCATCTCGAGATATACTGTAATTAAGTAGGAATATGCAAAGCATGAGGCAGATTATCTCCAAAATGCATCAAAGTTCATTATTTTATAAAAGAAAAAATTAGGAAGATCTGTAGGTCATATATTGACTAAACTCCTCTACCTTATATGAAAATGAGTAATTTTCCATCATACCCTGGGGGTGAGGAAGGAGGCTGTCGGATGAAGAAATGAAAGACACTGCTAGTTAAGAAGAGCAGACCATGCCAAATCACTAATTAAAATTTAGATTTGTGCAGAGAGCAGGTGCATATGCTAAAAGCTGTTCCAGAACTGGACTAACTTTTACCTCCCCTCTTTGTTTTTTTTTTAAATGCTATTTTACAGACCTGAGTGAGGGCTCAAAGGCTGAATCTATTACTGAGCTAAAGTCTTAGATGTACACACATAAAACCAGAGCACTCAGCATTGTGTCTTAATTTTCAGAGAACACATTTTCAATTAATCTGGCAGCTTCTGAAAGAACAGGTTAAAAAATCAATTTAAAAATAATTTTTAAATGGTATCATTGATCAAACTATGTTTATAATATTCAGGATTGAGATACAGATTTAGAAATACATTTAGTTATATTTTAACACAGCCGTGACTCTTGCAGTTGCAATACCCCATATCTTTTCAGTTGTCTGCTAAATTAACATTGCACCTAATAAGGGGTCAGAATAAATTTATTATTACTATGATTGTTTTATGAAGATTTACCTCCCTGAATCTGAGCTATCATTTTTATTTATGTATTAATTGTATAGATCAGCAGCCAAAATGCTTCATTAGAAATAAAGCTGTTCAGGGTTGGAATAGATGACCTTTAAGGGACCCTTCCAACCCAAATCATTCTATGATTCTACCAATGGAAAGGAGCAATGGTGGGAATTACAGCCAAGGAACCATAGCAGTCGTAGGAAGTACAACCTGAGCAGCACTTACAGAAATGTGGACTGTTCTGACACATCCATTTCTATCCATGTATCCCCAAATCCTCAAAATTATTTGGAAGACCTTTACTCCCACTGCCTTCAGCAGGAATCGCAGGACTAAGGAGGAACGATACCGAGAGACGCTTGAGGACACCAAACTCCACAGGAGCACAAGGGAATCTGAGGACTTACCAGCTACAAGGTCCATCCCTTGGGTTGTCCACAACTGGATGGCCAAAGGTGAGGAACTGAGATTTGAGTAGAAGTTCATTCCTGGGGGTGTCTTGGAAAGGGGAGATTCAAAGAGTGGAAAAATTACACGCAACGTTTTAACGCCAGTGTTTCCACTTTCAAATAAGGGAATCTAAACTTGCATCTGAGCGTGTTCTGGAAAGACACATAAAATGCATATTCATCAGGATTAGAGCAAATTTGGGCCTAAAGAAAGAGTGGGATTTTCCTTGTGTTCTGTACACTGCGAGAGAGGTGGGCCAGGAACACAGACATGCCTGCTAGCAAAGAAGAGCCTGCTGGTACCTAAACCATCGGGGGCTTCTTCCAAAACTGATTTATCCTTATATTACTTGAAGATTACTCATGTAATCCTGTTTGTGAAGCTGAAAGAAACTGTAACGTGCTTCCTACAAACAGTCATCTCAATCCTTAAATGATTTTTTTTCTTTGCTGTATTCACATGCCTTTGGTGTTTAGTTTTCCAGGGAATTCCTGCAAATCCATTGCCAGGCTCTGAAAGAACATTTTGTTTTTCAGCAAACAGGCTGGAATACTATTCCTTTTCTGAGTTTTTATAATTATTATTCATATTACAGAAGTCTTCTGAGATGCCAATCAGGCTACGAGCCCTATCGTGGCAGATCAAATTATGATGACAAGATCTGTACCAGAAACCTGACACCACATGTAACACTCAATTACATGCATGGCTCTTCCCCATGGAGGCAGAAATCAGCTGCTTCTGTAACACTCTCGATTCTGGGCTGAAAGAGGCATAAAACAACAAAGATTGTAAGTCAAAGGATGATATGGACATTAATATTCCTTTAGCTTTTAAAGCTTAAATATTGATTTTTAACTATGAAGTAATGTCAGTTAAAATGGTCTCAACAAGTCTTCTGTGAGCATCCCCTTGATTTGAAATATTCAGGTTTTTATGGGGACTGAGTGTGTTATGTCACTATGAAAAAAAAACCCAAAAGAATCCACTGGGAGAGGAGAGGAATTTAATAAAGCTGTACAAATCAAGGCATGCATTGGGTGGACAAGACCTGGCATCGTTTTGCAAAAGTCAGGCTGCACTCACTTAATAAACTGGGGGAAACTCTAACACCAAACCCCACCAAGGCACTCATTGCTGTTCCTCCTGTCCTGGAAGGGAGCTGCCTAGTGAAGGAAATAAAATTGTGCCACATGATACGTATTTTCCTTATGAAAAAATTCAAATAAAGATAAAATTTCAAACAGCGGAGCTGAAGTCCTGAGCAGAATGATTTTGGAAGCCATATCCATTTCAGAAATCCACCTCAAAATTCAATATAGTAGGCAGCTAGGAAGGATAAAATAAGACCATATGGGCTTGGATCAAACTATTGGAAGTGTGCTGTGCTGAAGGGCTGCTATTCAGCTATTATCTGCCTTTAGCAACCCTGGGACGTGAGCGTTTGATTGCACCAAGGTCAGGTTTTTTAGGCTTATTTCAATTCTGTGGAGGTGTAATCTGTGAATACCCCAACACATAGCAGTTTCCTCCAGGATATCAGCTCACCAGCAGTGTTGGTGGACTGTCCCACCACAGCGGGGACTGTGACAAATTCTGCTGCTGAATCTCCAGCACGAGCGAGGCAGAGGGTGTGCTGAGGAAGGGAGGAGATTTACTGGTTCCCATCGCAAGTCTGGTTTAAGCTGCTCATTTTTATCAGCCTAGCTGAACTTTTTATTGACTTCTGACAGCATTTTAGAAGTGATTTCACTTCTCAGGGGGTTATTGGAAATATGTTCTTCGTCTGAAGCCCTCTTAGAAAGCCACCTTCCTCTCCAAGAAATTACTGTGCTTGGAATCACGGCTTGTTTAGGTCACAAGTGAAGAGTATCAGCAGCCCAGGCTGTTTCCCTGTGGACCATGCATCAGGATTGCTGATGAGCTGGAAAACAGCTCTTGTTTGAAAAAAATCAAGCCTAAGTTCAACTGTCTCACCTGGCAGAGTAGGAGCTCCTTACCATGCAGGCATCTCCAGTGCAGGGTGACATCAGGGACCTCCTGCCCCACTCTTGGTGCACCTTTCCTCACACTGTCCCCGGGGATGGGCCAGAGGATGGGGACAAGCTCTGTCCTCCCTGTGGGCACCAGTCCTGGGCTGTGATGTTGTGGATAGCTCTGAGGGCCCACGGAGAGGGGTGAAGAAGGCTCCATACCCTCTCCCATGTTTGTGGTGGTCTGGTGAGTGGGCAGAGAGGTTGTCCTGCTTCAAGGCTCCACCTGAGGGCTACAGGTTCAGAATCCATCTTCTTTTCTTTGAAATAGCCTTATTTTGTCAACCCTTAGGACGCGCTGCAATGCACATTTGTTTTCCCAAACTGAGAAAAACTGGGAGAACTCTGGCAGGAGATCACAAAGACTGGAAATTTCTTTTCATCTGCTAGGTTATGATTTATGTTAATGATTGGGCAGAGGAAGGAGGGGGACTTGAGAACAGGCTGTCTGCATGGCAGGGAAGTCTCTCCAGACAGTGGGAAGGAGCACTGAGAACAAGGCACAGGCACCATTGCCTGCCTTGAAAATAAATAGACCAGGTGGGTGCATGGCAGGTCCATTGGATAAAACCCTCTCTCTGCAGAGACTGCGGGAAACAAAACATTGCTATGTCTTGTAAATTGTACCCAGAGATGTGATGGAGTCTGTAGAGGGAAATCCAGCCCCTGCAGAGATGCCTTGTGCAAAATATGTTTCTTGGATTTTTCTCAGGAGAACAGGATTTGGCTGAGAGACACAGGCAAAAGGAAAAGTTCAAATGCAGTGGCAATTACATATGGTAGGAAAGTTCTTTTCCTCTGCCTCAGAGTGAATTTCTTTCTGAAAATGTTACTTATTTCATCGTACACCGAGCTCAGATGCTTTAGCCCTGTACATTTCAAGACTGAGATACAACTAAGAATCTCACAGAATTACACACATCTACCTTCCATGCCCATGGAGCTTATCCATGCAACTCCAGCTGCAGCTCCTTGCTTAATTCATGAACATGTAGGGAGAGAGGAAGTGAGGGAGAAGAAGGGCAGGATATAGACCCAAACATTGAAACAGTTAAGAGTAGATCTTCCAGGGATCAATAATACCATTGCAGTGTTAATTAGCATTTAGCGCAGATTTAGCAATGAGGTGAAGGGGATCTTTACCCTCTCTGATATCAGTGAGTGTCCTTCAGGGCTCACCAGTCTGTGCTCAAATCTCTGCTGCACAGAGATATAAACACACCCTTGGACAGAGCCTCAGGTGCTTCTCTAGGGTAGACCACAATGTAGGGTGTGGCTGGGGGGTTATGGGAGGAAAGCCCAGACAACAGCCAGTTACTGGAGTTGAGATCTATCTAAGCACTCTGTAGAAACATGGGCTGAGATTCCATGGACAACGACATCACACAAATCCCAGTGACAAGAGACTCATTAATTCACAGTTTCACAGTATCATAAGGTTGGAAAGGACCTCCGAGATCATCAAGTCCAACCTATAACCCAACACCAACACCAACCCATCATCTAAACCATGGCACTCAGTGCCTCACCCAGTCTCCCCTTAAACACCTCCAGGGTAAGTGACTCCACCCCCTCCCTGGGCAGCCCATTCCAATGACCAATCACCCTTTCAGTGAAGAACTTTTTCCTTACATCAAGTCTAAACTTTCCCTGATTCATCGCAGAATCATAGAATAATTTGGTTAGAAAAGACCTTTGAGATTATTGAGTCCAACTCTACCTGTCCAGTACTAAACTGTATCTCTGAAAGTCTCTTCTACCCATCTTTTAAATACCCTCAGGGATGGTGACTCAACCACTTCCCTGGGCAGCCCTTTGAACTCCTTGAGCCAACCAAGGGAAAAAGCTGCTTTACAAGGCTTTTTAGTGCACTGCATGCAAGTGATATTTGGGCCACTCAGCCTCCAGCTTCATTTTGTCTGCTATCAAAGCCCTCCAGCCTGGTACTTTGCCATGCAAACCGAGCCTCTGTGTCACATATGCAAAGGATTTCTCTCTACTTGGGCTGACAGTGCTGTTCAGTTCAGATTCCTTTTTCATGATCCTCAGACCGTGAATGAAGACCTGTTTCACTGGGACCTATCAAGCACAGAGAGGACCAAGGACATTACCACTACTCGTACCTTTCCATTGCATCATGAGATGCCTGAGGGGCATCTCAGTTTCTAGTGGCTGTGCACAGGATGTGCCTGCCAGCCCCTTCTCACCAGCTCTGTATCACGGTGGGCTGTCACTGAGAGGCACCTGGATGACACACAACCAAAGAAAAGCCTGTAGAAGCCCTGTAGGGACTGAATGGTTCCTCAAAATCAACCTGTTAATGGCCTATGTTACCAGCACAGCCCCATCTCAGCAAAAGATACCATAGCAGATGTGACCTTCCATTTAAAAAACCCTAAGGCTTTACTTCAGTATGAATGTCCCTTTCCAAATCTACTGTGAACATCCAAGAATTTTAAGGACTTTCTGCACATTAATTAACCCCACAACACCCTGAGTGAGACAGGGAAGTGTAGTTAAGCCAATTAAGTCACGGATGAAGGGGAGAAATGGGGGGTGAAGTGCCTTGCAGATGGAGGGACTGGAACCCAGGCTTTCTGGCTCGCAGTCTCGGTTCGACTTCCCGGGAGTACTGGAAGTGAAACTTTCCCTGTAGAGCTGTCGCTCTATGAAATCAGCTTGGCAGTGTGTGACAGGCATAATCCCTTTCCCATATGTTTTATTTTCCATAAATAGAAAGGCATCTCATTAGCATTCTGTAACTTCGTGAGATAAGGAGAATGAACCAACAGACAAACAAATATCTGAACTATTTCCAGAGAATTGCTTGAAATTCCAGGCAGCCCAGGAGGAGAGCACAGGATTCAGCTGCCTTCTTTCCAATTTGACATCACCTGCAGTGCCAGTGGCTGGGAAAATGTTTCTCCAAATAGCATGAGGTGGTTGTGCCCATTACAAGACCGTGAGAAGGGCCACGTACCACAAAGCAGCGTTTTGGTTGGGTCATTTCACGGAAGGTGGGTAATCCCAATCCTAATCTTTGGCAAACCACAGCCATAAGACAGAGAGATGAAATATTTTTCATGTTTGGGATGTTCATGCCCCACTCCATAAAAGCTGTGAACGTCCTGATATTCTTGTGAAATCATGATGGCTCTTTTACCATTGCTACGGCAGCATAGCATGAGATTTTTATGACCAATGTCTCCGCAGATTCAGTACAGTTAGGACAGTTCTGAACAGTTTATCATGATATGACAGGCTGAGAGGGTTGGGGTTGCTCAGCCTGGAGAAGAGAAGGCTGTGGGGAGACCTTAGAGCAGCCTCTCAGTACTGGAAGGGGCTCCGGGAAAGCTGGGGAGGGGCTCTTGATCAGAAAGTGCAGGGATAGGATGAGGGGGAATGGTTTTCAACTGAAAGAGGAGAGATTGAGATGAGATCTTAGGAAGAAATGTTTTCCTGTGAGGGTGAGGAAGCCCTGTCCAAGGTTGCCCAGAGCAGTGGTGGCTGCCCCATCCCTGGAGGTGCTCAAGGCCAGGTTGGATGGGGCTTGGAGCCCCCTGATCCAGTGGGAGGTGTTCTTGCCCATGGAAAGGGGTGGAACTCAATGGGTTTGAGGTCCCTTCCAACCCAAACCATTCTATGATTCTCTATAGCTTTCGTAAACAGAAAACGATATGGTCTGTCCTTGGCATTAAATATGTAGTATTCAAACTCTCAATTATTTTAGTCCCAATTAAAATAATCTTTCGTATGATTAGACTAGAGGGAAAAGAAAGGGAGTCTGTTTTGTATTTGATAATTGGCTGTAGGATTTTTAAACGGACTAAAACATGCAAGAACTGCCACACTAAATTGGATATGGTATCATATCCTCCATCACTTTGCTCAATGGTAGCTTGTAAAAAAACACCATAAAGGAACAAGAGCAGAAGTAATAATAATAAAGAGAAAGGACTAAAAAGCCGTAGTTTCATTTCATTTAGAAATCTGAATTTTCAAAAATAGATCTTTTTTTCCAGTGTAGAATGAAAATAAAACTTAGGAAAAAAACCAAGAAAATAATAAAAAAAAAAAAAAGAAACAAAATTTTCCTCATGAAGGAGACACTTTGTTGGGAGACACTGCCTGGGTGAATGAATTAGGCACTTCACGACTGTGCATGAAGATCACTCAGTATTGTTCCTCATTCAGCTGAAAAATCTTCCCTAAAATATTTGCAAAAATACTTCAAATGTAACAAAATTACATTTATACACCCAATTTTTTTTTAACATGTTTTGAAGGATTATGGAACAATCTGATTCCTTCCTCCACTGATTAACATCTTGATTTGTTGCCTTTCAATATCATTGAACATTGAACACCTCTTTTTTTTTAATATTATAAGAGTTGGCAAAAAGGATGAGTGAATCTGCCTTCCCTACAGAAAATCCTGATTTTAGATCACCTGTTTTTTTTTACACCTTCTCTCTCTAAAGTAAACCACCTCGTTCTGAATCACACAGAAATCTCATTGGGACTCTACATACTGCATTTTCCAGTCCTCATCCCACTGCCTCACCTGACAATGCCCTTCAGTCTCACACAGAGATGGGTAAACCCTTCAACCAGCAACGTGTTTGAAAGACACTCCAGGGCACACACACAAGGTGACATGGTTCCTTCTCATAGAAACTTCTAGGCATATAAAGAATTCTCAAGAATACAAGGTCCTGCAAAAAAAAAAAAAAAAAAAACACCTTATTATTTCCATTTTAATGCATCAATGATTCATTTCATCAGTGATTAAAAATAACAGGCTGGGGACAGGGGACAAATACATCCTGGCTCTTTTTTTTTTTTCAAAAATAAGAACCCTACAAAAATCACAGAGAAAGAAAAAATTTCTAGCACGCTGTCATACCAAAATTATACGAATGCCTAACTCCAGGAGGATAATTACAGTATAACACAACTTGAAATGTTTTTCATGTGTCTGTCAGGATCTTTTTCCCTTTGCTTTTTTTTTTTTTTTTTGCCACAGGCCAACAAATGGCTTTAAAAAAAACCACACTTTTTGCTTCAAAGAGGATGTCCATGTGAGCTTAGGAACAACTGTAGAAGCTCTGGGGAAGATTTATCTTTGTCACTTGCCTGGGTTTTGAATCCACCTCAGTCCTCGCCTGGACCCGCAGTGCTCAAACCCAGCTCCAGGTGCACCTTTACAAACAGGCACTGATGCTGGGGTGGGGTTTGGATCTGCAGCATCCCCAGTCTGGTCCAAGGGCCCCCAGGGACTCAGATCCCAGCTGCCCAGGTCTTAGGAGTCTATTTTATTCCACCCAATGCGGCACTTTTACCTACACACGTTTTACTTTCCTCTGTCTAAGGCTGTGGTTAATTTGAACAGTGAATCACAGCATCTTAGAAGACAGAAAAAGGTAGGAAAGCACGTAGGAGGGTGGGAAGGTATGAAACAAAGCACACCCAAACAACTTAAAATATCACAATATTCTCCAACACACAAACTGTGCTTAACATAGCAGCAAAGTATTTTCCAGAAACGGTAAGATAATTAAGTATAAAGAGTATCTGTTGGAATGGCTGTATCTTGAAAGTAATAGAGATGCACAATTAGGATTTTTATGAATTGTTTCCAAAACCAAGAGATCCTGAAAATATAGCTCTTGCACAGAAACATTTCCATACCTGAAAGGAGTTTTCTAAAGGACAATTTTTAGTTTAGCTGGAAATATATCAGACTTGATAATTACATAAAAAAATTTAAAAATGAAATAAAACATGAAAATTTCAGTTTATTCCTAACCAGCTGCAAAGCTGGTGGAATACCTTCCTTTGGATTTCATTTTTTTTGCTACATTTTTGGATAAAATCAGTTTCCCCCTTTCATTTAACATTGTCCTTCCCTCTCTCTTTTGTTTTGTCGAGCTCAATCCATCAGCAGCCTTTGAGAGTCGAACGTAACCGAGAGGGGGTTGTTTGTACTAAATTATGAACTCTGGTTCATATTATATGTTTGACTCATGTCTCAGCTTGCCCAAGATAAGCTTATTAAAAAGCATTCCAGACAGCAGCTCTGCCCAAGGGAGACACTTGTCATTCCCTTGGAGAACTACCACTGGGAGACCATCAAGTGCCACCGTGAACTGCCTCCAACAGAAAATGGTCCTGAAGTACCAGGTACCCAAAATGCTGAGCAAGCAAGGAAGATTCAAGTTTGATATCAGAGCAGGGAGACAGGATGAGCTATGAACAAGGGACTCTGTATGCCCTTTCCAGAACGTGGGTGGGGTGTACTTAGGCTGGTTTGAGGTACTCAGATTAGGAGATGATGCCTACCAGGGCACCAGTGGTGAAACACTGGCAAAGGTTGCCCAGAGAGGTGGTGGATGCCCCATCCCTGGAAACATTCAAGGCCAGGCTGGACGGGGCTCTGGGCAACCTGATTGAGTTAAAGATGCTCCTGCAAGAGGGATTGGACTGGGTGACCTGTAAAGGTCCCTTTCAACTCAAAACATTCTATGATTCTTTGATTTCCATGATCTACAGTACAATAACTCCCACGTTTAGTGCTTGAAGAATTTCAAGGAGTCTTGTAGTTAAGAGAGTCGTTGTTTAAAACAAAATCACAGGCTAAATGCATTGTTTTCCTGTAACATCATCCTAGAATAAAGCAGAAGACCAGAGCATGCATGGCCCCTGCAGTGCCCTTGGAAAGCACATGTAAATGAGTGCTGGGAGTTTGGGCCATCTTAGAGGTCACACCTTGGGAAGACCCAAATGTGCCTCTGCGACTTGAACCTAGAAACGGCAACGAAATTGCAGCCAGACACAGAGGAGGCAGCAAGACCACCTGTTGGCTCAAATAGTGCATTTAAAAGGTGATTAAACACTCTCAGGACAAGAGCAGCCCAGGGGTGAATGCCCAGTGTGGCCGGGCCCCCTGCAAACACACGGCAAGGCAGTCCCTGCCCTGAAGAACGTGCGGTGGGAGAGGCATCGCTCCTGCAGCACGCAAGGCTCAGGCGGAGGGCAGGACTTCAAAGGGAGCTTTGACTTTGATAGAGAGTGAGTAGGGGGCTGCTGAGGAGGGACCTGTGCTACAGAAGAACCAAGCATGTGCTTCACATTTCGGAAATTGTATGCAGAAAAAGACTTCACAGATGAAAAAAGGAAGAGAGAAAAAAAAAAAAAAAGAAAAGAAAAAAGCAGCATACAAGAGTCCTGGCCATCAAGACTTCTCTTAAGGTAGAGTTTCCAAGCCCCATACATGCTACGACACTTTAATCTGAAAACTGCAGTGCTTGCATTTAAATAAAAAATATTCTTTTTATCCCATTTGGACCTATTTAGCAACACCTCTCCTGAGATGTGAAAGAATGCAAATAAAACATCCAATATGATCCTTACCAAATACAAATTACATAAATTCGTCCTTTGGAGAATAACCTTTAACCGTTACAAAATACACTCTACTGGCTTTTTTCTCCCCCCGGCTTTCACTCTTTTCTTGGATTTTTGAAGCAGATTTTTGTTGAATAGATCATACAGGATTATACAGTTATAGCTTGCTTTCATATAATTCAAAAAGAAAATCATAAATATGACTTCATATGTTAATAAATCAATTATGGAATGCTGTTTTACACATATGCTCAAAACATGACCTCTTCCAAGTTCTGTTAGAGCAGAAAGTTGGAGTTGAGATTTAAGGCACTTTAGCCTAAAAGATATTGGGAACAACATTATCTGGTAAATGTTAAGTAAAGCAGATTTTCTGTTGAGTTTTATCTTGCCTTCAGTGGTTTACTAAATCTCCAATAGCTTCATTTTAGTTATATATGAATAAGCCTTAACCTTACTTTGCCTCTATAGCAAAAAATAGTGTTTTGTAGCTATAATTTAACCACGTCTGAGCTATGAAGGGGGAAAGCAGAAGCAGCCTGAGTTTCAAACATGCTCTTTTGCACTGTCAGAGGCAAAGGAGAGCTAAAGCATTTTCATTTTACAAAACAAAACAAAGCTGGTGACTCATTTGTAATGAGGACTTACATAATTGCTTTTTTGGGAGTTTGACAAGAAAAAAGTGCGCAGAAGACAACCCCTGCAACTTTTTTAAACTGTGAAACAAAAGATGCACAGAATGCATTTATTCTATTTTAGGTTCAATTCTCTACTAAATTTCTTCCCGGGCTTAATGTAAAAATGCTGGATTTATTGTTATGTGCCTGAAGGAGATGAGATAAAGTTAAAACCCATTTGATATAAAATAAAAGCACCAACAAAATATCCTGTATTGTTTTGTGTAGTCCCTTTACAGCTTCCATTGCTATGATATTTGTGCAAACCAGCATTTTTTTGCATAGTAACTCCCCCTCTGAGGCCGTGATCCTCTCTTTCTTCACAGAATCATAGAATCACAGGATGGTTTGGGTTAGAAGGGATCTTAAAACTCATCCAGTTCCACCCCCTGCCACGGGCACAGACACTTCCCATTGGATCAGAGGCTCAAAGCCCCATCCAACCTGACCTTGAACATCTCCAGGGATGGGGCAGCCAAGGCTTCTCTGGGCAACCTGGGCCAGGGCCTCCCCACCCTCAGAGCAAAACTTTTCTTCCTGATCTTTCATCTCAGTCTCCCCTCTTTTAGCTGAAAACCATTCCCCCTCATCCTATCCCTGCACTCCTTTATCAAGAGCCCCTCTCCAACTTTCCTGGAGCCCCTTTCAGTACTGTGAGGCTGTTCTAAGGTCTCCCCGGAGCCTTCTCTTCTCCAGGCTGAACAACCCCAGCTCTCTCAGCCTGTTTTGGGGAGGTGATGTACAGAGACTGAAAGCCAGAAGTGACAAAAGGACACAGACCACTGCTGGGCTTGGGCAGAGCAGAGGCTCTGAAGTCCAGTTTGTTGAAACTGAACTCATTTGAGGTCAAAGGAGTTCAGAAACTGAGTTGCTCTTCCTAACATCTATAGATATTTTCCTTTTCAGCCTCAAAACTTCCACGTGCCTGCAGCTGGGTACGCATTCATGCCAGGACCTGCAGTAGTTATACAACCTATAGGTTGTAAGAATGCAACTCACCAAGCTGAAGAGAGCTTCTGTTGGAGGTGGAACTATTTCCCCATACCCTCTACCACATATAATAACATGGAAAATAGGTAAACTGCAGAGGAGGAAGTAGCTAAGCCAAGCCACGCTGAGCAGAGCGTAGGGTATTCCTTTTTCAGGGTGCACAAGGCAGAACCCTCACTGGGAAGGAGGAGTTTGACAAAACAACTGATCAAAATTAAAGCCCAGATTTTCTCTGCTTTTCTTGCTTTAGAAGCAATCCCTGAGCAACAAACACAACTGTATTGCAGTGTTTATATTGGGCAGACCTGAGTTATTCCTTTTGAGAGGAGCTATGCTAGTTTACATCAACCAGCCGTCCTGCTTCTGTGTCTCATCACACCTAATACAACGCACCATCCAAATGCATATAATGATAAAACACCTTCTTTGAGCTGAATTGCTCAGTACCTGGCAGGATATATGTCTAGGCACTTAGAAACCCTTTTGTCTTCAGAGCTGGATGCTGAGGAAATTAAAATGGGCGCGAGCATATTGCTATCAGGACTCTTGTGAGAAGTAGAGCGCCTGTTACTGTATATTTCAGAGAAAACAGTGCTATTAAAGGACACCAATGTGATACTCGATTTGGATGTTTTCCCATGTGGATGAAAGGAATCACTCCTCATGCAATTCTGAAAGAAACTGATTAGATTTATGCAGGCAAGTATCAGCTTGTGATTAGCATTTAGGTGAGGATGCAGTTATGTGCTACAGGAAATATTGTGTGTGCGTTGTCTGTTTACTTTCATTATCTAATGTGCTTTGCATCAGGCTGGGAAAGGCAGAAGTGGTTATTCGTGAGATTTTTGAGCACTTGTAAATTTATTAGTCTTTCCTAAGAGAGGCATTGGACATAAAACTTCTTTATAACACAGTCTTTTGGGATGGATTGGTAAAAATGCCTTTTGAGCAGTTTAGAGCAGAGAATTGGTCTGTTGGTGTTCTGTCTGGAACAGGTACAAAAAGATTTGAGGAATCCTTTTTCCCCCAGAAGCTTCCATCTCAAGCAAATAATTTGTTTTAAGAAGTAATGTTGGCTTTGAGGACAGGTTTCAATCACAGAAGCGCATGGGGGGATTGCATACCTACACGTAGAAACACACGCATGCATATGCACACACGTGTGTATTCCTTTTAATTGAATTGGGATAAAACAACTCTGAGGTTTTACATTTTTCATCCATCAAAAAAAACCTGTAACCAAACAGCTTCATTCCTGGCAACATTTGTGTTGAATCCTACAGGGATATTTACCTTCAGGTAACCTCTCTGTGTAATTCAGGTCTTCATTACAACTAATGGGGAGACAGACTGGTTAGTCACTACCTCAGGAAAAAAAAAGGGGGGGAAGAAAAGCAGCCAAGATTGTTGTATAAAAGCTCAGAAATCCTTTCATGCACTGTCTAGGCTTGGAATATAGAAGGAAATCTCTGCCAAGAAGCAAAGGATGTTGAAACAGAATCATGCAATGTGTTAACGCCGCAGGGCATTGGAAGTAAGATGCCAGGGACTTCAATCAGAATTGAATGATCTTTGTGATATAGCAAAGAGGATGGAATAACATCAGAGAACTGTGCACACAATGGGAAGAAACTGCATAATCAGTTGTCATCACTCCAAGCAAACGAGTGCTGGCAATGACGTTTTCTGCACCAACCTATTCATGTCATAGTTTGAGGTTCAAATACCTTTCAGTAGCAGATCCCACCAGCAGCATCCTCCAGTGGCACGAAAATTTGCAGCAATATCCACCTCATCTGACACTTCAAAGGACTTGTGCTCTGGTCCTTAGACAGTTAAGTGTGGATACGCTAAGGTGGCTATGAAATCAGATTAACTTAAAGAGCTTGTATAATTCACAGCCTATTAAGTTAACCCAATTTCAAAACTGGTTCCACTTTGCATGAGAATGGACATCTGTGGCCTTCAAAATCCCCTACTATTTTTCATTCTTTATGAAGTATTCTTCCTTCCTTTGTACTGCTGCTGATCTCTAACTGCATCTTATAAAGGCTCAACTGAGACTGGTCAGATACTAAAACTGCTCCTGACCCATTATCTGTGAAATAGATAATTATACTGAAATCTTATAGAAAGAAAGGTGTCAAATCATCCTGCACATGAACAGAACTTGAACACCCACAGAATCATAGAGTCATTAAGGTTGGAAAAGACCTCAAAGATCATCCAGTCCATCCATCAACACAACCCACCGTGCCTACTAGACCACATCCTGAAGTGCCTCATCTACATATTTTTTTAATACCTCCAGGGATGGAGACTCCACCACTCCCCTGGGCAACTTGGATGCAGAGAATTCTCCATTTGGTCACCAGTGTTGGTCATCTTTCTGCATATTTTGGCAAACAAGTCAACTGGTTTCCAGTGCTAAGCAATCAGTAGCTTTTGATAGTATCTAAAGTAATCATATGGGATACAGCTCTTCTGTATAAGGCCCTACACAAATACTTATAAAAAACTAATGTTAGGCTCCTGTTTCTGAAAATCTCTCATTTAATTTAACATTCAGCCTTCATTTGCCTAAAATTACAGAGAGAGAAAGAAAAAATCTAATACTACATAGAAACCTTACCTGTAAATATGTGGAGGTTTGAGATACAGGGATTTACTCAGGGATGTACATTAAGCAGAGAGAGGTACTTTCAGGCTGAGAAGCAGTCAACACTTCCACGAAGATGGTGAAACCAAACCCTAATTATAAGATATCGTCTAGCCAATATAGCTTCATATTTCGGCTTCCAATACAATATAATACAGTCTAATTTATAAGGTGCCTTATCATGCAAACTTCCATAGGCACAGTAATTTAAAAGGGATTATATATAAACCCTTCTAAAAGCAAATATAAAAAAAGAAAAGATTCTTAGTCTTGTAATATTTCGAAAACATTTATTGAAGGATCTTCTATGTTTGTTGGATAGTGTGAAAGTCTAGAGAGAGAAGGTACATGCCAAAATTGTTAAAGTCAGGTGCCTTCACTCTGGTACTTAAATCTATATTTAGCACTTAAATCTACATTAACACTGAAATGGAGTAGAAATGTTTTCCTATGAGGGTGGGGAGGCCCTGGCCCAGGTTGCCCAGAGCAGTGGTGGCTGCCCCATCCCTGGAGGTGTTCAAGGCCAGGTTGGATGGGGCTTTGAGCCCCCTGATCCAGTGGGAGGTGTCCCTGCCCATGGCAGGGGTGGAACTGGGTGGGCTTTGATATCACTTCTGACCCAAACCATTCTATCATTCTATGATTCAAGGACAGAGCATGAATTCACTTTTTCAAAGGGCTTTTTCTTAGATTTATGTAAATAAATGTCATTCCACCAACTTACAGCAGCTGAAGACAAAAGCACTGGTTTCAGGAATGCAGTGGGAACACTCGGTTTGATTCTTCACATTCACACATATTCCTGAAACAGAGAGGATTCTTCCACCCCTAAATATTTTTCATCTCAGTTTCCAGATGTCATGATTTTATCCTTTCTTTTTCATGGATTTTCAGAATACAAAATGTTCCTGATTACCATCATTACAAGGTATGTGTTGCAGGATATGAAGAGAAGTATAATTTAGCTGTCCATGATCAGGACAGCAATAGGTCTACAGGGAGTTTTGATAAGAATGAATGAATGGCATGAAGATTTTTAGTGGAATATACACATAAGAATATAACACCTCAGTGCCCTACTATCAAACTATGCTGTGTAGACATCTTTTTCCCATTCTTCAAATAAACAGGGTTCATGGATAAATTCCAGGTGATTCCTATGCACTGAAAAAAACCCTGGCTTCCAAACATGGGTGGAAAGGTAGTTTTCTTGCAGAGTTGTGCATATATAATACGATTAGCTAGTTCCAACATAGTAGAAAGTGGGATACAGAAAGATCATTCCATACCATGTGGATGCCTGCCCACAGCCCCTTGGAGAAGGGAGGTGAATATGCGACTGAAAAAGCACACCCAGTGTTTTCTTCAGTGCATTCATCACTGAAAACACATCTTGGGATCAGTTTCTCCACAGCAAACTTCAGTTCTTGGAAAGGCATAAAAAGAACTCTTCATGTAATATCACAACTTAAAAAGTGAGACACATCCGAACAAACCCAACCACCAGATGTTCCTTTGGGTAGTGTTCAGTCTTTAACTATTGTTTCTAAAAGTCTTTCTCAAGGCAATTTATACTCCCAATCTCAAGCCTACTACAACCTGCTTGATGCTCTTTTAATATGCAATTTATATTAAGTAATTTAAATGACCCTTTCTGTGTGCTGAGCCATGGTAACTGATAGTATGGAAACACACCCATGTGTCATGGCATCAGCTTCATTGAGCTCTTAGAATCCATCAATTACTTAGAATAGATCCCTTGTAAAATGAATGGAATGTTTGTTATTATGAGGAAATAAGTCAAAAGCACTCAATAACATTAATCAAATAAAAATAAAGTGGAAACTCAGACTTTCAAAAAAGAAAACAGTGAATCTTCTGTGAACTTGGCACTACATCAAGCATACATTATTCATCTTCGCTCTGGAGGCCCTCCGTGACCTGTCCACACTCCACCTATCATTTTTTTCTTTGCTATCAACATGTCAGCTCCCTCCACGGATCAGCCCGTGACGCCTGCCATCATCACCCGTTTGTTACATTCTCTGATGAGCACTTTTGCCCTTTCTCCCATGCCAGCCTTCATGCGAGGAAGAAGCTGCTATAAATAACAGCAAACCCACCTCATTGCTCCCTTCTCTAGAAACGTCTCCTTTTCTAGGACAGCCACAGGAAAACACTTGGTAGCAAATATAATGACTTTTTTTTACTCTGGCTAATCTTAACTAATTATTTCCTTGTGTTGCCCTGTCTATCTGGTGCAACTGCCACTGTTGTGGTGCCATATATATCTATACATACAATATCTACATCAATATACTATATATATCTGCTACTACTATTTCTAGAAGTAACTAAGGGCAAGAATTGTCTTTCCTCTACATTTACACAGTATAATGGGTTTCTGTCTGTAACTGGGGCCTCTTGACCATTACCACAGCATTAATTTTAACTTCTCAGAACAACTGTACTTTTTTGTTTGGTTTATGTGAAACCTAGTGGCAGCATCTAACCATAGTCCTCTCGCTATTTAAAAATGAACCACCGTAAAAATTTGGTTTTCTTTCCTATAAAGAGTAAATTTCTAGGGAACACTCTTCCAATCAATCTAAAATTAGTCACAATCTGTTCAAATGATTTTTGAGGGGAAAAATTAATAAGAATAGGAAATCATAAAAGAGTTGTAGCCACCCTACCATCCATATAAATTCCTTTCCTTGTGACCTGAGGCTACAGGTTGAAATCACCTGTGTCTGGATGCGTGCTTGGTGAGCTAAAGTGTTTTGATGGAGAGACACATCATTGCCACATCGTTCTGGGAAATGCAAAGTGGAGCCCTTTTGTTTGCCTTGCTTTACTTTCATTGCATTTGCCCATCATGGAAGGAAACTGATTTGTTACTAGCTCAGGAAAAAGTTGTCTTTGACCAGCATTGGTTTTAATTTAAATGCTTTTGGTTCTATCTAAACCATATTTTCAGGCATTTTTTTTTCCTCTCACTGCCCTAATCTCAAGTAATAACTTAAGAAAAGCAGCAGAATTTAATATAAGCCATTACTGGTGAGACAGGTAATAATAATAACAGTAAAAAGTGATTTCCCACCACCACCACAGTTATTCGTCATTCTCAAATGCCTGGGGGAGAAAAGGTGAACTTTCTACTTGTCATGAAATTCAGACAGTTTCAGACCAAGAAGGAATAAATTCCAAATCTGTGAATCTGTTCTTTCCATTATAGTTCTAAAAGAAATATAAGACCTTCCACAAAATGTAGGGAAATAAAATCACCTCTTGGCTATAGATTTTAGTGTGGTTAAACCCTGAATACTTGATATTTGTGTTGTACTAGTTATGTTATTGTGTGTGGCACAGTGATGTCAAGTAAATATCTATTGTTGTGCATAGCAAGAAAGACTTTAGAAGTAATCAGTAGCAACTAGTAGAAAATAAAACCAAGATCAAATATAATTTCTTATATTTTTGTGGGTTTTTTTAATCATTCTTCATTTTGAAGTTACTTTTCATCACTTCTGTTATGAGCTTTTAGCTGAGACAGTTGTATAATGCATAGCTACACACGTACACACATGATGGAAAAGGATGACTAGTGGTGCCTCTCTTATCAAACTCAATGGCAAACACCCCATCAACTAAACAGACACTGAAGGGTAAACGCAGAATAAATAAAAGAGCACTCACTTTGTGCCAAAGGAAGGGCATCATCAGGTTGACTTTGAGCTGAGGTTTCCCATAAGACTCAGTGACACAGGAACCCAGCTACCCCACAAAATCAGTTTCTGTAAAAAAAAAAAAAACCAAAAACAAACAAACAAACAGATAAGAACCATCTTCAACAAGGAGGAAAGAGAGTCACAGTGTTTGTGTTTCACATTGCTGGAGAGAAGCAGAGATTTGCTTTGTGAGATGTGCAGGCTTCCCAGATGGAAACTTAAATGGGCATGAAAAAGCCACTAGTTCAAGCTCACAGCTCCTCCTGCTACCTCAGCAGCCAAACAACCTGGCACAGGTTTCCCAGGGAGATTGTAGAGGCCCCAATCCCTGGAAACACTCAAGGTCAAGTTGGATGGGGCTCTGAGCAGCCTGATCTGGGTAGAGATGAACCTGCTCCTGCAGGTTGGTAGGACTGGATAACCTGTACAGACCTCTTCCAATCCAAAGCATTCTACGATTCAAATCCAGGTGTGAAGTGGACAATGTAATTTGTCTTCACTGCCTAGAGAAAGGAGACACTCACAGAGTGTCTGCTCTGAGAAATGAAGCTGCAAGGTTTCAAGAGTTTGAGCAAGTTTAACACTCTGCCTGGTGGATATCTCCCCACAGGAGACTTAGTTTTCATCCTCCCATTGCACAGATTGGTACATTTGAGGCATGGATGAACAATTCTATCTTTGCCAAGGGCCAGGCTATCGCAGAGAACCTGAACACCACTGTTTTACACAGCACTTGTTCTTTGCACCATGGCATGCCTGAAAAGAGATGCAAATAGAGCTCAAGATACTGCACTGGACTCTTCTCATTAGACTAGCTTTTGGCTTCCTAATGAGTGATTGTCTTAATTAAACGTGGGGTGGTGAATGCAGATTGTCATCTCATCAGTGGAAGTTAGAGACACTGAGCTTGGAGCAACAGCTCCTTGTGTAAAACTTAACAAAGTCTTTCTTGCTTAGAAAAGCACAAGCAAACACAGACATTTAATCAGCACTCCATCCTAATGGATACCATGCTAAATAGCTTATATGTCACAGGAAAATGTAACAGCTTTACGTCAAATATCCCACTGCAGCCCCAGTCAATTCTTCCCACAGCCTGTGGATTGCTGGGAGCTCCCTCCAAGCAGGTGCAGCCCTGCAGACACACACTCAGAAACAGAGTCGAGCTGCAGGCCTTCAGCACCTTCCTCTTCAGGCTTCCAGCTTTATTATTTCTAAAACAAAACACACAAAACAAATTCACCTCATCAACCACATCCCCTTTCCTCCGTTTGCCAAGGACTTTGCAGACCCTCCAGTGTAACACCTGACAAACTGCATTCTCTCCTACTCAAGCTTTCAATAATACTCTCCCTGTAATTGCACCCAGCCACAAGCATCCTGCTGTTTTTTAAAGACCTGACAACCAGATGAAGGGCTTTAGAGACCAAATGACCCACTTACCTTGAGCTAGGATGCCTCAACTAACTGCATCTCAGAGCAGTCTCATTCCTTTGTAAGTGCCAGCCTCTCTCTGGCAAGATATCTGCAAAAATCTTCCCTTGTTGTGGCTGCAGGTCACATTTGTGCAGAATATGGGTTTGATCTAGAGGAAGGAAGCAGTGTCAGAGCCATCCGAAGATCTCAAGGGCTGCAGGCACTTGGTGCTGTCTCTGCAGCAGGATGAATTTCACCTCCCAGCAGAACGGCAATTGCAAGAGGAAGGACTGGTGAGAGAGTGGGAACACCTGGATTCACTTCTTTCCTCTGCCCCAGAATTCAGTATAAACAATATATTGAGTCTCCCTGTGCCTTTCCTCCCCATCTGTAAATTCATCATTTGAGAACCTTTTCCCTCCGACCTCATCTGGAGATAACAGTGCTTTCCCACTTCATTGGAATAATAAATATATAGATGATGATGAGGTTCTCAGATGATGTTTAAGCGTGGGGATACAGAAAATACCTAAGAGAGACTGGTTATGTGTCTATTACAAGACTTATTTTTCACGTAATCAGGCCTGGAATGACTTGAGTCCCTAATGAACCTCTCCTGTCGAGTACAGCCTGAAGTCACAGCACTTGCTAATACTCCATTCCCTCTCCTGAGTAATCCCTGAACTTTTCAGCCTGGTTCTAAATCCATTGTATCTGGTTTCAGTAAGATTAGATGCACTTTTAGATGGCATGTTATGAGATTTTTGTAGGGTACATTATCAACCAAACCTTAGGGACATTGAATCAATGGCTTGGCAGCTTGTATAAAAACAGCTGGGGGATTATTTTTTTCTGGTTTGTCAATTTTACAGGAAATGCCACCTTTTTATTACTATTACTCTCAGTGAACACAGATACCAGTAAAAGACTTATCCCTCTTTCAAGTTTCGCCAATAATTTATAAAGAGTATTTTGTAACAGGCTTTCATGACTTTCCTTGTAAGAAATTAACTCGAGGTAAACAGAGAATTTAGGGAGCAATATGACAGCCTTTTACTCACCTGCAAGAAACCCTACTGAAGCATAGGGAGCTGCTTTTATCCATAAATACAAGTCATGATTCCATGGCATAGTCACAGTCAAAGAAAAGCTACAAACAGGAATCTCCTTCCCCAAAGAGATGGGTGAAATAAACACCTCCAAGCAAACCCATACCATGTTTTTGCTGAAGGTGTCCATTCCTTGCAACACTAGGCCTAATCCTGCTCCACTAAAGTTAAAGAGATTCCCTGTCATCTGCTTCCTCAGAGTAACGTGGCTGTCATTACGGTGATGAAATGATATTGCAAAATACCTGATGTGTTTCAAAAATATTTTCTTCTTTTTTTTGTGTGTGTAATTGTCAGCAATTAAACATGTTTATCAGATTTTAGCCTCTCTCCATCATTCAGAGAGTTAATTAAAGATTTAGTCATTGCATACTGGGGTGTTTTCTTGTTTCATTAACTGCAGTGAGTCTCTGAGAACCAGGTTGGTTCTGCTCTTATAGTGTTGCAACACCACGTAACTTCCCGTAAGCCAGCAGGGTACCCCTTCCCATGCTTCCTCTTATAAGAACCCACCTCCTTGAGAACCAGCACTGGCACTTCTGAATCACTGCGTGCCTGCCGGAGGAGGACACGACACAGCTTTTCCAAGAGCTGTGAGATCTTCAGCCAGCTCCTGTTGTGGTGCCCGGTGACCTGGGCTTGAATCATAGAATCACTAAGGTTGGAAAAGACCTCCGAGATCTTCCAGTCCAACCCTCAGCCCAAACCCATTGTGCCCACTGAACTATGTCACAAAATGCCACATCTCTGTGCTTTTGAACCCCTCCAGGGATGGAGATTCCCCACTGCCCTGGGCAGCCTCTGCCAGGGTTTTACCACTGTCAGTAAATAATTTTTTCCTGATATCCAGTCTAAACCTTTGCTGGCACAACTTGAAGCCATTTCCTCTCATCCTATCCCTTGTTACTTGGAAGAAGAGACCAACACCCACCTCACCACAACCTCCTTTCCAGGAGCTGTAGACAGTGATGAGGTCTCCCCTTGGCCTCCTCTTCTCCAGGCTAAACAATCCCAGTTTCCTCAGCCACTCCCATAACCCGTGTTCTCCAGCCCCTTCCCCAGCTCCGTTCCTTTCTCTGGATGCTCTCCAGCCCCTCAATGTCCCTCTTGTAGTGAGGGGCCCAAAGTGAACACAAGATCCGATGTGCAGCCTCACCAGTGCCGAGTGCAGGGGGACCATCCCTTCCCTTCTCCTGCTGCCACCCCATGGCTGATCCAAGCCAGGATGCTGTTGCCCTTCTTGCCCACCTGGGCCACTTCTGGCTCATGTTCAGCCACCGTTGACCAGCATTCCCAGGTCCTTTTCCGCTCATCATCTTTCCAGCCGCTCTTCCCCAAGCCTGGAGCACTGCAGGGGGTTGTTGTGACTCAAGCGCTGGACTCGGCCCTCAGCCTTGTTGAATCTCACACAATTTACCTGGGCCCTTCAATCCAGGCTGTCCAGGACCCTCTGCAGAGCCTTCCTGCCCTCAAGCAGACTGTCACTCCTGCCCAACTTGGTGTCAACTGCAAACTGACTGAGGGAGCACTCAATACAGTCACTTTGAGCTATGAGGGGAAAAGACTGCAAAAAAAGGGTAATCAAAATCAGGTGTTCCAACCTCTCTGCAAATTAGGTCATTCATCCACATGCCCAAAATGGATTTGTGACTAATACCACAATAATCTGCACAAGAGTTATGCACTTAAGCACCGTATCTGTAATTTTATTCCTTCAGCTTCCGAAAGGAAGAAACCTTTGTGCTTTAAACACAAAACCACCCTTTGTTCTGGGTTTAATTCGATCTGAAAGTCCTTAAGTTCAGATGGCTGCTGGGTACATCCCTGTCCTGCTCCTCCAAATAAGTGGCACTGCCACTCACGGGGCTGGCACCTCTGCTGAGGCTGCGGTACAACAGCTCTGTGCCACAGGAAGGCTGCCTCTTTCCATCTCTGGTTTCTGCTTACCCAGGCCTGTCAAACCAAAATTACAGTAACTAGAAAAACCCAAAGCACTTGAGGTTTCACTATTTACTTTCAATTCTGCACTGCAAAGCCTGACTTCAAAGGAGACACAAGCCATTGGGATATCACAATTGCAATTTCTGAAGCTGTTTACCTTGCAAGGTCTGTGTTACAGTGCTGGTGGTGATATATGAAAATAAAATATTTACTCAGTTGTGGGATTCACTCCTCAGCTTGGGAAGGGACTTGTCTAAAAAGAGACTGAGAGCTTTCTACTGACCTAGAAGAGCGCCACTATAGACAGGGGAAATAAATATGAATCAATTGCTGTATGAAAATATTTCACAGTATCACAAGGTTGGAAAGGACCTCTGAGATCATCAAGCCCAACCTATAACCCAACACTAACACCAACCATCATCTAAACCATGGCACTCAGTGCCTCATCCAGTCTCCCCTTAAACACCTCCAGGGTCGGTGACTCCACCCCCTCCCTGGGCAGCCCATTCCAATGACCAATCACCCTTTCAGTGAAGAACTTTTTCCTCACATCAAGTCTAACCTTTCCCTGACCAAGCTTGAGTCCATGCCCTCTAGTTCTGTCCCTGGTCACCTGAGAGAAGAGACCAATCCCTGCCCCACTACAACCTCCTTTTAGCGAGTTGTAGAGAGCAATGGGGTCTCCCCTGAGCCTCCTCTTCTTCAGACTAAACAGCCCCAGCTCCCTCAGTTTCTCCTTGTAGGGCTTGTGCTCCAGCCCCTTCCCCATCTTCATTGCCCTCCTCTGGACACTCTCCAGCATCCTGACATCTTTCCCAAACTGGGGGGCCCAGAACTGGACACAGTATTCAAGATGAGGCCTGACCAGTGCCGAGTACAGGGGGACACTGTATAAGAGATTACCTTCAACCCCCTTGGCTCTCCACAAAGGTAGTGTCATGGTGTAATCAGAGAATCACAGAATGGTTTGGGTTGGAAGGCACCTCAACGCCCATCCAGTTCCACCCCCTGCCATGGGCAGGGACACCTCCCACTGGATCAGGGGGCTCAAAGCCCCATCCAGCCTGACCTTGAACACCTCCAGGGATGGGGCAGCCACCACTGCTCTGGGCAACCTGGGCCAGGGCCTCCCCACCCTCACAGCAAAACATTTGCAGAAAAAAACAAAAAGCATAAGTGAAGGGTTCTTAAAACCCTTTTCTGGATGACTGAGATCAGTGCATGCTGTCCCAGCCACAAACGAGAGGTTGCTCTGCACAGTCTGTTGGCTGAGGTGCCACCTCCACTAGGGAATGGCAGAAATGTGTTTCAGGGAATTACTTTGGTGATTGTCCATCAAATGAACAAGTGCAATCTACAATCATAACTGTTATAAAAACCTTTATGAGAATTTTAATTATGGGACTGTTGGGAGTCATTAAAATAATTTTATTTTGCCATTATTTGGAATATCTCTATTAAACTGACAGCTGAGGAATCTGGGCCACTTTTTTTTAAACAAACTCAAGATTTCACTGGATTCAAGTCATCCCAGTTCTGCAATTGTGTTTTCTTTATTAAGCAGAAATGTTGGAGGTGGCATTTTTTAGATGGAAAAGCCTAGCTACATGGTTTTACCTGAATGGAAATTCCATAAACTCCTGATAACTGAATGTGGATTTATTTCCTGAACACCTTACAAAGGCTGTTGGAAGTCCTTTCCACCTATCAAAAGCATCCATAAAATAGAATCACTGCTTTGTTTTCATTGACCCTGGGAGGAAGGAATCATAGGATCACACGAACGTCAGTCGAGCTTCTGTGTGCATTCAACCTTCTGATGGCTGCCTGCAAATTTTAAGCTGCAGAGCAACATTTTGCTTTCTCACTTTCTCCACCGTGCCACGAACCTGAACTCCAGCACTGCCTCTTGCATCACCTCTGCTCAGATCTACTCAGGAACCCTCACTCTTTCTCCCTGTCCCATCCACCACCGAGACCTCCCATTTTCTCCATGCTGCATCCTCTTTCCACCACACCAAACAATAAATATGTGTAATTACCTCTCTCTTCTATCCATGGACAAGTTCACAAGAAGACTTCTAACACAAAATCTTATTTTTTCTCTCTCACTGCTGGGATGATCAGAATTGAAAGCAGGTACTTAA
Organism: Tapera naevia; assembly: GCA_033556795.1. Classification (NCBI taxonomy): domain Eukaryota; kingdom Metazoa; phylum Chordata; class Aves; order Cuculiformes; family Neomorphidae; genus Tapera; species Tapera naevia. Next base: position 502,497 of record JAUMJJ010000409.1, on the reverse strand, counting down.
AGTTCTTGAGGGAGAAAAGAAATTCAGGTACATTAGAAAACAATACTTTGCATGATTTTGATGGATCTTTAAGAACTTTTGGAAACTACGTCTAAAGCAATTTTAATTTTATTGCTAAATTAATTTTAAGCTAAATGCTTCTGGAGAATATGCTTCAGGAATTTCTATAAGTTGTATTTATTCCACCAGTGAGGATTATCTGACTTTTTATACGCTAATCCTCTTGAGTGGTGTGTCTCAATCCTATGAGCAGGCATGTAATATTTTACATTACAAGTGTTTTAATTTTATCTTCATTAATTTCCAGCGTGACAATTTCAACACACGTATGAATCTGTACACAAGGGCAGACAGCAACCCAGATGCAACATTCATCAGCTTTGGTAATTATTTTCCATTATCATGCAACAGCATCTAGTATTTTTGAGCAATTCCTTTGTTTTCACTCTTATTCCCATTACTATTTCACAGGCCATCCCCATTTTTTCATGTCTTGGCAAGCATCAACTGCGAGAATGATTCACCTTCTGATGATTGTCTGACTAGTACAAGGGAAGAGAAAGCAGTGCTTTTATATTTATATTGTATTGTGTTTATGCAAGGTGGCCAAATTCTGCCCTTAACATGGGTGCACAGCTCTTCACATGAACCCAGCAGACGTTTCATGTGGACTATTTGTCCTTAATGAAGTGATTCTTGCACAAGGAAATTAATATTTGTATGCTTACAAAAAGGAGTTGGTTCTTCCCCCACTCCTGTGCAGCCAGACAGCAGCAACAAAGCTGCTGTAGATGAGTATTTGATACTCAAAAGACATGACTGGGACCTGCTATATGATTTTAAATAATCATAGTGCCTTTATAAGTATACATAGAATTATCTGCCTTAATTTTTCCAACACGTACATTTGCAAACAGGAAATCTGGCAGCTTTTAATAATATAATTAATATGATATAAGAATATAAATAAATATAAAACAATAAATGTAATTTAATAATAATATAATTAGTGGGTGCTAATCTAACCCTCTAATTTCCCTTGCATGAGCTGAAAAATATTTAGCAAAGGGATCTCAAGTGTGAGTAAGCAGTAAAGCACACCATGAGACACTCACTAAATTTCAGAAAGGAGTGATGTTACACACTGGGTGTTTGCACAAAGAGCAAGTCACAGTCACAAACTGGAATCCCTCTAAATTTATTAGTATTGAGTCAACATGGGGAAGTCTGACAAACCTGGATCGCACAGGAGAGAAAGAAATGATATTTTATTGTCTCCTGGATTTTTCTGGTTTGAGCAGAAGAGGTGTAGATTTGCACTTGAACAGTCACCACCTCTGCTGTGCCTCTCTCCAACTCCTTTTCTCCCCAAAACTGCACCGTAGTTCTTGAGACAAAGAGACAACTTTGTGCAGACACCCAGTGGATGATTTTCATGCTCTACTTATGTCTCACTTATACTATCACAGAACCATACAAAGGACTGTGTTGGAAAGGACCTCAAAGCCCATCCAGTCCCACCCCCCTGCCATGGGCAGGGACACCTCCCACTGGATCAGGGGGCTCCAAACCCCATCCAACCTGGCCTTGAACACCTCCAGGGATGGGGCAGCCACCACTGCTCTGGGCAACCTGGGCCAGGGCCTCCCCACCCTCACAGCAAAACATTTCTTCCTAAGATCTCATCTCAATCTCCCCTCTTTCATCTTAAAACCGTTCCCCCTCATCCTATCCCTGCACTCCCTGAAAAAGAGCCCCTCCCCATCTTTCCCGAAGGCTCCTTTTAAGTACTGAGAGGCTGCTCTAAGGTGTTCCTGGAGCCTTCTAGGTCTCCTCAGAGCCTTCAGTCACAAGGCTTTAGAGGCATTTAAATCACACATAGACTTCTGTTGGCTTTCCACTGCCAGGAGAGTGTCAAGAGACAAAACAACTCTATTTGGAAAGCTGTGCATCCCACTGTATGTTCCTTTTAGTAATCACAGCACGTTCTAAAGTTACAGTGGTTCCTTTGCATTCAGGTGCCAAATTCAGCAATGGACACCAGTGGTAGCCCTGTCAAAACTCAATTTGGGCTTGAAAGTCACAGAAGAAGACACTGAAAGCCACAGAGGAGCGAAACATCACCGCTGCAACATGCCTCAGTTAACAGAAACACTACTGAATTTTATAGACAGGTGTTTCTGCTTATTTATAGTGCTGTAAAAGCCATTTTATCTACCCAATAAAGGTTTAAAAGGCAATACCATTATCCATTTATACCATACAATAGCATTGTTTATTTCTGCAGAATTCCTTTATCTTGGATGAAGATTCAAGTATTTCCTATAGAGACTCCTTAGTGTATTTCTCTTTAAGGATACTTTCCTTCTTGTGGAATTACAGATGCAGGTCTGCCAGAAAGAGAGCAATTTTCTCCTCCAAAAGTGGAGCAGCATTGCAGAGAGACCATCCTCATCAGGATACGAAAGCGTTCCAACTGCATCTGTATCTCTTGCTGCTCTTTACACCACTTTGCTTCAGAGACAGAAATTCTCCCAGATTTCCTGAGCAAAACATTTTGCATTTGGTGTTCTAACTTGGCTGACACTTTAAAAAATACATACATATTCAGAATCAGATGACTCCCTGGTGACTATTCCACAACTGCAGATGCTGAAGGGCACAAATTATTCCTGCTAAGGTCAATATTACCTTACAGTACAAAATTGTCTTCCTGACCATTCATTCTTTCTAGACTTCCACCCGGTGAACAAGTGATGAATTTTTATGATTTCACCACTAACTGCTGGTCATGTTATGTACCTCTTGGGGAGGAGAAGTGAGGAGGTAGAAAGAGGTCCCAACCTGCATATAGACACCTATAGATCTGTCTCTTTTTTGCTTCATAAGATGCCATTAAACCAGATGAGCCAAAATTTCACTTGGAAGCTATTACAGGGCTTAACAATGATTGATGTAAGTGAGCCATGGAGTGAATCTTATGAAAGGGATGGAAGGATATATTAAGACAGCCCAAAGTTAAACTCATATTCAAAGTTTCCTACTGGCTAGTCAGTTGGGAAGGCACGGAGCCAAGCAAAGGATCTGAGACCTATGTGGAAGTTAGTTTGGCAATTTTAATCTTGCCCAGAGCTGCTTAGCAGTAAAATTCCCCAAGCGGAACCTGTGTGGAGGACAGACATTCTGTTTCATGAAGGAATATGCTACTTGAAAATATGATTAAATTCAGATGTGGGATGAAAGACAGAAAAATTAGAAGTTCCCCATGACTTTCCTTTAACCAACTGAAATATCATATTCACCTACATTGAAAAATTTTAGTTTGGTTATTGCGATATTGAAAGCAGCACAAATTGAAAAGATCTCCACTTCAAAAATGAAGGCTTACACATTGCAAGCTTTGTAAGAATCCCTTCTTACTTTTTTCCTTCTGATCCATATTCTCCTCAAAATTGATACCATCTCATCAAATGTTTTTATTTCAACTAAAGTGCATTTTGCAACAAAAATGTTGTTTCCTCAAAGATTTTCCTGTTAGCTTTCCCCACTTCCAGTGAACACACTTCTATTTCCAACTGGAGATGGAGGAACAAAGGACTGGCAGCTCTTTAATACTTTATTAAAGTGCCCTGATACTGTAATACCAGCGGAGACGTAGAATGGAACAGCCTGGGCTGCAGGCAAGAACTTTCTCCCCTTTTGTCAGCGAAAGCAGCATGTAGAGTCTGGCCCTAATCAGATTAGGTTGTGCATATTTATAAACATCTGAAGACCATAAAGAAAGGCTCTCAATTAAAAGATACTCTGGATTTACTTCTGCAGGAGTTGCATAAAAACATGGCGATTAGCATTTCCATTAGAGACTGCAATTTGGAATAAATCAGGCTCGTAGAACAGGGCCCTCTTTAAATGTCTTTTCTACCAGAATTTATCCCTCTGTTCTGTTTGGATACATTGAAAAAACATGTCACATTTTATCTGGTTGTATGAAGTTACACAATGCCATGTCACAACATGGGATGTAACCTCACGTAATGCAATGCACATTCAAGCAAAACTCTCTTTTCCATTATGGGCAGGAGTAAATTACAGATAGCAGTTCACCATAATTAACCACAAACTGGCAAGAAGGCCTGTTTTCTGTCTTTCTAGATCACTATCAAGTTAGCTAATCCCTTCTCAAGCTTACTCTTGAAAGTAGTTAAAATAAAAGATCTGTAATAGAAATCAGTTCTGTGGATAAATATGCTGTGTGAACCATCCAAGCAATTTGAAACAGAGAGAGAATCCAAGATACTGCTTAGGTGTGGCCCATTTAGTGAATGATCAATGCCTGACCACAGCTTCTCACAAAAAGGTTTAACTTCTGTTGTTCTGGCCAGTTGTTCCTCAATTAGGATCTGTGCTGTTGTTACCTCGTAACAATAACACAAGCCTGAACTCCCAACCAGCAGCTGCCCACAATGTGTCTCTTCCAGCTGAAATCACTTTATCATTTATTATTCCAAAAGACTAAATAAGGGCAGGCATTTTCCTAAAGAACTGTTTTTTTAAGGGCTCAGTATCAATCAGTTCTTTTTGCCTTTGATCCTGAGTAATAAGAGAGCCCAGCATTTACAGAATTCAGGATGTAGCCCATTTGAAGATATTCTAGACTTTCTGCTGCTCCCTGGAACCACCTATTTGCAAACCTTTTCTTAGCAGGATGCTTTATCAGCGTCCAAGGCAAACTCACAGCAGTGTTTCTCTGAGACAGATGCAGGAAAGAAAGCACTCTCATTGGGCCATTTGCATTTTAATATTCCTGCAGCAGCCCTGATGAGCAATACTTTGTTAAAGCACAGACGCTGAGCCTTCCCTGGGCAACAGTCTCCTCCATCACTTATCACCCCTGAGCCTCATCCCTAGTGCTGTGATGATCACTTCTGCCTCATGGTTGTCCCTCAACACTTGCAGGAGGCCTGTCTAGGCCCAGAAATACCAAACTGGCTACTGAATGTCTGACCTGTGTGTCCACACTTAACTTCCTGCCTGTTGGAGCATAAACTGGTTCACCTGCAGATCACATTCATACACTTCTGGGACCAAGGACTGGAGAAGTTACAATTAACATTTTTGTAATTGTGGACAAGTTTAGCAATAAATCCAAACTTTTAAAGCAGTATCATCTCCTCAAATCAATTTATCTCATAGTTTCTCACAGGAAAGCTGTTGGTCAGGGAGTGCAGGGATAGGATGAAGGGAACGGTTTTCAGCTGAAAGAGGGGAGATTGAGATGAGATCTTAGGGAGAAATGTTTTCCTGTGAGGGTGGGGAGGCCCTGGCACAAGTTACCCAGTGAGGTCATGGCTGCCCCATCCCTGGAGGTGTTCAAGGCCAGGTTGGATGGGGCTTTGAACCCCCTGATCCAGTGGGAGGTGTCCCTGCCCATGGCAGGGGAGTGGAACTGGATGGGCTTTAACATCCCTTCCTACCCAAACCATTCTACGATTCCCTGTTATAAAGTGTACTTTTTCACCTTCTCAGTGCCTCCTAATCTCAACATCCTAGTTCCAATTGCTTTTTATTTTATTTCATTAAATCTCCAGCCACTATAAAATATTGGCACAGGTTGTTCAAATGCAGCCTGCCCCATGAGCAAGAACCAGAATCTTAGGAAAGCAGCTGCATCTGTATTGACCTCTCATTTTGAAAGTTGTACCTTGACTACCCAGGAATGTGAAAAAGTGGGAAAAGGAGCAATAGGGATGCATTTATTATCAGAATAAACAGCAGAATCCTACAGAAAAAAGAAGTCCTGCAGATTTTTTTTTTAAAGCCTTACTTGTAAATAAGGCCTCAGACTGTGGACTTCCCTACTATTATTATTAATAATAACAATAACAATTACTGAAATTACAGTTCTGGGCATGCCTTAGGAAGGAAGTACTTCTGATTATACACAACACCTGCACACTGCTGTGTTGAACAGGATGGGAAAACCACCTGCTCACAGCACAAAAAAGACTTTGCCACCACATGAGTAAACCAAGATGCTCCAAGTGCCCTGGAGGATCTTCCTTTTCATCGCCAAGTCCTGTTATAAAGCTGTTCCTCAGGTAATTCTCACTCAGGCACATAGAAGTGATTTTGACTCATATCCAGGCTATATTGAAGGTGGGAAAAGAACTTAAAGTAGTGCCCTAAAGCTCCAGTGGTTTTGTGGACCTTAAGCCATGTGGTCAGTTGTGTTGTGGAACACAACTAGAAATACAATTAATTAATTAAAGTGATAATTCTTTAAGCCAGTTTTGATACAAGAATTGAGCATAGTCACAGGCATTAAAATAATTTAAATTTTAGTACTAACTTCAAAAAATATGTGAAATATGCACCAAATATTGATCTCCCTTTAAGTTAATAAATACATTTTAAAAATCCTCTTATTTTTCCCCTGCTTTTTTTTTAAAAAAATAAGCATTCACTTTCTAAGAAGCTCACAGAAAATCAACAGAAAGCAGGTGAATGGTTGAACACTATTCCAGCCTGTTCTCATTTACACCGAGTGTAAATCCATTTCCATATATCTACTACCTTTCCTGAGTACAACTTCATCAGCAAGAAAAATATAGCTTCAACCTAAGTTTCAGCTTCAACCTAACATAACCTGTGGATCCACAACAATAACTCCCATTTTTTTTATATTCAGTTGGAATAAATAGGGCAAAGCAAAGGTAATTTCCTTCCAAAGCTGTGATGGGATGGGTTTGCCATCCAGTTGCTTTCTGCTTTAGGTATGTTTCTGTACCGAGCATGTTTCATCGAAATTTAACTACCTCTGAGTGCAGACACAGCCTTCTGATAATGAATCTTCCCAGAGGAGGCTACTTTGGAGATTTAGAGGCAAATTCTTGTGACTGAATCATCATCATTCAATTGTTCTCTTTCAAAAATAATTTCATTATGTAAACAATTAAGTACCATTATATGGATTTAGAAGGCTTTTACTCCAGCTTGCTCTTGCTGTGACAAGTTATAACACAAGCCTTAACACCACTTCTGACAAGACTGTGCCTAGACTCTCTTCTGTGGTTACAGCAATCCCTTGGGTCCATACCTGTGGTGCCACCACACCACCTGAACTGTCATGAACTCTGGTGGGACGTGTAAGCAGAGAGAGTGGATGTGTCAGAAATATCAGCTTTCCTCCGGCTAAATACTTCCAGTCCTACATCTGAAAGAATAACATCAAAGAGCTCCTCTGGAAAGAGTGAAGGAGACAGCCCTCAGCCTGATGTGGGAGTGGGCTGCTCCTCCCAGGCTGGTTGTGGTCACGAGTCTTCCATCCAGAGAGAAAGCTCTTCATCCACTGAACTCTGCTCAACTTTGCTTCATAAGGTAAAGACCAAAACAAACCAGTCGTATATTCTCATTGTGGATGTTCTGGAACAGGTTCAGCAGGAGCAGAACTTGTGCAGGCACTCACACTTACCACAGGGGGTGGAGGAACTGCTCTCCCTTGCTGCGTTGGATCACTCTGTGCTTCTCCTCCTTTTAGAACTTGCTAAAAGTTAATTCAAGCATTATGCTGTCTGCATAAATGAATAAAATGAAGTGTCTTCATAAATACTTCCAGGCTGAAGGCTTGTTCTCTCTGACTTCAGCTAAAAAGTCTTTTCTAAAAGAAGCCTCCTCTATCTAAATTAATTTCTGTAGCTTCTGTCTGGAGAAAGGCAAAAAATCCCAAAGCAAATTGCACATCTCTCTAAGTTACTGAACCAGCTTTGAGAGAAGTCCTCCAGTGGACAGCAGCTGCTTTTTCTCCCCTCTTTTTACACTTAATGTCATTGCATGTGATTTTAACACCTGTATTTAGCACAAATTCCCTCTGAATTTTTTGGTTCGTTCCCTTTCTAAAAGCATAACCCAGAAATTCACAGTCAGGGTGTTAATGCTCAGGTGTGGCCACCCTGGCTTGACTCCCATGCAGAGTGGTTCCTTGGGTGATTGGCAGCTTTCATCATCAGGTCCTACCTGAGGAAGAGAAAGATAGAAACCCTAACGACACTAAAAATATTAGGAGTTAGCTATTTCATGCTAATGAGTCGTTAATGTAACACTATTGCTGGTGCTTTAACTACTGTTGTCCTTAAATGCTGCTCTGCATTTATGAAGGACTTGGGGGAAAAAAGAGAGTACGGTGCTGAGACTTATTGCATTAAGAGATCGGTTTAACAGATTGTTTAGTTTTGGTAATATAATTTGACATCTAAACATAAGCTGAGAGGGATCTCCCACAAAACCTTTGATAATATGATTCATTGTCAAATGTTTGTTTTGCCTATCTGGTACTCATTAATTAATTCTTTTTAATATATCTTGGATTTACTGATTTGGAAAAAGAGAATTATTCTTATTGATGTTGCTAAAATATCCAGGTGGCTTGAATTTCACCAACTAGATGGTATAATCTAGCACATTTGTGTAGACCTAATCAAATCTCTACTAACAGATGTGAAGAGCCCAGCATGGGAGCAAATGTTTGTGTCTATATGATAATTCAATTACCTCAATAAAGAGAATAAATGAACAATGATGACTATAGTTTTTTTAAACCTAGGTTATCTTCCTCATACACAGCCTCTTTTAACCCCTTTAGCAAATGACAAAACTTGAGGTTTTTCTGAATGAACCATGTTTTTCAGGTAGTGCCTTTGATTGTATTTACCAACCAGTCACAAGAGTAACTTGCTTAAGAATTCCTATGCATTTCCATTAATATAAATTAAATAAATATTAAGTTCTGCATTAAAGATACACTGTATGAAGTGTGTTTCATTTCACATAAACAGTTCAGAACACACCAGCCTGTGTTTTAATTCCTCTTTTCCTTCTCTTGTTCTTGCTGAATTACTTTGATTATTATTGTAGAATTCTTAAAGGTCTTCGTGCAGAGTTTAAATGTGCTCAGGTGCCTTTATACACAGGGTCATGCCCTTTGTATGGGCTGGATGAAGCTGAATGGGCATTTCTGAAAGTCCCAGTAAAGCACTTGAGTGAACTGTGTGCTTCTAAGCATCTTCAAAACCTGACTCTCTAAATCCAGTTTGCCACACAACCAGATAACTTTTTTTTTAAGTGCTTATAATGTACAACAAACCTCCCTATTGTAACCCATCACTGAATAATCATTTCCCTATAATTCACTTCAGGGAAACCTATAAAAACAAGCTTCATGAGATAAAAAGATATTTTCAATCTATCTTTGTTTTAAAGGTGGCCTTGTGGAAGCAAGATGCTTCCACAAGAAAGGGAAGGCAGCCCTTAGCAGCAGCAGGGCTTAGGTATCATTAAGCAGGCCAAGTTGCAGCTGGAGTTCAAATCACTTCTGACCATGTTTTTGCTACAAACAGAGGAACAGTTCTTTCTCTGTTCGCTCCACGACGTGCTCTGACCTTGCTGGAGGCTAAGTAATGTCACCAGCTGCATGTGTAACATGGGCAGTGGTGATGAAAAGTGAACCAGGGCAGCTCGCCTAGGGATGCAACCCCTTTTAACATATCTAACATTCTTGCAGGTGTGGTGGCTTTGTTTGTGTGTTTTACTGTGTTTGTTTATTTGCCTGCCTAGCTAACTCATGTCCTCTTGCCCGCTGCAGATAGAGCCTTCTGATTTAACATTCCTGAAACTTTGAGTGTTTAGGATATAGATTGTTTCCAGTCTCAGGATGTAAAAGGCATGGGATAGAAGCAAGAGATTAGGGCTCTTTTCCTCAAAGTTAAACAACTGGATTGGTTTTCAGGCAATGGGGCCCTGAAACAGCTAAATAAAAATAGTCCTGCACTTACAAGGAACTCACAGATTGTATTTCTAGAAGGTCTGACTGAGAAGCTGATATGACCAGCAGCACTTGGGAATAGCCCAAACACATAAAACTGTTGCCTCCTGTTGTCATAAAGAGATCTTTAGTCAGCTGAAGTGATGCAGCAGCAGGGCTGGAGTCATCTGGGAGGCTGATTGTATCCTCTCCTTATTTGAATGAATCTTTCTACTGAGCCTTCAGTACTGTGGGAGAGAAACAAAGTCAGGAAAGGGGGTAGTCAGTAAGTCCCAAACTACAGACTGTTTCTGATAAGACAAAGAGAGAAGCTGACTTTCACTGGACTGCATTGTGTGCACAAGAACAACAGCACAGCCAGAGCTTGGTGGAAAAGGGGCAAAAGCTGCTCCAAAAACCAGAAGCTGGAACTAACCAGTTCCTTTTCAGGACCTGCTGTAGTACGGTTGCTACATCTCTGATTGCTCAAGGGTTTCCATTTCCAAAGTGTTACAGCTACCAGCTCATGTTGATATATTTCAATGCCCTTTCTTAGCTGCCTGTCCAGCCTTGACTATGGGTCTGGCAGGACACAGGCATCTCCCAAAATTCCATGGCCGTTGCCACGGCTTTTCGAAATTCACATCTTCACCAAGTGTCCACAGAGCAGAGTTGCTACCACCCCCTGCTATAGAAAACTCCATCCAAATAAAATGTTGATTGCCTGAAATATTGAAATATTTCCTGAAATGTTGATTTTTTCTTTGACATTTGAGGTCCACCTGCGTGGGTTGTTCCTGGTCAAACTAATTTTCTCCCCTGTGATGGTTTTCCTGGATTGTGCACATACCATATCATGGTGTAAAGGCTTCTGCTTCCTCTTTCCCATGGTAAGGGCATTGAACAGCTGAGTTCAAACCTGTTCTTCAGACCAGGAGACAGTGCCTGTGTCCACAGCTGACTCCAGCCCCATGTGCCAAAAGGATGTTACCACATCTTTCAACCCCACAGACTTCAGGTTGGCTAAACGTGAGCTCCAAGCTACAGACTTCTCCAGCCTTGCCACTGTGAGCCAGTGGCCTCAGATAGAGACTTGATGCACTCCTTTATGCCTTGCAAACATCAAACAAAGCCAGGACTGAAGTCTGAGTTAAAAACTCTCTTATGCTGGGTGGACACATGCAAACTCTACCAACCCATTCTACTCTTTCCAATCTGCTTATCTCTAACAGGAACATGTGAGCAACTATATCCTCTTTGTCTACCTACTCAAAGCAGCACCTGAAGATGAATATATTATCCTCTTTTGAACTATTCCCTTCAAGGAAGGGTTTGAGGAAGTTTATTCTGATTAGATCTGGATGCAAACCCACAGTAGTGAGAATGTATTTTTGCTGCCCCATAAAATTTCCAGGCTTCAAGGCCAGAGGCATAGCTAAACATAACCAATGACCTGTGGAAACATAGAATAAAATAAATAGTCTCATAACAGGCAATAGGAAGGAAAGTTACATCTGTGTATGTCACCAACACAACTATTAAATCTATTTGTTCACTTAAGAGCAAAAGTGATAAAACTTTGGTTTGGTTTGGCTTGGTTTGGCCCAGTTTGACTCCTTCTTGGTGGACACAGACAATTTGGACTGACTGGGTGTTCCATAGTGCTGCCAGCTCATAAAAAATTCAAGACTGTACTCAAACATCTTCTGCACTGTAAGGGGTCACCAGCTTGTAAGCTGTAGTGACAGGAGAAGGAAATAAGACTGGAATCCACCTATTTGTCACCTGAACCCCACTTAGCCCACTTGGATTTCTCTCTTCCACACACCGGGTCAATAATACCTCTGGAGCTCTGTTTTGGCATGGAAGTTTGCTGAGGCAGGGTTTACTCTTCCCTTATCCCTATTTGTGCCTCCTATTTCATAGCCTTAGTCACTAACAGTAACTCCTGTTGGCAATGAGACCATCCCAGGCCCTTTGCTGAAGAACCACATCGTTGACAGCAGAGCTAAGCCAAGAGGATCACAGGGGCTGGAAGGGCCCAAGGAAGTATGACATCGCAGCAATGGTGACCACCTCCCAGGGCAGGTGTGCTCCAGCCTCATCTCAACCAAAGGACAAGGCAAGATCTGGGTCTGGAAGGAAACCCAGGCTGAGCAGGAAGGGTGTCTGAAGCCCTACATTCAGCTCTGGAGTTCTCAACACAGGGGGCTACAGGGAAGCTGGAGAGGGGCTCTTGATCAGGGGGTGTAGGGATAGAATGAGGGAAATGGGTTTCAGCTGAAAGAGGGGAGGTTTAGATGAGACCTTAGGAAGAAAGCTTTTCCTGTGAGGGTGGTGAGGCCCTGGCCCAAGTTGCCCGGAGAAGTGGTGGCTGCCCCATCCCTGGAGGTGTTCAAGGCCAGGTTGGATGGGGCTTTGAGCTCCCTGATCCAGTGGGAGGTGTCCCTGCCCATGACAGGGGCGTGGAACAGGATGGGCTTTAAGGTCTCTTCCAACCCAAACCATTCTATGTGCTCTGAAAAATCCCCAAGTCCAAGAAGTGCATTATGGGATGCAACTGGAGCAAACACAGATGGGTATATTTCCCTTTCTACACTTCTGCAGTCATTTCAGTGAGTTGCCTCAGATATATTTTTATATTTTCACTTCCATCCTCTCTACCATCATCCAGCTTTTTGTTGCCATGAAGACCCTGAGAAATGTTTCAGTGTGAGAAGTCTCGCTTCTTCGTTTCCCTTTAACTCTGCTAGGAGTTCCCTCTGAATCACTCTGTTTTCCTTAACCACCCTTCATGGTTCCTTACTGTGAAACCAGGGTTTAGCCCAATGTTTTAAAAACAGGTCTGCGTTACACAAGTGGGATTTTTTTTAAGTGGAAACAGGCTCAGTAATTTGTAAATATGCTTTGGTTGAAAAGGAGTTAAAAATACAGTCAAAGAGACTTTGCTTCCCTCTTTCTCCCTTGGTTCATGACCTTTGCTTTTTTCAACTTCCTCAATTTAGTTTCAGTAAATTGTCACAGAATGGCACAACACCTGCCTTGGGTACTTGAGAAATTGACTTTTCCTGCAAATTACCCTGATCAGTGACCTTGTCTGGCTACTAAAGGGGTTTGAAGGAGCAGTGTAGCTGTATGTGTGGCCATCTTCTGATTGGTATTCAACCCTTTGAAGTTCACTTATCTCCTTAATGTGCAGCTACTTTTTGAAAGGAAGAAAAAGAAAAGGCCATGATACCCTTGTCACCTGCAAAAGCAGAGTAACCAGCAGCAAGACACACGGTGCTCTATCTCACAAGGTGCACGGAGCTGAAAGGCTCCAATCATCCCCTTTTCCAGAAGAATACGTAGGATTTCTTTTTCTCTTTAGCTGCTAAATGTTCAGCAGCTCGGTGATGTTGTTGAGGTGGAGTGATGTTTACTAGAAGGGTTATAAAAAGCTGATTTTCCCTTCCTTTCTTTAACAAATCTGTGGTAAAAATTCACTGAAGGAACAGCAAAAGTCTGCTCTTCCATGCACTGCACAAGTGTTGGGGCAGAGGTGACTTCTGGAAACTTAAAAAGGTAAAACTCTTTTTCACGCTGAAGCTTTGATTTCACAGGGCAATGTAAAGGGGTTATTAGTTTAATTAATTATTAATTGCTCTGGCAGCTAACAGGTGCCAGCTCTCAAGTGCTGTCCCCAGGGGAGAGTAGCCCAAGGGGAAGTGTGATTCACAGCATCCTTGAGCAAATTGGCCCAGGAGAAAGTTCTGGAGCTACTTCCCATGTCCTTGTCAAATATCAAAGAAAAACAGTTAAAATGTAAACTTACATTACGCATCCTGCTTAATTCTGACAAGCTTTTAGGATCAAATTGCAGACTTTAGTCAACAGAGGGGAATTAGTCCGGGCTCTTCCATGGGGAGGGTGGCAGAGCTGTTGGAGAGCTGTATGGGCAGCTCTCATCTTATTTTCCACATCTGCTCTGGTTAATTTAGCTAAGCACTTTGAGTCACAACTTGTGGCTGAAAACTCAAATTCTGTTTTACCTGGGACTCCAACTGATATTCTAGATCTTAGAAGGAAATTAAAAAATGCCTGAAAGATTACATTATCTAATAAATTTCCCCTACCCCGCTCTCTTTATTTTTGCAACTGGTGAAGATTTATTGCTTAATTGCAATTTAAGAAAAATTTTAATACAGGCAAATGCAAATTCTGTTTGAAAGCGTGGGAGGATTTTTCTTCCTTTCCTTCTTTTCCCCTTATCTTGAAAAAAAACCTTACTGAGAAAAGGCCACAAATAAGTTCTGGGTAAGGAAAAAATAGCAGATAACTGTTTTCTTTATTTATATTGCTGTCCTTACCCTGTCTTGCTTGATCCCCTCTCAAGATTTGCGATTTTAACCTCCTAACACTGTTCTAAAATTGCAGAAATATTACCCTTATTTTAGAGGGGGAAATTAAGCAAGAGGGCCAATAACACAAGAGGGCCATGGACACTCCATGTGTTTGGATCAGAAATTATCTTCAATCTGCTGAGCCCCAGAAGGGCATGAGCCGAGCAGCTGTGTGAACAAATAGGGTCCATCATTCCTTGTGTGGAGATCCCCACTGGCTTCCTGGCAGCACGGAAGTAGCATCATGAGAACATTGCAGCACCAACACGGGTTCCTCCATCAGATCCCTCCTTACTACTCATGGAATATCTTGGTTGGAAAAGACCTTTGAGATCATCAAGTTCAACCGTACCTGTCCACTGCTAAAACAGCCCTGAGTGCCTCATCTACTGTATTTTAAACCCCTCCAGGTATGGGAATCCACCCCCTCCCTGGGCAGCCTCTGCCAGGGCCTGAGAACCCTTTCAGTGAAGAAATTTTTCCTGATGTCTAATCTGAACCTGCCCTGGTGCAACTTGAGGCCATTTCCTCTGATCCTATCACTTGTTGCTTGGGAGAAGAGACCAACAGCCTCCTTGATAAAGCCTCCTATCAGGTAGACAGTGATGTCTCCCCTCAGCCTCCTCTTCTTCAGGGTAAACAGCCCCAGATCCCTCAGCTGCTCCCAGAACACTTGCTCTCCACCCCTTCCCCAGCTCCATTCCCCTTCTCTGGAAGTGCTTCAGCCCCTCAGTGTCTTTCTTGTAGTGAGGGGTCCAAAACTGAACCCAGGATTTGCGTCTGCCATGGCACTTTCCAGGTACCTGAGAAGTTTCTGGGTGCTGCTGGCTCTGCTGCTGGCAGTGGTTCCCCCTCTGTTACTTCTCTTTCCTGGTGGCTGTTCTACCTGCTGCCCCTCACGTAGCCTCTCTCTGAACAAGACAGAGGCCCCCAGAGTCACAGTTGACAGAAACTAATGAGAATAACAAACCAAGGTGCTCCTCAGCTATTAGAGAGAGCAGAGAGATGGAAGAGTGTAAGGTGAGCAAGTCCAATATCCTGATACATTTAGATCACGGGGCTTTATCTGTGATCTCCCTTGCCCTAGGGCCAGCCACCATGTGTGAGTTATCCATGATCTCTGTCATTGCAAAAGGGACTGAACCCAACTGGAAGACACAAACCAGTCTGTCTCTGCACCCTTGGTGTCTGAATCACAGCAAGGAGACGTCGGGGCTGTGATGCCATATTCCACTTCCCATCGCAGCCAGGCCCTGGCATCTTGAAGCTGTTTTTAAAAGTGGTTTAGCTCAACGTGTTGTTGGTTTGACCAGGTTGAAAAGCAAATAAACCCTAGTAACAATGCAGGTTTGGGCATAGAAATTCCCTCAACAAGTATCATAGAATAATGGAATGTCCTGAGTTGGAACGGACCCACAAGGACCATCAAGTCCAACCCTTGTCCCTGCACAGGACACCCCAACACTCACACTGTGGGGCTGATGGCATTGACCAAATGCTTCTGGAATGTTGTCAGGCTGTGACTGCTTCCCTAGGGACTATTCCAGTGCTCCACCACCTTCTGGGGGAAGAACCTTTTCCCTAAGTCCAACCTATCCCTCCCCTGAAACATCTTCCTGCCATTCCCTCGGGTCCTGTCATTGGTCACCAGAGAGAAGAGCTCAGTGCCTGCTCCTCCCCTTGTGAGGAAGCTGTAACTTGGTTTGAGAGAGAATACTCTGCAGATTTTCATTTTCCTACAATAGAGATCAGCCTGTTCAGAAAATCAGTACTCAAAACCATGTTTTACCATAAATTAAAACAATCAAAACATAAATCACATCTTGAATCTGTTAACTTTCAGATAAGTATAATTAGACCCCAAAATGCTTTAAATAATGTTTACGCATTTATTTACCAAAAGACAATTATTTAAACAAAGAAACATTTCCAGTTAATTGATAGAAAGATATGAGGAAATGTAATTAATCATCATTAGAGCACGCAGCCCTTTATTGTTCAATGGCATGTGTCTGTGGGAACTGCTGGCTGTGACACGGCTCCTGTCTCTAGAACTTGGTCTAGAAGGGCAAGGGAGAGGCTTTGCACAGCACCCTAGGGGTGCTGGCCCTTTCCCATGAAGCATATCCCAAGAAGTCCAGCTGCTGCAGCCTTGCTCAGGAGAGGACTGGTGGTGGGGACCGTGGTGAATCAGCAGAGCTGCAAGCAAGGGAAAAGTCCTCCCTCCTTTGGGTCCAGCTCCCCTGACCTGTGAAGAGCTGCAGACAGCTCCTACCTGAGAACACTAACTGCACTACAAAGGTCTTTTCCTCAGCCCCACGCTGACAAACAGCAGAGACCAAAATGTCTCAGTGCAAACAAATCTGGTGGAGAGCAGAAGAAACTATACACACCAACAGAATTGCACCAGCAAGGGAAGAAGAAGCCTGATATCCTTAAGCTATTTGACTCTCCAAAGCACAATACAACAATTTTACCTTTTGAACAATAAGAAAGCTTTTTATTCTGATTCAATGAGAAGAAGCTTTGCTTGAAAGATTTCTTCTGTGTTTTCAAAAATCTTTATGGTTTCCCAGAGGGAAAATGGGGATTACACCAGTAAACCCTGAGCAAGTATGCCCAGTGCAGGGGCATTTATTCACTACAGAAGCAACACTGGTGATTTCCTTAGTTGCAGCAGCTTGGGCAGTTATTTTTCCCTTCTCAGAATGCCTTTTGGAGCTGGATGAGCTGCCTCTTGTAAGACAGGAACCTTTAGAAGGTTGGGGATTTATCCTCCAAACTACTTGTAAAGGATCACCACAACTTCTCAGAAAGAGCTTGAAAGAAACCTCACACTTTAAAATATAAAACTACTAAAATTTTACTGTCATAAACCTACTTTGTTCTTAATTGAAAGGTATTCCAAAAGAAGAAAAATCATAATCTTTACAAAGACACATGAAATTTCAGCTGGTTTCATCATTGTGGCTGAATTCCATCAACCACAATATCTAAGTTTGAAATGTCTTTCTCTTTGTTCCTCTGTAGATGTCCAGGCCTTGCAAAATACAAGACCTATCCAAAACAAGTCCATGAAATGTGATATGGATGGTAATAAACTCTTTCTAATCTTTTTGAACTTCTGGAAGATTGGAACAGGATACATGTTCACATTTATAGGTAGTGGTCTCTCAGATACTCTTCTATTTTTTGCAGGGTCAAGAACAATAGGAAATAGTGATTCCTGGCAAAATTCCATCCCAAAAGCCTATGTGCAATTTACCTAATTTCTTCTCTCACCCCTGCCTCCAGTTCCACTCCTCTTTGCCATGGGATTGCATGCTATGTGTTATTACACTCACCCTATGAAATGCTATGTGCAGCTACTACAGATACAGTTGTGTTTCACCCAGGGGAAAGCTCTGGAACCAAAGTGGAGAAGGGCAGTTGCCTCCACAAGGGCAGGGTATGCAGAAAGCACTCAAGCTGGCAAGACCTTCTGGAAGTCAGGACTACCCAGGACACCTTTTTCTTAGGAAAGGCAACACTGTTCAAGAGGATAACAAGATGTGAGAATAAAATTTCTCCCTAATGCTGAAGAATCCATCCATGCAGGAATTAACTACTCTAGGTCTATGACAGCACAGCTGTGTGGAATATTGATGTGAGAGAGCAGCACTCGCAGAGTGATCAATGCATTGTGATCTAGGACACCCAAACAGTCTTTTACAGCAGGAGACACAGAGCTGACCGTCACTGGCTGCATCCAAAGCAGTGTGGTCAGCAGGGAGAGGGAGGCCCTTCTGCCCAGCTACTCTGCTCTTGTGAGACCTCACCTGGAGTCCTGCATTCAGTTCTGGAGTCCTCAGCACAGCAAGGACATGGAGCTGTTGAAATAAATCCAGAGGAGGCCATGAAAATGATCCAAGGGCTGAGAGAGCTATGGTTGTCCAGCCTGGAGAAGAGAAGGCTGTGAGGAGACCTTAGAGCAGCCTCCCAGTACTTAAAGGACCTACAGGAAAGCTGGGGAGGGGCTCTTGATCAGGAAGTGCAGGGATAGGATGAGGGGGAATGGTTTTCAGCTGAAAGAGGGGAGATTGAGATAAGATCTCATGGAGAAATGTTTTCCTGTGAGGGTGGGGAGGCCCTGGCTCAGGTTTGCCCAGGAAAGTAGTGGCTGCCCCATCCCTGGAGGTGTTCAAGGCCAGGTTGGATGGGGCTTTGAGTCCCCTGATCCAGTAGGAGGTGTCCCTGCCCATGGCAGGGGGTGGAAGTGGATGGTCTTTAAGGTCCCTTCCAACTCTAACTATTCTATGATTCTGTTTCACTGCATTCTGACTGGTACCTGGATAGTTTGATTTCTGTAAATATACTCTATTTTGTTATTTTTTTTCCATTCATTTCTTCTCAAAATCTGTTCTTTAGTTTTATATCTCATGACACACCAATTAGTCTCACAACTCCAGCACAAACCTCTCCCAGCACAGAGGACCCATAAGTCACACTTGGGATGCAGCAGCACCTAAGACAACAAATACATTCTTGTAGAAATCTTTTTCCTTCAGGATTCTTTAACCTGAGAGACAAACAGATCTCTAAGTTCTTAGCTGGAAAACAGATACAAGGTCTGGCAGTAAAAGATTTACTACTGCTCCAGAAAGAATAAAACCAGTTTACCCAGCTGATAAATTACAACAAGAGTTCAGAAACAGCCACTTGAGTAGCAAGGGTCTGCACAGGATGGATCTCTCACTGGGATCACTTCCACTCCATGCCAATGCTCTAATAATGAAAAAAAGAAAGCATAGATAAAAGCTTTGGCCCATCCTCCAGTTCAGCAAGCGGTAAATGAGCTGGTAATAGTTAGAGAGCAAAGGAGGAGGAACTGAAATGCATTAGCAGTATTTGATGTGAAAAGTTTGATATAAGAAAAATTTATGCCTTTTGTCATACAAACACCGTTTTCCATAAACAGCCCCAGGAATAGGAAGCACATTGTTTGGATTTCCTGATTTTCCTGAGTTTAGATGAGCTGGTTTTGCTTTTTATTAAACATAAAAGGTTATTCTTAGGAGTACAAGCTATTTTCACACATAGGCTGTAAATAAGAGGGCCTCTCTATACTGCATTAATTCTAAATACTGCTTCCAAGTTATTGATGGTACATTGCCATGGAGTTCTTTTGACTTATTTGAACATCTTAATCGCTAAACTAATTGAGGACTTAAGTTCTTCTAGTTTCTTCAGTTATTTCATCCTCACGAAGCACATTCCTGCAGCTGGAGATCAGTCAGGGTTGAGCCTTTTATTAGGTGCATCACTTATAGCTCCAATTCTCCTTTTCATTTCCCTTTTCCCCTCTTTACTCATTTCTCTTCAGCTATTTTTAATTTGTTTTTCCTGACTTGGGACAAAAAGCAGCAACAAAAACCTAGACAGTTCTGCAACGTCACCGCTGAGAAAAACAAAAACAACAAATAAAAGCAAGACACAACATGTTCCAAGGAGTGCTTAGAACCTGTGATAAGGAGCATTTGTTAAGTGAGGAGAAAGACAGAGCAATATATGATTGAAAATACTTTGAATTTACAGTCCTATATACCAGCCTTCTGTTCTGATGCAGACCATGCTGTTAATTTTACCTATAATATTTTGAGCAAAAACATGACTATTCTGTCTGTCCAGCTGGTGCTGACTTAGTGGGACCTGGAGCAACCACTGCTCCCTCTGTTTTATCACACTTGACATCATTATACACACGAAGGGACTACCCACTAAAACTAAAGGAAGTGTTCAAATTACATCATCCTTAAAAACTCCTCTCGTGGGCCAGTTTCCTCTCTTTTATACCAAAGGTCTCTGGTTATTTCAGGGTTGCTCTAGGTAGAAGCCAGCATCAGAACCAGATTGTACTACATTTGCCTAGAAAACACAGGTTGTTCTTGGAGGAAATTCATGACAAAGATACAGGGAGGACATTCCCATCAGGATGACTGTTGTTTGGGGAGGCACTATCCAAACAGCTGGACACTTTCACTACCTCATCCCTCAAAATACTTTCAGTTCACAGTGGCTTTTTCATGCATATGTGTACATATAAATAAAGCACATATTTCTAATTGCCCAATTAAAACCAGATTTTTAAAAAAGGGAGGGGAATTAGGCAATCCTGGGTTTTTTCATTGCAATACACATAATTTTAATCCAAGTAAAAATGAGGATCATTAAGGTGTAATGTAGTTAGAAAGAACATCTCAGCAGACAGTTTTTTCAGACCTGGTCCCACCTGGCTCTTTAACCAGAGACAAACCAAAGATTTTCTCTTGAAACACAAAATAGTGTGTAGATTTGTGACCTATCTCTCACAAGCTGGGTCCAGAGCGATTCCCTTCAAGGATTCTGTAAATCAACACTCAGCTGGAGACCCTTTAATTTATACCTGCCATAATATTCATTTACAGCACCCAAATAGCTACTCTCAGCCTCTACACATACTTTCCTCCAGAAGTTAACTAGCTTGTGTGATATATAATATCCACTGCAACGTATCCAGGGAGGCAAGGAGCTGGTTAGTTGATGAGTGGAGGCAGAGATGGATCCGGTCTCGCTCCCAGGCACTGTAATATAATGGGTCATTTCACAGGCCTTAAAGACTACTGGCCCCAGCACTACCAGGAACCTGCAGTCTCTCCCTTGGAGCCCCATGATTGAGTTCTGCCTGCACAGAGGTTTTAGGGACCAGCCAGCCCCATTTCCCTTCTGTAAGGCATTAATGTGAGCAGTTGTGAAGACAGCAGCACCCGGCACTGCTCTCAGAGGAATTGCTGTTGCAAGCCTGGAGAAGAAAAGACTCCAGGAAGACCTTAGAGCAGCCTCCCAGTACTAAAAGGGGCTCCAGGAAAGCTGGGGAGGGGCTTTTTATGAGGGGAAGCAGTGATAGGATGAGGGGAAATGGCTTTAGATTAGAAGGGGGAAGATTTAGATTAGATATTAGGAAGAAATTCTTCATGTTGAGGGTGCTGAGGCACTGGCACAGGTTGCCCAGGGAAGGGGTGGATGTCTTCTTCCTGGAGGTGTTCAAGGCCAGGTTGGATGGGGCCTTGAGTAGCCTGGTCTGGTGGGAGGTGTCCCTGCCCATGGCACAGTGGTTGAAGCTGGATGATCTTTAAGGTCCTTTCCAACCCAAACCATTCCATGATTCTGTGATTCTATGATTCAAGTGGTGTGGGGTGTGTTCCTCTGCCACCAGGGCTGGAGCAAAGCTGCCTTCTCCTCACTGGCACCCCCTTCCTAGAAGAGTAGAACCCAGTAAGCACAGCTCTCCTGTTACACACCTCAAAGCTTTCATCACCTTGCATGAAAAGGGATACCCCTTTGTGCCCATCATCTTAGCCACGAGGCAGACACACCATGCCAGTCCATTGAACTCCATGACAGAACTAAAATATACTCAGTTTTCCCCAAAACTACTTTTATTTTTGTTTTCTTTTTTTTTTCACTCCCCACCCATGCTAAAAACAAGATTTCCTCAAATTTCTGGACCTCAGGGCAGCCTGGGCAGGGCAGCAGTTGTGCCTAAGCTGCAGGTAACTGGCAGATTTAGGGACCCTGGACACACACAGGTCTGTTCCCAGCTAATATTCCTGTCCAGCTCACCCAGGATACCTGCACAAATGGCTTGTGCTCACTCTGCAGTCCCACTGCTCCCAGGACACAGAGTACCTTTTCCATGTCCTACCATATCTAGTCACATCTGCTCAATAAACTCCTCACAGCAAGGATGGTGCCCCTTGCTATGCACAGGCCAGCTTTGGCTGGATGTATTCCCTGTTGTCCAGGAAACCTCAAACACACCTGTGGCAATTCAAAACAGCAAAGGGCTGCAGAGGTGACACAGCTGGTGAAAAGCATTTCAGAATCCATGTGTATCTTTGCAAGAGTGTTCTCCTGACACACTTCCAGTCATTTTTCCAGTAGCAAAGAAATACTCTTGACTTTCATATATGGGAATTGCATCATTTTCCACAGCCTGGTACATTGCTATTAGTGTGCCTCCTGGCACTCAGCCTGAGGTTTTGGCACTGCATCTCTGCTGTGTGCTGGTGTGCAGCAAACATGCCCCTGGAATTCCTCTGCTGGAGATGCTGTTCATTCCCTCCAGTGTAGATACATACATAAACTGTCATATACAGAGAGCTGAGCTTGGAAATAAATAGGATGAGAATGGAAATAAATAAATTCTAACCACAAAGCTAAATGTGGAGAGCGAGGCAAGTCAGAGAACTGAGTTCTAGTCCCTGCTATAGAGAAGATTTAGCCTTTAGTCTGAAGCAATGAGCCCTGTTGACCTTCACTGGCTGTGAACATAAGTGCAGTTAAAACTGAAAGAGCACCTGAAGAGCTGGGCTGCCACAGAGAGACATTCAGAGAACATTCCAGAAAGGGTCAGCTCTAGGATTGTACTGAGATCTCCAGGATGAGCTGAAAAGGCAGAAAGGGACCTGGGAGTGCTGGTGGACAGGAAGCTCACCATGAGCCAGCAGTGTGCCCAGGTGGCCAAGAAGGCCAAGGGCATCCTGGCCTGCAGCAGGAATAGTGTGGCCAGCAGGACCAGAGGAGTTATCGTCCCCCTGTACTCGGCACTGGTCAGGCCACACCTTGAATATTGTGTCCAGTTCTGGGCCCCCCAGTTAGGGAAAGATGTCAGGATGCTGGAGAGTGTCCAGAGGAGGGCAACAAAGATGGTGAAGGGGCTGGAGCACAAGCCCTACGAGGAGAGACTGAGGGAGTTGGGGCTGTTTAGTCTGAAGAAGAGGAGGCTCAGGGGAGACCCCATTGCTCTCTACAACTCCCTAAAAGGAGGTTGTAGTGGGGCAGGGGTTGGTCTCTTCTCTCAGGTGACCAGTGACAGAACTGGAGGGCATGGACTCAAGCTTGGTCAGGGAAAGGTTAGACTTGATGTTAGGAAAAAGTTCTTCACTGAAAGGGTGATTGGCCATTGGAATGGGCTGCCCAGGGAGGGGGTGGAGTCACCGACCCTGGAGGTGTTTAAGGGGAGACTGGATGAGGCACTGAGTGCCATGGTTTAGAAGATGGTTGGTGTTGGTGTTGGTGTTGGGTTATAGGTTGGACTTAATGATCTCAGAGGTCCTTTCCAACCTTATGATACTGTGATACTGTGAAAAGCAAGGGGTTTTGTCTGGGTAGCAAAAAGTGTTGTGTCTCCAAGTGCTGTTTTGGTGATCAAGTAGTTATGACTTCTCTAAGGCTCACCTGACAGCTGAATCCTCTCCTAGTAGGAACTCCACACCAAGCAGCAATGCTTGTCTTGCAAAACTCTTTCCAAAACCACACAAGACAGAAAATCTTGCTATATCTCCTTTCCTTTTGGGAAGCAGAAGCACACCTCCAGCAGCCTCTTAATGAATCTGTAAGCATCCCTGCTAAGATATCTCACGAGGAGAGACCTCTTACATCCTTCCAGTCACAACCCTGAAGCCAGAATACAATGGACACACAGACAATAAACAGTCAGCAGAACTACAGGGGCCACCACGCAGACGTGATGCATCTCCATGGTCAGGAGGACACCAGTACAGCCCCAGAGTGACTGCTCGTTAGACGTGGGACAATTCTCAAAATGCTTCAAATACACCAGAAAATAAATTGCAGATCTACACTGTACACGCTGTCCAGAGGGCAGCCCCAAGTGTAGGGTCACCTGAGAGTCAGCAGTGGTATCTCTGTAGGTTTGGTACCTTTGTTTCGGGTCAGTTTGTCCTACAAATCCCATCTGCCTCTGCACGGGTAACACTGGGTTCTTCAAAAGGAGAAGGTTGATGGTTTTGTCTGCCCAGTGTAATCCCTTTGATTTCACAACAGTGCTGGAGCCCAAGATTTCTGGGATAGGTGGAGAATTCCAAGCTACTCTGTCCTACACTTAGTATTTAAGAGTACAGAAATTATCCACCCCTTAGAAATACCAATTGCTGCCACCAAAGGCAGACACAAGGATGTTGTTTTGAGCGAACAAGATATGGCACACGCACCCTCTGGGCACGGGACTGCTCCTGTAATGCACACAGACACAGAGGGCCACTCTGAGTTGACCTATTTTTACTGGGCAAGAAAACCACAAGCCTCAACAACCTTCCCAGAACAAGAAAATTGCCCAGAAGCCAACCTTCAATGCAGAAGCTGCTGGAAAAAGGTGAAGAATTTGGCCCACGCCTTTCAGAAAATAGCAGGTGCCTATGAGATGAGCTGGGGAACAGGCTATATTTTTATGTGATGGATTTCATTCAAAAATCCTGTTTCTTCATTTCCAAAGAGCAACATACTGGCCCTTAGGGCAGGGTTTTTCTTTTTTGCATTGTTTTTGTCACAGATCATTAAAAAAACAGCTCTTACCAGGCCATTTTCAAACCCACAACATATTCTCATGCGTCACAACACATTCCTCCTCTTTCCTCTCCTCTATGACAGGTATTTAATTGAGCTAAAACTTTGTTTCTACTAAGATGCAAATTTAGAAAAACAAGATCCCCGTTGCCTCTGGCTGGGTTAGCTGAAGATAAAAAAGCAACACCTGTTTTAGGTATGGCCATGTTGAAATGCAGGTAGTCCTCAGGCAACATTACCCATGGTAACCAACCACAAAACTTGTCCTTCTTGTTTGCTTCCTGGAGACTCCAGCTCAGATAGGGATTGAGAAGTCTGTGTGTAACATGGCTTTTTTTTTTTTTTGTTTAATAATATTGCCTTGCGAAATGTTGCTCATTATCATTTTTAATGTGACATAGAAGACAGCTTTCCATTTAAGTTGCCCGTTAGTCTGATTAATAACTTATTTTTTATTTTACATTTTGTGTTTTATGCTGCCTGCGAGGCAAATATTATCAGTGTTTTCCTACAAGAAGTAACACAATTCACAGAACACATTTTATGCCCTGAGATCAGAGAAATAAGTTCGGATTTATAATACCCAAGGACTGTGGCTTTTTATGAAGTGTATAAAGAGGGCATGTTTAATTATGTTTTGTTTATATCAGTGCTTTGTCTGCAAAAATAACATGAATTACCATATTTTCCTATCATTGGCAGTTATTTCTAATGATTGATTAAATTTCTTAAGAGCAGAATGGATTCAATTGCAGTTTCTTGCAAATAATGTGGGAAAGACAAGACACAACTAACCACCCAATTAAAGCAGGGAAGATCAGTGTCTGAGTGCTCGAGGCAGAGTCCTGTCCATCTGTTATAGTGACAACTGAAAAAGAAAGCAAAATGCTTATTTGAAACTGAAGTACTAAGTAAGGAAAGCTAGATCCTAAAATCTGTAGACTGAAACATAGAATTGTGGAATTGTTAAGGTTGGAAAAGACCTCTAAGATCTTCAAGTCCAACTCCACTGTGCCTGCTAAACACATCCCAAAGTGCCACAGCCACATGCTTCTTGAACATTTCCAGGGATGGAGACTCCACCACTGCCCTGGGCAGCCTCTGCCAGGGCTTCACCAATCTGTAGGTAAAGAAATTTTCCCTAATATCCAATCTAAACCTCCCCTGGTGCAACTTGAGGCCATTTCCTCTTGTCCTATCACTCCTTACTAGGGACAAGGAGCCAGCACCCATCTCACCACAACCTCCTTTCCAGGAGCTGCAGTGATGTCTCCCCCCAGCCTCCTTCTCTCCAGGCTAAACAGCCCCAGGGCCCTCACTGCTCCTCATAAGACTTGTGCTCCAGGCCCACATCTACATGTGTTCCCAGAGGTGGCCTAACCAATTATTTAGTGTTTTGCTCATGGCATAAGGGCTGTCCCACTTTGGCTACCCACTAAACCCCCACTGACCTCCTCTCAGTGGGGAAGGATGACATTTTCTCCTGTGTATTCTCCTCCGTGCTGAGCTACACTCACAGCCACAGCAGCTTTGTAAAAAAAACAAGGCATGTAACAGTCATAAGTGCTGGAAGCCTCACAGCAGCAAAAGTTGAGGTGACTGGGTTTTCCATCTTGGGAAAATATGGCACAGTACCAGCACTGAGGGGAGGGTGCTTGGTGCTTTTGCAGGAGTGAGTGGCGTCAGCTCACAAGGTCAAGCATCTTGAATCCTGGGTTCAGTTTTGGGCCCCTCTCTACAGGAAGGACATTAAGTAGGGAGAGTGTGTCCAGAGAAGGGCAGTAAAGCTGGGGAAGGGTCTGGAGAGCAGGGGTTATGAGGAACGGCTGGAGGAACTGGGGGTTTTTAGTCTAGAGAAAAGGAGGCTGAGGGGTGACCTTATCACTGTCATAGAATCATAGAACATCTTGGTTGGAAAAGACCTTTGAGATCATTGAGTCCAACTGTAGCTGCTCACTACTAAACCAGATCCCCAAGAAACTAGTCTACTCATTTTTAAAACAATTCCAGGGATGGTAACTCCACCACCTCCCTGGGCAGCCTCTGCCAGCACTTGAGAACCATTTCAGTGAAGAAATCTTTCCTCATATCCAGTCTGAACCTTCCCTAGTGTAACTTGAGGCCATTTGCTCTCGTCCCATCACCTGTCACTGGGGAGACATCAACAACTACCTGAAGGGAGTTTGTAGTGAGGTGTGTGTTGGTCACTTCTCCCAAGTAAGAAGTGATAGGACAAGAGGAATTGCCTCAAGTTGCACCAGGGGAGGTTTAGATTGGATATTGGGAAAAATTTCTTCCCCTAAAGCTTTCTCAGGAAGTGGCAGCGGCTGCCCAGGGAGGTATCACAGTATCACAGTATCACAAGGTTGGAAAGGACCTCTGAGATCATCAAGTCCAACCTATAACCCAACACTAACACCAACCATCATCTAAACCATGGCACTCA
Organism: Tapera naevia; assembly: GCA_033556795.1. Classification (NCBI taxonomy): domain Eukaryota; kingdom Metazoa; phylum Chordata; class Aves; order Cuculiformes; family Neomorphidae; genus Tapera; species Tapera naevia. Next base: position 475,490 of record JAUMJJ010000409.1, on the reverse strand, counting down.
GTGCCTCATCCAGTCTCCTCTTAAACCCCTCCAGGGTCGGTGACTCCACCCCCTCCCTGGGCAGCCCATTCCAATGACCAATCACCCTTTCAGTGAAGAACTTTTTCCTCACATCAAGTCTAAACTTTCCCTGACGAAGCTTGAGTCCATGCCCTCCAGTTCTGCCACTGGTCACCTGAGAGAGCTGGTAGAGTCCCCATTCCTGGAGGGATTTAAAAGACAGGTAGATGAGGTGCTCAGGGATGCGGTTTAGTAGTGAGCAGGTGAGGTTGGACTCAATGACCTCGAAGGTTTTTTCCAACCAAATGATTCCGTGGCATCCAGACCTCCCAAATCCTTTGCTTGACTTTGGCCGGTCGGTGCAGCAGCTTTGTCCACCTGAGCTTCATCACTGTGAGAACAGAATTGAAAAAAAATCATTGAAAGGTTTTTATCAGGAGCAGGGTTGGGTTTCCAGCCGGGAGAAGGCTTTCGGAGGGCGGCGAGCAGCCGCGGTTGCCAGGTACCATCTAGTGGCTCCGGGGGAGACTGCACCGCGCGGGGCCAGGGCACCTTCGGATCAGGCATCAGCACAAAATCCTTCCCCGAAAGGGCTCTCAGCCACTGGCAGGAGCTGCCCGTGGGGGTAGTTGAGCCACCATCGCTGGAGCTGTTTAAAAGACAGGTAGATGAAGTGCTCAGGGCAGGTTTAGCAGTGGAGACTCAATGATCTGAAAGGTCTTTCCTGACCATCACGTTCTATGATCCTCTGATCTGCCCTCAGCCCCTGCCACCGGCCCCAGCTGCAGCTTTGCCCCTGGGAAAGGAGCCCAAGGGTCCAAGCAGGCTTCTCCTGCTCCTCATCCCGCTGAAGACTGCGTTACTTGGAGTAACGTCCGACTTCCAAGGCTGCATCATCTCCGTACATCCATGTAACCCCGAGGTGTCTCCCCAAGGGCGCTCCTGTACAAGCCCTCAAACGATTGAGGGTGGTGAGGCACTGGCACAGGGTGCCCAGGGATGTAGTTGAGGCCCCGTGCCTGGAAATATTCAAGGTCAGGTTGGATGGGGCCAGCCGTGAGGAGAGAAGGCTCTGGGGAGACCTCAGAGCAGCCTTCCAGTACTGAAAAGGGGCTCCAGGAAAGCTGGGGAGGGGCTCCTGATGAGGGAGTGCAGGGACAGGATGAGAGCTAATGGTTTTAAAGTAAGAGAGTAGATTTAGACTGGGTATTAGGAAAAATTATTTTACAATGAGGGTAGTAAAACACTGGCATAGGTTGCCCAGGCAGACAGTGGAGGGCCCCATCCCTGGAAACACAATCAGGTTGGATGGGGCTCTGAGAAAGCTGATCTCATTTAAGACACCCCTGCTCCCACGGGAGGAGTTGGACTGGATGAGCTGTAAAGGTCTCTTCCAACCCAAACCCTCTGATTCTCTAAATAACGAGAACTGAACACACAAAGCATCCATCTCGCAGACAGCACAGCAGAGCTCACTCCTAAGGGTGGCTGTAGGGCATTCAGTGTCTCAGTGCTCACATTTGATGCAGAAAGCCTGAAGATTTATTAAGATTTAATAAGATTTTTTTACTCTTCTTTTGATTTCACTGCAAATCTTTTTGCATTGGGAAAGAAGGGAGTGACACGTGAGACAGCGTTAGCCACTTCGCCAGATCGCTGTGGTAGCTAAGCAGTAATTTGACAAGGAGGCTCCCAATTTCTGGCTTACTCTGTGTGTGAAACAGGCTTCCTAGAGCCCAAACCCACCATCAAGTTGCATCTGTATGTTCTGTGCAAAAGGAACAGCCAGAGAAAGCTGCACTGGGTGGTGTTGAGCATCTCCTGCCTGATGACCAGTGGCAATTCCCAGCCATAACAGACCAACTCAGAGGGTTGACACGGGCCAGTCACCTTGCTCACGTGGACCCCAGAAGGTAATACCTGCTGGGAACACAACTGTGCTGCATTTTCTGAATTACTCAATGTATTTTTCAGCCCACTAGGACTCTCTCCTAAAATAACACATCGTTTGCCTGTTAGACAAAGACACATCCAGCCAAGTCCTCAGCTAAACTACATGCCTAAAGCTCCCCCCCATCACATTCAGCCTCATTCATCTCATCCCACTATTTACAAATAGAGGCCCTGATCTTGCACCTAGCTAGATCCCTGTGGATACACCATTGGGCCTGAGCAGATCTCCACCGATGTTAATGAGGTCCTGCTGTGCAGAGCTCATAGCAACATTGCATCAATAATCCATAATAAAGTCTAATCAACATTAAAGCTGAGCAGCCATCTGGCCAGAGTGAAGCATTCAGTCACCCACCTGCACCCTGTGCTTCCCAGCCAAGAATGTATCGGGGAGGGGTCAAGTGTCTCCTTCCCGTGGGAGACACAACCTGTGGATGTGAACAGAGGTTACAAGCGTCGAGCAGCATGCACTGAGGTTTCAAAGATCTCCAAATCCCACATAGTGAGAGATTGTAGAACTTCAGACTTAATGTTGATGCTTCAGCTTTCAGTGTTCAACTTACCTCTGGCCCTGAGGGTGGTGTTTTTCTGAGTTTGGGCCAGGATTCCTCATTTTTTCTTTTTACACTATTTTTACTAGGATAATTTTGGTCTAATAAACTGCTTCTGTTCAAAACAAATTAGATAAAACCGCTCAGGAGAGAGTACCCTTGCTCCTTGGCTGCTTTCATTTTGGATTTATTTTAAATGCTTCACTCCTTCCTCCCAGATATTGTTATTTCCACACATTTCAGAAGCACAAAAGGAATGCAGAAGTCAGATTGTTTATGTGAACTCAAAACACCGATGTGATCCCAGACTTTTGCAGGAGCTCCAATCCCACGATGACAAGTGCAATATAAGAACCACCTGTGTAGATTACTTCAGACTTACTCATTGTGAATGCTGAATTCCTTGTGGTTTTGCATTCAGAAAAAACTCTTGGGCTGTAATCCAGTATTCAGCTGAGAAGTTGATAATTATGGCATAGTTAGGGAAAGGAATTATTCAACATGAGTGCAAGGTCACTGCTGCAGATCTGGCTACCTTCAACACCAACAGGGCAAGATAAGTGGCCTTAGCTATAAGACTAGCACCTGCTAACAGGAGCTGAAAGCAGGGCAAGTGCATGAGAACAGACACAAACCCAAGGGTTTTATGGAATATTTGATATTGAATGTCTCTTCCACAAAGAAACCAAGATCTCTATTTTAGAATCACCTTTATGCAAAGGAAAGCTGGTGGGAAAACCATCTACAGACAGAAATGGGTATGAAAAAAATCTTTAATTTGCTCATTTGTGTTCAATTCCTTGCAGTACTTTGGTTTGGAATCTCTAAAAGGCACATTAAACCATACTTCACAGCCTGCAAATCAAGTGCTAATTAAAACCGCATTAACCCTAATGGATTGGAAAGAAGAAATCTAATTGAGGAAAACTTCTGTTTACCTAAGGCATGCTGGAAAAACAAACCTTCCTATATTTCTCTTCAGTCTTTTTTCCCCCCTTCTCTCAGCATGCACACACAAAATTGCCTCCTCTTACTCTATAATTTACTAAATCAACCTTTTGGGGGAGGTTTAAAGCATGCCAAACCTCTCTCGCAGTGCTTTGCAACCAACCTTGCTCTATCACAACTTCAAAATATGTGCCATCACTCTCCAAGTCGTGCCTGAAATGGGCTTCTGCTAATTAGAGTCACAGGTGCTTACTGCTATCGACCCAATTACTTCATTATCTTCTTCTACTCCCAGGAGCAGTCTGTATTTCCTGTACCGAGCACAGTTATTGCTCTCACTTACTGGGACCAGTCTGGCCATTCCATAAATTTTCTCTATGTCAGGGCAAGCCTTGTCTTGTCTTCCTTGATTACTCACATGGATGAGGAAAAAGCATCACTGTGGAATCTGCTTAATGACCAGAGCTCCTAGAAACACTAGTGATAAATAGTCTGTTGTTTGGGGTGGGAGGAACCAACCACATACTTTTTGTGCCCTCATTTCCATTTGTTTTCTTTTTAGGTCCTCGTACCCACCTCCACGGGATGAGGACATATCTAAAACCACATTTTTAAATCTGCATGCCCATCACCAAAATCAGCAGAACCTGGGCTTGCAACTTGATGGGGAGGGGGGAGCTATTGCTGTAAGCAGCCCCCCTGGGGCTTGTTGTCTTAATGAATACCAGGCCACAAATTAATGATGGAGGTTTTAGGAAAACATTGTGAATTTTAGTCCTTGAAGCATCAGCAAATCTTCTAGAAGTCCAGACAGGTGTTTGTAGCTCATGAAGATGTTGACTGTTTACAAATTAGCTTTTCCCTTTGAAAACCCCACCCCCTAGGAGCCTGCGACTGTCACTCATCAATAAAGAGAGGGGGCTTCCTCTGCCCAAGAGGAAAGACTCTCATTAGGTGGTCTAGTCTGTAATGAGCTTATTTGTTTTTACCTCCTATCACCAGAAATACTCAGTACTTCTCTAACTTTCCCATTTCAGATGGGTTTACCCTGGATTTTCTTCACCATCTACTAATTTGTTTGTTTGGAATTCCTCATCACTGAAGTAGATTCAATAAGTATTGCCTTTGCATCTTGGATATGCAAAATACTCATTGGCTTTTCTCTAGGAACAAAGGCTGGTGTCTAGAAGAAAAGAGAAAGGAATATGATATAAAAGAGGAGTTCCTGTAGGAGAAGATTTGTTTTCTCACTGACAGCTGTATAGCCCCACGGGCAGCACAAATTGGCTGGGTTGTGAAGTCAAGGCCAGTGCCTACAGCATTCAGCAGCTTCCTGTGTCTTAATCTTTCTGTTTGGGGAATGAACTGTAATTTGTTTTTGTTGACCCATAGCTTTAGTTGGAGAGTGTGGGATTACCTTAATGGACCAAAACTTGAGAGACCTCAACTTTCTTTTTAGTTCTTCCAGACCTTGGATCCTTTCTTGTGCCATTCTTTCCCCTGGGTTGCAGCTGAACACACTGCTGCCTGCTGAGCTGCTCCAGAGGAGGCAGAGGATGCTCCAAGAGCTGTCTTCATGGCTTCAGGCAGGGCTGTTCGAGGGTCCCCACCACCACCCTCCTGTGCCTCTTGCTCTTGAGCACAGCTCCCCCACCCCAGTCCATCTCGGGAGCCTGTTTCCATAACAATTAGGAATGCTGACTCAGTTAGGAGCACCATAAATCAAACCGTGAGCCCCAAGCAAGGCCAATTTCCTGGCTGGAAGTGAATGTGCACTATAATTTTGAGTGCACCCTTCACACCTGCCAAGTAGCAAAGGCTGCAGGTTTTTCTGTTTCATCAAGGAGTGCTACTGGGCATCCCTTTGTACCACAGCACCGTGTCTTTAGCCTAAACAGGGGTGACAGATCTCTGTGTGGGTTAACGAGCTCATAGGGAATGCCCACAGCAACATCCACAGTAAGAAAGATGTTCTTTTGGTTAAAGTCAGGAACACCAGCTCTGCTGCAGCTCTTGGCCATATTACTTCACATCTTGGTGCCTCACTTACTAGAACAGAGATAAAACTTTCTTTTCTCAATTGTATTAGCATCTTTAGGGCATAGATCATATTTTCACCATCTTCTAAATGGGCTATAATCTCTAGAGCCTCTAAATGTTGCCATATCCCACTAATAATGCTACCTTTTAAAAAATTGGCCTGTGCTACATGGAATAAGGCAAAGAAGTAGAACATTTTTCTTGCTTTTGAAGCTCAAAGTACTGACAGCAGCTGTGAAATCCTGTGGTACATTGACAAAACTTTGATTTTATTCTTTAAGAAACAACCTGTAGCCCTGGCTCTCCATCATGGTTAGACAGCAACTGGAATTATCACAGGCAGACCTGGTGCAGCTCCTGGATGTCCTGGCACAGGGAGTATATAAGGCAGCATTGCAAAGTATTTTGAAAACCTACAGGTACCAACAGGTTCTTTAGAAAAATATACAACAGGCTTATGGGGGAAGGGTTGATCTGCTAGAGGGTAGGATGGCCCTACAGAGGGACCTGGACAGACTGCAGAGATGGGCTGATTCTAATGGGATGATGTTTAATGAGTCCAAACGTTGGGTACTTCATTTTGGACACAACAATCCCATGCAGAGCTACAGACTGGGGACAGAGTGGCTGGAGAGGAGTCAGGCAGAAAGGGACCTGGGAGTGCTGGTGGCCAGGAAGCTCAACATGAGCCAGCAGTGTGCCCAGGTGGCCAAGAAGGCCAATGGCATCCTGGCCTGCAGCAGGAATAGTGTGGCCAGCAGGACCAGAGGAGTTATCGTCCCCCTGTACTCGGCACTGGTCAGGCCTCACCTTGAATATTGTGTCCAGTTCTGGGCCCCCCAGTTTGGGAAAGATGTCAGGATGCTGGAGAGTGTCCAGAGGAGGGCAACGAAGATGGGGAAGGGGCTGGAGCACAAGCCCTACAAGGAGAGACTGAGGGAGTTGGGGCTGTTTAGTCTGAAGAAGAGGAGGCTCAGGGGAGACCTCATTGCTCTCTACAACTCCCTAAAAGGAGGTTGTAGTCAGGCAGGGGTTGGTCTCTTCTCTCAGGTGACCAGGGACAGAACTGGAGGGCATGGACTCAAGCTTGGTCAGGGAAAGTTTAGACTTGATGTGAGGAAAAAGTTCTTCACTGAAAGGGTGATTGGTCATTGGAATGGGCTGCCCAGGGAGGGGGTGGAGTCACCGACCCTGGAGGTGTTTAAGGGGAGACTGGATGAGGCACTGAGTGCCATGGGTTAGATGATGGGTTGGTGTTAGTGTTGGGTTATAGGTTGGACTTGATGATCTCAGAGGTCCTTTCCAACCTTATGATACTGCGATACCGTAACTTGAAATATTCAGAGTTCTTTCCAAAATCTCAGGAAACTCCAAGACTGCAAGTGTAGACTCAAGGGAAGCTGCTATGCAACACTGAATCTAAGCTTTTTTTTAAGGCATCCATGAGTCACTAGACGTGCACTCACTTTGTTTCGTGCTAGGTACCCCAAGAAAGTAATTAATGACCAAATGAAATCTTCAGCCAGGCATTTGAAATCACTTTAAAACTTGAACTCCCTTGCAACTGCACCTGTCAGTCGTCGGGGGCTTTTCAAAGAATGAGCTCTCTGATTTCCAGATCCCTTGCCCATCTGCCATGGCATTATGGCATTGGTCCAGCAAACAGCTTTGTTCCAAAAATTCAGGAGCCAAAAGAAATGCTTTTAATACATTAAGTTGTCCTGGGATTTCATCAAGTCTTCTCACCTGAAGAGAATTCTTCTGTCTTGCATGGGAAGTTCCTCTGGCAGAAGGAGAGACAACTCTTCTGCAATTTTGGAGTGGAGGCCAAATGATAAAACACTTTATCAAAGTAATTAGCATATCAACATGCAAATCCCTATTGAAAAATGCATTGCTGACGGAACAGTCAGAAGGCAGCTCATCATAATGCTGAAAATGGAAGAAAAGAACCAAAACAAATCCCAGCAACTTCTATCCAACCATTCACAGCGTTGGAGAGAGACATTGTCCTAGGATGCATCTGAAGCAGGTCGAGGGAGGTGATTCTGCCCCTCTGCTCTGCTCTCAGGAGACCTCACCTGGAGTTCTGCATCCAGTTCTGGGGTCCTCAGCACAGGAAGGACATGGATCTCTTGGAGCAAGTTCAGAGAAAGCTGGGGAGACCTTAGAGCAGCCTTCCAGAACTAAAAGCGCGTACAGGAAAGCTGGGGAGGGGCTCTTTATCAGGGATTGCAGGAATAGGATGAGGGGAAAGAGTTTTAGGCTGAAAGAGGGGAGACTGAGATGAGATCTTAAAGAGAAACGTTTTCCTGTGATGGTGTAGAGGCCCTGGCCCAGGTTGCCCAGAGAAGGTGTTCAAGGCCAGGTTGGATGGGGCTTGGAGCCCCCTGATCCAGTGGGAGGTGTCCCTGCCCATGGCAGGGGGTGGAGCTGGATGGGATTTAACGACCTTTCCGACCCAAATCATTCTGTGATTCTATGATATTGGACACTCCTCAATTAGAGATGCAAAACAAAAATCAAGGGTTACAGGAACCAGTCTATAACTTGGATATAGACCATGATAACAATTCTAATTTCTGTCAATTCTTTAACATTATCACACTTAATGCCACATGTAAGAAGCACACACAAATTAAACCAAATTATTTCTTTGCAACACTTAATGTTCCTCCCAATAAATTATGGCAGTGGGTAATAACTTCAAATTAAAGGAAAAAATAAGCAAGACTTCCTTGTTTGCTCCCTGTCTTTTAAACTAGAAATGTTTACACCCCTTTGCAGCTTTTTCTTCACTATGCAGGCAGATATGAGAACTGATGTCACATAGTCAAACAACTCTGGAATTAGCAGCTGTAAGAGAAACTCAGAGATCACAGGGCTAGTCATCAAGAAAACAAAATTTATTTGAGATCCACAGTGTTTTATTTACAAAGGGAGAACTGGTTGTTCTTTAGCTTGCCAGAGCACAGAAGAAGAAAATGTTCTGTATTTAGTTGCTTCCATTAGGGTGTTCCTGTACAATCAGTACAGTGGATGAAACGACTCCTTGGAGTCAGTCCCACCAGGAGCAGGTGGCTCAGGAATGCCAAATACTTTGAGACCTACTTTAACTGCCACAGAGGAAAAACTGCTCTTTTCCCTCTAATTGTCCTCAACACTCTGCCTGTTCTCCACCTCCACAGCTCTGAAAAGTTCCCTGTAGAAAAGAGGGAACTTTCTTTTTCCCCCTCACTTTCAGTAATGTGAGAAGCTTCAGGTGGAATATTTAAAAATTCAGCATGAGTTAAGATAAAAATTTCCCCAAATGGCCAGTGATTTCAGCTGTCTTTAACTGTTTCCCAAATTCCGAGCTGGTTTTGAAGCATCAGATTAGAGTCACAGAGTAGAATTGTTAAGGTTGTAAAAGACCTCTAAGATCTTCAAGTCCAACCATCAACACAAACCCACTGTGCCTACTAAACCATGTCCCAAAGGGCCTCATCTACACCTTTTTTTAACCCTTCTAGGCGTGGAGACTCCACCACTGCCCTGGGCAGCCTCTTTCAATGCTTCACCACTCTGGTAGTAAACAAATTTCTCTTAATGTCCAGTCTAAACCTCCCCTGGCACAACTTGAAGCCGTTTCCTCTTGCCCTATCACTTGTTATCTGGGCGAAGAGTCCAGCACCCGCCTCACTACAACCTCCTTTCAGGTGCTGCAGACAGTGATGAGGTCTCCCCTCAGCCTCCTTTTCTCCAGACTAAACACCCCCAAGTCCCTCAGCTGCTCCTCATGAGACTTGTAATGATCATGAGGCAGAATGAAATAGTCACTGAGATTGCCAGTAGACCTCTTGGCACTCAAACTATTTGACTGTGGCTTCAGGGAAAGAAAGAGTTAATGGAGTTACCTTGCATTTAATAGTCATCTTTTTTCATCTTTGACAGGTAGCAGACAGCAAGCCCAGACCTGACTTGGAGCATCAGCTCTGCACTAGCGTAGTCTTGTGGGTAGCCTGATGTAATATTAATTGAATGTACATCTCTGTTGAGATCAGTTATGGGGGTAGAATTCAAGTTATTTAACAGTTTGTGCAATTTTATTGGAATTTTGATCATAAAGACACATGCTGGGTTAACAGGGCCAGAGGCAGAACCAGAACCATGTGGAGCAGAAGTGACCCAGGACTCATATTTTTAAGGCATAATTTGTACAAGGGAGAAAACAGACTATTCCCATACTTTGTTCCAGAATAGATATTGCTTTATAGAGCCAAACATGTTACATAGCCAACATTTAATCTTAAACTGACCCTACTCAACTCATTAAAAGACCAGGGATTGTGAGCAGCAAAGAAACAATTCTGAGTATCTTCTACCAACTGACCAAATTTTACCTCCAGAAAAAGACCTTGACCTTGGGCAGATCTGCACTGGTTGGAGGTCTTTGGAAGAGGAAAACAATGAGGATGACAGTCTATGTTATCTTACAGTGAAAAGCTCCAGGGACTGAATCACTAAGGATTCACTGGAGAAGGGATTTTGTTTCTGTCCAAAATGTGTTGCTTCAAATCTTTCCAGATTTTGCCACGTGGCAAAACCTAAATTGAAAATTCTTGTCTGAAAGGGGAGCAACCTCTCCATAATCTTCGTAAAACACAGAAAAAACAACTCTGCATATTTCTCATGGAATCATACAATCATTAAGGCTGGAAAAAGACTCTAAGATCATCAAGTCCAGCCACCAAGGCACCCCCACCATGCCTATTAAACCGTGACCTGAAGCACAACACGCTTTTTTGAAACCCTTCAGGCATGGAGACTCCCCCACTGCCCTGGGCAGCCTCTGCCAGGGCTTCACTACTCTTTTGGTAAAGAAATGTTCCCTAATATCCAGTCTAAACCTCCCCTGGTGCAACCTGAGGCCATTTCCTCTCATCCTATCACTTGTTACTTGGGAGAAGAGACCAGCACCCACATCACTGCAACCTCCTTAGAAAACAGATATCTCAGTTTCAATAGGAAATCACCACCACCACCTCTATTTTCTCTTACATTATATTTTTAACCAAATATGCTGAGAACCTCTATCTGCCCTGGGTTTCACCAGGCCCTGTGCTCTTTGCCCCTATATCTTGGTCTCTGGAAGAGTTCTGTGTCAGCTTATGTTCAGCCTTCCTGGACTGCTCAAGACTCCCATTCTTATGCAGAAAGAGAAAACTTATTCACCTGAATTTGTTGACTTACTTAGCTTTTGTGATACATTATCCTGATGCCATTAAAGCACTAAAACTTTCAGAGAGATCATGTGCTGTAACACAAATTCACAACACTTACCTGTGGGAGCACATTTTACTGGATTGAAAAGCTCCAGACAACCACATTGGTGACTCTTGGTGAGACAAGTGTGAAAGCTTTTGAAGTTGCATCTTCAGACCACAGGCAAGCAAACCTCTTGGAGGTGCCACCAGCTAAGCTGTTGAGACAGATTTAGACACAGTGTTTGCTGAAATAAGCTGGTTCTCACTGAAATCACAGAGCAGGGCCTCCAAAAGTTCTGGTATCAAATCAGGAGCCCCCAGAAGCCTGAGGAGCTCAGCCCCTAGGAGCAGAGAACAGCTGGAAGCAGCAGGTAAATCACTGTCAAATTGCAGCTACGGATGTGTCTGCCAATAAGTAAATAATTGTGGGGGAACACCTGGTTTTGATACCACCTAACATACCTGCCACCAGCGCTCAGATACACATGTGGAAAGCAGAGCAAGAATTTAGTTAAAATCACTACAGAAAACATCTGGGGGCAGGGGAGCCTGTGGTGCATAGAGACCTAAAGGTAGCTATTTATTTTATGAACTAAAATGCTTTTGCACAGGAGAGAACAGAATAGAAGCAGGTGGGCTGGCAAGGCAAGAATCCAAAAGCCTTATTTCCAGTCATTAGATTCAGATTAAGATCTACTGATCCATTTCAGTCACTTGGTTCTAGTTCTCCTAGGTACGTGCATAAGGGATGAACAACACCACTTAGGTCCAAAATCTCCTGTTTCAAAGTTTTGCTCATTTACGTCCCAATATCTAAATACTGTGGTTTGTAGCTGCGACCACCGGGAACGCAGAGTCAGGAGGCTGCATTGTGGACTTTGATGATTTGCTTCACAGCAGCTCCTTGATGATCCAGTGAGATCACATCTGTGTTCATAGAATCATAGGACGGTTTAGGTCAAAAGGCACCTTAACGCCCATCCAGTTCCACCCCCCTGCCATGGGCAGGGACACCTCCCACTGGATCAAGGGGCTCAAAACCCCATCCAACCTGGCCTTGAACACCTCCAGGGATGGGGCAGCCACCACTGCTCTGGGCAACCTGGGCCAGGGCCTCCCCACCCTCACAGGAAAACATTTCTCCCTGAGATCTCATCTCAATCTCTCCTCTTTCAGCTGAAAACCATTCCCCCTCATCCTATCCCTGATCAAGAGCCCCTCCCCAGCTTTCCTGGAGCCCCTTTCAGTACTGGGAGGCTGCTCTAAGGTCTTCCCCACAACCTTCTCTCTTCTCCAGGCTGAACAACCCCAGCTCTCTCAGCCTGTCCTCACAGCAGAGGTGCTTCAGCCCTCAGATCATCTTCATGGCCCTCTGGACTCGCTCCAACAGTTCCATGTCCTTTCTATGCTGAGGACTCCAGAACTGAACACAGAGCTCCAAGTGAGGCCTCACAAGAGTGGAGTAAAGGGGCAGAATCCCCCTCTCTCACCCTGTTGGTTATAAATTTCTTGTTGTCCAAACACACAAGAAAAGTCAGCCCACATGCACACACAGAGGTTCACCACTTTTCATCCTACTTTTACATCTGCACATTTTGCACAGTAATATCCTTCCTCTCGAGGGAAGCTGCATTGGACTTCTTGCAGATACCCCCCTTCTGGTGGGACAGCCTGGATGCTTGAGCCACCACTGGCTAGAAGGGTCTGTGAGCCTTGCCAGGGAACTGGTATCCTCGTGAGAACTGTAATTATCCAAACTGCCACCTGTGGAAATCTGTAACCTTTTATGAGTGAAATGCAGTAGGAATATCTAAGGCTTTGCAACTAAGTGAAAAGGGAAGTATTTCTGGTATTACTTTATAAACACAAACTGACTTCCAACTGCTGCCAGCACACATCTCTGCAGGCAAGGAGGGTCTTTTTGCCATGACACATCTCATACATAACACATTTGTATGATATCTGTAGCTTTGGTCCTCGTAGCCCCTCACAGTAAAAGCCCTTAAGGTCATACCGCAGGCATCTTCAGTACTGTCTTGAGGCCCTTTTTCTCTCACAGACAAAAGAAGCAGAAATTTAGGGCAAACATCTGACTTCTTTGGTCCACGCTGCAGGTGCAGAGTCTTCAGTGAGGACCAGGTTGTTGTGCCACGTACTGAAACCCTTCTGCCCAAAGGGAGAATGTAGCCGGGTTTCCAGGTAACTCACACATCACCTGGTGTTGCTCCACTGACTTCTGTGGACAGATGACCACACATGGCACAAACATAGAGCAGGACTTATTTTTAAAGGCTTTAGACATTGACTACACTGAGGAGTTACACACCTCACTGCCTTTAAAACCCCAATCTCTAGAACCACTCCTAGTATCTGATAAACAAACCCAACTTGGCACAACAAACTAAATCAGGGTTATTCCTCAACACCCCAACTACAGCAGCAAAATTGTACTTCATTCTTCATCCAACTGACAACTATTGTGTGGAAATCCTTAACAGCTCAGCTGCAGGGAGGGTATCTTAGTCAGGGATCGCCTTGGGTTACAATGAAGGGCTGGAGATGCCAAAGTAGTCCGTGGCTTAACTTTCCAAAGGAGGCTATCACAAGACCAAAGTTGAAGGCAAACTCAACAAGTGAAGGTAGATGCATCTCCACACTGTAATGTGGATGACGGTTATCCTGTTGTATGACCCAGATAAAAATCACACTCAATTCTCACTGTGTCTCCTTTTCTAATGCTTATAAACAGAGCTTTTACGGTGCTTTGAATTAGATCTGTGATTTGTGAGCGACGTGTTTAATAATTAGACTGTGAAGATGTACAGTTAATCCATTTAAAGGTGTAAAGAAGTCCATTTAATGAACATTATAGTCACATTAGACTTGGAAACATCTAACTCTTTTGTTGAATAAAAAGAAGTTCAATGAGATTAACTTCTCTTAGTTGGTTTTAAAGAATACTCAAACATGTCCTACTCTGATAGTGTACTATTCCTTGGTGCATGGTTTCTGCATACCAATGTCTTCAGTGTAGGAGAGCAAGAATAAGACTGGGAGACATTCTATTTCAGTTAAATAATTACAAATTAAAGAGGATCACTTCTACTTTCTATACTTACTGTAGTATGATAAGAAGCTGAACTCCTTGAACTTGTAATTATATAACAGAAATGTTAATCTCCTGGTTCGGTATTCAGTTCTACTGCATTAAATGTATTCTTACAATTATCAAGTTTACTACGTGGCACATAGACATTTCTATTGGGAAACCTATTACTTGATCATATCAGATTTTGACCATAAATACTGTAATGGAATTCTGTTTTCAAATCTCTCGCTGCCACAAAACGACTAATGAGGGTTAATACACCTATGTAGCCTGAGAATCTGAAAAAAACATTGGTATAATTTCTGATTTTCAATTTGAAATGCTAACTGAGCTACTGATTATTTTCCACAGCTTTGTGCAATTAGAAAAAAAAAAAAAAGATTTAAGCTAGAGAACATATAAGTCCAAAATACGCTAAGTAACTTGTAATAAAGAAATTTAATTTTAAATATATGTACTTTAAGCAGCTGTTCTCCTCTTAGGAGAAACTCATTTAGGCTTAAGAGTTACTGGCCGAAGCTATCTTCTTTTCACAGTGTATTATAATGTGTGCTATTGGCTTTAATAGTTTGGAAGTACAATTTACATCCTCCTCCATTTAAATACATAAAACTATTACAAGGGGTAGGGTAGCCAGTTAGAAAAGAAAACAAGATCATCCTCTGCCTTCCATTTTTTTTATGAAGAAAAACTGATCTTTCCAGTAATATTTTGGCTCCCAGTGCTTTAATGAAGCTGTACCTCTGTTAAAAACTGCAGATAAATTCTGTAGATAGTCACTTCAGAGAGATTTCAGACAGTGAAATGCTTGCTCCCAGCAGAGATACCTGGCTCAGTGCATACATCAGGCTACATTCTTTTGTAGTTTGCAGAGTAAAACCTGATAAGATCGAGAGACAACATAATCCTGGCTAATGCAGAGTTACTTGTTTTGTACTGTACAGGATGCAGCTGGACGTTAGAAAGACAATCCCTCCACCTGGGGGGGGGGGCTTGGGCAGGGGAAGTACCCTCTTGAGGGCGAATCCTGCACTTGAATGTCCTATGTCTTGAGCATGTTGAGCCTTCCAGTCATCGCCTAAAAACAGGCATTTTACCCTCTCCTAGGGAGCTGTGTATTGGCATCTTAGAATCACAGAATGGTTTGGGTTGGAAGGGACCTTAAAGATCATCCAGTTCCAACCCCCTGCCATGGGCAGAGACACCTCCCACTGGATCAGGGGGCTCAAAGCCCCATCCAACCTGGCCTTGAACACCTCCAGGGATGTTGAACACCTCATGGGATGGAATCTTACAGCTCCCATCATCAAGCCCTACTCGAAACTCTCACAGCAGCATTTGCAAAGCACTGTCATGAACACATCAAAAACCAAATTTTACTTTCCAAACATGTCAGTTTGAGTTTTATTATGACACTTAGACAGAGGCTTCTACAGGCAAAAAGACGGGAGGAAAATAAAGCATGAAAGAAGAGCAGCCCATTTAAGACAAGATTTCACAGAATCACACAATGTCCTGAGTTGAAAGAGACTCACAAGGATCATCGAGTCCGATTCCTGTTCCCACACAGAACAACCCCAACATTCACCCCGTGGGGCTGAGGGCATTGTCCAAATGCTTCTGGAATGTTGTCAGACTGCGACTGCTTCCCTGGGGAGCTGTTCCAGTGCTCCACCACCCTCTGTCGGTAAGACCTCTGAAGCTAATGCTCCTTTTGACATACCCTGGATGTTATGCAGTCCAGAGAGCCTGCAGGCACCTGGGATTGAGATAACTGGGTTCTCACTCTAAAGGTCAGCCTTAAGGTGCCTCTGCAGTGCCCAAGACCCTTTGACTCACTGAGGAACAAGCACCCACCGGCCATAGGGACAGGGCTATGCCTGACAATCACAAGGGCTGCTTTCTGCTCACCCTGGCACCACCCCTGTGTCCCCTTTAGACCTCAGATTTCTCAGAAACCTTCCTCTCCTCAGGCATTTGATGCTCACTGGAGCAAACAACTGAGATAAGGATAAAATCAACTTTGATTGTGCTGCATAGAAAATATACTTCCCTTTAAATTTCCTGCCTGCCTGAGTTATTGGATACACAGACAATACCCAGTCTAGTGACTCGATCATGCAAGCCAAGCTCCCTGGGCTGACCTCAGAGCCTCTTGCTGCAGCCTGACCTGTCTTCTGACGAGGGGTGCTTTGCAATGGTAGAGGTCACCCTACCTTTTCAAAGAGAGAAACCATCACCTAAAAAATCACATGAGATTCTAAACCACTGCCAGTTTGAAATCTTCCTTTTTTTTGGTCTATCCTAGTGAGGCATCTTAGTCCAGTTCTTCATTATCCTTCTGTCATTCGCAAATTTCAGCTGCTCTCTAAACTAAATATTCCCCATTTCAGCTGAAACATCCTTGTGCTATGCACTATGGTCCTGGACCTATCTCCTTACACACACTCACCTCTGTGTTTCACTTGAATGCTCAGAGAAGCTAACACAGGCTAACCAGAACCTTTCCCTTTTCTTCAATATCACTTCTTTTGTCTTTTTTTTTTCTGGACTCCTGATCGTTTATGCTCCTTTTCTCCCTCCTCATCTGTTTTGAAGTGTGGTGCCTCTGAACATGCTACTTCGGCTGAGGCTTTATTCCCTCTGGACAAATGTGAAGGGTTAATTCTTGTGCCCTACAGCCTCTTTTCCTGATTTCTCAACCAACAACAGCGGTTGGTGTTACCACAAATGTATTTTTACATCCCTTCGATGTGTAAGCTGAGGAATACCAGATCTTCTTCTGAAAGACACTAAAGAATTCTAGTAACTAGTTCAGATCAGTACCCAGTGTTACAAGTTGTAGATGTCAGTGTATTTTCTCAGCAAATGCATGTTTATGATCTACTCCTACTTGTGACATCTTCTAGCACCCTCCCTTGTTTTGAATACACCTGAAAAACTAATTGATTTGTATTCCAGGAAAGGTAATCTCAGTATCCCAGTTTGTCTGAGTCACAGCACTGAGCCAGCTTGGGAAACTTGTCCCTTTTCTGCTGTGCCTGCCTGTTTGGCAAGCAGCACACTTCATTCTTTGGGGCCAAGTGAATTCATAGGCCTGAGCAGGCCACTGCCAGTCAGAGAGACCACAGGGACAGGAATGAGCTGAGACACTGCTGGGGCCATCAATAAGAATAAAAGGTGTTCTGGCAGTGACTGGGGATGATTCAGCTTCACTGTGAAAGGACTGAGTTCCTAAAGTGATGTCAGGGCCTGTCCAGAGCCAGAGGCTGGCGAGGGAGAGCTGGCAGGGAGGAGATCCTGCCCTTCCTCAACAGATCTTTCCCGACCTCGTCAACAGGGCCACATCAGCAAAGAGGCAGAAAATGTCACTGCTCCAGAGTCACATCTGGCTGCAGTGCTGTGAAAATGTGTTTCCTCCACGGCAGCAGAGCCCCGCACACCGAACAAAGAGCAGCAAGCAGGCAGCAGCAGCAAAGCAGCAGAGAGCTGGTTGTTTTTAAAGCACAGCTAGAAAATGCTTGGAGAAAGTATTCCAGTCCCATTATCTTGTGATAAAATGAACATTTCCCTCATAGATACAGCCTTATTGCAACATCAACATATACCTCGATGAGGTTACAAGAGTGTTCAGATAATTAAGTAGTATACATCAATGTGGACTGGCACGTTGGGAAATACACTGCACTGCTGCTTAAATATAGCAGATAAAGCCATGGGAACCAGGCAACAGAACATAATGCTGTAAGATTACAGAGATATAAATTCAAGTACTCTGCCCTGGTGCTGCTAGAATATGGGGAGAAGGTTATTAGAAACAAAATGAATTCAGTAGCGCCTTGAACTCACTATCATAGTCTGGGGCAAGTTAATCACTTCATCCTCATCCACTAACACATTTATCCACCTACTAATTCTCCACCTAATTAGAGAGAAATTCAGAGCTCTACTGGTCAGGGAGGCAGGGATTAGGGTTAAGAAAACACTTGTATTTGAAACCCCCTACCTCTGCTGGTTAGTGTGAAAGATCCTATAAGAAACTCCCACCCTAGCTAATCCATGACCCTCAGCAGGGAGGAGTGTTAACAATTTGGTTTAAAACTCACACTCTCAGACAAATGCATCAAAAACGGCTTTTCTTCTTTGATTTATAGGTATTACTTGTTTTTCCAAGCTCCATTAAGGACTCTTCATCATGTACTGCAAGAGGCATTAAGCACTGAAAGTTGTTCCCAGCTCTGTATTATTCAAAGGCAATTTACACTAATTATTGGAGTCCATGGTGTTACCCATACTCATAGAATGATCCATCTCAGCAGGCTAAAGTACTTTTGAAATGTTAATTTATTACTGAGGTATAAAAACGTCCTTACATTAAAGCACAATTCTCTCTTAAATGCCAAGGGTTTTCTATTACTGATATATTACATACTTACTGTTTATCTTAGATACAAGAATAAAGATATAATTTAATTTACTATATAATATATAATAGTGCCTATAAAAGCCACTATTAACACAAATTGCACTACAGTTAAACTCAGTTACAACACTGATATTATTCCTGTTTTTCTTGTTTAGCAATTTTCTCAGGGCACGTGCAAACAGAGCACGCAGAGCTGTTGGTGGAGATGAGCTTCTCAGACAAACACCTGAGTGGCAAAGTGAAAAAGTGTTTCACTGATTTGACAATAATCTCATTCATTTTAAAGTACAGATATTAGTGTGATATCACGAAGAGGGACAATTCATAAGCTCACATGAGAGCGCATCCACGTGTCAAATGCCAACAAAAAAAATCCACTAAAAGTCCCCAGCATTCAGTTAAATTCTGCCACAAAAGCCACTGATTTCAGCAAGAATTTTTTGCCTGGTGCTGCACAACCCACCTCTTATGGGTTTTGGTTTTGTTGTTCACAATGTGTAAAAATACAGCCACGCCGAGAAAAATTTGACCTTGTGTTGACAAAAGTCCTTGAAAAATCAAGGGGATTTCTTCTTAACCAGCTTAACTAAAAACTTCTACTTGAGAAGCCACTGGATTGTGTTCAGCCATAAGAGAAAACCCTGCCTTGGAAGCATCAGGGTCTTGGGATGCACAAGGAGTTTGTGGCAAATGGAAAAAAGGCCCCTTTGCTTTCCTAAGTTCTCTGCAAGATCGCAAAGATAGTCCTCATCCAGGAAATGTACACTGTTGTGAACTGAGACCATCTGCTTTATATCTGAAAATTCTAAATACCACATAAACAAAGCTTGCCATGATAGGCTCAAATCTTTTTTACCCAATTTTTTTTGGCAACCTGGGATTTGTTTGCGTAGCTGAAACACAAAACACAGCTTTGGAATAGCAATACCCTCATTCCCAAACTCTGTCAAGTTTTCTTTGTCAATATTTCATAAGATTTTGCCCCATACTTCATTTACCTCTCCAGGTTTCTGTCTGACTGCTGGAGATATCCTTCCTTATCCATAGTAGTTCTTGAAACAAAAGTACTTAGGAAATAAAGTGTTATGCCAACAAAAATCTTGATCACCATTAACACCATCTGTTTGCCTAAAGAAATTCAAATTCCAGAGCAATGGCTTGGCTCCATAAGCTGCCCAATCCACTGCAGGTACTCAGGAGTCAGAAGGTTTGCAGAGGAGATGAGGAATTAGATGTGGGAAGCATTGTGCTCACAGTAAGGCCTAAATTCCACACACAAGACTACAATTTGCACGCACAACAGTTTCCATACATTGATTCTTTTTCACACAAGGCCTCCTAGATGCCAGAGCAATGATTTGTGTACAAACCCACAGCAACTGTACCTGCAAGTCAGACCTTTTGATAAACAATAACAAACAACTCTTAAACTATGAAAATCTACTTTAAATGTTTTCTCAAAACATGTAACTGATCATGAAAATGATTCACATCACAACACACTAGACCCCACTAAAATGTATGTAATTAATTAGAAGTGAGGTACATAGTATTATTTTTCAGCAGAATTGGGACAAAAATAACCTTGGTCAGCCATATTTGATCTCTATTTAGACACCATTACCCATAGCATCTCTTTTATTTTAGGAATAGGTGGGAATGGCTAATCCTGAACTACTGTTTTGGAAAGAAGCCATCCTGATATAAACACCCATCTTAGAGAGTAATCCCATTGGTCCATAACACGCTGAGGTTTTGGTATGCAGATAAACTAGAGCTCTTTAAGTTATTAGTTTATTCTGCAATAAAGTTAGTCAGCCTTTGACAATTGTTTCCTCATAGAAGTTACTTCCAAATGTGAAAAAACCCAACCTGATTTCCCTTTTTCTAAGCTAGCCAAGTCCCCAGGGCTGGCAGGAAGGACGGGGATGCTGATGAGGAGCATCTCAGAAGCAGGGACTCAAATGGGCGGCAGCAGCACATGGCAGGTTCAGTTTTAGCTGAAGTCCAACTGAGAAGAAACACACAGAAGCAGAGAATGAAACACTGTTCTTTTCTGAAAATCTTACTGTATCCCAAACTGTTTTGTTTAGTTCAGTCCAAGAAATTAGAAGGAACACCATGGCTCAGAGAAACCGAAACAATTCTCATCAACAAAGAAATGGTTTGAAAAATAAATGGTGCTCCAGTGTCATTTTAGGCAATGAAATAAATTGCATGTTGCTCCAGACTCATCTTTATCCAGATGGAAGTCTATAAAAAAGATAGTCTGAAGCTTTGCAGAGTTTTGAGACTCACTGACGTCAGCCCAGTGGTTCAGCTCAAGCACAAGGGCAACCTGAAGCAATTTGTGAATTTAGGGTCTATGGAAAGTATGCTGCAGATCTCTTGGTAGGAAATACTTTCCACCATTGGATTAGTGGAAACTCCCCTCAGGAAATGGCAAAAATAGCACAGAAACCATGTCCAACCAAATCCTTCTCTTCTGAAAGCTCAGTTGTAAAGATACTGGATCTAGTGTACTGGGGGCACATCTAGGACATTACACATATCTCACGCTGACTGAACATTCAGCACACGGTGACATCTCTGACTTAGGGGATTTTAACCAGCAAAATGGAAATCAGTGTTGTTTCTTCTCTGTAATTCAGTCCCCTCATGCCACTTTCTTTTCTTGTAAGGTCAGCAATGGTTTAGACTTTTCTGAGGAACCCGCTCAAGACAAAAGCATTCAAGCTCAAAAAAAGGGAAAAATCTTTCTCAAGAAAAAACATGCAGCTTCTTCCACACCTCAGGTTTCTGCAGACACTGAAAGCAGTGCCCCATCAATTTTCAATGGCTGTGGCTCAGTACAGCATAAAGATTACACTGTAGAGCCATATGAAACATTTCAGGTTGCTAGAGAGAACAGATATCAAACTCTAAGCTAAATTCCATTCAATCAAATGGCTGCTGGATAAGGTACCTAATAGATATGTTTTATCTTATTAGATAGAAACAATATTTATAAATAAAGCCATGAGAAAATAACCTGTTAGTGATCTTACCCCTATGCATTTCATTTTCAGTATTATATTTTATTGAAAGCATGTAATATCAACAGGTTTGCCTAGTAGCATCAAGCCACATATTCTGTATTTTGTAAATTCATCAGGATATGGCTGTGCTGCCATTCAGATCACATAGCAGCTATACATTATATATGCAAGACTAGTGGCACCAGGCAGCTATTTTTCTAATTAATACAAACCAGATTGAATTGTTAGGAGGAGGGAAACAGACTAAAAATGAGAGAAAAGGAGATTTCTGCACAATTGCCTATTGCAACGTGAATACTCAGCTCATCTGCATAATATTAATGATACAAAATATGCAAACAGATGTTTCTCTCATTAAATGCTGTATGCAAATAGCACTAGGAGGAGTGGTAATGCTGTTTCAGGGTTGAGAGATCACGGGGGGTAATTAAAGGTTAATCCAGTTTTCAGTTCAGAGACTGCGAGACATGAGTGGTTGTAAAGAAAAATTGTCACTTAACCTTCAATTCATTACCCACAGCACAAGGATTTTCTTCTAAAATAACAAAAACATATATGTATTTATCTGCACTCTAGTGCCAAGGTATGGTGCAAATCATTAGAGAAGAATAGAAATGATTTGTTGCTATGAATGCCTTTAAGTAGGTGCTGGAATGCATTAATTAAGTAAAGTAGAATTGGACCAGCAGTTCTTAGACCACAAACTAAACATATTTTAATTGCTGAGATGTTATCAAATCTTAATAGGAACCCATCTAAAATACTTGTGGAACAAGCCCCCTAAAAGAATTGCAAGCCTAATATTTGAGATGCAGTGTGAGTTTTGCTGGGAGTCTCTGCAAGTGGGATGGTACCAGCAGCAGGCTGCCAACCCTCACTTTGGCTCGGAGCATCCTGCTGGGTGGACTGAAAGCAGTAAACATTTTAGCACTTAGATCTGTGTTCAACACGCCAGATGAGACATTCCCACTCCTTGCTCATAGGAGAAAATAAAGTGATAAGTGTTTGCGCTGCGGTCTAGCCATGTTCTTCAGCAGCAAGGTTTTGTGCAGAGGGAAAGGCAAGGCCAGTGTGAACTACAGCAGCCACAGGTGGGAAGAAGTAGAAAGCAGCAAAGAAATATCTTGATTTGTGCCACCCTCTCTATATAATATCTGGGTGAAAATCGATGCAGGCCTGGGATAGCGGGAGTGAGAAATCAAAGAGGAGGTGACAGTTGGCTCCTTTTGGCCTTGGAGCCAGAGATCATAGCATTCTCTGCTTCCAAGACTACAGGGTATGTTTGGATATTGTTGTGTTTGACTTAAAAATCTGCTTCCAGAAGTCTTGCAAATGATTTGCTTTAGCTATGGAACATGAACAAGGGCTTATGTGTGTCTCTCTGGTGCGTGTCTCACCATCTGTCTCTCCTCACTGCCTCTTTCACTCCTCCTGCAGTAACACACGCCACTTCTAGTGCCTTCCATCTGTGCCTCACCAGTTCTCTGGGTTTGAAAACCAATTGTCTTCCCTTCTGCTCTCTCAGGTTCCCGTTTGTGCAGGACATCACTTTTGAGCCTCACATTCAAAGAACCATGTCCACACCAGCCTAATTTCAAAATTTACCTTGGTTTCCTGGGCCAAGTATCTCAGATTTGGCCCAATAGCTTTCCAGTAGCAGTGAGTATGATATACCCTCAAGTTATCATAGAATCATAGAATGCTTTGTGTTGGAAAGGATATTTACAGGTCATCCAGACCAACCCCCCTGCAGGAGCAGGCACACCTTTAACTCAACGAGGTTGCTCAAAGCCCCATCCAACCTGACCTTGAGTGTTTCCAGGGATGGGGCCTCCACTGCCTCCCTGGGCAACCTGTGCCAGTGTTTCACCCTCAGCATGAAAAATTTCTTCCTTACATCCAGTCTAAATCTCCCCTCCTTTGGTTTAAAACCATTAAAACCCTTGTCCTTTCAAAACACACCTTGCTAGCAAGTCTGTCCTCATCTTTCCTGGAGCCCCTTTCAGCACTGGGAGGCTGCTCTAAGATCTCCCCAAAGCCTTCTCTTCTCCACACAGAGCAACCCCAATTCTCTCAAACTGCCCTCGTACAGGAGGTGCTCCAGCTCTTGGATCATTTTCGTGGCTTCCTCTGGACTTACTCCAACAGATCCATCTCCTTCCTATTCTGAGGGGACCAGAACTGGATGCAGGACTCCAGGTGAGGTCTCACCAGAGTGGCATGGCTGTTCTAGCTCTAGAATTTCCTTATGGAATTAAATTTTAGAACTTTTGGTTAACTGAGGGTACAAAAAAAAGACTTTTGAAGAGAGAAAAATGATCGAACTTAAATATCTTTGCCTGCATTCACGTGGCATGCTGTGCTTCATAAAAAAATCCTCTTCTCAATGATTTTCACAGCTATTTACAGCCTGCTTCCATTTGAAAAAGGTCTGATATCCAAGAAAAAAAAAAAAAAGCCTGTGAAAATATTGCCATTTCTGAAGTTGGACATTACAGAAGGATTTTCCTCTACCTTATTTTGTCTTGAATGGCTGCAGTGAAATAAAAGTGTCATCTTCTTGCCTTGAGGGTGCAAGAGAGCCCTATTTTCCTTCAGAAAGTTCACTTTGCAAGGTTACAATATTCAGCTACCTGAAAATTTTAAGGCAACACAGTGGTCATCTACAGCACCACAAGGGAAGAATTAAAAATATCAAAGGCTCTAGTTCCTCCGTACACCTCCTCCAGCAAAGGAGCTCTGTGGGAGGCCCACAGGGAAGCGGGGCGCAGGGGGGAACCCCATATTCCCCCCACACTCAGCTGGAGCCCCCACGCTCAGCTGGAGCCTGGGTGCCTACAGTTGCACATCCCTCTGTGTTGCCACCACCACTCCACAGCAGTGGTGGCAGCTGCTGTGTCTCCTGAGCAAACAGCTGAGGATGAGACCACCCTCTGGCCCAGTGGGTTCGGAGCCACCCTGGGGAAAGGGGAGCACGGGGCAGGATGTGGCACAAGCCTAGGGAAGCAGCACTGGCAGGGGCCTGTTACAGGCTGATAGCATTGAAGCAGCCTTCAGCCCCCCTGCTTTCATCACTTCAGCACAAAGGTGGCTTCCGTGCCTTCCCTGTCACCCACAGCCCTCCCCGGCATCAGGACCTGGAGAAATAACTCAGCCTGGAAATCTCCCAGTCACGTATCTCCAGATCCCATCAGAAAATTTTTGGACACAACAATCATTCATTTTGGACACAACAATCCCATGCAGAGCTACAGACTGGGGACAGAGTGGCTGGAGAGGAGTCAGGCAGAAAGGGACCTGGGAGTGCTGGTGGCCAGGAAGCTCACCATGAGCCAGCAGTGTGCCCAGGTGGCCAAGAAGGCCAATGGCATCCTGGCCTGCAGCAGGAATAGTGTGACCAGCAGGACCAGAGGAGTTATCGTCCCCCTGTACTCAGCACTGGTCAGGCCTCACCTTGAATACTGTGTCCAGTTCTGGGCCCCCCAGTTTGGGAAAGATGTCAGGATGCTGGAGAGTGTCCAGAGGAGGGCAACGAAGATGGGGAAGGGGCTGGAGCACAAGCACTACGAGGAGAGACTGAGGGAGCTGGGGCTGTTTAGTCTGGAGAAGAGGAGGCTCAGGGGAGACCTCATTGCTCTCTACAACTCCCTAAAAGGAGGTTGTAGTGGGGCAGGGGTTGGTCTCTTCTCTCAGGTGACCAGGGACAGAACCAGAGGGCATGGACTCAAGCTTGGTCAGGGAAAGGTTAGACTTGATGTGAGGAAAAAGTTCTTCCCTGAAAGGGTGATTGGTCATTGGAATGGGCTGCCCAGGGAGGGGGTGGAGTCACCGACCCTGGAGGTGTTTAAGGGGAGACTGGATGAGGCACTGAGTGCCATGGGTTAGATGATGGTTGGTGTTGGTGTTGGTGTTAGTGTTGGGTTATAGGTTGGACTTGATGATCTCCGAGGTCCTTTCCAACCTTGTGATACTGTGATACTGTCAAAAGGGGGTCTGTCAGCATCTCATCTCTGCCTCATTGCCCCAAAGCGCTGTCAGAGCCCTCTGGCTCCAAGGGCAGGTGAAGATTTGAAGTTGTACCCTTGAAGTCTGAATGAGTTCTGTAACTGCCACTTGATCCCTGTCAAAGCAGAGCACAAGGATCCCCTTGAAATGTCACAAAGCATTTATAGGGAGAACTGTACAAAAAAAAAATCAGCTTCATCATGCTCAAAATGTACTTTCAGGACATGTGAACACAGGTAATTGTGCATGAAAATCAAGCCATTGAAGATGAGGCTGTTGGTACCTGAAGGAGGCCTACAGGAAAGGTGGGGAGGGACTTTTTACAAGGGCTTAGAGTGATAGGACGAGGGGAAATGGCTTTAAATTGGGAGGGGGAAGATTCAGATTGGACATCAGGAAGAAATCCTTCACAATGAGGGTGGTGAGACACGGGCACACGGTGCCCAGAGCAGTGGCTGCCCCATCCCTGAAGGTGTTCAAGGCCAGGTAGGATGGGGCTTGAAGCAACCTGATCCAGTGGGAGGTGTCCCTACCCATGGCAGAGAGTGTTGGAACTGGATGATTTTTAAGGTCTCTTCCAACCCAAACCATTCTGTGATTCTATGATTTGGTCCAAAAGTCACAAAAGTCATTTAACATATTTAGTGCATAAACGGACACAGAACCCTGAGCACCAACTTCTCACAGGTGCACTCACACTCATGTGTGTGCACACAGGTCCCAACAACTGGAAACACATTCCTATATCTCCAGTTACCTGGGAGAATGTCTGGCTGAAGGACATAAGCCCTGGGATTTTGGTGTACACAAAGAGAATCAATAGCTATTAAAACACACTTCTCACAAACAGAGTTTTGAACGTCTAATTGCTGCAGTTTGTTAGAGGAACAAAAAGATCTTCCCTGGCTTCAGCCATATCCAAGGGGATTAATTTGTCACTCTTCAAAAACAACTCATTGGAGGAATACCCTCTTTGATTCTTTATTCTCACATTAATTAGGAGTAATAACTACACTAGATACACTTGGTACTTAAAAAATTAGTAGAAATAAATCTGCTACACATCTCAGGATCTGACTGTGCAGGGTGGGAGCCTCGAAAGTGAATCCCATTTGCAGGACAGCCCTGCCATGCTGGGACCAGAGCAGGGCACTGGCTTGAGATGCTCCCAGAGCCTCTGGCAGGAATCACAAAGGCCTCTCTCAAAGGCCTCTCTCAACAGTTGCTCCCAACAGCCACCCCCAACCGCCTCTCCCAAGGCATTCGCCAACGGCATCCCCCAACAGCCATCTCTGACAGCCTCTCCCAAGGCATCCCCCAATGGCATCACCCAACATGTGCCCCCAACAGCCTCTCCCAAGGCACCCCCTAAAAGCAACGGGTGCCACCAACAGTCACCCCCAACAGCCCTACCCCCTCCAGCACACCCAGTGCCACCCCACCTCACCTGCAATGGCACACAAGGCCATGAGTTGGGCTCAGCCAGTCTCTTCACCTTTTTTAAGGCACATACGATGACCTGCAGCAAGCCCACCAGCGCCACATTCTCCGTGCCCCACCTCCCAGCCCGTTCTTCACATCCAGATCCTCTGCAGTGCCTTTGCTATTATCTGAAAAGTTTCCCTGTTTTACCATAGCAGAGGAGAACAGGAGAAAGGGTAAAAAACAAAAGTATTTCATGCTGAGATTTAAAGTAAAAGTCAATTTAAAATCATAGAATCATTAAGGCTGGAAAAGACATCTGAGATCATCCAGTCCAACTGTCAGACAACACCATGGTGCTTACTAAACTATGACACAAAGTGTCACATCTACACATCTTTTGAACACTTCCAGGGATGGAAACTCCACCACTGCCCTGGGCAGCCTCTGCCAGGGCCTCACCACTCTGTCAGTAAAGATTTTTTTTCTAATATCCAATCTAAAACTCCCCTGATGCAACTTGAAGCCATTTCCTCTGATCCTATTTCTTGTTATTTGGGAGAAGAGCTCAGCACCCACCTCACCACAACCTCCATTCAGGGAGCTGTAGAGGGCGAGGAAGTCTCCCCTCAGCCTCCTCTTCTCGAGGTATTTGATCCTCATTCAGAAAACAAAACCAACACCAAAAGATAAGGTGACTGAAAAGTTCTCCAGGGAATCATTCCGACAGGATTGAACCAAACTCTGTCTTCTGTCATTGGTCCCTCTTACAAGAGATTTCTCTCCCTTGAGGACACTTTTCCCATCGGTGGGGCCGCTCACCTGAACACAGCCACCTCCTGGCTCCAGGGAGCAGCTTGGCAGCCCCACACCCCTGCCCGTGGGAGAAGGCTGGAAGAGGATGGGGATGTTGAACTTCCATCCAGTTATTCTGGGCTAGGAGTGCCAACACCTCCACCTTTCATCGCATGGCTTGAGAGGCAGCAGCCTTTATTGCCTGCTTGTTTAAGGTAATTACTACATGTATTCCCTCCCTGCTGCTTCTGCTGAAGCGGAAAAAGCTTTGGTCTTCACTTCACTATACATAATAAAGAACAAAAAATCTGGTTTATAAACACCACTTTTTCTATACTTTCAAAGGCAGCTTGGAGGGTGAGAGGCAGGAGAATGGTCCCGATTTGGCAAGAGGTTGCTGGAGAGAAATCTCTTGTCGAGTCTCCCTGAGCTGGAAGGGCGCAGAGCGCTCTTTGTTCCCTTGGTAGTAAACAATAAACCTTTAGAGATACTCTGCTCTCTGACTCTCCTACAGGATATTTTAAAAAAGAACCCTAAAAGCAGCCCAATTGAGTGTAAAGAGTGGATTTAATTTCAGAGAGGGTGGGAATTTGTGACTTTTAAAGACACTTAGTGTTAATTAAAATCTATGCAACCCAAAGACATATAGGGCACTGTTTTTCGAAGTCGCTCTGATTAGCAAGGGATTCATTACCATGTGAAAATATGCTTTTTGATTCTTAAAACTCACTGCTTGGTCCTGCTCAAAAGCAATTGTTTGTGCTTCATACCACAATGAAGGTTCAAGTGACTTTAAAATACAAAAAACCTCCACGACACACTAAAAAATACACGTTTATGTTCTACAGGGATATCTTAAAAATAAGACTTTTTAAAAAGTACATTGTGGAGGCAAATACATAAGAGATATGGAAATCCTCCATGTAAAATCCACCTCGCAGCCAGCAGAGTGCTGATTTGAAATGCCTTGCCT
Organism: Tapera naevia; assembly: GCA_033556795.1. NCBI lineage: Eukaryota > Metazoa > Chordata > Aves > Cuculiformes > Neomorphidae > Tapera > Tapera naevia. The sequence goes on along the minus strand of JAUMJJ010000409.1, from coordinate 446,984 downwards.
TGCTAACTGTTCCCCTCCTCCTAATAAGCACTGCATCCAATTTGTATGTTATTCTGATGAAATGGTTGAAGCGAGAGAAAATGAGGAGTTTGAAAAAAATAAAGGAAAGTTCTACAGAAGAAATGAAGTGCTATCATTGAAATCTTTATTTATGTGAAAAGAAAGGGCTAAAACATTACCTCAGAATTCAAGATTACAACATCAGTAGGATATAAAGTAAATCCATTCTAGTAGCGAAACATCAGAAACCATAATCCTTTTTCAAAGACCTTTTGTTATTTTAATGTCTGACAAATTATGCTTTTTTAAAAGAAGAAAAACACTTAGATTTAAGAGGTTTCTTTTACTTCAGTAAAAGTAGTTTCACTATTTAAAAGTTTTAATTTTCTGTAACCAATAGTATTTACTATGCTGGCTAAGTATTAACACAAGAGTAAGGTTATTTTAGCCTCAATAGGAGTGAGTACAAAGTTGCCACCAAGGACTTTTGCATCAAGTTGTTATGGCAACTTAGCATTCTAAAAAGTATTAAGTTTTAGCTGTGGGTTTTGTTTTGTTAATTTGGTTGCTTTTGCTTCGAATTCTGAAGTTGTTAAGTGTTATAAAAATGTTACATCATTATCATTCAAATGATGGGAAGTCTCAGAACATATTTAAAGCTTGTTTATGTCAGAAGACATTCCAGGATGATGTCCAAGGACCCCATCCCTGCCTTTAGGGGAGCCCCCTGACCTCAGTATGAGCACAGGAGTCATTCCACAGTGCTCCTAGCACTTAGAAACAAGGACAAAAAGAAACAAATTGCATGTTTACCTCCAGTGTCCTAAAGGAGAGACAAGCTGCATCGAGGGATGAAAGAAGAGACCTTTCTCTTTTGCATCCGTTTTGCATCCAACATCTCTCTTCCATGTGTTTATGTTGAAAGGCATAAACAATAATGTCCTTATTGGTATTCTGGACTCTTGACACCACATGAAGAAGTGGAAAGGTGAAATAAGCTCCTGAGGGCTCTGCAAACAAAGGGCAAGTTTAACTGGTGCAGATATGGCAAGAAATGGTTGCAAGAAACCCCTTTTGGGTCCTGTGCTACAGGTAGGGAGTTATGGGCTCAAAACCCCATAATGGACAAGAGCTCAGGATCACAGATTGTCACAAGCCATTCACAACAGCTCTCCTGAGATGTCCGGGTCGAATGAGGCTTTGAGCAATCTCCTCTAGTGGAAGATGTCCTTGTCCATGGCTGGGGGGTTGGAACTGGACAATCTTTAAGGTTCCTTCCAACCCAAACCATTCTGTGATTCGATGAGATGTCCCCTTGGTTGCCTAAGCCTAACCCTACCCTTCTGTCCCTCCTGCAAATGCACCGTGAGCTACATTTTCATCCTGACTCCAGTGGCTGTCCCACCCTGCCAGTCTGGGCAGGGGAGCACTGGAGCTCCACCCAAATGAGTAGGAACAGTCGTGGAAATGACCAGAAGGCCCTGGGCTGACTTCCCGTGGGCATGTGCCCAGATACCTCTGCTAACTCCATCTCAGTCTGGGTTTGGGGGCTCGAATGTGTGTGTGTTAAAAGAGGGGAAAATAAGAGAGTAAATGAACTGTGTCTGTCATGAAAAGGAGCTTTTTTTTTCCATAGAGACACATGGGAATATTGTGTTGTTTTTCTCAGAATTTTGCCTTGTTTTTCCTCACCAGGTCTCTCAATTCTTTCCTCTGCTAGCTTTCCTACCAGTCTCCTTTTAAATAGAAAGATGGACAGAAAGAAACTGGGGAAATTGAAAAGGAAACCAAAATTTTCAAAAGCATTTAATTGACATCCATGTGCCTATAACAGATTCAGAAGGTGACATTAATTTATTAAATTCTAATTTATTAAATTAAAATCTGAAATTATTTTGACATTTAAAACACTCATTTCTTTCTTTTTCCACAGAGGATCAATCCACTAAACACCAGAAGGCAAATAAAAGAAGAAGCTTTGTCTACCCAATTCTGCCAAAGACTTCTTGTATGAACTTGGGCAAATCATTTAATTTGCCAGATTCTCAGCGTGCCGTTTGCACAGTGACAACAATACCATTTCCCTTTTCTCATCCTTTGTCTTGTTTATTAAGATAGTCACTACTCCAGGGAGTACACAATCTCTAATTATGAACAACGAGGCATAATAGCACCCTGATCTCCAGGACCTACCGCAATACAAAGAATGAATCATCGTCACAAGTCTTCTGTGCCCATGCATGCTCTGCAAGAGCTATGAATGCTAACATATGCTGGAAAGGTCTGTTCAATTTTCTGTCTTTGAGAGAAAATAAGAGCCTATTTTTTCCCATTGCTGCCATTTATCCAGGCTTCTACTTTCCAGGAAGCTTCTGCCTTAACGTGTCTTCCTTCTCCTTTTTGAAACAGAAATAAAAGCCTCACTAAATAAAATAAAGATTATGAATGGCCAGTCTTTTCCTTCCTACCAGTTATTGTCACCCAGGAACATGCAGCAAAGGATGTCTACGTTATCACTCAGTTCCACAGAGATCTACAGAGATCTGCCAGCTGTTGGCCACATGCTTAATCCTAAAAGGAATTATCTGTATTCTGTTTTGCCTGTACACGTCTGATTCCCCGTTTATGTATCTTTACTTGATTATGGCATATTATAAATCCAGCTCACTGAACCTTTATGGTTAGAATCCAAATCCTCCAGTTTTGAGCATGGATTTTGATTCAAATGAAATTCCACTGCCATTGTAGAAAATTTGTGCAGCAACAAAAGGGATGCAAAGTGTAAGATTTGATACAACAGAAAACATTATCTCTGGAATTTAATTTACAATTACATTCCTTCCTTAGAGTTCATTTTTTAATGTTCTGATAGCATTTCATGGCAGACAGAATCTCCTATCAGCTTCCACAGCCCTGTCCAGAGCCTCTCTCCATCAAGTGATTCATACGGTTACCATCACAGAGATCCCCAGCCATGCCAAGGGTGGGAAAGTATTCCTTCCTCCCTCTCACTGCTCTTTAGGTGAGGGGACTGCAAAGCAGGGTCTGATGAAGCGAATTGCTCACACTGAAAGGAAACAGCCAGCCTGGGAACTGAGTTCCTGTTGATCAGCTCTAGCAGGAGCCAAACCACAGGCTAATCGTAGAACCACAGACTGGTTTGTGCTGGAAGGAAACTCAAAGCCCATCCCATTCCAACCCCCCTGCTATGGGCAGGGACACCTCCCACTGGATCAGGGGGCTCCAAGCCCCATCCAACCTGGCCTTGAACACCTCCAGGGATGGGGCAGCCACCACTGCTCTGGGCAACCTGGGCCAGGGCCTCCCCCACCCTCACAGGAAAACATTTCTTCCCAAGATATCATCTCAATTTCCTCTTTTTCAGCTTAAAACCATTCCCCCTCATCCTATCCCTGCACTCCCTGATAAAACCTGTGGACATCTCAAGATACTTGAAGTCAGATTCTATGAGCAGTCTCACCATACCCATATTCAAATGATACAACACTGTATGAACCAAGACAGGCCTTTGTATCTCTAGACAACAGTAAACCTTTACCACAAATGCCTTCTAAGATGCCTTTTACATAGCAGGTTTTTTTTTTCAAAGCACAGGAACACATCCCTTGGGGATGCAGATTGTTTCCTTAGGACTCAACTTGAAAATTCCCATGTGGTAAAACAAAGTAGGAGGATCCAGTGAAAGGAGCTCTCACTTCTCATTTAATTTACTACCTAATACTCAGCAGCCCAAGGTTTATAAGACACTATAGAAATGTCTCCTTGTTTCCCCTTGGGGCAGAGAGCAGATAACTGTTAATAGAAAGTTTATTTAAAGGGAGAACTTAACTGCATTATTTTTCATTGAGGTGTGAACATTGCTAAAGTCTCCATGTGTAAGTATTATCAGACAGTTTAATGTGGATGCTACTGTGCATTAATACAAAGGTCCAAAACCAGCCTTCATTAGTGCTCATAGATGGGGTCACTTTGTAAATAATGCCTTTTCTGATACTACAGAGTTCTGGGATTGCTGAATATATTATTATTTTCAAGTATAATAATATTAACCCATATCAGCAGAGGCTGAGAGAGTTGGATTTGTTTAGCCTAGAGAAGAGAAGGCTCTGGGGAGACCTTAGAGCAGCCTCCCAGGACTGAAAGGGGCTCCAGGAGAACTGGGGAGGGGCTTTTTAACAAGGAGTACAAGGATAGAATGAAGGAGATTGCTTTTCAGCTGAAAAAGGGAGACTGAGATGAGATCTTAGGAAAAAATGTTTTCCTGTGAGAGTGGGGAAGCCCTGGCCCAGGTTGCCCAGAGCAGTGGTGGCTGCCCCATCCCTGGAGGTGTTCAAGGCCAGGTTGGATGGGGCTTTGAGCCCCTGATCCAGTGGGAGGTGTCCCTGCCCATGGCAGGGGGTTGGAACTGGATGGGCTTTGAGGTCCCTTCCAACCCAACCCATTGTGTGGTTCTTTGATAACACACACCCTCTCTATCCTCTATCCCACCTGTGGTGGGAAAGTGATGGTGCTGGAGGGGCTCCAAAGCAGTTCTCATTTTCACTTGCCAGATGTAACCACATACTTTGAAACACTGCCCTGATCCTAACTTCAGTCTTTACTGGTCCCTGTAAGGACACCAGCAAGGAGCTGGGTGGGACAGGGCTTTTGGGTTTCTGTGCTCTGCAGCTGTCTGACCCCTTCTGTGCTATTGAGCAACCTGAGCATCCTCAGCCTTCAGTGAGAGGGTGCACACCCAGCACTGCTCAGGATTTAACCCACGTTGCATGAGCTGTGTGGCAATGAAAACGTGCTTGAAGTAGCACATATTCCATTATGTCCATCTTTGGAGAAACATTTTAATGAAATAAAGAAAGAGCCATACATTTTCTTTTTTTGGGTCGGGTGTAAGCTTCACCTCCTGGTATTTACAACCCAAAGCCCTCCAGTATTGGGTTAGTTAATGGGATCCAGACAATAAAGCTGACTACAGGGAAAAGCAAAAGACCATTTTAGTTTCACCAGTGAAGGAGAAGAAAAGACCCAGATTGATAAATGGTGAGAAGTATATTAGATGTTAAAAAATATTTCATTTTTAATAATCCTAGGTGTTACTGACAACCCAGGCAAAAAGCAAAGTTCATTGCTTCAAAATATATTTAATCTGACAGTATCCCTTTAATTAAGTAGCAATTTAGATTTTCCTCTCCTCCACATACAAAGCTTTAATGAAACATGAAAGCCACAAAAGCAATCTGTGTGTGTTTCATGGCGAGGCATGAGGAATGATTTTCTGTTTAAATTCACAGACAGTAGCTATACAAATAACATTTAATATTTGTCAGAAGTATTATCTGCCTTTTCCCCTCACAGCATTACATTACTGAGGTAATAAGTACACGAGAATACATGATTTCCTGGCTACTGTATTGAATATGCACCTTTAAACAAAGTTAGACTTGGGAATTTACCCATATCTTACAATGCTAATCTAACACTAATTAAAAGGCCAGTGAATATGCTTTGATGGGTTCGGGTTCATAGAATATGACAAATGAATTCCGATGGCACGCGCGACTGCGGCAGAATTACAATAGCAGAGCTGCAGCTCCACACGGCGTGGGAGCGAGGAGGTGGGAGAGCTGGAGCTTCACAGGGCTTCACTGGGTGCCACCGTCCTCTCAAGGTGTGGCCAGAGAGTCTTTGTTTCTTATTTCAGAGCTGCCTTCCAGCCTAGGGCTTCTTCTGCATCCCACCCTCCCTGCCTTTAACACCTTCACCTCCCTGCTGTTCACAGAGCCACAGGATCCTTAAGGCTGGAAAAGTCCTCCAAGATCATCCAGTCAGCCCAACCCCTCCATGCCTGCTAAACCATGTCCCAAAGGGCCACATCTGTATATTTTTTGAACATCTCTAGGGATGGAGGCTCCCACCACCACCCTGGGCAGCCTCTGCCAGGGTTTCACCACCCTTCCACTGCAGAAATTTTTTTCCAGCATCTAATCTAAACTTTCCCTGGCACAACTTGAGGCTACTTCCTCTCATCCTATCACTTGTCATTTGGGAGAAGAGCTCAGCACCCACCTCACCACAACCTCCTTTCAGGGAGCTGTAGAGGGCAATGAGGTCTCCCCTCAGCCTCCTCTTCTCCAGGTAAAACAACACCAGTTCCCTCAGTCGCTCCTCGTAAGAGCTCACTGGGCAATGTTGAGTTCTTCAGAAAGGACAACAGCCACCGTGGGGGAAAAAAGCCAAATGGTACCATTCCCTTTCTCCCACAAAAACAGGTCATTCCACAGCCTTCTTCAAACACTTAAGCCCCAGGTGTACCTATCATTAAAGAAGCATAAAGATAAATATTTCTAAACAAGATTCCATGTCCAATATCTCCTGCAAAGTACTCTGTTTTGTTGGGCTTAGAATCGGGACACAATTCAAACCCAGCTTGTCAAATATTTTGGAAGCATGCCCTGCAAGCCCTCTTCAGAGAGACTTCTTGCATGATGATAAGCAAGAAGTGAACTGAACTGCTCTTGGATCTTTACCTTCCTTCATAAGGCTAAACCCAGGCACTTCCCTCAGACCAGACAGGAGGCTGTTCTTCAGCAGAGTTTTCCCCATAGGTGGCAGTTGAACTTTGCACATCCTATTTGTGATGAGCTGGACAGAGAGCAACCAGCCTCACATCAGGGACTGGCTTTTCACCCAAGCAAAATAGTTAAATATTTTAACTTAATTATTTCTACCAAATTAGGACTAGAGTCTGGAGGACACTCTTGCAACTGAGGAAATATTCCAGCTACTGAGGCACTGGGTATCCTGGGGATGACTGATCCTCCCTAAAAGTGTCTGTTTGGATAAAAAAATTAAATTTCCACTGGATCAAAAAGAAAGTGCTTAAGGGTTAATGCACAAGTTCATTCACAGCCTCCCTGCGAGGCAGTGTCAAAGTTTGAGTGGCTTTCTATGTACCCTCTGGCAAAACCAGAGACTGCAACTGAGCAGCTTCTTCTAAAAGCTCAGTAGCATTTAACAGTGGGCTCTGCATGTTAAAAAACCTGGCTTGGAGCACTTTTTCCAGGGTCTCACAGTGAAATGGTGCCAGTGGTGGATATTGAACTATGATCTTCTGAGGAATGTCTCTCCAGATTTTTGCCAACAAGGCTTAGGGACTCTCCAAAGGTTTACTAAGAGTGGACTCAGCCCTGCACGGATGGAGCTGTACAGCTTTGGGATTGGAGCTGGTGACTCACGAGCCAGCTTGGATTGAGAACAGGATCATCTTAGGCTGGCCTGCAAAAGACCATGGAACAACATCCAGAGCCCAAATCCATACCTTAAGAAGATCCCACTGTCCTTTTATAGAATCACAGAACAGTTCAGGTTAGAAGGGACCTCAAAGCCCACCCAGTTCCAACCCCCCTGCCATGGGCAGGGACACCTCCCACTGGATCAGGGGGCTCCAAGCCCCATCCAACCTGGCCTTGAACACCTCCAGGGATGGGGCAGCCACCACTGCTCTGGGAAACCTGGGCCAGGGCCTCCCCACCCTCACAGGAAAGCATTTCTTCCCAAGATATCATCTCAGTCTCCTCTTTTTCAGCTCTTTTTCACCCTCATCCTATCCCTGCACTCCCTGATAAAACCTGTGGACATCTCCAGATACTTGAAGTCAGATTTTATGAGCAGTCTCACCATACGTTAAAGTGATACAACACTGTACGAACCAAGACAGGTTTTTGTGTCTCTAGACCACAGTAAACCTTTACCACCAATGCCACCACTTCCCTGGGCAACCTGGGCCAGGGCCTCCCCACCCTCATTGTCCTTTCAAGGGGTAGGGGCTGGGCAGACAGCGTTTTCCAGACTGTTCTTTTCCCTTTGTGAGGGTGGATTTTACTATGAGCACGGGTGAATTTCTAGATTAAAAAAACCCTCTCCCTCTCACAAGTTCTGCTTGATCTTCCTATCACAAACCATGTGCAAACCCCTAATATGTTCCTTGACTGGCACTTCTGTGTTCCCCTGCTCTTCGATCGGAGATAAATAAACCAAAGGCAGCATGACGCCTGTTATCTAAAAAGATTCAGGTAGAGCAAGTATCATAGCACAATCAGGGCACTTGAAAATTGTATTTTCCTGGAAAGGACTTTTACTTGCCTTCTTGGATCATACACAGAGGAAGCCCAAGGTCTAGGGGGAGAAAATAACTCTCAGTAACAGAACGTTTGAACGTTCATACAGGATTAATTACTCGTTTTATATTTTCTTTAATTTTCAAATGATTGTACTGCTAGGAAAAGTGAAAAGTAAAGACTCTGATCTATGCCAGGCTCTTTGCACACACAAGTTTTTCCTATCTTGAAGGATTTCAGAGCAGACTACAAAGGCAAAGTGGACTGAACCGATCCCTGGAGAAAACATGTGCAACTCCACTTATACAAAAGAGCGCTTGCTTCAACAGATCTGTGCCCGTTTATCCCCAGGATGAATTCACACATTTTTCCTATTATTAGGGGGACAACCTATTTCAAATGGATTCTATGTGATCTAAGCACTTCCACTTATTTTTCCTAGAAGGAAAATTCTATGCTTATACGATGAATTGTGTTGCTGAGCAGGGCTGTAAATATCAGCCAAGGTATATTAACATCAGCAGTGCCATTTTGCTAAATCTGAAATACTGGGCTGTATAAAAGATTCCAAACAAAGCCTCTGTTCAGTCTCAGTAAAGGAAATTTTTTCTCTCTACATACTTGCAAATTAGTGCAAGGAGGATTATACAGCTTGTATGTCATAAAAATGTCATAAAATGGATGTTATCAAAATGGGCGAGTTTCACAACAAATAAATAACATGTTAATAATTGTGAATTTCGAGCAATTATTCCCCAAAAACATATTTCAACAAAAATTTGCATCCTAGATGCAATTATGGCTCATAAACTTCTAGTTAACACTTACTTATGGCAATAATTAAGTCAATTGAAAACGTTCAATCTGGGACAAAGAAAAAATATGTAAGACCTAAGGGTTATGAGCAGTGGAAAATAGGTGCTTATAAGAGATTACTTGTGAATCACAAGGTTTGCTGCCAGGTTCTCACTGTATAAAAGTCAAATGTCAGGTTGCCTGTGCTTGGTCATGATTAATGTGAGCCCAGGTCTCTGTATTGTGAGTCACGTTCTCCACAGCCTTGGCCAAGTTTCTTAAGCTGCCTGGGCTAAAATTGAAGTGTATTTACGGATACTTGGGCCCTTGTGAGTGAGCAGCCCTAACCCAGAGCTGTGTGTGATAGGACAGGACAGTGTTTGACTGTGGGGCAACACAACCCGAGCTGTATTTTGCTCACATCTCTGAGGCACTACGTGTTCTCTCTACAGCAGGGGGAGCTCAGACACGACAAGCAGAGGTTATGCTACAGCTGGGCTTTCCACATCCGTGACCACAGGGAGACGTTTGCAGAAGACATCCAGGATTACAGAAACATTCTCTCTAGATCAGGCGAACTGAAGACCTCACCAGTTTATAGAATCCATGAACCACCTCCTTCTAAAGCAAGGAACACTGCTGATGGTGTGTGCACTCCCAACTGGCACAAAAAATGTGTCAGACACATCTATTTGGTATTCTCCAGTTCTTCCCAGTCTACCTACAGCATCAGTGATGGTGACTGGACACCTCTGGGAGCAGTCACCTGGGTATCTTATGCAAGAGTTATGATGCCAGCTGTGATAAGCTCTCACTGAACAACACAAAAACATTTCTGGGAAGGTCGTCTTTGTTGTTACAGCAGTAGTTGTATCAAAAAATGCATCAAAAATGTGGCCAGCTGGTTGAGGGAGGGGATTTTCCCCCTCTATTCTCCTCTCATGAGATCTTACCTGGAGTCCTGTGTTCAGTTCTGGAGTCATCAACATAGGAAGGACCTGGAGCTGTTGGAGCGAGTCCAGAGGAGGCCACGGAGATGATCCGAGGGCTGGAGCACCTCTGCTGTGAGGACAGGCTGAGAGAGTTGGGGTTGTTCAGCCTGGAGAAGAGAAGGCTCCAGGTAGACCTTAGAGCAGCCTCCAGTACTCCAGGAAAGCTGGGGAGGGGCTCCTGATCAGGGACAGGACGAGGGGGAACAGTTTTGAGCTGAAAGAGGGGAGACTGAGATGAGATATCAGGAAGAAACGTTTTCCTGTGAGGGCAGTGAGGCACTGGCACAGGTTGCCCAGGGAGTCAGTGGAGGCCCCATCCCTGGAAACACTCAAGGTCAGGTTGGAAGGGGCTCTGAACAACCTCATCAAATTGAAGTTTTCCCTGCTCCTGCAGGGAGTTGGAATTGGATGACCTGTAAAGGTCCTTTCCAATCCAAAGCATTCTACTATTCTCGTCTCACCATTGAAATAGGAGCCAATATCCATCCCTTTTAGCAAATGCAGGTCCATGTCTCCAGTAGTTTGTTTTCATATAAATTTTGTCACCCTTATTTGTTCCAGTGTGACCAGCTTTGGACTAAAGGCCCTTCTTGATTGAGGAGAATATGATCCCAAGAAATTAGTCTGTGGCTAAACTGTGCCACTTTCATGATGAAAGAGGCTGGCAATACATTCCTTGAGTATGAGCTTTTTAAATAAATCAGAAAACAAGAAAATTAATTACATCAAATAATTCTAAACTTCAAACCCATATTTAACAGCACCCAGCATTACCATCAGCCATCAGAATCAATAGAAGTTGATTTAATGGGAGTGCTGCCAGACTAAAACTGAGTGCAAGACCCTTGAGTACTGTATGACCTGAGAGAACAGCAGGGGAAGATTTATTCCCCCCCCCTCTTTCCTGCTCTACAGGAACCTCATCGAATCATAGGTTGGAAGAGACCTCAAAGCCCACCCAGTTCCACCCCCCCACCATGGGCAGGGACACCTCCCACTGGATCAGGGGCTCCAAGCCCCATCCAACCTGGCCTTGAACACCTCCAGGGATGGGGCAGCCACCACTGCTCTGGGCAACCTGGGCCAGGGCCTCCCCACCCTCACAGTCCCTTCATCTGAATGAGCCAAGCAGTCAACATACCTGGGAAACTCCAAGAGAAATGAACGTGCTACTGGAGCCAGGATGTTGATTCAGGAATGGACACACTTCTCCGATTTGGAACTCGATCAACACCGCAGCGTGATGCTGCCTTTCCACTGCAAATAGCTCTCTCCTCCTTCAGATGGTGCCCATCATATTGATGAACATCAAAGAATGAGCCTAAGAACCTTCACACGAAAAGCCTGTAGAGCTCTTGTTACATACAAGTTGGCTGTTTGTGTTTCTAGTATCCATTTAACTCATGCTTTTTAAGGAGAAAATGGTCTGATTCTAAGCAAAGAAACAGGAAAAAAAATCTCAACTCTGTTGCACAGTCCCAGTGGAACTGGGAAGACAAGATTTGATGGTATAATCAACCCAGCTGGGAGCAGATCAAAGCAATGCAGGCATTTTTCAACAAGAATCATACAACTTTTCTCAAATGAAATCAGGGCTTCCACTTACTCTTGTGACACTTGGAACATCTGCATTCAATATCCCAGGTTTTTACCCTCTCAGTAGGGCAGATGGTAATGGGGTACACAACTGCAAATGGCTTTCAAAGAGATTTAGGCACCTGCCTCACATCTGTTCAATAACCTGTTCTCCAGGTTATTTTCAAACTGCACACAAACCAGGAGACTCCATTTGCCACTTTGCTGCCAGCTTGCAGTTTGCCCAGGCATAAATTGCTCAGCCTTCGCATTCCTCTTTTCAGCCACCCCAGTTGTGAAGTCAAACACACCCCCTATTAGTAGTAAATTCATGGTTTTAAGCCAATTTAATGGCTTTAAATTAGAAGGGGGAAGATTCAGATTAGATATTAGAAATAAATTCTTCAGGATGAGGCTGGGGAGGCCCTGGCCCAGGTTGCCCAGAGCAGTGGTGGCTGCCCCATCCCTGGAGGTGTTCAAGGCCAGGCTGGATGGGGCTTTGAGCCCCCTGATCCAGTGGGAGGTGTCCCTGCCCATGGCAGGGGGGTGGCACTGGATGGGCTTTGAGGTCCCTTCCAACCCAAACCATTCTGTGACTCTATGATTCTACAACACAGTTAACACTTCTTAGAATGCTTTGAGCTTACACCAGAGGTACATTATAAATACATGCATTTCTAAATTACCAATATTCAAAAATAACAGGAAAAACACTTGGTGGATTAACAACAGATGATCAATGCCAAATAAATATCTACTCTGGTTTTGCTGAGGTCATTTACTGCTGTACAATCCTCGTGAAGTAAATATTTTTGAAAGTGAGGAATGCTCAGATTAGGCAATACATTACATTTTTTGATCAAATGCCAGAAGCCATAGGTGAATAGGAAACAGACATCAGTAATTACAGTTTGTACTTCAGCTATTTCAAAACCCCTTGCTTCAATGAGCAAGTATTAACTGGACAGACACTCCTTCACAAATTAGAGGCTGCAAAGGCTTATTACACACCATATTTATCTTTGAAACTTGTCCAACAGAATTAAACTGAAAAAAATAAAGACACAGATTATGGTTGCAGGCAAAAAACTATTAAAACTCTACACAACTATATATATGGTTTTATCTGTCAAACTGTCCCTGCAGCCACTCTTTGGTTTAGGAGCTCAGGAATGCAGTATTAAGAAATACTAGTAATTGTATTAGTATGCTTGTCAAACTTCAGACTGGCTCTGTTTTATCACAAGAGCTGATAAACAATTTATTTCTTGATTGTGTAGGCCTCAGAGTGGAGTAGAATTGCAAGAACATGAGTGTGGACCATCCCCAGATTGGAAGAGAAATGGAAAAGTATGACACTGATGTAAGAAGCGTATGAGGAGCGACAGCACTGCCCAGTGGAACAGCACTCAGAGCCCTCACCTTGGCATTGACCAAGCCTACTGCATAAACCAAAGGCCACCTCGCTGTGTTACTGCATGGGAACCATCAACTTGGTTGATTATTGATTATCACAGAGCTGGCTGTGATCCAGACACAATCCTTCTTCAAAGGAGGATGGATAATTGAGAGGACATTCTCTTTTCCAAAGCTAAAGCTAGTTTTTCTCTTTAGACAACCACACTTAGGAAGCTACCAAAATTTTTCCTCAGATGACTTAAAACTAGTCAGGATATCCCAGAGAGAATCCTTACTATAGTTGGAAGAAATACAAAATAGTGGTGGAGAAAAAAAATGGGGTAAACCCAGTGGTTTTTGGTTTTTTTTCAAGGCTTCTGAGGGGTAAGAAGGAATTTCAGCAAGGCTGCCTTTTAACTGCTGCCCAACTCAAGATATCATCAAGTGACCTAATAAATATTTGGCTACACAACAGATTTGTACTGAAATTAATAATCCAAGTACATTCCTCCCAATATATAATTTCAGCCAGACAAGGAGATAGCTTTTCATTTGCTAAAAGAATCATTATTACATCTAAAATTTAGTTCAGCATAAGAGATTATATATTTAAGCTGATTAAAAAGGTTTCAGGTAACTGAAATAAGCATTTGGATTGTTTAGCACTGTTAAAAAACAGGAAAAAGTTAAGTCTCGACACAGTTTCACTTGTTTGGTCAAAATTCACAGCACAGAACAAAACTACAACAACACAGTGTCAAGAATGCAAGACATCTTTGAACCAGATCAGCAGTGTAGGAGGATGCTTATTAAATATACAGTTATGTGTTCATTTTCTCACTACGTACTCGGATGATCTCTAAAGCTCTATTAGGCTTTTGTATTTTCCCTGTTTATCAAGTTGGGTTTAACATGGTATAATTCTGGGAATTAACTAATATTCTTCTAAGTGAATACTTTTAGGTAGATTGAAATACTTGAAGTGAGATCAATTTTAAATCCACCACATAAGTAACCCGATGCAAATACTCAGCATACTTCATAAACAGTTACATTTTTGATGGCCTCACAGGAAACTAACCAGTTGTTGTATGAAAAACACCAGGGCTGGCTGGGTATGCACTGCTGCAACAAATACAATGTGGGAAGTTCTCAGACAACAGCTGGTTTTTTAGTTTAGATTCCTTTTAAAGCACATTTACATATCAGAACATATTGATCCTTACAATTAGATCAAGATTAAGAGCAACTGTTACAAGAAAATGTACTGCATCTGTTTAATATACACTACTTTTAAATGCTTAATGGAATATTGCTGATCTTTTCAGCACAATATTATCAGCATCATTCTGCTTCTCAGTTTATAACAAGCAGAAAGGTCAATTGTATCTAACACTCATCTGCCAGCTGCTTAAAAAATGAATAAAAATTCTGGACAGAGTGTTTGTAAGTTTTGGACAGGAACATTTGGAACTGAGAAAAATCTCGATGAAGGTTCATAGAATCACAGAATGGTTTTGGTTGGAAAAGACCTTCAGGATCGAGTCCAACCACCGATCCAGCCCTGCTAAGTCCACCACCACACCATATCCCCAGGTACATCTACTCATCTTTAAAACACCTCCAGGGATGGTGGCTCAACCACCTCCCTGGGCAGCCTCTGCCAATGCCTGATAACCTTTTCAGCAAAGGAATTCCTCCTCATATCCCACCTAAATCTCCCCTGGTGCATCTTAAGGCCATTTGTCCTCCATTAGCAGGGAGAAAAGACCAACCTCCACCTCACAATGACCTCCTTTCAGGTAGTTGTAGAGAGTGATAAGGTCTCCCCTCAGCCTCTTCTCCAGACTAAACAACCACAGCTACCTCAGCCACTTCTCACAGGGCTCTGTTCCTCTTCTCTGGACATGCTCCAGCCTCTCGATGTCCTTTGTGTAGTGAGGGGCCCAAAACTGAACCCAGGATTCAAGGTGCAGCCTCACCAGTGCTGAGTCCAAGTGAAGGTCCTGCTGGCCACACTGTTTCTGATACAGGCCAGAATGCCACTGGCCTTCTTGCCACCTGGGCCACTGCTGGCTCATATTCACATTGTAATCTGTTTGTTTATGCAAGTAAATATGCAATAATCACTTTACAAAGAGATAACACTTGCTTCCCTCCACACCAAAGGTTCTAAAGCTAATATAGTTTGTACACCATAGTGTGAGATTTATGATGTTACACTGCAGAAACCTGCTCAGCCCCTGATTTACAACCCTAGCAATTGTATTCAACTCTGTCATCATAACTAATTGCAGCTAACTGAGGATTACCACACTGCAAACGCTCATCGTTGTGAAAGAAATACGATGTTCTGCTAAAAAAGAAAGAGAATCAAACATCCTGAGGGCTAATGAACAAAAATGCACTACTCCCTGTTGGACCACAAACCTAAACTCTTCGAACTGGTGCCGTAAAACTTCAAATTGCTATTTGTTGGCAAGTTGTTTTAGCCTCAAGTACTTAAATAGTAAATCACCATTACGCTAATACCATACCTTTGGCCTGAAACATATTAATCTTGGTTAACAATAACTGACATTTACATTACCAATTCAATTCAGGTATTGTGGTGACTAAAAATACGTGCAAGAGCTTCAGGGAGAAGAGTTATTAGTTCTGAATGCATCCTTACTTTTCACAGAGAAAAACTACGAAGAAACATTACCATAAATTCCAGTTATAATCTTATAAACATTCAAATCCTAATTTATCTGTAAAACATTTGACTTGGAGTAAAATCTGCATTTGTTTCTTAGGTGCAGCTAACTGCACAACTTAACATCTCTGGTATTTTTATAATTTATTCATTCAAAGAAACTGGGACTTTTAAAACTAGAGTTCTTGGGAAGGAAAGGAAAATAGGAAATTGAAATATTCTGAATAATCATGCAATGGTTTTAGTTGGAATGGACTTTAAAGATCATCCAGTTCCAGCCCCCCTACCATGGGCAGAGTCAACTCCCACTGGGTCAGGGGGCTCTAAGCCCCATCCAACCTGGCCTTGAACACCTCCAGGGGTGGGATGGAATGGCCTCTCCACCCTCACAGGAAGACATTTCTTCCTAAGATCTCACCTCAATCTTTCCCAAAATCCAATCTAATCTCTTTCAGCTTTAGAATATAGCAGCAGGACATAACAAACAGTACCAGATTCTCCCAAGAGGATGGACTTTACAGCCAATTTTTTTCTGCTTACATTTACTAAGCCCATAACCACATAAATAATAATAGTTTTAACCAGGTAGAGTGGTGTTACTTGACTTTATTTAGTGCCCACTTGCTTTCAAGCAATCCACACAGCAGTACTTGCAGCATTAAGCCTGTATAACCTCAGCAGGAAGACTTATCTCCCTCCTCACTACCCACACACTCTAACTGCAATGCGGCACAGAACACATTTGGACCAAGTATTTTATTCTCTATCAGACTCCAAATGCATTCTACAATTCATTATCTTAGATTTTTGTATGTTGAAGAAAAATACTATATTTGACAGTATTGATGTTGAGATAGTATTTTTGCTACATCATAAGAGAGTAAACCCAAGACTGCAGTCTAATAGCACTGAGAGAAACACAAGGAATTTGATGTGCTGAGTTTTGTTTGGGGTTTTTTTTTGTGTTCAGATTTAAGAAGTTGGCCACAAAGATTCTTCCAGTAAAAACAGGTATTTGATTCCTGAGGAAAACAGGATGGATTACATGTATCCCATGTTGCTTTTTGTTTCCCATCTTTTCTTGGCTTCAAATCTGAAAAAGAGCACAAACCCCATGTTAGGAATCAAAAACACACGTCTTTCAGATATTCAACCATACTATTCTTAATAACAAGAAAAATAGCTCATTTTTAATACTGTAATAAAGACACGAAGATAAATGTAGCCCTAACACCAAAACACCAATTCTTGTAAAGCCTCTATACTTAAGTCTGATCACTGCTAAAAAAAAAAACCACAAACTCCCCCCCCGCAAACCCAACAAGGTTAATCGAAACAAATAAGATTAGCACAAGCCTATTTCAACTAAGAAAACATTTAACTGAGATTGTATTGTACACACTTAGTGCCAATGAAACCACAAATACTTAATTCCATACTCAAATGACTTACCCCCAAGCAAGCTTTTTTTTCTTTCGAGCTTCTTGGGCAGCCTCTGCTTCTTGCTTGGCTTTTACAAAGTTGCGGCAAGCAGCAGCTTTGGCAATTTTCACACCAAGCTAAGACATAAAAGGGAACAAAGGGAAACTGAACAGATGCAAATACCTCATATGAAATGTAAGCCTCACAAATTATTTGGTCTGATATTGTTTCTCAAAAGACAATAGATAGTAAAATATCTTTCAAATATTAGGCTGATGCTGCACTATTAGATTGGACAAGCGAGAATGTCTCTTGAGAGAGATACAAAGGAGTGGGATCCTGGGGCACTCAAACCTTTGCACCCAATCCTTCTTTTTCAAGATTAAAAGCAAAGGGCACTAGAACATTAGACCATTTTGTTTCTGTTTTTTTTTTTTTTTAAATAAATATATAGACAGATATAAACACAGGCAGCCTGTGTAATTAAGACCAGTCAGTGACCTCAGCTATGCTAACACACTGGTATTCAGGTCTAACCAATAAAAAAAAAAATCTCCCAAAAGACAGTTTCAGACAGGAAGAACTGCTACTACCACACTTCTTCCAGTAGTATCAGCAGTCTTGTTTTAGTCTGTGCAGAAAGTAAATGAAGCAGTGTCCTTCGAGCCCATCTAGCATTTAACGTTCACGTTACCAGCTTTTAGATTATCAATGTGATAATAAGCATGCTTTTCAAGTAAGGTCCTGCAGGAGAACACCACTTTACTTACATAAAGTTATTTACACTGTGAGAATTAAGTTCATTTCAGCATTGGGGGGAAGAATAAAGCAAAAAAGATGAAAGAAGTTACTGTGAACTAGGACTGGATTATTTTCCTTCATCAACATCCATAACTTGTTGGTTTAAGTCACATTTTGTGATTACTGTCATGACATGACAATATTTGCAACTAAACCATGAATTATGGAAGACTTTGGTCTCAAAAGTTACCAATTTTTTCCAAGACAAACAAGCAAGTAATTTAGCCAAACCTGCTATAAACAGTGATATGGACAAACATGTTTTCTTTCTATCCCATCCAAGACTGAAGTCAGCCAACATGATTCTGACTGGATATTCTAAATTGCCCCAAAATGCTATGGGAGCATCAAACAAGAGGCCTGGGAGACCCAAGCAAAAGAACACTCCTTAACACTGTGGCTGAAGTTCCATTATCAGTAGTAATAAACTCAACGATCTGTGGCATCCGTACAGGTAATTCTATGTATGCCAAGAGACACCGTGTCCAGATAAAACCAGTTTACTGTTTCCTCACAAGGGGAAGGGGAGGAACTAAGCTCTCCTCTCTGGTGACCAAGGACAGAACCTGAGGGAACAGCAGGAAAACGTGCCACGGAAGGGTTAGGCTGGACATCAAGAGGAGGTTCTTCCCCCAGAGGGTGGTGGAGCACTGGAACAGCTCCCCAGGAAAGCAGTCACAGCCTGGCAATATTCCAGAAGCATTCGAATAACACCCTCAGTCACACAGTGTGAGTGTTGGGGTGTCCTGTGCGGGGACAGGAGTTGGACTCGATGATCCTTGTGGGCCCCTTCTAACTCAGGACATTCTGTGATTCTATGAGACATGGTGAGAGTGAACTCAAGAATTCATCCTCAGGTGTGGATGCACTGACACATGTCCTACACTTCTCCCATCAAACACCTCCTCAGATCGTTTTGTTATCAAAGCAGCATCACTACAAACTCTTCTGCCTTACGGTCCTTTTGGGTTCAAGAATCAAGAAATGAGCAGAAGGCTTTGAAAGTCTACATCGTGTAGGCAGTCAGCCCAACATCAGTGTGTGCTTTGTTTGAGGCTCTAAGCACAAACACACACAGCTAAGGGGTGATCATACTATTTGAAAAGGAAAATGTGTAAAATAAATAATGCTAAACAAGGTGTTCACCTCTTTGCACATGTTATAAGGTAATAAATATGCACCTACAGAATCATCTGGATGCATAAAATAGTGCATGTGACCAGACATTTCAAAACTTTTCTGTTATTGGTTCCATCATTTTTCCCCTGAGAACTAATATTTTATATAAATCAGTAATTCAGTGTCAACTAGAACATAACATTCTCTGAGTTGCACTATCACTTAATATTTAAGGCAGCTATTAACTTTATTATACTTGCAGTATAAAAATGCTTTAAAAAGTCATATAAAATGTTCAAAAACTGCTTGTTTTTTGAAACAAAACTAATTATTAACTCAAAAAACAGAGCAACCAGATGGCTGAAGCCAATCATCAGAACCATGCCTTTATTTTTTAACTATATTTTATCTCCTAAAACACCTGAAAATTCACTCTTGCTGTGTGATGGCTAACAGCATCTCCTTAAAATATATTCACGTGGCCTACCAAACGCTTACACTGACAGAAAAATACACAAGCAAGGTCAAAACATGTGCTAGAGAAAAATCTTGTGTTTCTTGGAAGACAGAATGAGTTCTTCCATCTTTGAAAAGCAGGGAAAAAAATGGGATAATAAGATCCTCTGTAGTGTACGTGGAAGTAAAAGGAGAAACGTTTCGCAGCATTAATATTATAATTTCTAGGCTACACACAGTTAAATTTTCACGACATGAAAACAAATGTGCTGTAATATAACACACACAAACATTTTTGTGAGATTAAATGTCTTCTGCTCCCACCCACACCCATCTTTACTCTTCCACCCCACAAAAGAAATCCATAAAAGCTTGGTCAACGGGTTTTACATTTAAAAAAGAAACATTTCAGGTCATCAGATAACTCAATAAAATACAATCTTAAAAGTAGTAAGAAAGCATGAATAAAAATATATACAACAATTTCTTGTGTAGTCAAAGTATCAGCATTTTCCATATAGAACATCCAATATTTTGCTGCATTTTAATTAAGGTGTCTAAACATTATCACAAAGAACTGCAAATTGGTCAGAGCAGGCAGTAAGGAAAATTAAGCTCTAAAGGCTTTTTATCACCATATTTCAGGAACCAAGGGTGTAAAATGTTCTAATTTGGGATATATTAAAAGCCATAAAAGGTCTTTCAAAAA
This sequence comes from Tapera naevia, assembly GCA_033556795.1. Classification (NCBI taxonomy): domain Eukaryota; kingdom Metazoa; phylum Chordata; class Aves; order Cuculiformes; family Neomorphidae; genus Tapera; species Tapera naevia. The sequence continues at coordinate 426,884 of JAUMJJ010000409.1, read as the reverse complement.
GATTAATGGTACTTTGCTTGGATTTAAGATAAGGGCTTTAGCTGGTTGGAAAAGCAGGGCCCTGGCTAGACCCTTGAGGCATTCATCTTTACAGCCACTTGGAAGATTTGTAAAAGCGTCTGCATAACCTCAAGCAAACGCACTGCGACATTTTTTTTTCCCCTTTTAAATTCCTTTCAATTTTACAGGTTTAAAGTGTGTAAATCATTTTGGGCAGTAAAGCTGATATAACGGCTCATCCTTGTAACACAATATATATATTTTTAAGACAAACTTAAAAAAACAACTTAGTTTCTACAGGGCAAAGACCCTTCCATTTCAAAGTTGACCAATAATCACGTCAAAGATCTTACTCAAGATGCTTAATGCAGCATAAATGAAAATCCCTCATCTGTTATTTTTCACAGATTTTCTACTCATCTGACATTGTTACCTTGAAACAAATTTCTGAAGCTCTGCTCCTTTTTGAACAGTTTCAAGGCGTTTATTTAAAAACACCAATTATCATACTTTAACTTTTTATGGAATAACAGGTCCCTATGAAAAATATTTATGCCATTCTCTTTTGTTCTTTAATTAAATGAAAACAGATGTTTTCTGAAGTAAAGCGGAACCATTACTGGAGTACTTAAAGTGTTAAGGTCTTTAATTTTTATATCAGTTTGGTCTACAATTCCTGATTGTCTTTACTCAAGCTCAACATTAATGTCAAGCAAGTTACCTAGGAGACGAAAGAGATCAAAGAGACAAAAAACCCTCAAATGTCTGATTAATCAAGCCTGCAAACAGCTTATTTCTTTTAGCCTGCATGCAAGTATGAAAATGAGATTCTGGGAGCCGTACATTGTGCAGATTTGTTCATTCTTATCAGAACAAAGCCAGCGGCAGCTTATTTCATGGATCATTGGCACTGTCATCAGTGCTACACAGAACGGGTGACAGCTCCTCATTTTGAGGCTTGAACAAAATTAGCAAAAAGTCGGCACAAATTAGCCTCTCATCTTTTTAGTAATATGACATTATTCATTTACTTTTTATCCAATTTTTAATTTTTTCCTTGTCAGCTATCCCTTTTCTAGTGTTTCTCGCACAGCATCATAAAAACACTTTTAAAACAAGCAAAGAAACGGCTGAAGTTGAAACAGTATGGAAAGTTCAGCCAGAGGAGCAAACATTTTCTGCAACAGAACCTGCTGTGACTTCCAGAAAACTTCCTAGAAAACTCAGACATTTCACATTAAATATCATAAAGCAAGGACTTCTCTAGGATAGAGCTCTGCAATGCAACTGCTGAATGAGGCAAGCGATGAGACAAGAGATTCGAGAGCTGCTCCAGAAATATTTAGGTATGATACACAAAACACGAAACCTACAGCGGCTCCACCAAAACCTCTATATTCAAACAGGTCCTGAAATATCCTGTGATCATTCCAGAGAAGCCGAACAGCCTTTTAATACAGTGCCACAGTTCCTCATCAAATATGAATCTAGTTATTTCAGGCTCGCCTTTAGCAATGATTTTCTCCTTTTATGTTATGGAATGTTATCCGTTGCTGACGTATATAAAATATATAAAGCAAACAAGAATACCGAGTGGATTTTGCAGTGAAAATTGTCTCCTTTCAATGATGTGCTCAACTTCCACTGGAAAATATTTTGTAATACCTTTGTTGTATTTTTATGCTGTGTATTACAACATCACATTATGTTTGGATGACACAGTAATGGAGCAAGGAGAGAGAACTGTTCTGATATTAAGCTCTTTGCCAGATTTAAACATTTAAATACAAGTAACTTCTTCCATTCATGAGAAAACACAGCATTAAAAAATTAACCATAAGCTGTTAGATGCTTTACACAGCCCCCTTATAAGAAAGGCAGTTTTAAAAAAAGAACTGTAGTACTGTTTTCAGCAATTTCTTTATCTCTGTTCTTCTAAGTAAGAAAGCTTATTAACAAGCTTTGAACTTAAAATCACATTTACAATAATGTGCCATCAACAGTTTTATAAGCTAATTAGAAAAAAAGATTAATTAATGACTGGCTGCTAATAAAATGGCAATCATGAAGAAAGAAACCAAGGGTGCTAAGCTTCAACTACCACCAATTAAGAGCTAATTACAAACAAATTATATATGTGTTTTGCTGTGGGCTTTAATTTACTAAAATGGTTTTAATTAAAAGAGAAAACATGCTGATTAATTGAACGGCAGAAAAAATCTACAGTATAAACTGTGCTTTGTCTGTCTCTTTAATTAGACTTGTAACATCTGAAATCTTTTTTTAAGGTTTGTTAAGGAAAAGATATACATAATTAAGGGAGCGTAAGAATGTAATGCTAGGTGATAACCCTGCCATGTTCCAAAGGTTAAAAGAAAACAACCCCAATGAAGAGAGATATTTGGAAGCACCTCCACAAAGTGTGAGGAAGAAAATCCTTCAGAGATAAAAAAGGAACTCTTTTTTCCCCCCTTGGGTCCCTCAACAGACAAGACTTCTGAGTTAATTGGTGCTGGTTACATTCCATATACAATGACACCAATCTCATCAGGTACCTGAAAGGACTAATGATACATGGTGAAAGCTGCACAGCATTTAGAGATGAAACTCTGTTTTACCAAGAGAAGAGCATCCAGCACTGTAACTGGTCCCTCTGAAACTGTACCGTGTGTGTGACCTCATCACCAACCATCCCCTACTCAGATTTTCAAATGGAAAGCAGCCTCCAGAACAGCTCTCAATGCTTATGACACAGCCTTGCTCGAGGACCTCCCATTCTCAATTACAGGATGAGAAGTCACTTAGAGACAACAGACAACAATTTGGTCATGAGAAAGTGGTCAAAACTGACACAACAAATTCTGAAGACAACAGCAGGACCCATTTGGCTGTAACATGAGAATGATATCTCAGTGAATAGCCAATTAATTTTGTCAATTACGATAGAGATCTTTCACTTCAGCTTGATTACAATACCACAGTTTCCCTATAAATTGCAGCTTTTTAAGTCTCTTTCACCAAAATGCCAGAAGCCACTATGCTAAGCACTCCGGAACAGTGCTGTCAACAGGCCTGAACTGTCTGGAGACTGACAACTTCTCCAGTAATTTCACACTCTAAATTACTAAGTATCTTAAAAGTTCCTTTTGACAGGTAAGTCTAATATGGTCAAGATGATTTTATCGTGTTCAAGTTACAGTCCTCAGGCTAACATGCTTTTAGACAAAGTGGTATCTACCTACCAGGCAGTTAACACCCAAATCCCCAGCAAATGCAAAGTTTGAGGTTTAGCCAGATTAGTTTCTCAGAATATTAGAGCTGTAAGAAGTCTGCATTCTGCTTCTTACCACACAAGGATCTGCGTACAAAAGCACAAGGAAAGGTTCTTTCCCTAGGGGGAAAAAAAAGATTGGGAAATATTTTCAGGTTTATATATTAGGAGTGCGTGTGGGAAATCTTTTAAAGTTCTTTGGTTTTATTAGAACTTGTACAAGTATCATTCCAAATTGAAACTGATTTACAGCAAAGTGGAATTACCAGCCATCTCCACACCAACCTTACTCAAAAGGATAAACACCTCCAATTATGCAGGGTCACAGTGCTTTGATTTATCAACATTTATCCTCCAAAAAATTCCCACACACACAGAGGAACAATTACATTTCAAGATAAGTTTCCAAAAAGGTTTCTCAAAAGCATTAGAAGAGTTGACATAATTCCAAGTGTCTGTTCCCAGCTCCATATCCAAATACCTGCTACCACTAAATCTCAACTACCCTACTCCAGAGCAGCACCAAGAAAACAATTTCATTTCAGCCCAGCGTCGTGCCCACATAAACTCCATTCTCTCAGCAACTTTTATTGCAGAAAGGTTGAGAATTTTGGGGGCACCTCCTATGTTAACATTAAAAATTCTATTGGCCTCTCTCAAATAAAACAAGCCATCATTAACTGCAGTGTTCAAACAACAGCGTTAGGTTTGCCATTTGACACTGGAAAAAGCAGAACATTAAAACACAAAGGACTCTGCCAATACTGAAAGTCCTGGAATGTTGCAACGGAGACAGGAACTGGATTACAGTTATAAATCTTACCTGTGCCTGTTATACCACACACAATGTAATGAATTGCTAGTGATTTTATACCAATAGTACTACATTGTAGGTATTGGAGAAATAATTCAGCCTAACTGTGCTTAAAAACCCACTGTGAGTTAAGGTGAAGCAGGATGGTCCACCTGCATCATAGTGACACTCAATACGAATTTATCAGGGGAGTGTTGATCTTACAAACCATAACTGCATCACTGAGATGCTCGAGCCAGACTGGGTTCTAGAAGTAGCCCAGATAAAGAAGCAGCATTACTGATGGCCTAAATTATTCTGCACAGCATAATGCAGATCTATTCTTCCAGGAAGAGTTCCACTCATATATGAAAATAATGCAATCAATTTCAGGATCACTAGAACCCTTCATGAAATAGAAGGCCTCACAAGACAACATGTTTTGGGGATGGCCAAGGTTAGAGATCTGATACCCTGGTAACTCCCACAATCACTTCTCCACAAACTAGGATGGCAACAGGAGACAAGGGGTAATTCTTTGTAGTGCAGTTTGCCAAGAAGTTAGCCTGAATATCATTATCACCACATAAGTACAATTCATTTTTTTAACCCACTAAAAGGGGGTAAATAATTTTTAGCAAGTCTCAACAGCTACGTATGAATCCACACCTGTAGTCACAGGTAACTACAGAGCCTCACGCACCCAAATTCTAACTTCTAATGCTCAGTCTAAAGCCTTGAATGTTATTAAAGTTTTGTTTTAAAATCAGCATATTTGTCAAAACAGAAGCAGGCAACAAATAATACATTGCCCAAAACTCATTTACAGCAGTGCACTAACATTTTCCTTAAAGAACCTGCAACAAGTACCACAAGGAAACCAGAACTCAAACCTTGAAGGAGCAGCATTTAGGTTTTCAGGATGTAAATGTCAGTGATCCACTCGCAGCTGCTAGATTATGCATATTGCCTAAATCACCACGGATTTTAAAGGAATCTGATTTTAAAAAACCTTTTCTCACTGTGTCATAATGATAGCATATTGACAGCATCATTTTGGCATTCCTTTGCTTTTCAGGACATGTTTTTACTGCCTATTCTCATCATCTGTTTATTTTTGGCTTCGTTTTTCTAAATACTGAGGCTGCCCTATCAGTTTCACAGGCTTATAAATGTTATACATCAAAAATTAGTTTCACTTATTAAGGCAGGAAACGGCTTTAAGAACTCTGGGATCTGTGCCTCAAAGCAAAGCTTTATCAGCAGGTTCCAGTCACTGCTTCTTGCAAAGAAAAACGGTGCCGAGTAAAACCCCACACACCTGATATCAAAATAAAAAAAAGAACACTGTCCCACAGAACGTTTTTCACAGGGCTGCAAGAGGGGAGCTGCACCCCAACCAGGAGGCAGCTGTGTCTCTCACACTCCCTGACCCCAACCCTGCAATGCTGCTCCAGAAAAATGAAAGCTATACATAAAAAGATGGAGTGGAGATAAAAGAACATTAATTCATCCACTTATTTCTCCAAACCTCAGAAGTGGTGCACTTCAACACAGTCATAGTACAGTTCCACACATTATTTGTTCAGTGTTGGGTTGCATTTGGAAGTCAAAGGGATACAAACAGCCACATAATTCAAGAATTAATTCGCTTCTAGGAAGTTTTACATGAGTTCTAAAAGGGACGTTTCTTTAAATTGCAAAGAGAAGGAAAGTAGTGATGGAATCAATACTACAGGATATTGGTATTTTATTAATTGTATTTAGAATAGTGATTTTTGAATCAGCCTCTTCCATAAGGAACGTGATCCAATGGGAGGTTTCCCTGCCCATGGCAGGGGGGTTGGAACTGCATGATTGTTAACATCCCTTCCAACCCAAAAGGCTCCATGGGTCCTATGGGTTCTAGACTAATCAAATCCTTTTCTACAGCTCTTCAACAAATCAAAATTGTTACTGTTAGAAAGATTTCCTCAGAATAAAAAGATATATTTAAAAAAAACACAAACAGCAGATTCTTCATATCACAAAGGAAAATTACTCTTGCAGTGGGTAATGTATCACATCTTTACAGCAGTAGAGAACCCCAGTGAATTCACATGGATTGTGCTTCGACAGAACTCCTCATGAGATCAAGCCAGCGTCAGTTGAGTTTTTCCTCTTTCAACATACTATTTATTCAGATAAACCCACTTAACCAAAACCAAGTCGAGGCTGTGAATACTAATAACATTTCAAGCATTTTGTTTTCAGAATTACAACGTGCTAATATTTGAAAGTCAACAATTTGGAGCTAATGTTCCACAAATAATAATAGATTGCTGTAGCACCTGGGATACGCTTCATGTTGTACAATCCCATGGCTACCAAAATCAGATAATAGTTTATCATAAATATTACAAAGCCTTAAAACTTCTTACATTCATTTGTTTTTATAGTCAAACAATTTGCACTGGAACCTCAGTATGTTTTATTGATTACAATACTAAAACCACTTTGGAGTAGATGGGATAATGACATTTGTGAAGGAGAACAGCAAGTGTTTTTCATGTTGTACACATGAAAGGCAATATAACAGCATCACAGTGAGAAGCTGGTCAGCTTTAAAGGGAACATCAGGACACATTCCCATCATTGTCAACAGGGGTTATCTTTGTTGATTGAGGGTTTGTGATCACTGGGGAAGAGGCAGGTAAGAGCCTACGCATTAGAAAGTGCTCTGAGTAAATAAACACAGGAGTTAAACTATCGTGTAAGAAAAAACACTGAGGAACAGTTTGTTTTACTTAACCTTACTTAGAAAACATCAAGAACTGCATTTCCAACTTAAAAGCCACTATAATACTGTATTATACTGCATTAGAGATTTAAATCTGCAATTTTACATTACAGCTTGGCTTGAAACCTTGCACTTAGGAAGCATTTTAAATATTTGTATGAGAATGAGAAGTATTTGGAATTTGTATTTCTTTTCTTAATCCTTTTCTAAGGCTTTTGAATTTTGCCAGTATATTCAGTGGGCAAAAAACTCCCATTCCCTCTGTGAAGATGGAAGAACATGCAACAGAGGAATGAAAGCAAAAATAATTAATTTCTATTATTAAACTAAAAATATTCTAGATTTAATTATATAAATCAGATTACTTCAAAATGATAGCTTCTCCACTCACCTCAAATAGTACCTATTTAGTTCTTTTTTCTTATGTGGCTTCAAAATGGTTTCAACTATCTTTTTATCTTAATTTTCCTCCTTTGCATTTTCTCCCCTGCACACAAATAGCAGTGGGCACAGCCTCCTTTATGGATTTCAGTCACTACTTCAGCTACAACATATGCACCAGTTTAACTATTTCCTATATGAAACTGCAATTACCAGAGGTACCCGATAGATTCCTCTCCAGTTTAAGTATTTGCTCAGCACCACATACAAATTGAAAAGACACAATTTTTTTCAGCAAAGAGCAGTACAGGCCTCATAAAATTACTGATACAGGAACTAACACGGCATCTAGGAAAAAATGGAGCACCTCTCACTTGTTTGGGTTTTTTTTTGATATGCATTTATACACAAAAAATATTATGACAAGGAGAAAAAACATCCATTCATTCTAAAACACTATTTTAAAGCTACGGCAATGTTTGACATCCATCTACTTCCACTCTTCCACAGAATTCTTCCAGCCTGATCACATAAATACATAGGGAAAAAGATCCCTGGTGCACAAGTTTGGGTATATCTATCCTTATTTCATAGAATTATAGAATGGTTTCGATATTTAGGCACATCTTGCTCCAAGTTTGCTAAAGCTTTACCTTTCTCCCAGCTTCCCAGGCTTACCTAGGAGCGAACGCAAAGAAAACCTGGAGGTAAAGGAAACTGATAGGAAAGGAACATCCTACTCCTGTTTCCTTGGCTTGCAATGTGCAGAAAAATCAAAAGCACAATACACAGGACTCGTTACTGACTCCAAGTCAGCACCAGGGCTTTAAAGCAAGGTTACTTGGGATCGTTCACGGTTGTACTTTCAATTCCTATACACAGCTACAGCTGTCCAAGCATTCCTAGATCAGCAGCAAAATCCTTCCATCACTGACAGAAATCTGCTTAGGAAATAAGATAGATGTCCCAAACAATCTCCACTGCTATTGTAGTTATGACACTTTTTGTCCAGCTGCACAAAACTAAATGTTTCCTCAGAGCTTTTGTTAATCGCCCACTTACCTCGCGCGCGGCTAATCTATCGCTCAGCTCCTCAGCCTTGTCGATGTCACCTTCAGCCACAGACTTCTCTATGCTAAGTTCAAGGCCAGACTAGGAAGAGAAAAGCAAACATCTTTAGGACAATAAAGAAAGAACAGGCTTAAAGGGAGTATCTCCTTTCTAAAAATATTTCTTTTATAGAACTCTTTATTTTAAGACACTGCATAAACCTGTAATTTCTACGTAACACAAATCACTTTGTCTATGTATTGTAATGGACAGTATAATTAAGAATTCACTGAAAGGCTGCCTGAGCACAAATCATTGCATTCGTTCCACCTTATGTGCAGGATAATACCCTAGGTTGAAAAAATTACACGGACTAGTTTATGCCTGTCACAATAAAATTTCATCTGAAGATCTGGCTTATCTCTTCCATCCCTGGAGCTTTCTAAACAAAATGTGAAATATATGTGTCAGGTAACATGAAGAATGGCAATTACCACTGTATCGTTACAGTTCTAAGATCTTATCTTTATCCAAAAACTGAGTTCTGGCACAGTGCCACTGCACTAATAAATTAAAATCTCTTGCAGTCCTATGAAAAACAAAGAAAAAGCTCCCAAATTTAACGTCTGAAAATAAGAAAATAACCTTCATGATCAACGTTAACTTGTTTAAAGGCATTTAAAAATAATGTAATAATAGAAAGTCAATATTTACTGGAAATTATAGTTGGAAACTTCAAAAGGAATACAGAAGGGTAGGACAGCAGCAGGCACTGACTTCAGAATTTCACAAAAACCCTTACATAAATAATTTACAACCTCACTGGTTTTAAATATTAGTGATGCTAAAGAAAACACATTTGCCAGTTTCACAATATATACTTTTTTAAAAGTTAAAAGCAAAAAAGTAAACAGAATTCTTGAGAAACAGTGATCTGCAAATACTGCACTTGAATTATTTATGTTGAAGTGGGGAGAAAAGTGCAAAATTGGAAGTTGCAGTGACAGCCAATTCTGTTAGATGTCTTTTCTGAAATTAATGAGCCATACGTTCCACTAGTGATAAAATCTCTGAACTTACGTGGAAAGCATCTGCATTTTAACACTTTAGGCCTCATTCCAGATCTATCCTGAACAGTTTAATGACAACTAAATACCCATTAACAGTAAAAACTCAGACAGAAGTGAACAATATCTCAGGGTTTGTACGCAGAAATGTACTGTAGGCAAATGGAAAATACAAAACATCAGAAAGAAGACTAACCAAACATTTGATGCCTTAGAACCCAGACAGGCCTTTACTAGAAAAGCCACAGAACAAACTGTAAGGAACTCACAATACGATGAGTTTCTTAACTTTTCCATCATGTTGTAATGGTTATTTCAAATATGACTGGTTATGTAATAATATTTATGAACAGAATAAGCTATAATACATTAAACTGTATAGTAGATGTGACCCTCTAATTCCTACAGCAACTGGTGTCAACTAAAGGATTTACTTGACACATTTTAAAGCTAAATTATGACTAAAAGAACCCTAAGAAGCAAACAAAACATGTCAAATAACACATATGAAGTCTGCTGTGTCTCCTGATAATATAAAACAAAACCACACAGGAAACGAGCATGGATATTACCTCAAAAGAAAGCACAGCAAGCATCTGATCCAAGCACAATATCTAAAAGGAAATTAATTTAAAATGTACACAAAATTATCCTGTTTCAGAGTGACTTGATCATTTACTCACTTTCAAAGAGTCTCAAGTTTTATTCCTATCTCAGTTAGGGCTGAGCTCTTTTACTGTCTCATGCAAGCTGACATTGCTTTTGTATCAACAGTCACCTTTTGGGGAGCCCTGCTATCCACAGCTGATTCAAATCTATCATTGATTCCAAAGTACTGTGTCAGTTCTTTCCATTTTTCTTCATTTGCCAACTGTTGATTACTAAAAAAACCAAACAAAACCAAACAAAAAAGGTAATTAATATAAACAGTTCACTTCCCACCACTTCTCATACACTTCCCATCCTAAGCCATCCTTCCATTCCACAGACACACTCTTTTCACCCACCCACAGCTTTTAATGGAAGTGAAATCAAATTCTTCCCCTAAGTGTAATTACAAAATCTTGAAAGCAAGCTTATAGAACTATAGAATCATTTCAGTTGGAAAAGATCTTTAAGATCATCAAATCCAACCCTTAACCTGATGCTGCCAAGAAGGAAAAAGAAGGCAAGGAGCAACAGCAGGCTGAAGAGGAGCTAGTATGCAGTTACATACAAAACTTAATTAGGAATAACAATAAGTACATGTTAAGTTACATTAAATAATGCATTTGTGTTAGTTTTTAAAATCAAGTGATGATTTCTCTTAAATATCTGGTATCCCAGGCACCCTGCCCAACAGAAACACCAAACCATTTCAGCAGGTACCTTACACGATGTTCACAGCCAGGTTGTGGCCATGCACGAGGTCAAACTTTTTACATGTTTTGCCCAATATTAAACACAGACCTCAGATAATCACATTGACCTGGTTATACCTTTTAGTCACATCCTCGATCTTTTTCTGTTTCTCTAAGGGAAAAAAAAAAATTACATTACCCAGTAATTCCCTACTGCATCCAATGAAGGGAACAGAACTCTAATTGGTCACATTCCCTCTGAAAGACTGACACAGCAGGATTTCCACCCCATGGTCATGTGGATTTAAACCATTCAGCTGTCAAGACTTCCCATACAAAGCATCTCCTACAATGTGTTTTAACCAGAATACATAAAGTATACTTTAAAGAATGCCTGAAATACTCTGATAATACTGATTTATAATGGCTAAGTTTAAGTTCTACCTCCTTTTTAAAACGAGGACAAATAGATTACTTGAACTTCAAATAACAATTTACAACCCAGTCTTATATGTATATGTATACAACTGGAAAAATGAAATCCTAATTAATAGTAAAAATACAACTACTGAGGCATTCAATGCTTGGCAAAAAAACCAAAAAATTAAACCAAAACCACAAAAAAAACCCAAACAAAAGCATCAACACCTCCTTCTTGCCCCAATCCAGCAAATCTCATTTCCAATGTATTTGATACTAATTCCATCTTGAGTAAACAAATACCATAATTATATAAAACACCTTTTCTTCGTCGCTTTCTTTTTCGGCTTCTGTTTCCCTGGTTTGCTTGAGCTTTCATGTCACGATTTTTCTTCTGAAGTTCCACAAATTTCTACAAGATTAAGAAAAGGCAAATCAGTATTTTTCATTTTTTTCCCCTATTTTTAAATAAAAAATTACATGAAGTGCTGAGAAGTGTTGTCCCAGTATCTCTTATTTATCCACAGCACCTCACTTATCTATGATATTAAAAATTATGCATCCACCTCTGACAATGTTAAAGTGGAATTGGCTCTCACCAATCATCACCTAAAGCAGAAAGCAGTCATGAAGAAGTTCTGAGCCCAGATGTTACTGAAAACACAAGTCTTTACACACCTATATAGTTACTGAAACATCTCCCTGCTGTGCTTTCAATCACCACTGCACTAGGGAGAAAAGTTACATTCATTTCCTATCTGAATTCCTGCCCATCCTGCTTGAAACATCTCAGGTATATTATCATGACTGCTCTTTCATCATATTTTATTTCATTTCAGATTAATATATTGAACATTCAACACAGAGTTACTTTAATTTAAAAATTAGGAATCTAACTTTGAGTATGTTGCATTGATGCTCTGGACATTTGGAGACTTGTAACAATACCCACATTCCACATATTTAAAGGAATTCCAGCAGGGCACGTTTGAGATTCACTTTCTCCATCTATCACTGAGGGCAAGATGTGTTCACTGATGGCATTGCCTTCAGGTCCACTCTCCTGCGCTTTAGACAGCTGAACTCCTTCAATAGCTTCTTTTCCATCTTCCTTTGAAAGGGAACTCTGCGATTTGTCTTCCTCATCTGAACTTAAGTCAACATCACTTTCGTTCAGTCCTGGAGGTAACAGCCCACTCCACATCTTTCAGCTTAAACAAGCCCAGGCTGCTTCACGTCACTGCAAAGACACCACAGCTGTGTGAGCTTAACCATTCCCAGATGAAAACATCATCAGCCTGTGGAGAGATAAGCAGCAATAGCAAAACATAACAAGTAACCATTTAATTTCTCTTGAGAAACCTATCCTGTAATGTTTTAGACAAGAACATTACAAAGGTTTGAATACTTACTATTTCAGAGCAAAGCAGAAGATTTAAACACATAGGTTGAAGATTTTGGCTCTTTTCCTCCTTGTTCTTTAAAGCTTGGCCACTTTGCATTTGTTTACAGCCACTTTCAAGATCAGGGGTGATGCTGCAGCAAACACTGCCAGCCCTCCCAAACCCAATTGCCCTTGCCTGGGGCAGCTTCCACAGCAACTGGTGGGCCAGAGGAACAAGGGCAGGGGCTGAGGGGGCAGGAGAAACAGGGGGAGCAGGGGATGGGGCAGGAGGGGCAGGGGCTGGGACAGGAAAAGGGGCAGGAGGAGAGGTAGGGAGAGCTGGGAGGGAGAGGAGGAGCAGGGGCAGGAGGAGAAGAGGTAGGGAGAGCTGGGAGGGAGAGGAGGAGCAGGGGCAGGAGGAGAAGAGGGAGAGAGAGCTGGGAGGGAGAGGAGGGGCAGGGGCAGGAGGAGAAGAGGGAGAGAGAGCTGGGAGGGAGAGGAGGGGCAGGAGGAGAAGAGGGAGAGAGAGCTGGGATGGAGAGGAGGGGCAGGAGGAGAAGAGGGAGAGAGAGCTGGGAGGGAGAGGAGGGGCAGGGGCAGGAGGAGAAGAGGGAGAGAGAGCTGGGAGGGAGAGGACAGGCAGGAGGAGGAGAGGTAGAGAGAGCTGGGAGGGAGAGGAGGGGCAGGGGCAGGAGGAGAAGAGGTAGGGAGAGCTGGGAGTGGGGGGAGAAGCAGGGGCAGGAGGAGGAGAGGTAGAGAGAGCTGGGAGGGAGAGGAGGAGCAGGAGGAGAAGAGGTAGAGAGAGCTGGGAGGGAGAGGAGGGGCAGGAGGAGAAGAGGTAGAGAGAGCTGGGAGGGAGAGGAGGAGGGGCAGGAGGAGAAGAGGGAGAGAGAGCTGGGAGGGAGAGGAGGAGGGGCAGGAGGAGAAGAGGGAGAGAGAGCTGGGAGGGAGAGGAGGGGCAGGAGGAGAAGAGGGAGAGAGGAGCTGGGAGGGAGAGGAGCAGGGGCAGGAGGAGAAGAGGGAGAGAGGAGCTGGGAGGGAGAGGAGCAGGGGCAGGAGGAGAAGAGGGAGAGAGAGCTGGGAGGGAGAGGAGGAGCAGGGGCAGGAGGAGAAGAGGGAGAGAGAGATGGGAGGGAGAGGAGGAGCAGGGGCAGGAGGAGAAGAGGGAGAGAGAGATGGGAGGGAGAGGAGGGGCAGGAGGAGAAGAGATAGAGAGAGCTGGGAGGGAGAGGAGGGGCAGGAGGAGAAGAGGGAGAGAGAGATGGGAGGGAGAGGAGGGGCAGGAGGAGAAGAGGTAGAGAGAGCTGGGAGGGAGAGGAGGGGCAGGAGGAGAAGAGGTAGAGAGAGCTGGGAGGGAGAGGAGAGGGGCAGGAGGAGAAGAGGTAGAGAGAGCTGGGAGGGAGAGGAGAGGGGCAGGAGGAGAAGAGGGAGAGAGAGCTGGGAGGGAGAGGAGCAGGGGCAGGAGGAGAAGAGGGAGAGAGAGCTGGGAGGGAGAGGAGCAGGGGCAGGAGGAGAAGAGGGAGAGAGAGCTGGGAGGGAGAGGAGCAGGGGCAGGAGGAGAAGAGGGAGAGAGAGCTGGGAGGGAGAGGAGCAGGGGCAGGAGGAGAAGAGGGAGAGAGAGCTGGGAGGGAGAGGAGCAGGGGCAGGAGGAGAAGAGGGAGAGAGGAGCTGGGAGAGAGAGGAGGAGCAGGGGCAGGAGGAGAAGAGGGAGAGAGGAGCTGGGAGTGGGGGGAGGAGCAGGGGCAGGAGGAGAAGAGGTAGAGAGAGCTGGGAGGGAGAGGAGGAGCAGGGGCAGGAGGAGAAGAGGGAGAGAGGAGCTGGGAGAGAGAGGAGGAGCAGGGGCAGGAGGAGAAGAGGGAGAGAGAGCTGGGAGGGAGAGGAGCAGGGGCAGGAGGAGAAGAGGGAGAGAGGAGCTGGGAGTGGGGGGAGGAGCAGGGACAGGAGGAGAAGAGGGAGAGAGGAGCTGGGAGTGGGGGGAGGAGCAGGGGCAGGAGGAGAAGAGGTAGAGAGAGCTGGGAGGGAGAGGAGGGGCAGGGGCAGGAGGAGAAGAGGGAGAGAGCTGGGAGGGAGAGGAGGAGCAGGGGCAGGAGGAGAAGAGGGAGAGAGCTGGGAGGGAGAGGACGGGCAGGGGCAGGAGGAGGAGAGGTAGGGAGAGCTGGGAGGGAGAGGAGGGGCAGGGGCAGGAGAGGTAGGGAGAGCTGGGAGGGAGAGGAGGGGCAGGGGCAGGAGGAGGAGTGGGGGAATGAAGGCAGGTGGAGCCGGGCCTGGGGCAATAGGGGCGGGGACAGCAGGAGGAGGAGGAGGAGGAGCTGGGGCAGGAAGGGTCGCAGAGGCAGGAGGAGGAAGAGGGGGAGCCGGGAGTAGGGTGGGGGGGGCGGGCGGAGCAGGGGCGAGGGCTGGGTCAGCTCCGAACGAAGCGAACCGCTGGAGCCGGGCGGGGTGCGGGCAGCACCCCCCGGTCCCTCCGCAGCGCCCGGATGCCCGTGTTTACCTGTCCGCCATCTTGGCGCCCCGCCCCTCGGCCGCCATTGGGCGCTGCCCCGCAGCCAATCGGCGCGCGCCTTGCAGCCTTGGTCCCGCCCCCCGGGCGGGGGGGGGGGCGGGGCAGGGGGGTGGTACCTGTAGGGATGCTGGGGGAGGGAGGGGTTATAGCAGGGCGGAATCGTGGCGTGGGTTGGGTGGGAAAGGACCTCAAAGCCCATCCAGAGGGACGCCTCCCACCGTATCACTGGGCTCCAAGCCCCATCCAGCCAAGGCCAGGAGCTCACAGCACGGAGGGTTTGTGCCAATGAGGGACCTTGTCAGAGCTGAGGTGTCTGCTCTGGGAGAATCATTAGAATCACTGAGGTTGGAAAAGACCCCTGAGCTTATCCAGTCCAAGCCCACTGTGCCTGCTAAACCGTGTCCCAAAGTGCCACGACCGTGTCGTTATTTAACTCCTCCAGGGATGGAGGCTCCCCCACTGCCCTGGGCAGCCTCTGCCAGGGCTTCTCCACTATTTCAGTAAGAAATTTTTCCTAATATCCAGTCTAAACTTCCCCTGGTGCAACTTGAGGCCGTTTCCTCTCATCCTGTCACTTGTTACTTGGGAGAAGAGATAGGCATTCACCTCCCTACAACCTCTTTTCCAATGAGATCTCCCCTCAGCCTCCACCAGACAGCCCCAGGTCCCTCAGCCGTTCCCATAACCCCTGGTCTCCAGACCCTTCCCCAGCTCCATTCCCCTTCTCCAGACACATTCCGGCCCCTCCATGTCCTTCTTGGACCCAACGCTGAGCCCAGGATTCAAGGCACGACCTCACCAAGTGTAGAGCAACAATCACTTCTCTACTCCTGCTGGAAAGAAAGGCGAGTGACAAGTTTTACAGCAATCCAAGTTGCCATGAAGAAGTATGGGGTCTACTCCAAAAGTAAATGTTGTAATTTGTGCAACAGCTGAGTGTTTATGCTGGGGTGGAATGACTAGCATCAGCAGTCTTGCTCTTCAAGGATGGAAGAATCCTTTTGAAGTCTCCACTAGGGTCGAGGACTGATGTGGTAAAGATAAAACCTCAAAAAATGGTAGTCCCAGCTCTTACATCGTTGTTTGTTGTGGTTGTCATCCAGCACCAGTGCTGGTATTTTCCTTGAAATTCTTAAAGGATGTGGAAAAGCTCTTAGAAACCCATTGGGAATTCAGAACCAAATAGCACAGTGCTAGGTGCTTCAAAGGTGACCGGTAAGTGTGTGCAGGGTGTTAAGGAAAGGACTTGCTCATCTGGAGGATTCTCTTACACTTCCTTGTTCTTTCAGCCTTCACAGGTGAGACACATGAAACAAACAAGTATTTTGGAGCAGTCTGAATAGGATTCAGCAAGAACTTGCATATTAGGAGCAACAGGAAGGCAAGTGTGGGGAGCTGCAAGGAGAAGGTGAAGGGGTAAGGCTGACGTCACTAGCACTGAAATGTGTCTGAAAAATGAGAGAGTTGGTGATTGAAATAATTTGTAAGAAGGTGCATTTTTGAGTCATGATTTGACAGGTTGAGAACTAAATCTCAGCAATGTGACTTCTGAGAAAGGAATTGCTGACACCAAATCAGGACACAACCCTTCTGTGGACAACCAGTTCAGCTATGAGGGGAATGAGAATGGAACAAGAGTTTAAGTGTCGTGAAGATGGGTGGTAGGAAATATGGCGTTGAGTAGGGAGTTCTTGGTGGATCACAGCTTCTGGGATTGGCTGTGCCTGAAACAAAAAACTAAATACCTTTCTCGTGGACATAAAACAGATATTTAGATTCATTTCCTTTCTATGCCATGATTTTGCATCCTCAGATTCATTTCTAAAATCAATTAATTCCGTAAATAATCACTTTTTCATGAACTACATGTAAATTTCACACTCAGCTTGCTAACTAGTTTTTCCTCTCATCTGGGAAATCAATTTTTAAGAGATTTATTTTATTTACATTTAATAACTGATTGTATTTGGTACACAGATAAGTAGTAATTGATAAATGTATTGATATTGGATATTCGTTGCCATTTGTTCTAGCGAGGTGTCAGACCATTAGGCTTCATAGTATTTTCTTAATGTGGGCTAATTTGAGAACCTTCCTCAAACTGAAAAATGTGTGACATCTTTGTGACCTGAAAATGTATATGTTTGGTAGGGATATATCTTCAGAAAGCAAGTTTAATTTCATGACACAATTTATATTCAAACATTGTGCTCCTTATTTAACATCCACAAGCCAGTCTGTGGCACAAATTGGCACTGGTAGGGTACACAAAGGAAGTACTCAAATATACACCTGCATTTTCTTTTGTAATTATAAATTTATTGTATTTGTAATTTAAAAAGCCAAATTTCATTATAATCTCAGTTCCCCCACAACAACCTGACTTCTCACAGATTATTCTAAGAGCAAAAAGGTGGAGAGAGCTCCTCCCTTACTTTGAGCAATCCAGAAGTATTTGTATTGAGAAGGTTGATGATTGCTGAATCTACAAAAGAGACTGTCGCCTGTTTAACAGAGTTTGCAAACAGTTTGTAGAGTCCTTTTAGGTGGGAAATAAAGGAGAAGGCACAGCCTTGTGACTAGCACTGTGTCCCAACATCAAACTTCATGAGGGCTGCTGTTGTGTGCAAAACTTGCTCCAGTGTCAGATTCTTCTCATGCCAATTTGCTGTTCCCAGTTGAGCAAACATTCAAATAATCTGATTTATTTCTTTTTGGTCAACTGATCTAACTTCCTTTCTCACTTGAATCCCTGTCCTGGAGGCCTGCCAAACAGTGACTTATAAATGAAACAAGTCAGGCCTCTGAAATTCCCATCAAATGTCAAACTAGTGCAACACAGTAATTACAGGTGAGATATTTGTTTTATGCTGTTATTAAAAACCACCAGAACCTTTAGAAGGAAGGCCTGCTGCAATTAGATGTAGCATCACGTTTAATTTGGATTTTTCAGGATTTCTAGGTGTTTTCAGGTTTTAGGCAATTTCCTCTGTATCTCTGTTTGTCTGTTGGTACTGTTTAGAATGGACTTCCTGTACCACCACCACATTTGGCAGCTTGCGCTGTATCAAACCTGAACAGGGCATTTTGCCACACCTTTGCTTGTTTTCATCTAACAGCACTGAAGATGCTCATTTCTAGGTAAAAGTATTGACTATGATCTGACAAACTCAGCATGGCTCGAGTTCTTTTTCGAACACTCTCCTAATGAATAACTGACAGAAGTGGTCAAATTTGTCAGGTATCAGAACAGCAAAAGCCTCTGTATGTCCCTGGTCCCCTCAGCAGGTTCTCAGGGTGGAATTCTCTTCTTCACACTGGCTAGAAGTTAGCTTTTTTCTAACAGAGTGAGAAATTTTTTCTAACTTGATTGTATTTTAATGCAATAAAATAGTATTGGAAAGGAAGATTAATCTCTTTTTAGAGAGAAATGTAAAGACAATAAAATAACCTCTGATTTTTTTCCCAAACTTGTAATTTGTTGCTAACTTAAAAAATACTTTTTATTAATCCTTTAAAATAATTATATTCAAATGAGCAGTTCAGTTAGTTAAAAGGATTACAGAGGGTTTTTTTCCCACATATAAGAACAAAATTAATTCTTGTTAAACAAACATTACAAGAACCATCATAGAGACAATTAATGGAAATCTCCAAAGAACATTACCTGAGACTGTACATTAAAGTATGTTAGTAAATATTCTATAGTATATGTTGTAAGTAGTAATGATGTGTAATATGAGCTCTCTTTACCTCATTCAAAGTAAGACTTTAATCCAGGCAGACCCTTGCCTGAGCCCTGATTGAAAGCCCGTTAAAGCCGGTGGAGAGATTTCCATTGGCTTCATTTCAGTTTGGATTAGGCCAAGAGTCTGCAGCAGAGAGCACTGAGCTGTTACACTGCGGCACAAGTTGGCCGCGTGTGCCTACACTTGGTTTATGTACCAGAGATTGTCTTCTGTCAATGGATCTAAGTGTCCCCTTGTGCTCTCATCCCCTGTTCTCAAGGACACTAAGCAAAAAAATGGGAAAGGATGTAGCAAGGAATAGTATTCTGAAGAAAAGGGGCTTGAATTTAATCCTCTGTGTAGAGTTGAGAAGCTTTGCTGTGCGCTCCCTTCCCAGTCCCTGAGCCTCTCCCAGCCAAGAAGAGCTCTGCAGTCAGCCTGCAGGGCTCTTTGTTGTGCAGCATCACAGTATCACAGTGTCATAAAGTTGGAAAGGACCTCTGAGATCATCGAGTCCAACCCATAACCCAACACTAACACCAACACCAACACCAACCATCATCTAAACCATGGCACTCAGTGCCTCATCTAGTCTCCCCTTAAACACCTCCAGGGTCGGTGACTTCACCCCCTCCCTGGGCAGCCCATTCCAATGACCAATCACCCTTTCAGTGAAGAACTTTTTCCTCACATCAAGTCTAACCTTTCCCTGACCAAGCTTGAGTCCATGCCCTCCAGTTCTGTCGTTGGTCACCTGAGAGAAGAGACCAATCCCTGCCTGACTACAACCTCCTTTTAGGGAGTTGTAGAGAGCAATGAGGTCTCCCCTGAGCCTCCTCTTCTCCAGACTAAACAGCCCCAACTCCCTCAGTCTCTCCTCGTAGGGCTTGTGCTCCAGCCCCCTCACCATCTTTGTTGCCCTCCTCTGGACACTCTCCAGCATCCTGACATCTTTCCCAAACTGGGGGGCCCAGAACTGGACACAGTATTCAAGGTGAGGCCTGACCAGTGCTGAGTACAGGGGGACGATAACTCCTCTGGTCCTGCTGGCCACACTATTCCTGATGCAGGCCAGGATGATGCAGGCCAGGTCTGCTCAGATGCTTCTAAATTTGCTGCTTTGAAAGCACTACATAAATGAACAACGTCAAATGAAGCCTGGAGCTTTTACTGAGGAGATTGTCATGTCGTCATTAACTGTGTCCTTGTTTCTCTGACAAAACTTCTGTCCATAGATACAGAAACATCTGCACTTTTAAGCATCAGCAGCACCTGAGCAAGTCACTTTTTCTACTTGTTTCAAAAGACATCTCTAAAGTGTTCTCACTGTTAGTGTTCAGGGAGGACGTAAAACCTTTTGTTCAAAATTCCTGATTGAAACTTGGAACATCTGCACTCAGTTGTCATTCTTACCACAGGCTTCCTGTGAAGAATGAGCAAGCTATTCCCAACTTTAGCACCTCGCAGGCAGAAAGAGTTTTCAGCATCCTTGTCTATTGCAAGCATGAGTTCTGCAGGTTTTGATCGCCTTTGAATGGCTCAGGGCATCGACTGACGTTGGCAGTAGGCTACGTTGGAAAGCTAGGACTGTCAGGCCAGCTCTCAAAAGGTCAGTCTTCATTACAGGTGTTGCCTTCGCCTCTGTTAGGGGCTACTGGTCAAATTATTAAACCCCTACAGCTTCCAGTCCTGTATTTTGTGTGGATTACTTCTGATTATGACTATTGAGTAGTGTAGCAGTTTATGAGCTGATTGAGAAGCAGATCAGATTTTACTTTAAGAGTGGTGATACCACAGGTGTGGATAGGGAAGAGAGGAATGAGCACAAAAAGGCAGAGAACTTCTAGCAAACTGATTTTAAATTGCTACTGAAGGTCTGTTATGGATTTTAGATGTTATGTCAAATCAAGGAACAAATAACAATTAGAATAATTAGATCTGCAAAAAAAAAGTATAAGCACTTAAAGGTGCAGATGATCTTGGTTCTTAAAGTTTTTGCAGAAGGCAGAAGCATAACTGAGCTGTTGTAGGTGTGCCTGTACCAACCTGAGCTCGTTTTGTTTGGGTACAGTGGTAGGGCAAGAAGTCACTTCCCATTCAGTGCCATAGCTTTTATTCAGCAACTTGGGACTGGATAATTGTTGTGATTGCTGACCTGACCCCTGTGTTGCTGCAACTACATTTGTTACTTTGAGTACAGGTTATGTTTTATGGGACCCACCACCGCTAATTCCACTGAAATGAAGACATCACCCGTATCTGAGGGTCTTGTCCCCTAGACACCAATCCCAATTTTGTTGTAAAGAACACAGAAGTCCATAGATTGGATTGGGATCTTGGATGCATTTCCTCAGCAATAGAAGAGAAACATCTTTCTGCCATATCACTAAGTGAAATATAATCTGACTGTTTTTACAGCAGAAGAGTAAGAAAGCAGTTTTCTTAACCACTCCAAGAGCTTTTCCTGGTGTGTTAGTTGGCATAGTTTAGAAGTGCAGTATCCTTACAGCGAGGAGTTCCTTCATGGTACTCAGGCACAGAGCTGGGGCAAGGCACTTACCCTCTCCCTTGTTTAGTCTGTGAAAAATAACACTTTTAAATATTTTCAATATTAGATTATTAGAATATTAGATTATTTCAATATTAGGTTATTAGATAAAATTAATTAGTTTGTGTGTTTGTACTGCAATAACGGTCTGCATAATTGGAAGGTCTTATAAGGATCTGGATCTTTTTCAGTTTTACTTTGTGCTGGTTTAACTTTGAAGGGACAGTTTTGATACTCTGTACACTATTTGAAATGTGCTATTGTTTCATTTATATAAATAACAGCTTATTTGTCAAGCTACCGTAATGAACCTCTTTAGTCTCTGTGGATGCCAATGCCCTCTACTGGTTTGAAACACAAGTGCTCGGCAAAGGGCATCGCTCTGCTCCTTTTTCAGAAAAAAACTAAGGTTTAAATTATTTTCCTTTCAGAGGGGTAGATTTTTGGTTGTGCACCCAGGCTCTCCGTGATGTACAGGCGGTTGCTCCACGGCCAGGCTGACATCTGGGTGCCCGTTGTTGTGCTGCACGCGTAGTACGGAACCAGCTGTTGTGTTGCCTTCTGCGTGGGTTTGTTTCTTTGGCTTTGCTGTGATGACAGGCTCACAGGTAGCCTTGAGAAGGAGGAAGACTTACCTGGGACTCGCTCAGTGCAAAGCTGCCGTGTAGATGTTCCGTCAACGCAACGGCCGCCTCTCCGAGGAGCCTCTTTGCTCTTCAGCCTGGTCCAGGCCTACCTTAGGAGAGAGGGGCAGTTGTGTTGACAGGCTGTGGTATAAATAACCCTTGAGGCACGGGAGCCGCAGAGGCAATGAAGTGCCTTGAGGAAAAAGTCTTAACTATCAAGGGATGGATCCACTCCCCTCCTCCCCGCCACAAACCAGAGGTCACGTGGCTGAGGAATGTGTATCCAAAGATAATGCTACCTTCAGAGAACTCTACTTACAGGTAAGTAACTCTTCTTTAAAGGAGGTATCTTTGTGTGGCAGACTGTTTATGGGAGCAATTTGAATTGAACTTTAAATGAAAAAGGCATATCTCTGTAAGTGGTAATAATTTTAGTCATCTCGCTGTGGCTAGGGGTTGTGGAATTCATTAGCACAGATTAACATATAAAGTGGGTGAGATATCTAATAGCAAACGTAGAGGTTTAGGGACCTTAATTCATCACTGAATGAACAGCGTGTACAGTATTAGGGACTATGAAATTTTTAATTTACACAAAGTGTCCAAGAATATAGGGAATAAATTTAAACCCAAAACAGATAATGGAGCTGTGCCCTGCCTAGCTGGCAAGTTGAATTGTTTTTACACTGAGTGAAGAAAGCTAATTATCCCAAGCACAAGGAGACTGCTAAAAATAATAAGATTATAAAGAATAATTTGCTGATATAATTACAACAAAATTGGGTACACACAATCGTCAGATACATGTATTGCTTGACCTGGGCGAGAAAGTGAAATAAATCCTTCCTCTATAGCCTTCGTAAATTTGTTTTTATCATCTCCAAGTGGTGTTTGCACAGGCAGCACAATTTGCATGTGTAATGTGGCTGTACAAATTGACAACAAGTAAATTATTCAAGGAAATAGTCTGGTCGTGGGTCTGAACTATCTCGCAAAGCCTATTCATTTTGAAGAATCACTGAGACGTGAAGCTCATACATCAACCATTTTCTGACAATCCTCAGACTTATTGTCTCCTAAAATGTCATTATGGCTATTATTTATGAAGCTAATTCATTTATTAATATATATTTAACTCTGACTTGTCATGCACCTTAGCAGGCATTCTGTGCACTGCATATTTTTGAATAGATGAAAGAGTTTTGCATGCTTTAATGATTACTGTAAGCTGCTATAGATTTATAGAATGCAGCTTTATTATCTACTTGCATTAATACCTTTTTGTAACTTTTTTTTCCCTTAAGGCCATCAAATATAAATGGTAAATGACATATCCGAAAGATTGTATAAAAAGAGATTTGCTCAGAGTTTGTTGAATTTTAGAACAAAATGAGGTAGCTAACTGTTAAGGCCTGATTCCTTTTTAGAAGTATATAACAATTAGAATGATTTCTTTGTGTATTTTCTAAAAATATAGGATGAAATATATAAATTCAGATGTTTATTATACTTTGCTCTTTGATTACATCTTTTGATTACACCGACAGAGGGAGTACAGTTTAGAGGGGAGGAAATGCAGGAGGTGGAAAATAGATCTATCCTGGTATAGTATACATAGAATATAGATAATTTCCCTCCTATAGAACAGTGCTAAGGAAATGAGCAGCACAGACAGTAAGGATAATGAGGTTGCCCATGGTTCATGGATTTTTTTCATCTTGATTCACTTATCTTTAGGGCATATTAAAAGACATAGGGATCACAGTAACCCTTCTCCAACATCAGCAGTGTGTCAGGAAATTAAACATTGCAATCTACTATGAGAAGCATATTTGGAGTCGTTCTAAATTTTATTACACACGCAGAATTCAGATTAAACCTGTAATTATAATGAAAAAAATGGCTAATTTAAATGCATAGTTATGACTGTGGGGGCAGTTTGACTGCTTGCGAGGGCCCATGACCACTGCTGGCCAGTAGCCTAAGAACAGATTTAGAGGTTATGAACTCCTCTTCTGATCTTGATACCATCCACAGATTGGGTAGGTCATTTGGTCTTGCTTTCCTTAGTGTTCCCATCTGTAGGATGGGGATAAAAATTTTCACTTGTTTTGCAGTCACATAAAGGAATAATCCATTGAGGTAAAAGAGTTCTGGTCAGAGTTGTTCTTTAGCATTAAAATTAGGAATTGTCTTATTTTCCACCCATTCCCAGAATGTGCTAAGTGGTAGAAGCCACACAATTGTGTTATACCATGGAATAGGCACTCTATGAATAAAAAGATATTTCATACAGTATCTTTGCCTTAGAGTCTTGCAGACCCATGTTCTTCATGGTCAAACTTAAGCAGAAGAACACAACAAAGTCTTCAATGTTCAGAAGCCTTTGAAAACCAAAGAGTTATCAAATCTTTACATGGCACGAAGTTCTTTTAAGCTAATGTCATGATGGTAAATACTATAGGTAGTTATACTGGCAAACTTACTTATTGCTTTGAATGCTTTAACCTTTTTTAGAATGGTAATAGAACACAAAAAAATATAAATGAGCAAACTCAATTGACAGAAATAAAGACACTGTGAGAAATCAGCTCCATCCAGAAAAGAGCAAAGCAACTAGACCTGTGGTTCTCAGTATGTGTGGTGAATAACTAAGACTTTTTCATGTCAGTAAGAATAATAACATACTGTGCTTTGGAAATAGAAGCTTATATTTTCAAAAGGATGCTGTCACTTTTGGTACTTGCAATTTCAGGTGCCTGCCTTGAGATGTCTTAGAAGGTAAGACTCAGACTCCCAGAATCTCATTTTTTGAGCCTGGTAGAGGGATGTAAATTCACCCTGTGGTAACTCCTAAGAAAATTGTTGAATTGTGCAGCTTCAATTCAAATACCTTCTGCTGCTTGAGAAACTTTACAGTATAAATATTGGTTGACCCTTTGTAATTCTGGAGAAAAATGGTGTTTGCGGTCAGATTTGCAGTAATTTGGTAATCGATGTCTTCATAATTTTTTAACTTGCCAGCCAGTTTCTGCTAAGAAAGGCAGATACACAAACTCCCTGGAGAGTTATTAACTACAGGCAGTTAAATATAGAGGCTGAAATTAATGCTAGCACTGAATTAATGTGGAAGACTGGAATCTAGCATTTTTTTGGTGTAGTTTGCAATTATTGTTGAGTATTGAGGTGATCTCAAAATAGCACGTTAAAGAAGAAAATTCATTGAGTGTTCCCTTGTTATATCTGGGCATGTTTAGAGAATTCCCAGCAACAGTTTTCACAAATAAAACAGAATTTGAAGAAGAGATTGACTGAATTGTTGCAAAAGAGCATTTATTTTCCTCATCCAACAAGAGATTACAGACTTCTGCAAAGATACTGCGTGGCACATCAAACTAGTTTGTGCCATTGCTGTGCACAGCAGCAGAGCTACTTTTTCCTTTCCCAGAGATCGGAATTACACCTGCTACATAAAATATTCCTTCATCTTTATTCAGCAACCTGCAAAATTCAGAGTGGAGAGAAGGGTGCAAATCTGCTTGATAGTTCTGGACAAAATGTTTCCGCTGTGATTTTCTGAGTGGCTCAGCTGCACAGTGATGTGCGGGGGAAGTGCCCCATCAGACTGGCTGTGCAGCTCTTGCTGCTGCTCCTGATGACACTAATCCATATTCCACTTCTAAGTTGGCTGCTACTCAGGGAAACGCTGCTGCTTCAACATCTTTTACTGCTGATCCTGCTTTACATTTTTGGAACAACCCAGGAATCCTCACATCCTCCTTTATAAGCAGGGAAAGTAAACACAATTTGTTGTTTCATAGAACAAAATTGGTGAACCGTTAAATCGTTCCATGTTCTAGCTGTGGTGCCTTGAGCTGTGTTATAAGAGCGTTGGTATATCCCGTGATGGTCTTTGTTGGGCTATCATGGTATCAGGCTGTGAGGGTGGCCTAAAACTGACCACCTGGAGAGTCTTCCAATATGTTTGGTCTCTGTAGGTCCAACAGTGAGCTTGTGTTCCTGTAGGCAGTGTGTCAGCAATGTGCCACGTGATACCCAGAGACGTGGATTTCCCTTCCAGTACTGAAATGGGGTCCACAGGAAAGCTGAGGAGGGGCTCTTGATGAGGGAGTGCAGGGATAGGATGAGGGGGAACGGTTTGAAGGTGAAAGAGGGGAGATTGAGATGAGATCTTAAGAAGAAATGTTTTGCTGTGAGGGTGGGGAGGCCCTGGCCCAGGTTGCCCAGAGCAGTGGTGGCTGCCCCATCCCTGGAGGTGTTCAAGGCCAGGTTGGATGGGGCTTGGAGCCCCCTGATCCAGTGGGAGGTGTCCCTGCCCATGGCAGGGGTGGAACCGGATGGGATTTGAGGTCTGTTTCAATCCACATCATTCTCTGAGGCAGTGATTCTGGGTTACTGTGGGCGGTGTGTCAGCGATGTGCCTGGTGATGCCCAGAGGACTGCTGGCTGCGTGATAATCCCTTGAAAGCTAAAATCAGAAAGGATGTATTGTGAGCAGCTTCTAGGTGCTATAGTTGATCCAATCAATCAGCCTATCTACCACTACCCCAAAATTGCCTTCCTTTTGACTCTTCCAAATATTTGAACTCTCTTATTAAGAACCAACCAAGCAACCAAAAACAAAAACCCAAACAAACCCCAAATGTAGTCACTGTGTAGCATCCTTCGTTCTGACTCAGTCACTCAATCATTACCATCCATTATGCAGCTAAAGGATGCTACCCATGAAGGTACCATGGGAATGCAATGAGAGCTGGGCTGTAAGCCTCAGTGCTTAATGCTGATCAAGTTACAAGTTAAGTGATTGTATTTGCCTATTTGCCCCCTAGACAGATAATCAGTTCTTCACTTTTGTTTTAAACATTTACACAATATTGCCAAGTGCTGACAGTTTCAGAAATAAGGGCTGGGTAACGGCAGTGGAACCTGACATGCCATGTGGTTAATTATATTTGCAAAGCACACTGGGATTCTTTGGGATAGCATAGTCTGTGCAAAAGGTAAGGTAATTGGTGTGTATATTTGGGGGGATGGAAGAATCTACTGAACACACATTGGTAAGTGGGTGCTCTTTAATTTTTTGAAAATATCTTAAATGGCCTTTGATTAGAAGTAACCACCTCAGGAGAAATTATTCATTTAAATCAAAAAGGAATTAATGGTTGTAAAATCAACAAGTATTTTGGAAATTATTTCTTTTTAATTCTACCTAGAGAGTATGTCAGGCAGATCATAAGAAGTTAGCATATTTTAACCCTAGTTTTATTGTATCATTATTTTGCAGCAGTAATTTTTTAAAAGCTTTTAGGTTGGGATGTTGTAAAAAAATAAGTGTGATACTTGCGGTACACAGAATCTTTTCTCATTAGAAGTTGCCTGGCCTATTTGCAGTTTACACAGAGCTGTTTTCCAAGAGAAGGATGTAGTTTAAGAGATGGTGGTGTTATCTGTGTCATCTCTGATCTCCTAACAGCCAATCATTTGTATTGGAAGTATCCAGGATATTTTCTTCCTCCTTTTTTGCTTCAAAACTGTACAGCATGGGTCTATTCATTTTTTTGCTGAGGAAATGAATATTTTGATCAGAGTCAAGTTGAATCAATGGTGAGGACCTCAAGTTCTAAATTCAGTGTTCCCACTCTAATTTCTCAGTATATCTAGTTACAAATATTTCAAAGTGTCAGGAAGTCCCAATCACATATTTTCTATGTATTGAACGGTGTGGGAGCAGCAGAATCATAGAATCACAGAATGTCCTGAGTTGGAAAGGACCCACAGGAACCATTGAGTCCAACTCCTGTCCCTGCACAACACAAGCCCACACTCGCACCATAGGGCTGGCCAAAGGCTTCTGGAGTATTGTCAGGCTGTGACTGCTTCTCTGGGGAGCTGTTCCAGTTCTCCACCCTCTGTTGGTGGTGAAGAACCTCTTCCTAATATTTAATCTTCAGATATCTATCTGATTTCCACGTGGTAGGGATTTCTGAGCAGGTTTTTTTTAAGGTTTGCCCCTTCCTTGCTTCCTTCCCCACTGATTTGTTATGGATTTATATCAGTGAGACTGATTCTTGGAGCCCATTTTGGTGGATGAATCAAAACCAGTCTGGTTTTTATCATGCCCTTGTTGAAACTTGGAAATACTGGCTGGCCTGCCCATTTAGGGTCCCAAACTGAATCCAGTGCTGTTATTCAAGCATCCCAAAGAATGGATGACTCTTTTGAGTTGTAGGCAACACTTGGCAAATGAAGTATTATTTCCTAAAAGCGCTATGGATTTCTTCATTAAGTGGCTGCTGCATTTTGCAGATGGTTGGATCAGCAGCAAGATCTGTGCAGCTGTGTGTAGTTGGCTGACAAGTGTTTGAGTTTTGCATTTATTCATCAGCAAGAAGTAGATTTGAAGAGCAATGGGGAAGGGAGGAATCGAGTCCTAGGTTAACATTGCTGTTCACACTCCTGCACATCCAGTGTCAAGTTCTGTTTTGCATTGGAAAGCTCAGTTGCCTCTCCTATGGTCCTTCTGTGCACTCAAATTGTCAACTTCTTTATAGTAGCTAATTCTTAAAATATTTACTGTTTGTGAGAATGTAGAGTAATACAGTGTCTTGGAAGTAACTGAAATATGCAGTACCTGAGTCATGAAGTGGAAAGAGACATGAAAGCAGGGCTGAGATAGTGAACTCCTATAACTCATTTACATTATGTTGGGTGGTGGCAGGTTTCTGTTTAAACATGAAACAAGCTCACTTTCTTCTAAACTGAAATGAGGTTGTACAAAGAATTTAACTGATTTTTTTTCCATAATCTTTAAATTTGTTATAGTTTTCAAGTTTGAGGCTCTGATGAAGAAAGCAATTCAAAAGAGCAAATTATCAGGGCCTGGGATTTTCCACTTTCTTGGATAGCAACATAGTATGTGACTAAGAAGTAAAATCTAGGCATGTAGCTGCCCTTTCAGGAAGTATGTACTAAAAACAGCCCAGAAAGCCAACCATATCCTGGGCTGCATCCAAATAAGTGACCAGCAGGGAAGGGGAGGTGTTTCTGTCACTCCACTTTGCTCTCATGAGACCTCACCTGAGGTACTGTGTCCAGTTCTGGAGTCCTCAGCACAGGAAGGACCTGGAGCTGTTGGAGCAAGTCCAGAGGAGGCTGCAGAGATGATCCAAGGGCTGGAGCACCTCATGTACGAGGACAGGCTGAAAGAGTTGGGGTTGTTCAGCCTGGAGAAGGGAAGGCTCAGGAGAGACCTTAGAGCAGCCTCCCAGGACTGAAAGGGGCTCCAGGAAAGATGAGAACAGACTTTTTAGCAAGGCTTGTTGTGACAGGACAAGAGTTTTAATTATTTTAAACTAAGGGAGGGGAGATGTAG
This sequence comes from Tapera naevia, assembly GCA_033556795.1. Classification (NCBI taxonomy): domain Eukaryota; kingdom Metazoa; phylum Chordata; class Aves; order Cuculiformes; family Neomorphidae; genus Tapera; species Tapera naevia. The sequence continues at coordinate 397,601 of JAUMJJ010000409.1, read as the reverse complement.
GCTAGATATAAGGAAGAAATTGTTTACAAAGAGGGTGGTGAAACACTGGCACAGGTTACCGAGGGAAGTAGTAGAGGCCCCATCCCTGGAAACATTCAAGGCCAGTTTGGATGGGGCTCTGAGCAACCTGATCAGGTTAAAGCTGTCCCTGTGTCTGTAGGGGGGCTGGCCTGGATGACTTGTAAAAATCCCTTCCAACCCAAACCATTCTGTGATTCTATGAAAACTATTCATAAATCTGAGATGCTTTGCAAGGTATAAATTCTCCCTCTGAGTGCAGTTGTCTTTGGCTGTGTCTTAAAAGACAAAATTCAAAAGCAAAATTAATTTTGGAAAAGGACTTGAATGCTTGAGGATTAAATACAAAATTTTCCTGCAAAGTTCAATCCCGAGAATGGTATATCTAATAAATACAATATTTCGTAAGGCTTGAAGACTGGTAACAGATATTTAGCCCATGATGGGCCAAAAAGGTTGATCAGTTGTAGGAACTTCTCCTACAACAGAAAAATGGTTTTGCTTTACAGCAGTGATATTTATAGCAATGTTTATTTGTGTGAACACTGTTTAGATATTTGGTATTTCAAAAGTGAGAAATAGAAACAAAAAAAGGCAAGGTAAAGGAAAAAAGTACAAGAGCCCATGTATTGGAATAAAAAGTCACTTCTGGAAGCCATATGTACTATATTTTGTCTTCCTGAAAGTTACAGATATGCTTGAGACTGAAATTTTTAAAAAACATGGTGGATGGAGGTGGATTAGGAAGAAAAGATGTAAGAGTCATCTTTACTGAATAATCCACTCCCCTTTACCATATGCCTGGTTTCCACTAATTCACATAGGAAATGTTTGGAGATGATTGCTAAACTCAATCCTGCCCTATGCATTATTATTGCAGGACAGTACTATTTGCTATATTAATCTCAATAAGATGTATGTATATATTTTCTTAAACTTCCAGAGTCATGTTTCTAAGCATTCGAAGCATACATCCCTTAGGATTATCTAAATCTGACATTTATCTGTGTAAAAGCGAACACATAAAGTGTCATGGCTAATCACATGTTTTTTATACTTTTGCTTGGAAAAGAAAGAGCACTGGAAGGTGACACACTAACAAATAATACATAATCTGTACACGTGGAGTAATCTTTGCTGCTTTGTTACTTCTTAAACATGCGACATGCCCTGCTCACAAATACAGCTTGTTATCTCTGTGGTTGAGAATCATGATATTTATTGTAAAGAGCACAATAAGTAAATCAGCACTGAAAAGTTGACTTAGGAGAAATTGCCTGTTTAAGATTCCCAGGCATGCTGTTACTTCCTTTAGTCATGTGATTTTAAAGGACAAATCAGTAGCAAAACTCTCTCCTCAGTCACATACAATATGGAAAGTTAGCAGAGTTATTTTGCTATGCTAAATAGGATAAAATGAGAATATTCTTTTGATTTCCTTCATTTTACTGCATTTTTGAACCTTTATAATCATGAGATTACACGAGAGAACGAAACGCCACAAGTCTTATTTTACACATCGTCATAAAATCTGAGGTCTGGAAGGAACTTCAGAAGCTCATCTAATTCATCTTCCCCAATCCAAAAGAACCCTTAGTAATGTCATCTTCGCCTTATTCTTTTCTATGTTTCTCTTAAAAACCTTCAGAGTTGGAGAGTTGGAGCCTTCACAGCCAATTCAGACAACCCATTCCACTATCTCACTGCTCAATAGTGAAACACGTTCCCTAAATACTTGAAGTCCTTTAGTTGAACCTATTCTCTCCTGTACCCAAATTTGAACCAGTAAGCAGTCTATAACTTTCCTGTTGCCAAGACAAAATCTAAACACAAGTGTACTAGGAAATGTGTTTGCTTCTTTTCCTTATTGTAAAAAGGAGGATCACAGGATCACAGAATGGTTTTGGTTGGAAAAGACCTTTAGGATCATTGAGTCCAACCGTTGATCCAGCCGTGCTAAATCTGCCACCAGAACATGTCCCCAGGTACAACATCTGCCCATCTTTTAAACACCTCCAGGGATGGGGACTCAAGCATCTCCCTGGGCAGCCTTTGCCAGTGCTTGACAACCCTTTCAGTAAAGAAGTTCCTCCTAATATTCAACCTAAATCTCCCCTGGTGCCATTTCCCCTTGTCCTGTCACTCGCTACCAGGGAGAAGACACCAACCCCTACCTTGTTACAACCTCCTTTCAGGTAGTTGTGGAGAGGGATAAGGTCTTCCCACAGTCTCCTTTTCTCCAGACTAAAAAACCTCAGCTCCCTCAGCTGCTCCTAACAAAGCTTGAGCTTCAGCTTTCCTTCACCAGCTTTGTTGCCCTTCTCTGGACACGCTCCAGCATCTCAATTATGACATGAAACACCCCATACAATTTAAAAATCGTAAACATGACAAAAATAAAGGTTTATTTCTTTCTCTATTTCTATGCAGGTTGTAGAATAATAAAATGCACCATTGTGTCAGACACGATTCAGGATATTCTGGTCAGATATTCTTCAAGTGCTGCAGATAATCTAGGTTCCCAAATGAGTGTTAAAATAACCCTTACCTTGCTTGTGCCTACAGGAGCCCGACTACATGTGCTATTAGTGTACAGCTATCATAAAAATAGATGAGCCAGTCTGCATTTTCAGGTTAATCTTCAATTTCATAATTGAATCAGTAATTACTATAAGTTAATAAAATTAGGTGCTAACACTTAATTGAGAATTATTTATTCAGGAATCTTCACTATTGTAACATTTTTTTTATAGCTCCGAATCATTTTCAGTAATATACTGCTTCAAATAAGCTTAACCAGAAATTGAATGGACATTACTTGGGATCTTGCAGTTTAGGATTTTTAAGCTACTTTTTATCGCTAAGGTTCTTGCTGAAACAAGAGAAGAAGCAGTGTTTTTGGCAGTCTTTCTAATTCTGATGTGCCATCTGAACATTTTCAAAGGGCTGAGCCAAATTATATTGGAAAAACTCCTGCTGTCTCCAGCGGTTGTTGATGAAGGTCCCAAGAGGAGGCTTTGCCTCTAAGTATCTCTCAGAATAAGTAACTGAAACAAGTGAAGAGCAATCCCTGGTCAGTATCCGATGATTGTGGGTGTGCTTGTACCTTTAGCCTCATATCCAAACATGAATAGGAGATAGGACAACAGGAAATAATTTTCAGCTCAAAGAGGGGAGATTGAGATGAGATCTTGGGAAGAAATGCTTTCCTGTGAGAGTGGGGAGCACAGGTTGCCCAGGGAACTCAGAAGACCCCATCCCTGGAGGTGCTCAAGGCCAGGTTGGATGGGGCTTTGAGCCCCCTGATCCAGTGCGAGGTGTCCCTGCCCATAGCAGGGGGTGGGACTGGATGGGCTTTGAGATCCCTTCCAACCCAAACCATTCTATTATTCTATGGTTCTATGACTATACCTGAAAACACAGTGATGTGGTTGAAAGATTATCTTAAAGCTTGGTGAGTTTTTCATCTCTCTTGCTTGGATTAAATTATCCCTGCCAGTAATTTACTAAAGACATATCAGTTAGTCTCTGTGGCTTTGTCTTTGTTACACGTGCCTGAGCACAGGCTCACTTTTTCTGTACCGTGTGGTTTGAACAAGCTGCATTTCTTCCACACATTTGAATTTACAATTTACTTGAGCTTGCCTCATCCTTATCTTTGCTTTCTGTGCTGGTTGGCTCACTCCACTGTTAACCAAAGCATAAATCAATGTGTAGCCCATGAGGTCAGTTAGGGGAGTTTGGATTTGACTGTAAGCACGAGTCCAGAGCTAACATGACAATATATGAAGACGATGTGTCCAGCTCTTTTAGCTAATGCTCAATATGCAAAAATAAAGGAAATATGGAGTAATCATTTTGACCTCAGTTCTACTATAAATCAAGTCAGTTGAGTAGAAGGAGGTAGGACAGAACTGAGAAGGCAACTTGTGTGTTACATCCATATTTTGCATTTCATGTATCCAATGCATCCAGATTGCTGATTCACTGTATTCCGGACCAAGGTGGGTCTCGATGAGCAGTTCACAGTTCTTTCATTTGCTGGTTCAGCAGAGAAAAAATGCCTTTTTCAAAGTGCTGTGAGAGTGTTAAGCTGTCTGACTCCCAGGTATGTCACTATTAGTTGTGCTGTTGGATGTCTGACAACGACGTACAGTAGGTTCAGCAGAACTTCAGAATTACTTTGATAAATCTGTCAGGGAAAGAAACATTGAAATCTGTGTACTGCCTCTTTGCCTTTTTTCTTGAAATATAAAGCAATTATGACTGTATAAAAACCTTTTACCATAGTTAATTAATCAGAATCCCCTCATAAAGTATGTGTCGACAACACTGTATGTCTAATTATATTTTTCACTTCTAAAATTGTGCAGTTGAATAGTGAAGAAAACATTACCTGATGAATTCTTTTATTTTACGATGATATCTCTAGAGACAGGAAAGACAGAGCAGCTTAAATGCCATCTTAAATTACATCTTGGCCTTGGCAAGCTTTCAGCTGGTTTTGATTTGCATGGAAACCATTTTTGTAAGACTCATGTTCCCTGAAAAACAGAACTTATCATAGAATCATAGAATCTTCCGGTTGGAAAAGACCTTGGAGATCACTTAAAGCTATAACTAGAATAAATTATCTCTAGCTATTTAGGGCTCTATTCAATCTAGGTGCTAGGCACCCTTTTTCACATGCCGAATGCAATGGAGCAGCTTTTAATACCCTGTCAACCTGTTCTGTGAAAAGTCGATCGGGCAGGGAAGGTTTGATTTGGCTGGTTTTATTAAAATAATCTTTTCCCTCCTTACACCATCATGAACCACTCAGCCTAATTTAAAGCAGGCAAATTCACCAGTCTGCCTTGCATGTCTATAGAAACAGCTTTTATTTTTTAAAGCAATGACATCTACCCATAACTGTTGGCATGCAAGCCCAAGACACAGTTATTTATACACTGCTGATAGGGAATTGTTCCTTATGTGATTTACCAATACAGGGAGCACGTTCATGGATTGGCTGTATCCACGCCTCTCTCTTTTGATTGCATCATCCTCTCAATAGCTAGTTAAAACTTTTGCCTAGGACACAGGGGGAGGGTCAATCAAATAGTGTTTGCCTGTGCAGCTCATTAGTCCACCTTTGAAGTTTGTTATGCTTTTATAATTTAGAGTATATCCACCTGTGGAAGGTAAGGATCATCCCACCACACATATGAATGTCTGTTAGTACAGTAAAATTATGATCTGATCTAGTCTGGTTAATTATTTAGATTGGAGCTTAATTCAATCTCGTATCTGAATTCCCTGCTCTGAATTCCCTGTGGTGCAGACCAGCTAAATCCAAGGGAGCTTCTTTGGATGTGCACTGGTGAGAGAAATAAGATGGTTATACATATCTTAAAAGCAAAACTCATAGTTGAATGAAAGACTTCAAAAACCTTGAAAAGAGATTTGCTCTCTATTTCACCTGCTGTACTTGCTGGAAATATTGATCCAGATCATGTCAAATGTGCTTTAAGACCAGGAATGCCTTGTGTAGGCATTGCCTTTCCATCTGCCAAGTCTCTTCGCTGTGTGTATTGAAAAGTTGCAATAATACAAAGTGGGGTTTTTTTGCAGCACATAGGGGAAAATAACCCTGAGACAAGACTGATTGCAGCTCTGAAATACTGAAACTACTGATATGTAGCTGTGTGAAAAGACTATAGAGACCTAATAGAGAGAATCTCTACACAACCTAATAAGCAATCTGAAAATGTATACCTTAAGTTCAGATTTAGAGCGTGTTAGAGAGTCAGCAGGTCTGACCTCCATGGTTAATGAATTCCATGAGGAGCGAGCAAACACTAAAAATGCCCTGTAGCTCAATGTCTTCAGCCAAAAAGAACTAATCCAATTGAGTGAGACCAAAGAAAACGACTGGGGCTCTATGGTTCCAGAATGTCTCTGAGGTATTCAAACCCAAGTCAATTTAAGGACTTGTAAGTTAATAACTAGGACTTTACACATAATCCTGTACTTTACAGGTAGCCAGAGAAGGTTTTTTACAACCAGGGTAATGTGATTTTCATGCATGGTGTCAGTCAAAATTTCAGCAGCTGAGTTCCAGACTAACTGGAGTTCCTTCATCAGTGCAATAGTAAGACCTGCAAAAATGCCTACCTGGAACTGTGTTATCTGGTTCTAGAGTGGTCACAGGCATGCAAAGTTGAATTAGCAAGAGCAGATACCAATTTTTCTCTATGTTTTAAAACAGGAGGAAAGAAAACACTCAGTAATTGACGGAATACGAATACTAGAATGCATGACAGCCTCAATAATTTCCTGCAACTTTATCATAAAATCCCACCCATCAAATATGGTAAACCAGTGTATTTTAGAGCTTGAAACTATAAAAGTTGGGAGTCTGTATAGCAAAATAGTTACATTTTTTAGTACATTTATGTTAGCTGTAGTGCACACGGATCGATGGAGAGGGTGGAAAATAGGAAAAAATGTAAGTGATAAAGGTTTTTTTTTTCCTTTTCATGTTCAAAAAGCTAAACTGGTATTTCCAGCCACTATATTCCTGCTTTAGAATTGACTGAGTGAAGGATATCATTTTCTTCTTCAGTGGAGGTTGTTGTAATGATGAGCTGTTTGTACCTCGGCAGATGATAAACAGATACATAGACATTTAAGCGTGGAGCCACCTGAGTTCATCTCTATACTTACCTTGGCAGATGAAACTTGCTTTTCAATAGCCATCCTCAGATATATTGCTGAAAGTTAAGATATGAGAATCAATCATTAGGGATAAAAGCGCTGGGTATTTATAGGAGAAAGGGTTATTAAAAGAAGATCAGCAATGGTTTTACCAAGAATAAATCCTGTCAGACAGAATACGACCGAGTTCTTTGAAGGAATGACAAAAGAAATAAATGATGGGAACGTGGTGGACATAATTTATGTAGACTTCAGTCAGGGGTGTAGCCAGCAATTTGAAGTTTGTACACATCCCAGCTGATCCCTTGCCCCCTGCCTGCAGTATCCCCATAATCTCGCGCAGCAGACAGGCCATTGCGTATGATCACTAATGCAGCAGGCACACAGAGATGTAGATTTGTATCAGAGCTAGGCTTTCAGAGCCCAGAAAAAAAATGCTGGCCCCAGGAAAAAAACAGATTGTATTTCGCCCGTGCTGCTTAAACTGGCAGGTTTAGAAACCCTCTCTGCTAAGACAAAACCAGAAATACAGGTATCGGCATCATAAAGGCAGAGATGTGTGTTGGACATCTAGTAATATTCTTTCTGACATCTTTTCTTTGCCATTTGCAGACTGAAAATCAAATCTTGGTTTGGATATTTTTTCTGAGTTGTGAAGAGTTTAGGAACTCTCCCCCTCGAGTTCCTGTTCCCACCATCAAGTCGATAGTGTTTCCCTCTTTCCAAATGTCTCCTCCACTGTGATCACATCTTTTTTATGTCAGATGTGGATGCTTTCACTATGTTTTGCAAGTATGGCTAATTCAGTGAGGCAGGAGCTCTTCTATCACCTTTTGTTCTGCCCTTTCTGAAAAACTGAGAGGTAATTAGACAGGATCTCAACCACCATCCCTATACTGTGTCCAGTTTCATATCACCTCCATAGATGGTAGCCTATACGGTGGTTACTTACTTTTAACCTTTTCTGATTGCATCTGTAAAGACCCTTCTCTTCTTCACTTATCTCCTATAATCTGTGATGTATTACTGGGTGTTATTACCTTCCATAATGTCATGCTCCTAACTCATATTATTTCTATTCTCCTGCATGTAATTAACTAGATATCATTCTCCCATGTTTACCTACATCTTAAAATTATGCTTTCCCTTACATTTTTTCACAATACCTCTGGCTAACTTAGTCCTTTAATTACTATTTCTTCATAGTAATAATGTTGAAGCTAAGCTTGAATTAAATCTCTGGCTTTGAAGAGCCACACTTATAATTTGAGTTCAATTTCAGATCTGAACTTTACAGGTGAACTACACTGGAATGCTGAGTCCTGAAACTTTGCAGCTACATTTCTATTTTATAGTTTATCTTAATTTTTGAATACTGTGTCTATTAGGCATGTATTGTTTCTTTACAAAATTACCTGCATCTGAAGTAAAGGAGGAAAGATTCATCTGAAGCTGGATATAGATTTTTAAAATCTGAGCTACCTGCTCTTCCTAGATCTTTACCACCTGTCTTATGCTACTAAGATCCTGCCATGTGGAACACAATTCATTGGAAATACAGAGTTATTTAGCCTGGAGAAGAGGAGGCTTAAGAGGAGACCTCATCTCTTTCTACATCTCCTTAAAAGAAGGTTTTGGTGAGGTGGGTGCTGGGCTCTTCTCCCAAATAACAAGTGATGGGAGGAGAGAAAATGGCCTCAATTTGTACCATGGGGGGGGTTCAGGTTAGATATCAGGAAAAATTTCTTCACTGAAAGGGTTCTTACGCACTGGCAGAGGCTTCCCAGGAAGGTGGTGGAGTCACCGTCCCTGGAGGGAGTTAGAAGATGGGTAGACAAGGTGCTCAGATGTATCGTTAGCAGTGGACAGGTATGGTTGGGCTTGATGATCTCAAAGGTCTTTTCCAACCAAACAATTCTATGAGAGAACACTGGAGTGTTTTGGTGACAGACAGTATGCAGCAGATGTAGTAATTCTTCTCTCAGGTGCCCAAACCCATGTGCTTTTCACCCCAAAAGAGCTGTATTCTTGGTTTCTTGGAACATAATTGGAATCTAACCTGAGAAGTACTTGAAAGACCTTGACGTGTCCTCTAACCCTTGCTTTGCTTTTAGCTTATGTCTAGAACTTTAAGTTTGCAAAACTTTGGATTCTTTCCCCAGCATTTTGAGATATGAAAGATTGGAACAACATAAGGGAAGTCTGTCCTAAAAATCACAGCTTTTTCTTTTTGTAGCATCATATCTGTCTCTTCCCATTTCTACTAATGCTCACCACTAGACAGCCAGGCAGATTTGTTCAAGTAAGCATGTAATCCCATCCTCTCAGAAGTGGTGAACCAGATTACCAGAAGGCGTGCAAGTGTTGGACAGATTATTACTAGCTGTGTGCTTGCTTACAAGAGTAAGACCAGTCTGTTCCCTTTTCTGTGCTGCATGGGTTCAAATACTAGCTGGGTTATTCTTAGCTGGGGAGGGGCTCTTGAACAGGGAGTGCAGGGACAAGGGGGAAAGGTTTTAAGCTGAAGGGGGGAAGATTTAGATTAGAATTTAGGACAAAATGCTTTTCTGTGAGGATGGGGAGGCCCTGGCTCAGGTTTCCCAGAGCAGTGGTGGCTGCCCCATCCCTGGAGGTGTTCAAGGCCAGGTTGGATGGGGCTTTGGGCACCCTGATGCAGTGGGAGGTGTCCCTGCCCATGGCAGGGGGGTGGAACTGATGGGCTTTGAGGTCCCTTCCAACCCAAAGCATTCCATGATTCTATGATTCTGTGATTGCTATGTAGGCTTCCCAGAATGGCAATATAATGATATATGGTGGTCTCTCCACCTGAATTCAAGCACTGACACGTACCGAATGCTTGCATTGAGTAGCAGCAGTGGGGATTTTGTTGTATGTTCATCTTTCTACCAGTGCTACCCTTCAGGGTGTCATTATCAAAGTAGAACATACTCCTCAACCTCAAACAGTGTGAGTCTTGTGGAAAAAAAAAAAAAAAATCAAGCAGTGAGATATGTGAAATTGTCATTGAATTAATGGGCCTCTTTGATTTTTTGCCCAGGAGGATACAAAAATCAAGAAACTTTTAAGCCAAAAAAATCTGGCGTCTCCTGGGTAAAATGTGAGAGTTGAGGAGTATGACACAAGCATTAGTAGCCTTTGTGCCTCTTGATAGCTCTGCCGAATCTCCCAAGACTCTAAAAGTTGATTTGTCAGCTTAACATTCGCTTCAGCCTTAGCTGCGGCAGTAGCTGTTGTTTCACCTTTATCAGCAGAAATGGCACAGCTACTGGAGGGACTGATGTGGTAAATCTTTTTGTGACACCATTTTGTTTTTGCTACTATCTCTAATTGGCTTCCTCGTGCACTCTGCATCCCAAGCTAGATAGGCTGAAAGCTTCATCACACTTTAATTAGAAAAGAGCTATTTTAAAGTTACAGAGTTGACTAATTTTATTCATCCAGTCTCTGAGGGTCACATTTTCAAACTGGACCACTTAAAAATGCCATTGGTGATATTTTCACAGGCTGAATTCACACTACTGCATTGCAAGCATCAAAATTTGACACATTCACAAAAATGAAGGTCTGCAGGTACAAACAAAGCATTTCATCCTTGTCCATGGCAGAGGGGTTGGAACTCGGTGAGCTTTAAGGTCTCTTCCAACCTAAAGCATTCTGTGATTCTATAATTATGGGGTTTGTGTGTAAGAAGTTAAGTGACATTAGATAATATTTGCTCCTTTCTTTTGTTGTGCTTACTGTTCACAGTTTCATCTATTCAATCAAGTTGGGATGCCCAGTATTGAGTGGTTGTATATAAAGTCATTCCTTGTGACTTGTTCTTTCTTCTTTTCTCTTTAACTTTCTGATCTCCTTGACTGAAATGAAAATGTGGGTTTGTAAATTAAGGTCACACATACATCATGACACACTCTAGAAGTAAGGCTGGCCATGTGAGGATTGTGAGGAGATCTAGGGGCTACTGGAGCTGTATCAAATGACAAACAGCAAAGCTGATGATACTGAACTTTCTAGACATCCACACCCTCAGCCAGAGTATGGGAGAGAAAGAGACAAAGATCAAGGAGGTCACCTGAGATGAACTGCATACTCTGCTCTTCAAGCTAAAAGAGAGGAGATTTCAATTTGATATTGGGAAGAAATTGTTACTGTGAGGGTGGGGAGGCCCTGGCCCAGGTTGCCCAGAGCAGTGGTGGCTGCCCCATCCCTGGAGGTGTTCAAGGCCAGGTTGGATGGGGCTTGGAGCCCCCTGATCCAGTGGGAGGTGTCCCTGCCCAAGGCAGGGGGGTTGAACTGGATGGGCTTTGAGGTCCCTTCCAACCCAAACCATTCTATGATTCTGTGATGATTCTATAATCTTGCAATGCCCTTGCAGTGTCTTGTGGGACTGCAAGATGTCACTGTTATCTCTCACCTGCAGATCACTTCCTTGCTTCATTGTGGTCGGAAGCATTTCTAACTACAGCAGGATGCAGTTGTTCACTGGCTCTCTCAAGCATGCAGCATTATAGCTTCAGACATTCCCCAGAACAGCCTCTGTGTGAGAAGTGATTTTCAGTTCAGTCAAGCCCATTGGGATTTTTATTGTCCAGGGTCCTGATTCAGGGGTCTCTGATGCGGACTGTTCTTCTGTGTTTAGCTCATTTTTTCTGCCAGATAAAATCCATTTCAATTGTACAATCTAACACTGCTGTAGTCTGGGAGGGAACTCTCCCTCAAATATTCCAGATAGGTGTTAGGGCACAAAGAACTACATCACATCTGAAAAACACCACATCTTCAGGTGTGTTGAGTATTTTCTTCCCAGAACCATAGCTACCTTGCATTTTTCTTCCCCAAGGAGCAATAATAAAGCTAGAATAGACAGCCTATAATCCAGTTTTGAAGACAAAGCTGGCCATCCAGGTGTTCCCAAGGCTGGCATAGGGTGGTGGTGGCAGGACATGCTTGAAACAGTGAGAGTTCTGTGATCTGCCTGCAAAAAGAGGAGCCAGCTCTTTATTAATCCTTTTGTATTGGTGGAGAACTGCAACATCAAATTGTGCTTTAAAGCCTTCAATTTGTTTGTTTCTCTGGTACAAAGAAACTTCTTAATCAACAGTTAACATAATCTCTTTTTCTTATTATGGTTTTAGATGTTATCGGTCACAGTATCTTTCTTCAAGTATAAGGGTAGAGAGGGGAGCAGGAAATCTATCCTCTCTTGATAATCAGCAGAGAGGGATTCACCTTGATTAAATGCAGAGTTATGCCACATCATCTTTCCCATCTCTCTTTGTAAGGCTTAGCATTAACAGAATTTGGGTCATTGTGGTGTATTCAAGAAATTTGGATGGCATTTAAGGCTTTTTCTCTTTTTGTTTAAGGGTGTGTCTGCACTTTATAACCCCCTGAGCTCTGTCTGTGTTTTTTCCTTTATTATTCCCTGTCCTCTTCCCAAATATACAGCCCAGGAGAAAATCTCTTGCAAAGAATAGATAAAGGTACATCTTTACCATGTCCTGGTATGCTAAAATGTTGTATGCACACAGAAATCTGCCCTTTATAGTCAGATACAGTTCTGGTACACTTGGCCTGCTGCGTTGCCAACAGGGATTCAGGTGGTACATGCTGCAACATGAGGAGACGATGAAATTTTAATTCATGATATTTCAATTGTATTTCATCTTTTAGTCTCATTTCAAGTATGCAATGCAAGTGGGCCTCTGCTGTTGCTTCGCTAGTTTTCTTCCTTTCACATGTTATATTTGTTTAGCTTTTTATTGTATATATTGTTTTCAGTCCAAAGAAATTTAAGAAAAAATGTTTTCCTGTGAGGGTGTTGAGGCCCTGGCCCAGGTTACCCAGAGCAATGGTGGCTGCCCCATCCCTGGAGGTGTTCAAGGCCAGGTTGGATGGAGCTTTGAGCCCCCTGATCCAGTGGGAGGTGTCCCTGCCTATGGCAGGGATTGGAGCTGTGTGGGCACTGAGCACTGAGCTATGTTTTCCTTCCTAGTATACTGCAGTTATTCATGGGAACTCAAATGTTTTAAATGAATCTGGTTTAGTGTGATTTTTTTTGAAAAAGCAAACCCTAAACCTCTTCCAATTATTCCAAAGAGAGTTTTTTCCTGATGGATTTGTTTAAAACTATTTTTATAAGAAAATGATAATGTTTTGATTCTCATGAAAAGAGCACTTTGTTTCCCTGGAAATAGCATTCTGTAAAAAATCCTTACCTAGCTGAAATGAGAGACTTTCATGATGGCAGCCCTGGAGAGGTAGGGAGACATGAATGACAGTTGTTTTTCCTAGATTCTATTGCAGTGTCCACTACATCTATATCCTGCTTCATGTTATGATTCTCCCTTTCTTCTGGGCTCAGGCCTCTTCCTTTGTGTCCTTGTTCTTTCAGGAAGTTGTGTGCAGTGCAGAAGGATGAGCTGCCAGCAAAGTTAGATCGGAGAGTACTAATATGTCATGGAGAGAGCTGGTTTAATAAACGTGGTTATTTCAGATCTGAAAGGTGGGCAATGTGATTCAATTTTGGACCTGTTTGGAAGAAGCAAACTGGTCTGTGACAAGACACTTGTGTCTGCCAAAAAGCCAGCTGTATAGAAGGCTTGGATGATGCTCAAAGGAAAATCAAATCCAAACCAGGATTATACAGACCTTCCCAGCCTCTGAAATTGGTTTGATCTGTACATCACAAAATGCAGGCTCCTCTGCTTCTTCAGTGGAGACTTCTATGTGACAACTTCCTTAGTGATTTTGGAATCTCAGTAGGTACAGTCATGGCAACAAACTACTTAAAACTGTGATCATTTGTAAAAGAAATCTGTTCTGTGAACAACTCCTCAATAAAGAGAAGCACCCTGATAAACTTATTATTTGTCCTGGGCACAGGTTTCTTTAATTTCACTCTCTGAGATCTGGTTATAGCAAGTAATTAAGGTGTCTTTAAGATGTTAGAAGAAAGTTATGGCAAGTTTTCTGGGACTGAAGGCTGACTAGATTGAATTGAAGCACTAATTGTTTACAGAGTTTTGGACAGTAATGACAGATTACAAATTAGCTTATATTATTTTATCAACCTCTTAGGATCCAGAGATTAATGTAGAGGAACAGAAAGCAGCCACTCAAATTTCCAATTGTGCCTAATGGTAAAATATATCACAGAATTATAGAATGGTTTGGGTTACAAGGGACCTTAAAGCCCATCCAGTTCCAACCCCTGCCACAGGCAGGGACACCTCCCACTGGATCAGGGGGCTCAAAGCCCCGTCCAGCCTGACCTTGAACACTTCCAGGGATGGGGCAGCCACCACTGCTCTGGGCAACCTGGGCCTCCCCACCCTCACAGGGAAATATTTCTGCCCAAGATCTCATCTCAATCTCCCCTCTTTCAGCTGAAAACCCTTCCCCCTCGTCCTATCATTCATACCCCTCACCCTGTATCATTCAATATTCCATCCACTCTGTGTTGGATGTCTTGGGTTCTACCTACACCATGTCCTAATGGCCTCAAAATATAAATGCCAAATATTAACTTAAATGCAAAGAAAGTTTATAGTCTGGGATACATGTTCTTCCAGGAACACATCACCATGGTCAGATAGCAATGGGCCTGAGGCTGCTGCCTTTTCTAATTTCTAAACCAAAAATGGTTCAGAGCTCTTGAACCTTCATTAGATGAGCAATGGTAGGTGCATGGGCTGACATGCGGTATCCTTCTGAGAAGCTCTTTGCAAGGTACATTTACAATTTTCCCATTGAGAAAGGGAGGGAGAGAAGAATAAAAAATAATATTGAATATTTTAATATGCTAGATTACATTTATCATACACATTTGATACAATATTCTACTTACATATGTGTATAGATATGCCTATATGAATAGATACACATTTATCTTGTATGTATTCAATATTTGTGACCTGCTTGATATGGAAATAGTGACCATATGTGTTAAACAAACACTGAAACTTCTGATGAGTAAACTTCATAGACTGAAACACAACTCTGAAAAACAGCCAGGCCCTTGTCTTGCATTTCTTTCAGACAGAGGTTGCGCTCATGGAGTGGGAGTTGAAGCCTCCACCCTTGCATTTCTAAACAATATTTTGTGTTTTCCATTTCAGCTTCAGCCTTTCTCTCACACCCCGGAGAAATTACATATATGAAATAAACTAAGAATTGGGGAAGAAAAAACTTTCTTTAAGAAAATTCTTGCTGCTGAAATTTAGTCTTTTGTATCTGAGCAAACTCCTGAGCCAGACCAAGAGCTTTTTGGATATCAATGCCACATCTTGAATTGGTTCTGATTTCCAATGAAATTATCATCTGGATGCATAGAAATGCTTTGGCTGAATCTGGTCAGGTATTGTTGCTGTGGTTTCCTATATTGGAACATTCCATTCTTCCTCTCCTTTCTTCCAGGCAGTGTAGTGCCTTCTCTTCTGATGGCAGCTACATGATCAGAAAGCAATCCATATTGTGGGTGACATGTGAAACACAGCTCTACATAATATATTTGGATAACCATTGATTTCTGAGTTTTGGAGATAATTCTTCCCTAAAATTCTGTAACCTGAAAAAAAGATAAAAAAAAAAGAAAAATGTTTTTTAACTGAAAAAGAATTGTTATTAAAATCTGAATTTTGTATTTTGGAAATACAACTGCATCTGCTTAAGAAAGAAGGATTCACAGTTTTTTATCCATGATCAAAATGCTAAAAAATATTTTTTTCTCATCCTGTCTTTTAGCTTTCTTTGAAGTCACAATATTAAACCTCCTTAAAAATATTTATGTGTGTTTAGTTAACAAAAGCTCCTGTAAGTTGAATCCATGCTGGCAAAAGGTTCAGGTAAGCTCTCTATATAAGCTTACAGACAATTGTGTAAATCTTCAGCCATTAAAGAGAAAGGAGAAAAAAGCCATCCTCATTACACTGCTGTCATTTACTCTTCATCTCCTGTCCTCTTTAGCAGCATTAAGATGGGATGTAAATTTGCCAGTTAATGCTGTTAGAAAATGGATGGTTCAAGAAGGGCAGGAATTAGAGATCAGTATTAGGTGCAGATAAGCTCCTTTTCCTCCGCAGTGGCGGCTGTTTAACATTCATGGGAAAATCATCATCAAACAGCGTTATCACAGCTCTGTTGATGGCTGAGGAACTTCATCACTATGATAATTTTTTTTTTTTATAGCTGTGAGCCAAAAAGCTCCCTTTTATTTCTGCTGTCTATAACGGCGATAGAAGCTTGTTTGTATGGGTAGGGTATTGCAAACTCCGAGCTCTTCAGCCAGGTTTGATTTCTTTCCACCATCGCTTCCCCCCCTCAACCCCTTGTGTACGTTGCACTGAACAGCAATGCTGATAATATAAAAAAAAAAAAGAGCAGTGCTCAAACAATCCTTCAAAGCAGAACTGATATTTTTACGATCAGTAATTCAAAGTTTGACAAGTGATGCCATTCTGTAATGAAACTGTCATCCATTTTGTGGCGAGTAAAGGGTAGAGACTATAAAGCGAGCAGGCAGGGAAGAAGTGAATATCTAATGTCACATTAACTTGACCAGGAGGTGGCTTAAGGATCACAACATAACAGGTTTTTTTCAGAAAGAGCCACTTTTTTTCTGTTTTCATCCTCAGGTGAAAAGTTTCACCACCTCTTACATCTCTTTATCCCCTCCAACCCAAGAGGACAACTGCACTTTTCTGTATTTCTCCTTTACCTTAAAGAGATATTGGTTCATCTGTGAGTATTTTGCCACAATGTACAATATCCAATATTAAACTTGTCAAATTTCTGTAAGAACTCACTCTAAATGATATTTCTACCCTGTGCTCAGCCATCTTCAAAGGTATCTGAGATGGAGATCTTGGATATTCTTTGCCTTGTACCTGGGAGGAGGGAACATACGCAGTTCCAGACTGGATGCCTTCTTCCAAAGGAGATAAGGTGCTATTCAAGGAAAATTTTTAATTTATTAAGGTTCTCAGCTTATGCTTCTTTGCAGCTTTGACCTCATTTTTTGTAGTTTATCTGCTCTAAATGACATTTCTCATTTTGAATATAGCTGGAAAACATTGTGCTAAACAGCAATTTTGTAGCCCCCACAGCACCACCTGATAATTTTGATATTTCCACTTTGAATTCAGTATTGATTTGATTACTAAGGTAATTTACTTTTCACACAAACGTATTCCTTGTCTTTTCCTGAGCAGGGACTTCCAATCATGCCATGTTGTGCTGAATTAGGTTTGGAGTTTGGAGATAAGGACTTTTGTCTACTCGACACTCAGCTTAGGCCACCAAACTCATTTCCCATAGGAGGGGGGTTTGAATCCAGTCAGGAACCTAAAGGTGAAAGGCTAGTGCTTTATAATTTAAATATTACCATATAAACATAAGTGTAAAGCAGATACTGCCTGGTTGGGGGAATACTCAGTTATTTTGAGTGGAATTTCAATGAGGTTTTTCCTGAAGAAGAAAGGCACCCAAGAAACCCCAGAGCTGCTGACTTCCAAGTATCTCAGTTGTCCCCAGGGTGACCCTTGCTTCTGGCCTTCTCAGCCCAGTTGTCATCTTTGGAAATGGTGCCAGGAGAGCCTTCCTGGGCTGCTGCCCTGCTCTCCCCAGTGTCACTCCTGCTGGAGCAGGGATTTAAGGAGACCACAGAATAAAGCCAGCCTTCCTTTGCTGAGCTTAAAATCAAGGGAGCTCTCAACTGTGGCCAGAATGGGGTGGTGGCCACAGGAATTATTATGCTCTTGCATGAAGTCATTGTTCTTCTTCATGACAAAATAAGGGTGTAATAAAATAAAAAGGCATTCAGGTTCAGATTGCCTCTAGGACAAGAAGCTTATAGCTACTATGGGAATCCAGCTGAAGTTTCTGTACTCTTTCTGTGTGACAGCCTCACACACTGGAGGTGGTTTACTTTGAAAAAAAGCATGTTTCATCATCTTCTGAGTTTTTGAAAGGAATGGCCACAGTATAATCAAAGGAACAATCATAGGCTTTTGAAAAGGTGAAGGAGTCGTCATATTTAGAATTGAGGGGTTTGGTTTGTTTTAGCAGGACAGTAAAAATGATTATGGAAACTTATGTGCCAAGTAAGGTCTGTTTTGGAGCTGTTCTGGCACCATTGCATGCTTCTCCTCCTTATTCCTCGCTTTTCTCAGCAGGTTACCCAATCTGTTTTCATCAGATGTGTAGAAGCAGTGTAGAAGAATGGATGTTTTAATGTTTCGTACTACAGAACTGGATGGGATTTTATCTTGCAGTAGCTGTACAATTTGTTTTCTGTGATGAAAGGGAAGAAGCTTGTGTTACCATAACATTGACCTTAAGATACCGTAGTAGTGTTAAAAAGAGACATCTTCTAGCCTTTTCCAGACTGTGAAGCCTGTGAAATGGGTAAATACATTGGTGTGTTTCAGTATTTCTTCAGGATGTCTACATGACCTATTTAAATGTCCTGGATTGTATTCACTGTTCCTGGGACATCGTAGCTTCTGGTCTGGTTCATTTTAAAATAACTTGACTACAAAAAAAAAAAAATAAATGCCTTGGGTTCACAAGAACAAAAGACAACGATTGTAATTTGCCTCTGCCCTTTAGCAAAGCAATCAGCAATTTTCTAGTATTTTACTGTCATCCATCTAGCTATCTCTTCATCTTATAATACCCTTCCTTTTTCTTGGAAATATTCACATTTATTAACCTTTTAGTAACTGGTAACAATTAAAATACTGCCTTGTGTTAACAAAGAGGAAATGTAGAAGTTTGTGGGCTAATTTATTGGTTTACTTCCTTTTGTGTATTCAAAAGTCATCAAATTGTTGCCATTGGCAGTTGCTGGCTGTACTGCTTTGGCATGACCTGGTTTACACTGTAGCTGATACCGAGGTAACTATAGGTCTGTTCACCTCCAGGAAAGCTGGCTCTTGGTTTGAAGTCACAGTAGTCTCATTAGGAAGGGTCCAGAATCAAAAAGTGGCACTATGCAGGTGCCCCCTCCCTGGAGGTGTTCAAGGCCAGGTTGGATGGGGCTTTGAGCCCCCTGATCCAGTGGGAGGTGTCCCTTCCCATGGCTGGGGATGGAACTGGATGGGCTTTGAGGTCCCTTCCAAGCCAAACCATTCTGGGATTCTATGAATCAGCTGCCCCAGCCTGTTAAAGCAGTGCAAGGAGACACAAGGCAGTTTGTCCTGGCTCACTGGAATTTTGAAGAAGATAGGAAAATCTTTGGTGGTGAGAAGGCTAAGGGCCCAGGTAGGCAGTGCACACTTACTCATGTACTGGTTTTGTCATGGTTACTCAAGAGGTTCTTCTCAAAAAAATAATGGGATGCATATTCCCCTGTATTCATGGGAAGGGACTCTTGGTACCCTTAGTAAGCAATGCATTTTTAAAAACTATGGTTCCTTAGGAAGTCAGCAAGGCCAAGTGCAAGGTCCTGCACCTGGGTCAAAGCAATCCCAAGTACAGACTGGGTGGAAAATGGATTGAGACCAGCCCTGAGGAGAAGGACATGGGGTGCTGGGGGATGAGAAGCACAACATGAGCCAGCAATGGGCACTCACAGCCCAGAAACCAACAATGTCCTGGGCTGCATCCAGAGCAGTGGGACAAGAGGGGAGAGGGAGGGGGTTCTGCCTCTCTGCTCTGGGGAGGCCACACCTGGAGTGCTGTGTCCAGTTCTGGAGTCCTCAGCACAGGAAGCATGGCTAAGCTTTGCACTCTGGTACCTCTGACTGTCCTCAGCCACTGCATTCTGCAGGGCAGGGACTATGTGTCATCTTGTCTGAGTGGCTTCTGTATATACTGGGATAACCAGAAACTGAGCAACTTTTGGACTTTTATCTGTAACCTTTAATAATTTGCTATGCATATCCACTCATTCCTTTGTTATATTATCAATATTCTGTAGTGCTACTGGTTTTAATAAGAAGCCTTTTCACTGGTTTGCTTTGTTCTAGTCATCTAATCTCCTAATGGAAGTTTCTAATTAAATTCCTACAGCCATTTTCAAACTGTGTTTTGAATAACAAAGTCTTGCAAATGCTCCAAGTGTATCTCTCCTCCTGGCTTGGATACCCTACCTTCCAAATAGCAGTGGGGAAGTGATGCAGGTCACTGTGGAGAAGTGTTGCTGAGAACCTGTCTCAGCCGAACAAGAGGCAGATAAATGGCACATTCCCTATACAGGAAATAATGCAGCAGGTTTAAGGAGAGTCTTCCAGGGTCCACTTATAGTTTTAATGAACACTGAACTGATAGGGAAGGAATATCCTGTATTCATGAGCAAGGAACGCTTTCCTGATGGACCTGATGCTCCACAGAAGTTGAGAAACCAGGATCAACAGTGAAATTTACTACTTTTCTATCTAAAACCCTTTCATTTGGTTTGAACTTTATCCTCTGGGAGCACAGAATCATAGAATCATTAAGGCTGGAAAAGACATCTAAGATTGTCCAGTCCAACCATTAACATACCACCACTGTGCCTACTGAAGCATGTCCTGAGGTGCCATGTCCATGTGATTTTTTAACCCCTCCAGGGATGGAGACTCCACCACTGCCCTGAGCAGCCTCTTCCAATGCTTCACTGCTCTTTCAGTGAATATTTTTTTCCTAATATCCAATCTAAACCTTCCTTGGTGCAGTTAAGGGTTAATTAAGTGTTGAATTACTGTAATTAGTATCTCATCAGCATTCTTCAGCTACTGCTGAAGCAGGAAGGAAAAAAGTAGAAAGAAAAAGAAATGTCAGAATCAACTCATAAATATGATCAGTATGAAAGACTCTGTTTAATTGATCCTTTTATTAATCCCAGGAAATATTGCAACCTGCATGTGCCATCATTTCCAGATGGACCAGCAGCAGCACACAGAGCAACCCAGCTGGCAAAAGGTGTTTCTTGGTGTACACACATACATATGGTTCAAAGATATTTCTGCCTGGTGACCAGGTCATTCTCTGACAGGCACCAAAATGTTCTTTAACCACAGACTTGATGTGAAAACCTCAGCTAAAGCTGCCCCTTTCTCTCTGTGCTCTAAAGCACTGATACATTCCGGCTCCTTGCACACCTGCAGAGGATATTGTTTTGGCCACAATAAGATGAGCACGGGTGGTAACATAGTGCATATTGCATCTAGATCTAACACCTGTGACACAGAAGGCTTAGGAGTTTTAATCTGTTTTATTCAAGTTTTTGGCACTTTCCTTAAAGTAGTTTAATAAGCAGGCAAAGAGCAGCAGCCGATTTATTTCGAGATGATCCAGGTTTGTCATCAGAGGGGCTGTGTTTCAGAAGTGATTTTTCTTTTTCTGTCAAAGTACATGTTCCTAAATAAAAAGGGTCACACATTTTTCAGAGGTATAAATGCAGCTTTGTTATGTTAGAGCTAAACCCCGAGTTGGCTATGGCCATTCATACCCTTCAATCACAAAGGCAACGAGGGTTCCAGGCAGAGTTGATTTTAGGGGTTAGAGAGGTTTGGCTTTAAAGCCTTCTGCCTTTCCCCTCTCTATGGGATGATGTGATGAAGTTAGGCAGAAATGCCTGAGACCCACAGTGTGGGCAGCACAGGTTTGTGTCCTTGTGTCTCCTGTCATAGAATTGTAGAATCACAGAATGGTTTGGATTGGAAGGAAAATCAAAGTCCACCCAGTTCCACCCCTGCCACGGGCAGGGACACCTCCCACTGGATCAGGGGGCTCCAAGCCCCATCCAACCTGGCCTTGAACACCTCCAGGGATGGGGCAGCCACCACTGCTCTGGGCAACCTGGGCCAGGGCCTCCCTACCCTCACAGGAAAACATTTCTTCCTAAGATCTCATCTAAATCTCTCCTCTTTCAGCTTTAAACCATCCCCCCCCCCCTTGTCTTTTCCTGATAAAAAGCCCCTCCCCAGCTTTCCTGGAGCCCCTTTCAGTACTGGGAGACTGCTCTAAGGTCTCCCTGCAGCCTTCTCCAGGCTGAACAACCCCAACTCTCTCAGCCTGTCCTTACACAGGAGGTGCTCCAGCCCTCAGACCATCGTCGTGGTTTCCTCTGGACTCGCTCCACCCCATCCATGTCCTTCCTGTGCCTGACTGACTGATACTGACTGATTCCAGATTTTCCTACTCCTGGCACTTTATTGCAAACATAGAACAATTTTTGTTAAATTAAATCCCATGTAAAATGAGGAAAACCTGTGAAATTCACTATATGAACAGTGCCCAGTACTCAGAAAGGTCAACATTTTTGCTCCCTCAAAATTCACCAATGAGGCTCCTGTCCAGCACAGCGCCCTTGCAGCTATGGTTTTAATTGTTTATTTAGCAATACAATAGACTCTATAAAAGTGAGTTTCATTAGCTACCAGGCAAAAACTTATAGGAAAACTGGTTGGAAAATATTATCAGTCTAATGGTCTGTTTAATTCCATTTAGCTTCTTTTACAGAACTCTTTTCAACATCACTGGAAACAAACTCAATTTAGTCAAAAGCATTAACTTTGAACTTGAAAATTGTATTCTGGGAGAAAACTTTGCGAATGTGATATATTTTGAAAAGCAAAGGCAGACAGAAAAGCTTTCAGTTTTCCAGTATGTTTGTGAATAAATTCCCTTACCTTTTTCCCCAAAGAAAGAGACCGGTTATCTCTGTGAAGGAAACTCTCCACTACAGAAAACTGAGTGCCTCATCGGTGATGTAGATTTGGGGACAGACAGTCCATTGCCTGTAAACTTGAGGCTCAAATGACAGATGGAAACCAGATAAAGTGAGTGCGCCGATCACGGTGGAGAGATTAGACTCTGTCATTTGCATCTTGTCTTCCAATAACATTTGCTCCAGTTTTGCCTTCGCATTTACCTGAGCTGTGAACACAGGTGCTTGGGGCCTGAACTTACACAAACTTCCTTTTTTAAAGTTTGGCTGGATTTTAGTTCTACATCCAATAAAATACAAACACTTCAGGGAAAGTGTGTAGTGTGTCCCTGTTTATTCTCCCTCAGAATTCACCCCAGAGGCTTCTGTCTGGCCCAGCACACTGGCAACTATGGTTTTAACTTTTTTTATTTTAACATGAGCCAGCAATGTGCATTTGCAGCCCAGAAAGCCAACTGCATGCAGCAGGTCAAGGCAGGGGATTCTCCCCCTCTACTCTGCTTTTGTGAGACCTCACCTGGAGTTCTGCATCCAGTTCTGGAGTCCTCAGCACAGGAAGGAGATGGAGCTGTTGGAGCGAATACAGAGGAGGCACTGGAGATGATCCAAGGGCTGGAGCACCTCCCATAGGAGGACAGGCTGAGAGAGTTGGGGGTGTTCAGCCTGGAGAAGAGAAGGCTCTGGGGAGACCTTAGAGGAGCCTCCCAGGACTGAAAGGGGCTCCAGGAAAGCTGGGGAGGGGCTCTTGATCAGGGAGTGCAGGGATAGGACAAGGGGAATGGTTTTAAACTGAAAGAGGAGAGATTTAGATGAGACCTTAGGAAGAAATGTTTTTGGGGAGGCCCTGGCCCAGGTTTCCCAGAGCAGTGGTGGCTGCCCCATCCCTGGAGGTGTTCAAGGCCAGGTTGGATGGGGCTTTGAGCCCCCTGATCCAGTGAGAGGTGTCCCTGCCCGTGGCAGGGGGTGGAACTGGGTGGGCTTTAATGTCCCTTCCAACTCAAACCATTCTGTGATTTTATGTTGAGGAGTTTGCGTATTTTCCCATTCATCTTTTATTGAAAAAGTTTCATTTTGAGTAGTTCTTGCTGCTTGGAATTTGAAGTACCACCAGTAGGAGGGAGATCTTATCACACTAAGGAAACCAGAGGAAACTGGTTTCAGCTCACTGATTTTACAATCTTGGAATGAATCTTAGCATTTTTATCTGTGTTTTTAGAGGAAGAAGCAAAAATCCTCATGAACATCAGAGAGGAAGTAGTTTTATCACCCTTATCCTGGGGTTCTGTGTAGTCCAGTGTCCTAATCAGCTGAGCCACTGAGTGCTTTCCCCATCCACTGTGGGAAGGACCCGTCTTGGTGCTCGTTCAAGCTCTCCAGCACTACACACAGCTCAAACCTTAAGCCTTTATTCAGTAGTAATTAATGAGAATCGTGATGTAGAAATTAAAATGGTAATGAGCTTTTAGCAGAATGAAAAGAGCTTGTAAAGGCAAGAAAAAGCATTTGTGGGTCTCCCAACTTACACTGCACCCCAAATACAAAAGCAGATGTTAGCCTGGGCTGGAATGAGCCTTATTGACCTATTTCATTGTCCACAAATGTGTTAAAGCATCCATAACCCTTATTTCATGTAGAAAGATAAGGCACTCCTGTCTCCAGCCTCATAATCTAGCATTCTTCTTATCAATAGCTGTGTTAATTTGAGGCTGATAAATCACTGTACTCATTTTGACTTATTTTTTCCTTTTTTTATATGTGTTTAATACCTTTTAAAATGTACCAGTGGACAGTGATGTACACTCAATGCTTTAGGAGCCCTATAAATAGCTAATGCAGTTTATTTCTGTAGAAAATAATGTAATTTTTATATTACTCAGATCATTCTTGGAGCTATTTAGGTGAAACGCAACTTAATTTCTCTAAATTAAAGGTAAGAGCAAGTATTTTATTTTGATCTTTCCTTCTCTCGATGAGTGCTAACAACAGTAATACCATTTTAAGGAGAGAATGAAACTAATTTTTTATGAGTAACCTGATTACTTTTTTTGATGATTGTGTGACACTTTGCAAGTCTTACAAGTACCTAAGTGTAACAATGAAGCTTCTCACTGTGTCAAAGACACCTAAGAACATACAAGAGTTTGGAAGGCTTTTAAGCTTGGCCTGATAAGCAATTCATGAATATTGTAGCTCGTGTATGCTCCTCGCTGTTAGCTGAACTGATATGTTGAATAGATGTCCAGTTTTATGCATCTGAATTGAAAGTAAACTTCATTTCTGGGGGAAGAGGGAAGAAAGCATCATTCAGAAGAAGAGACTTTGGTTTTGAAATAATTTTCTTTCTTTTAACATATACAGAACGCTCATCTGTTTGAAGTCTGGCTCCCAAATATAACAGGTTTTATCTCAGAGGCAAGAAAAATCATGGTAATTTAAAAAAAAAACCAAACAAACAACCAAGCATAAAACCCAAACATCCAAAACAAAATGTATTTTAAACTGTTTCCAAGTGTTTTGAGTTGTTTGGATGTAGGCGGTACCTACACTTGGGGTCTAATGGGGAGTCAGGGATGTTTGCAGCATAGCTTTTCTTTTTCTCTGATTTTGTTTTATGGGTATAATTTGTCCCTACCTCATTGAACAACCATATATTCTCACAAACATGTTCCTTTTGCATTTCATGGCTGTATCTCATCACTCTTTGTATTCATTGGCTCACTACTCCATTGACTTCTTAACAAGTTGGAAAAGTTTGAAAAAAGCCAAAAAAATCTTACTCTCACTTTGAGAAACTCAGTGGAGTTTTCAAAGGTGTTGGGATAAGGAAAGTGCCCAACTTGCTTTATATACTTAAGGGATTTGTTCAGCTTTGGAGGCTCAGTCTCACAATTCACTAAAAGGAAGAAGGTCACAGGTTGCCCTGTCCAAGACACAGATGGTACCTGTGTCATCGAGGTGGGAGAGTACCCCTTGATGGCTCTTAGACCTCACAGAATTGCCCTGTTCCTGGAGCCACTGAGGAAAATATTTAGCAGGCAGCTTGGAGACTTAACAGCACAGCAGGGTATTTTGTTCCTAAACCCCTGAGTGAGTCTGATCACCTAATGAACGTGGGGTTTTATCCTCCCTGTCTAATGCAATTGTGAATCTGCTTATAAATAGCTAATTTTTCAATGTATTGGACATGGATTGCTCTCTTGCCAACCTGTTCATGCAAGCTGTCTCTGTCACTTGAAGTTATGTATTTTTTGATCTATCTGATGAGTAAAAAAAAGGAAGCCTTAGAAAGAAGCCGGTCCTGCAAGCCTGGCTGTGAGAAGCTACTAGTGAGAATAAGGTTTTCAGGAAGGGAAAGGGGGGGAGGATAAAGCCTTACTTTTCCAATAGGGTTTACAAAGAGATACAGTGCACCCCGCTCTGCCTTTTCACTCAGGGAGACAGACGTTAAAACGCATTAATCCTATCATTTGTATGTCTGTAAATATCAATAAAGTATGTTATTTGGCATTCACACTGACACAATGAAGGGCGAGGACTATCTTTTTCAGGAAATTTCACAGAGCCATTCACAAACAAAAGCTCAGTAATTTAATCTTTCAAAAGCTCAATAATGCTAAGTTCAAAATTGCAGGTTTTCAACTAATGTACCTGATAAGTAATGATGACAGAATTTAAAAGGTCCATTATTTGGTAATCTAATATTCCCAATCCCAGTTATCTGTCAAAGAGAATACTCTCCCTTAAACAGCGCTAATGTGTTCGCATCTACATTAATCTCTTCGGGAGAAAAGAAGCATTCTTTAGGGGCTTTATCTGTTTCCAAATGTCTGACTCCACAAGGAGCCATTCCGCACTGCTGATGAGGCTGTGTAAATGACTCGAGTGTCTTTGTATGACAGGTGCGATTTCTGACGGGATACAGGGGGTACCGAGTTACCGAGGGGCGCTCCCTGCCCGCCCAGCCCTCCCTGTTCCTGTACACGCTGTGCCCGGTGCCTCCCAACCCTCTGCACCTTCTCCACTCCAAAACAAACATCGTGCTTATGGATTGGCTCCTCGTCTGCTTTTCTTTTCTCTTTTTCTGTCCCCAACATAAGAAGGATATGGAAATGTTAGGATGGGTCCAGAGGAGGGGGATGAAGATGATCCGAGGGCTGGAGCATCTCTGCTGGAAGGTTATCTCTTGTGTCATTCCAATTCTATACAAACATCTGTATCAATCCTATACAGGGATTTTCACCTGGAGTCCTACACGTTCAGTTCTGGAATCCTCAGCACAGGAAGGACATGGAGCTGTTGGAGAAGGCCACAAAGATGATCCGAAGGCTGAAGAACCTCCCATATGAGGACAGGCTGAGAGAGTTGGGGTTGTTCAGCCTGGAGAAGAGAAGGCTGTGGGGAGACCTTAGAGCAGCCTCCCAGTACTGAAAGGGGCTCCAGGAAAGCTGGGGAGAGGCTTTTTGCAAGAGCATGGAGTGATGGGATGAGGGGGGAATGGCTTTAAATTGAAGGGGGAAGGTTTAGGTTAGACGTTAGGAAGAAATTCCTTGTGATGGGGGTGATGAGGAGCTGGCCCAGGGTGCCCAGAGAAGTGTTGGCTGCCCCATCCCTGGAGGTGTTCAAGGCCAGGTTGGATGGGGCTTGGGGCCCCCTGATCCAGTGGGAGGTGTCCCTGCCCATGGCAGGGGACTGGAACTGAATGATCTTTACAGTCCCTTCCAATCCAAACCATTCCATGATTCTATGATTCTTGCACAGTTTGCTGCTTTTCTGTGCAGCACAACTCTCTTCTTCTGTTGGGTCATCTCCCATCCCTAGAGTCCTGAGGCCATGGTATCAGTGTGACAAGATTCACAAGGGGAGCCCTTAGAAGAATTGTGCCTCTGCTTTCTAGGGAATTATAAAGGATAATGTAATAGAGAGTTTGGATCAGGTACACCACAACTGCCCATGGACTGTGAATTCCCACAAGGGTGTGTAGGGCAGCACAGGGAAATGGAGTCACTGGACATTTTCCTTGGTCTTGCAAGCAAGGCTTCTTCTCAACTTGCTGCTCTATAAATTTCTCAGCTTGCACCTCACCTCTTTAAATCTCATCACTAAAGAACGTTTTGGCCTCAAGTAAGCTGGAGTTTGCGCTGCTCCATTCTAATTTCAGGCTGATACAGAACTTTTTTGAAGTGTGTGCAATAGAATAAAAGCAGTCACTGTTCAGCTATATTGTACTTTTTCCTCACTGAATTTTTCAAGCACAGAGTTCTTTATGTTTCTCATGTCTTACTCCATCTTGATTTTCAGAACTTAATAAGAGGCACCACAAAGTGACCCAGAAGGAAACTTTTCTGAGTCACTAAGTATATCGATAAAAAAAGCTTATTTTGCAGTGCTGCCTAGAGCAGTGAAACAATTCAGATTCTCTCTGGATCCTATGCAGCGTGTAAATACACCTGGCACGAGGCTGTAAAAGAGTTCTGCAAGTGGGGTTGACTCAGAGGGCTTTTGTACAATTCAAAGGAAAGGATAAATGGTCACAATTGTGGGATTGCTGAGAAAATGGAGTTGTTTACAATATCTGCAGGCTATTGATTCAGATAAGTAATTGAGTGGGAATTGCTTTTAAAACAAAAACATCCTATCCTGAGTTACGAAAGAAAGCCTGGTGTTTGCATGTGAAAGGAGCTCTCTTTAAATTTAAAGAGGTCTTTTTCAACCAGATGATTCTATGATTCTGTGAAAAGTCGAGTTCAAGGAAGAGTTGCTACCTGTGTTTAATGGAGTTAGTTCTATGAATAAAAAAGGAGTGCATATTAAAAAACATTAAATTTCATATCAAAATTATTAAATTCCATATCAAAATTATTAAAAGAATGTATCACATTCAATATAATTTGATATTCTGAATGTGCTGTCTGGAATAAATAGATCTTCTATACTTCTGTACCTTAAACCCACCAAGACCATTAATTTCAAGGTGCACTTTTGCAACTTTGAGGTGGGGGGGTTGTAGTTAAAAATCTGAGAATTTCATAACAGCATCACCTTGGGAGGACGTCGAATTAAATATATCCCTAGGAAAGCTGAGCGTTGTCTCTGGCTGGATCACACCCACAGCAAAACTATTGGGGTCAGTTCTGTGACGGGACAGCAGCTAAAGTGATCCCTGAAAGCAGAGGGATGACAATAGGTGGTCACACATGGCTGGTTTGAAACACTGCTGAAGGAGCAGAGCGTTTTACTTGCACCTGCTGAAAGCCAGGAGCTGCGTTTGGGGATGCTGCCTGTGTCTAGGAATCCAGGGAAATAACCAGTTGGTCAAGGAACAGGATTTATTTCAATTAGGAAAATCATCATGATG
Organism: Tapera naevia; assembly: GCA_033556795.1. Lineage (NCBI taxonomy): Eukaryota > Metazoa > Chordata > Aves > Cuculiformes > Neomorphidae > Tapera > Tapera naevia. The sequence goes on along the minus strand of JAUMJJ010000409.1, from coordinate 368,853 downwards.
GGGAGATGTCAGCGTCTGCTGGAGACAGTTTCTATTTGTCCTTTTTACACAAAGACACAAATAGAAACTGCCTCCCCAGTAGTGTTTTGCTTCTATTTGTCCTCTCTGGAAGCTTTTACCTCCTGTTTGGCACATTAGGCATTTATTTGGAGGTGTTTGGAAAGGTTGCAATGTCCTTTTCATGAAGTCATCTCAATACCACCTATTCCATGGGAAGATCAAATCCTGTGGATGTGCCACTGAACCAGGAGAATGTGCAGAATATTCTCTGTGTTTCTCTGTTTTACTTTGACTGTTCAAAACCAGGGAGGGCTCATTTCCCACCTGATGTATCCGACTGCCACAGATAAATTGATCTTTACCTACAAAAAGACGTGGGAACACCTTCCCAGATGATGTTTAAACAACTGCATATTGAAAAGACTTTGTAATGTCAGCAATTAAAGGTAAATGGGTCAGAGGGTGCTTGCTATATTTCTAGCTAATTCCCTTTCAATTCCAAACACTACCTAACAATTCATTTCTGCATTTAATTACTTCATTAGTATCTCAGCTTTTCCTTTCTTTCATTGTTTCACTGCTCCTCTGGGTTCTTTTAAAAATTTCTTTTTGATACATTTGATTTGATTCATTCTGCTGTTAAGACTGCTCCAGTTTAGCTCAGCTGGCCATCAACTCAAGCACATGGATGTTTGCATTTATTAGGCTGGTCTTTCTGTCCTTCTAAAGGATGGCGGCCAGCATTCACTACTCACCCAAAAACCTGTTCCTGAACTGCCTTGAAAAGTCTGGATTTCTCCTCGGACTTGTGGATTTCCCCCCTTTCCTTTCTTTTTCCCTTAGAATATGCTCTACAGGTCTTTAGCTCCAGCTAGTGGCTTACTCCAAAATGCAAATTTTGTCCAATGCCTTAACAGAAAGCAGAAAGGTGGGTTTAGTTGTAATTCTCGCAGTGTTCTGAAGTCTGTGTTCAGAGGGAGAATTATTCAGCGGCGTTAGTCCTTCCTGGTTAATTTGAGTTAACCCACAAATTCTTTAAAATGTAATAAATACAGTCCTTTTTCAGATTACAAGCTCCCGTGTTATCGCATTGGGCCAAATTCTGCCCTCAAGTGTAGACTTGTATAGCTCTTCTGGACTTCAAAGGGAGCTGCACATATGTGTCTTAAAGCAAAAAAACAGATGTTTTATCAAATAAAGAGCTTTACCTTAGCTCCTACTTGGACTCTGCACCTTTCTTGTTGAGAGTTGGTGTAGCCTTCGTAGAATGGGCGAAAACAAAACTCGAAAGGCTTTATTTTTAAGTAGGTTTTGAGATTGGCAACCACTTTGGGTGGGATCCCTTTTCTCTTTGTACTACATGTGGATCTGGGTCTGGGAGCCCCCTGCTCAGGCTGGATGTCGCTGGTGACAGAAGTCCTTTTGCCCCAGTGTCCCTTGGAGGAACCTTTGGAGCTTCCACTGGGAAGAGGGGTGAGTGCCCCTCCTGAAAACCTCTTTTGGGTGAATTTGGGCTGCGGCTCAGCAGACGCAGCCTTGTTCAGCTTTAGTAAATCTGCAGTCACAGGTAGGGAGGGTTTGAGACAAGCTGGATACTGGGGTGGAGGGAAGCAGGTTGTTTCCAGTAACAAAAATTTATATCTTAATTTGATTAATTCACACAGGCTGGCTTGATCTTCAGAATGTTAATGTGAAATGGTGAAAACAAAATGCAGTTTAAATTCAGAGAATCCCACACATCACTTTCTCCTTTATTTTTCAACTGGAATTTTCATTGTAAGTGTAGGTAAAATAGGTATAATTGAAAACTCTCTTCTTTCCCTCACCCAAAAAAAAGAAGGATGTATATCCATACTCTGGGAATGAAAGCACATGGGCAGACACAAGCTGAGCTTTGTTGTGCAGCTCTCGGCATTGGCACCAATACAGATATGGCTGCCTTGGCAGCACTAGAGGAAACCCATTTGAATTCTACAATCCTCTTGTTTAAACCCATAAGACTCAAATGTCTGTTGTTTGTTCAAAGACTTTTATTGTTTCCATTTCATTACTTGGTGAACTGGATACCGGGACAGGTGTGTCTGCAGTCTGTTCATATTGACTGTCCATCTGAGATACCAGATAACATGATAATGCATTCCTAGGTTTCACAAACGTTGTCACTTCTGCCACAAAGCCCTGGCACCTAGTGCAAATAAATATACCTGGAATATAGCAAATTCAATCTAGGTCTCTCTCCGAGGGCAGTAATCTGTTCCTCAAGGCCTAACCCTCCTCATCAGTCAGAAATTGTGCTGGTCCTACACTATTGATTCAATCCTTTCCTGACGGTGAGAAAAGCACCAGAGTACATGAAGAGATTTTATGTCAACATCTCAAATGGAGCTTTGGCCATAGCTGAAGCCTGCAGAATAAACAACATATATAGTGTGTAGTACAGAGAATACTGTGCATGCTCTGCTGTGATACAGATACAGCTCTATCTCTGCTTTGTCTGTGTGTATTCCTATGCACAAACTCAGGTCTACGCACAATTTCTGTGTGTATATATGTATTTATATAAAAAAGTATGCATCCACACCCAGTCTCCTGCCAGTTTGCTGCATTCCTTATCTCTCACAAACACCTCCATTTGTTTCCATTATAGATGTTCAGAGAGTGGCAGAACAAGTAGAATTGTTAAAGCTCTCCCCAAGGTTCTGTTGTCAGCGAGTGCAATGTTACACCGAGGCAAAAAAATAACATGTTGGGCCTGTAATTTTCCACTGAGTGCACCAACACCACACTCAGGACCCATGTGTGAGCCTATTGATCCGTTAGGTCAGGGACTTTAAAATATCTGAGATTGTTCTTTAGAAAAATAAAATAGCTCATACTTTTTTTGAGTTACTGTGGTCTTTCAAAGTCCATATAAAGTATTACGCAAGGAGACAAAGCTATTTTACCAGGCAGGCAGATATTCCAAATTACTGGTTCTTAACAAGCATGGTAATACATCAGTCAAAAGCAATAAATTTAAACTTAATGAAATCTCAATTTGCCTACAGTGCATTTCACTTTGACATTTTCTACATTGCCACGGTGCTTTGATAAAGTTTTTTAAAATGCAAAGAAAGTGTCTGTAAGGCTAAAGAGCAGACTTGGTGCCATTGTGCCCAATGGAACATTACAGTACTTAAGTTCCATCACTATATGCCCTGTGGCAGACTAAGCCTGAGTGCTAACATAGGTTCAGTTTTCATTATCATCATGTGATTATCCATTTTACTGCATTTAACTGATAATACAACTACCAGCTCACCTTAAAAGAATTAGCTTGGAGGTTTCATTGCTTTCCAAATGGAATTCATTTGACAAACAAATGACAATTAGCCCAGTCTCCCTGTTCTGTGTCAGGATGGTTTTTGATTGAACCTAGACCAATTTACAATTTTTAAATGAGTTTAGACATTTACATTTAAAATGTCTAGAGGAAATTAGCCTTGGGACATCTAACAGCCAAAATGCTTTTTGAAGTTGATTATTATTTGATCTAGTACCCTCTACCTGTACATTTTGTTCTGACTTCAAAGTTTTGGAATGAAAATGCCACCTACACCTCAAAGCACAGGGAAAAACTTAAAAGCAGTTTTACTCATTATGTTATGCAAAGAAACCTATATTTTAATATTCGTTTAATATGGTTAGTTAGCTTTAATGACACCAGTTTGACAGTGTCATAGTTTTCGAATATAAGACATTGATTGAAGTTTCCTGTGCTCGCCAGGGTTTTTTTGTAGAACGAAAGAATATCTTTTGAAGGTGAGATTCGTATGCCCTGCTCTACCATTCTGCCACTGATAGAAATGTAATTATTTACAGATGAACACTTGTCTTTGTACAGAGTCAAAAATATGTTGTCATTTCTATATTATTGTGTGTATCAAAATCTTTATTGATGTTTGTTTTGCTGCATACCAAATTTGTCCAACTATAGTTATATTGGTCGTAAAGCGGGAGGGTCTCCTTATGAAAAACGGGCTGTCAGTAATTCCATTATAAATATGCAAGCTCAGATAACACAGCCATGGAAATTGGGCTGGAATTAGGCACTTGGTATCTCAGCCTTGAGGTAATTTGGATCACACTATTTTTATTTTGTGTTATTAATTTATGCATTTTTGTAAAGTTAGAAAACTCTACATTCGGCCACTGCAAAATTATGAGCATAAAAATAAACGCTGTTCCTTTTCTGGTTTCTGAGTCCTTAAAGCCCAACACAACGCCTATGGGATTGTTATGACTTTCAGAAGTAGGTCTGGTTTATTTTAACAAAATCACTATTTGGCTTTCAAACAGTAATAATCACTTGGGAAGTATTTTTAAGAAACGTTTCATGAGTTTCTGATATATGTGCTTTGTATGAGCATGCAATGCTATCCACAAAGTATGCTCTTCTATCGTGAATAAATATCATTTTCTTCTAACCATTTATAAAATCCCTGCTCAACAGGGTTTTAGGCTTTGGAGAGCTCAGAAAGAAAATGAGATTTTGGGATAGGCTCTGTTGGGAACCTAGGTCTGAACCAGCAGCACTAGTGTTTTCTCATCCCATGGTTACCTTTGCAGAAAATTTTCTTAGAATCACAGAACGGTTTTGGTTGGAAAAGACCTTCAGGATTGAGTCCAACCTTCGATCCAGCCCTGCTAAGTCCACCACCACACCATGTCCCCAGCTACAACATCTACTCATCTTTAAAACACCTCCGGGGATGGGGACTCAACCACCTCCCTGGGCAGCCTCTGCCAATGCTTGACAACCCTTTCAGTAAAGAAATTCCTCCTAAAATCCAACCTAAATCTCCTCTGGTGCACCTTGAGGACATTTCCCCTTGTCCTGTCACTTGCTACCAGGGAGAAGAGACCAGCCCCCATCTTGCTACAACCCCTTTAAGACAGTTATAGAGAGCAATGAGGTCTCCTCTCAGTCTCCTTTTCTCCAGTCTAAATAACTCCAGCTCCCTCAGCCACTCCTGATAAAACTTGTGCTTTAAACCCCTTCCCAGCTTTGTTGCCCTTCTCTGGACGCGCTCCAGCCTCTCGGTGTCCTTCTTGCAGTGAGGGGCCCAAAACTGAGTGCAAGATTCTTGAAGAGTGAAACAATCTTGTATCATCATAGCACTATTCCCTAACTTTCAAATCATACCAGCTCCTGTGGTTACCTATGTGATACCAGTTGCCAGTATTCAAAAAATTCTGGTTTACTACTTACAGAGAATACTGATTTTTGCCTGTCCTCAGCTAATGTCAAGGCTCAACTGGGATCCATAAGTCATGGCAAAGTGTCCTCCCTTGGCACAGGGGATAATTTAGGATGCACTCAGGCCTCTTTTGCCACCTCTGGAGGACCATCACCTGGATTACTGTTTTTGTACATTCCCTCTGCAAAGTATGTATTTCTGCTTCTGCTTTGGATGTGAAGCCAAGTTTAGGGGTGTGATGTCTAGGGTTGTATGTGATGCCTAGTTTAGGGTTTCATATTTTGCTGTGAGGGCTCAGTGATTAAAAAGTAAGTGCATGAATCTTAATCAATTTGATAACAAAGGATCTTCTTGGATTTGACTCCTACTCTTCTGAGAGTTGGTCTTTAAAGAAGTCAAAATCTTTCACCTGAAACATTGCCTTGAGTGGAGATTTCTTAGAAACAGCAAAAACATGAATCAAATAACGACCTGGGAAAAACCATTGGGCAGGCTGTGTCAGGCACGCAGTGATGGGAGCTTGAGCACGTGAGCAAATTTCAGCAGATCCAGGTCTCAAAATGGGTCCTGACAGTCAGTTTAAGGTAATGCTGCCACAGTCTTTCAGGAAGAGTTATTTGTATATTTTCTGTGTCTGCTACACTCTAAAATATGTGCAAGTGTGATAAATATACTTTAGGTGTGCTTGTTGAGCACACAAACACCCCAGGGATGGAGGTCAGAGACCAGCTCTCCTGGGAAATCTTTAACGAATTCATTCAAAATCTATCATTTTCTACAGCCTAAAAATCGCCTCTTTAAACGTAGACACTGAAATCCTCAAGTATGGAAGTGCAGGGGGACTCTGAAGGCACTGGAAAATCAGAGTGACTAATCCTTCCTGTATCATCATTTAGAAAAATACTGGTTCTGCATTCCAACCGAGACAACAACAGTTGAGTTTTTCACTCAGGAAACTCGTTTTCTTGTAGCACCTGCAATGGATTCTGATAAATTTAAACAATTTATTCTCATCAACTCAGAGAATTTAAGTCTGGTTTTCAGTTTGGTTCTTGTCTGCATGAAAATGTGAGGAAAAGGCATGCGTGGTTGTGTTCCTTTTCTGGCAGCCGCAGGACGTAGCCACCTGAGCATGAAATACTCTGTGTCTTCAGGGATTCCTGCTCTCATTGCTCACCCGTGTGATACAGGTATTTGGAGCATGAAGGGGAGAGGCTGAAGATATTTAGATCTGAACGTGCTGCTGTAGAAAGAAAAGGCAGTATTTTTAGAGGGAAAAAATGATAGGCACCCAAAGCATGGATCTCCTTCACTTCCATGCTTAAAGGCTCCTTTCTCCAACTCCCTGCATCAACCCGACCTCACACAACTCTTGGAGAGACAGAGGAAAGAGTGGGATGACAGGATTTCTAGGAAAAGTTGGGTTTCATTTATTATTTATAAATTTCATTTTGTACATATCTTTAGGGACATTAAGAGATTAGTAGTCATGCAGTTTGTTCTGAGCGTTAATGCTAATCCTCAAAGATAGGTGAAGGGTAATTTCATTAGTTCCTATAAAGGTTTGGAATAAAACTAACCATTCAGTCAACAGTTTGAAAGGAGACATTTAGTGCTGTGCTCTCTGCTCTCCCAGCAGGCTCTGCCTTTCACAGGGATGTGTCAGCCCAGGCTGGCATCTCAGCAATAAGGGTACATTCCTCAGACGTTGCTTTATGTAAAATAGGTGGGTCCCTCTTTCCTAAATATGTCATATAAAATCATTGTCTCTGGCATGACATGCAGTAGTTCAGGAAGGGAAGCTAATCTAGGAAATAAAAGGATACAGACTATTGATGCCAAAATCAGCAATTACATTGTATGAGATCTCATGAATAATTCCTGAGCTGTGATTTAACATTAATCTGAGTATTTAGTACAAAGCTGGGCCGACACCACTAAAATGCTGACTGATTTGTTTTAAAATAGTGCTCCTTCAGGCTTCACTACACTGCTTTGAAATGAATGCTTTTAGGTAATACCTCAACCTTGCCTCTGTAGAACAACGACAGATGCACCCATGTGACTGCACATTTAAAAATTACCATTCATTTTTTCCCTTCATTTTGGGCTGAAACCTTTTCATTGCACAGTATTTAACAATAGACATGATTTAGGCAAGTGGGCTTCATAATTCAGAGCTTTTCCTTCCAGGGAAAATCATACCAAGGTAGGACTCCTTAGTGGGTGGTGATACCTGCTCTGTGTGTGTGTTTCAGGTGCAGAGAGCAGGAGACTGTCTATGGTGAAGCAAGCAGGAAATCACCCAACCAAACATTAGGAGACTTTACTGTGTTACAATAGGTTCTGCATCATAAATAGTGCTACTTTCCAATCAACATCAAAGGACAATAAATGGATAGGTGAGTGAAACAGTGATGACCATCTCAGGAGACACCTTGCATTTATTGTGAAGCGCCGCTACCTGTGCCTGTGAAATGCTGGTCCTTATCAGCATCTCCCATCTCATCCACAGCTTCTGCCTCTGTAATAATGGCTTTGCCACTAAATAATGGTAAAGAACTGACTGAATACTTTTGTCTCATCCACTAGCATAGCATGTCTGTTCAGAAGAAGCCCTCAGCCTGGGGTGCACATATCTCCCATGCGCTCCCTTTAGGAATTAGGATAAAGGGTTGTTCTGTGCAGAGCCTGAGCTGGCCTTAGAGTGGTTGTTCTGCAATTACTACGGAGCAGTCAGGTAGTATGAGTCTATGCAGAAGAAATCACTGTTAGATGTTTTTCCTAAACACTACAGTGAAAAACTCTTTTTCCCAAGCACCTGTATCAAACCAGAGTCGTTTCTGGGCAGGTCAGCAATCTCTGCAATGAGTGACACCAACTCACCCTTACCTTTCCCATAGCCACATGTATCAAGTACAACCTGCACAGCAAAAGGAGTTAAGCTGTAGAAGGAGCATTTGTTCTCCTTGGTTATGCTGGATTGTTCCAGAAATAATGGACTTAATGTGTAGCTGTATGTTCCATATGGCTTTATCCACCAGGAAAACTTCAATAGCAATACATTAGGCTGCTTGGGGAGATTCTTGAATCTTCATCTAAGAGTGTTTGGTGTTTTTTTCCCCCAAAATACAAGCAGGGCAAGTATCTCTGTGATATGATTTCTGTTTCAGTTCTGCACTCTGTTGAGCATTACATCTCATGAAGTTCTTCAGTGTGGAGATCATGAACCACCAAATCCACCTGAGTGACAGCAGTGGAACTGGGCAATAACAAGATGGGCTGCAGTCTCCTGATCTCAAAAGGAGAATTTTTTACAAATGCTGTGACATTACAACATTTTACGTTGTCTGGCACTTAAAAAATAATCTAATGTCAATGCTAAAACAACGTTGGCTTGAATACACCATGAAAAACATGATGTTCTTTACAGAGAGGGGAATTTCCAACTAAAATACACTTTCCAGCTGTGCACCAGCAAGTGTTGGGAGAGGTTGTCTAGTTTTTTGTGTTCTGATGCTAATTGTTCTGTAGGTTAAATAACAGCAAGGCTCAGAATCTTTATCTGAATGTTTCTTCTTCACATATTTGTTGATAGAGCTGCCTGGACATGACCGAGTACCCTGGATCTAATGGTGTGCACAGGTATTAATTCAGGCTCCCCACACCTAATATCAATATTTATGTACTATGCACAGTAGTTTGTATTTCTATTGATGTACTGACCTATTCTGTTCCCACAGTGGGAGAGAAGGACAATAAATGATGCAGGAATATAAAACAATCTACTAGCTGAAGAGCCAGAAGACTGAGGAGCTCTCTAAACGGGGTAGGAGAGGAACCATTTCCCCTCAGTAGCTATTGATTAATCCAGAGGTTAAGTGAGGTACTGTGAGGGGAGAGAAAGGTAATTTTATGAGATAGCATCCTGTCTGGGAGAACATTTGCTGCCCTTCAGTGTCCATTTACTGTTCACTCTTTCCTCACTGTCTGTACAGGAGTTGAGGAATAGCAGCTGAAGATAAAGCTCCAGCCCTAAACAGAGCTGGTTTTCTTGTGTTGCTTCTTTGAAGCTTTGTTTCCAGTTTGACAATGCAGTGCTTCACCCTTTGCTTTAATGGAGCATCCCTGCCTTTTTTTTAGACTTACACAGGGGGGAGCATGGTGCTGAGTCGAGCTGACAGGTGCAGTGCACTCTGTTCCTGTACTTCCACTCTTCCAGCTGGTTGACTTGCTGGGAGCACTGCCTGCCCAGGAGGTCTTTCAGGGCTCCCAAGATCTCCAACAAATTATGTTCACCAAGCTGGGTGCTGCACCAGCAGAGATGAATCTCCTTTGAGTGCTTGCCTTTTCATTGGCAAATGAGAGCTTGGGAGAACATGGCTTAGCAGTGGGCATGTTCATGATATGGATGGGTTTGAAAGTAATTGGCCTACTTGGAACTGGAGTTCATGGTGGGTTTTAAGGTCTTTTTAAAACTCTTCAGGTAAGTAACTCTCAAGATCCCTCCCTCTCTTTTTATATAATTCTTTGTTATTATTTTCCCCACTCTTGACTCATGATACAAAGCAGCCTCAGGAATACTCCAGGTTTAACCTTATGTTAAAATTCCTTGGAGTTCTATTACATTAGAAGTGTCATAATAAAGAATATTCCAGATATATCACCTGTTACTAATGGCTTACAGTGGCATTTGGGAATATCCCAGCACTAATAATTAGACTATGTGATCCTCACGGATGTGCAAGGACAAAATGTCTAATCCAGGAGAGGAAGGAGAAAAGCCTACAGTTGTCAATACTTAGCCTCAAAATTCTTCATACATTTAAAGTGCATAGTTGAAATATAGGTAGTTGAGCAAATGCAGTCACTGTTACCCAGGGAAAAGTTTAGACATTAAAAATAATGAACAAACGTATGTTTGTAGTTTGCAAAATGAAAGAATATAGGGTGTCAGAAAAGGTTTTATCTTCCGTATATATATATATTTAATGTAATAAATACAAAGCAAATAGCATTGGTTTATCCAAGGGAATATTGAAATCCATTAGGAATGCACTTGGAGTAATCTGATTCAACAAGTCAGTATATTTTTCTCAAAAACCTAATATCAGTCCTACATTGTGCAAGATGAAGGTTAGATTATATTTCTTGCCAGTGCGATAATTCCCACATCATAAATTCTGATGAAATTATATCAATATATAAAGCAAATGGATGTCTGACCCACCATCGTTTTCTAGTTCTCAGATGTAGAAGCTGACATACAAGCAAATCCCCAGCTGCTTTGTGCAATACGATTACAACTGTGCCCTTCCCTGGTAACTGTTATTGGCTGTCTCGACCAAGAGTGGCTGTTAGAGTTTGTGGTTTCTGCCCTGAATATTAAACTTTAGCATAGAAGAGACTTTATTGTGGGGAGCACTTGGAAATGGTAATACCAAATTGCTTTGTTTTTGCAGGATTTGATTGCTTTGGATGATACAGGTCTAGCTGGTGGGGCTCTTACTGCTTGTGTTTCCAGACTGTAAGTCATTCCTTTATAGAAGGAATCTGCTGTAACCAGTTCTCAGTTTCCATAGTGCCCTTCTTTATAGAAGAGAATCATAGAATTGTCTGGTTGGAAGAGACCTCCGAGGTCATCAAGTCCAACTGTACTTGTCCCTTACTAAACCATGTCCCTAAGAAACACATCCATCTGTCTTTTAAACCCATCCAGGGATGGGTCAACCACCTCCCTGGGCAGCCTCTGCCAGGGCCTAAGAACCCTTTCAGTGAAAATATTTTTCCCAATGTCCAATCTAAACCTCCCCTGGAGCAACTTGAGGCCATTTCCTCTCATCCCATCACCTGTCACTTGGGAGAAAAGACCAACACCCACCTCGCCACAACCTCCTTTCAGGCAGTTGTAGGCAATGATGAGGTCTCCCCTCAGCCTCCTCTTCTCCAGGCTAAACAACCCCAGTTCACAGTATCATAGTATCACAGTATCATAAGGTTGGAAAGGACCTCTGAGATCATCAAGTCCAACCTATAACCTAACACTAACACCCACACTAACACCAACCATCATCTAACCCATGGCACTCAGTGCCTCATCCAGTCTCCCTTTAAACACCTCCAGGGTCGGTGACTCCACCCCCTCCCTGGGCAGCCCATTCCAATGACCAATCACCCTTTCAGTGAAGAACTTTTTCCTCACATCAAGTCTAACCTTTCCCTGACAAAGCTTGAGTCCATGCCCTCTGGTTCTGCCACTGGTCACCTGAGAGAAGAGACCAACCCCTGCCCCACTACAACCTCCTTTTAGGGAGTTGTAGAGAGCAATGAGGTCTCCCCTGAGCCTCCTCTTCTCCAGACTAAACAGCCCCAGCTCCCTCAGTCGCTCCTCGTAGGGCTTGTGCTCCAGCCCCTTCCCCATCTTCGTTGCCCTCCTCTGGACACTCTCCAGTATCCTGACATCTTTCCCAAACTGGGGGGCCCAGAACTGGACACAATATTCAAGATGAGGCCTGACCAGTGCCGAGTACAGGGGGACAATAACGTCTCTGATCCCTCAGCTGCTCCTCACAGGACTTGTTCTCCAGCCCCTTCCCCAGCTCTGTGCCCTTCTCTGGACGCACTCCAGCCCCTCAATGTCCTTCTTGGAGTGAGGGTCCCAAAACTGACCACTATACTTGAGGTGTGGCCTCACCAATGCTGGCCACCAGTCTTCTGGGCCACGTGCTTTGCATAACTTGCAAGCATAAAGGTAAAATTGAAGCTTTTCTATATATCCAAATTTTTACATCAAACATGAGTGGATATGTTAAACTGAAGTGTGCAGGACAGATTTGGAAAGAATGTGTGCCATTCTCCCAGCCCTGTTACAATTTAATGGCCATGCTGTGGTCAAGCTCCAGTGTCAATGACTGAACTTGAAGGAATCTCTAAGGGGCCAAAAATACTTGGGGTAAAACAAAATCAGCAGATTTTTAATGGTGCTGATCTTATGGAATCATAGAATCATTAAGGTTGGAAAAGACCCCTCAGCTCATCCAGTCCAACCACTGGCCCAACCCCACCGTGCCTGCTAAACCCTCTCCCAAAGTGAACATCATAAAGCCTCTTGACATCATGAAGCCTTTTAGAGGAATAAAAACTTACAGTTGATCTTGCAGGTCAGCTTGGGGTAAAAAGTTTGAGCAGTGCTTAAAGTCCATGTCAGAGTTATGTTCATTTTAGGATATTCTGTTAAAGCAGCATAACGATACGCTCCGAAATAGGGAGGAAAATCATTAGAGTTCTGCTCCTCTGGTCCTTGAAGAACAGTGATGTTAAATTGGAAAAAAATAATCAAAAAGAATTATTGTTCATGATCTTACAGTTAAAATTTAGACTATAAACTATTAAATACAATTTCACAGTTTTTAATCGTTGTTAATGCAGAGTCTTGGATAACTCTTTGCTGTCTCATTACGCCTTTGTGAGATGCAGACCTCAGTGATGTTTAACCCACTATCATGTTAAAATGCCTCAATAGGTCTTTAAGAATATATATGAGACTTTGAAACTTTCCAAGTTTTGGGGTTTTTTTCCAAATGTTTCTCATTAATTTTTCATTTCAGACAATTTCAGGAACTTCCTGAATACTGAATTATTGATTATATCAGAAATCTCCTGTAGCAATGATGTAATAACTAAACAGAAAAGCATTTGGATGTAAAGCAAACAAGTACTGTTAAACATGAAGAGTTTGATGACATTTTTCCCAAACATTTTCAGTGAATATGGAAGGGATTTTTTTCAATGAGAAAAATGCTTCAGAGAATATTTTTGCTTTCCAAGACTTGTGTATGAAATTAGGAAAATAGTTTTAAATTGTAAATATAAATTTTTACAAGAAAAACTCAGGTTTCCTTTAGGAATTGAACTGAATTTTTTTTTTCTATGAAAATATTTGCTTTTAAGGAGAAAACACTATCATCAAAATGACATTTTGAAGAAAATCAAAAGTTGATTAGCCCTAAAAATAAACATCAGTATTCTCTACTTGCAAATAATCATTTGTTTCAAAGAAAGATTGAAATATATTAGAAATGTGTTGTGTCCTACAGCATTCAAACACAGAGCCAGTAGGAGATTGTTCACTCTGTGCTCATTCAGCATTGGAAAAAGCAAAGGGGGGAAATCCTTCACCCACACACCCCATAATTCAGCACTCAAACCCTGCTGCTCTCTTCCCAAATCTCAGCAAAGATTTAGCAGTGAAATACTGTAGCAGGGTCTCATGTTACCAGGATTTATTGTTTTCCACAATATGCTACGGAGCATTGACTAGAATCCCAAGAAGTTCAATTAGAAAGAAGAGAAAGAAAAGTTTGCCTGTTAGTTTTGAGGAGAGGCATGTTTGGGGGTTGAATTGGCCTTTCACTGGGCCATGTGTCAGGGAGCTCTGAAGTTCCTCTCTGCTCTTTAATAGGTAACGTTGACCCAAGACAAGTTAATGTTCTATTGACATCAGAAAGCTCAAGCTGCTGCTGATTTGGACAATGTGATAAAGGCTCACTGAGCATAAGTGCTCTGTAGAGGAGGCAGGTTTTCTCACGTGTTAGGGCTGTGCCTGTCTGTCTGCTCCATCTGGGAGGCAGATCTCCGTTTGTCATCTGCTTCTTTGCACAAAATAATATATGCCTGACCTTGCAACCATTACTGGTATGAATTTGTACACGTGCCTAATGCAGGACCATTCAATCACTAAATGTTGTTTGCCTGAGTCCCAATATTTGCCTGAATCCCAGTAGTGGTGAGAAAGGCTACTATTTTGTCTTGAAACTCATCCCTGGTGCAGCAGGTCAGTGTTGGGCCTGGTGCTAAATACATACTTTGGTCTTCAGCTGACGCCAGGGTTGCACAGTGCTGGTGCTCAGCACGAACACGAGCCTGTGCTGTGCCTAAAGCAGAGGTGTTCTCCTCCTTATCTGACTTCTGAGGCATTGGGCTGATGAGCACAAGTCAGGATATTGTGTATCTCCATTTCAAGTGCCCAGCACAGAACTCCCTGCTGGTATGGACAATGCAGTCAAGGCCAGTCCTGGGCTCCTCACTACAAGAAGGACATTGAGGGGCTGGAGTGTGTCCAGAGAAAGGCAAGGAATCTGGGGAGGGAGCTGGAGAACAAGTTCTGTGAGGAGAGGCTGAGGGAAATGGGGCTGTTTAGCCTGGAGAAGAGGAGGCTGAGGGGAGACCTCATCACTGTCTACAACTGCCTCAAAGGAGGTCGCAGTGAGGTGAGTGTTGTTCTCTCAAGTGAGAAGTGATAGCACAAGAGAAAATGGCCACAAGTTGCACCAGGGAAGGTTTAGACTGGATATTAGGAAAAATTTTTTCACTGAAAGGGGTCTCAGGCACTGGCAGAGGCTGCCCAGGGAGGTGGTGGAGTCACCATCCCTGGAGGGGTTTAAAAGATGGGTTGATGAGCTTCTTAGGGACACGGTTTAGTAGTGGACAAGCACAGTTGGATTTGATGATCTCAAAGGTCTTTTCCAACCTGATGACCATGATTGTTTTATATTCTATGACTGTTCCAGTGCTGCTGTGTTCCTCTCCAGCAAGCGACAAAGTCCATTGATTAGCAAAGTGGCATCAGGCCCTCACTTTTATTTGAGGGAAAGCTGAAATTTGCCTGTGTCATCCACCTAAGGATTTACACGCTGCAGCATCACTAACAGCTGTAGATAGAAACACAAAATTTTGTATGGTATGAACATCATTATGTACCCTATGAGATGCAAAAGCCATGCTATACTAGAGGAAGATTGCCTCGTTCCTGAAAGAGTAAGAGACTGTGGCAGCGTAGAGCTAAAATTACTTGTGGCAATTTCTTATCCAAATTGAGATTTTTCCCTGGATTCCATGACCCAGCTGCATGCTTATTCCATCACTGCTGAAGGTGTTAACTGCACAGCATAACAGGCTGCCTTACAGAAATGCTGTTTATTTCCCAAAAGCTGAGTATACGATGAACAATGTACCGGGGCGGTGAGGTAGACTTTGCTACTGTGGAAAATTTGCTGAATCAATTTCTGCTGAGACAGATTTATGCATATAAATTGGTATATTAGTTTATTTGGGATCCTTTCTGGATTCACAGAGCCATAATAAGAGACAGAGGCTCTGGTTTATTTCAACAGTCGGGAATAATAACACTGGGTGCAATACTATGGTTGAATGTTTCTGTAGCAGCTACTTCTTTTTAATCAATTGTCCCCAAAACTTCACATGTAAGGAAGATGTGGGCTTGGGAGAGGATAAATAAAGAGTGTAGCCTCCCTACACATATATTGGAGACCTCTAAATCAATGACTGGTGAGAAATCCCATCCAAGTTGACTATGAAGCATGGGAAAAATCAATGGAATTTTAAATTCTGTAGACACTTGGGAAAACATAGAATCATAGAATCGTTTGGTTAGAAAAGACCTTTAAGATCATTGAGTCCAACCATACCTGTCCACTACTAAACCAGATCCCTGAGCATCTCTTCTGCCCATCTTTTAAACTCCTCCAGGGATGATGACTCCACCACCTCTCTGGGCAGCCTCTGCCAGTGCCTGAGAACCTCTTTGTGAAGAATTTTTCCCTAAATAGAAATTACATCCTCAAGGAAAGCCAAAGTGAAAATGGACATAGACTGTGCTATAAACAAAAGCTAAAGCCCTTGTGGAGCTGGTAACCAGTTTCTTGTTACCAGTTTCTTCATCTGAAAACCAGAGCCACGGGGTTTCCTATAACTATTTCATGGTTTTGCATTCTTAACTGGAGGCTTCTTGCAGAGACCTGATTTTCAGAGAGATGGACATCCAGACTTTTCTTTGTCTCCTTACAGAACACCCTCAAATTACTGGTCACTAAGCAGAAAAGATTGTTTATGTGTATTTAGTCTTTATACAGTTTTATGGAGTTACATGGATAAAAGCCTTCCTATATGTTGAAGGTGTTGCTACCTTTCTTCATAGACTGTCACTGGGGACACTCGTGCCAGGGAGTAAAATATTCCCACTAAATCTTTTGATTTTGTCAATAGAAAAGCCTGTGCATTTCACTTGTAATTGAATTCTTCCATCCCCAGATCCAAAGTACTTTTACCTCAGAGCTTTAACCCTGCCATCTCCTTGTTTTGATACTCTAGGAGCATCCCAGCAGCTCTGACAGGTGTGGGGGAGCATGGAGAGCACTGCCTGCCTGGGACTCGTGTATCCTTGGATCCAGGTACTTCTGTCGATTGCCAGTCATAGTTGTTGGGAGGTAAATTCAGGAAGCCTGCACTGTCTTCACCTTATTTTATAAGATACATATTTTAAAATGCATGGGATGGTGCTTTTCAAGAGATCCTGGCTATTCAGAAGAGCAGCAAATTTTGTCCTTTGAGTCTGGTTAAGTGGAAATAAAAACGGTGTTTGTTCAAAAGAAATGTAGGACATGAAAATATTCCTGTACCACATGACTTACAGTAATCTAATAATAAACCTTGCAGAAGATGTTAATATTGCAGGAATTTAATTTTGTTTATCCGGGGCAGAATATGCACTAATTGCCTATTTAATCATGTTTATAATTAAACTCGTTATAACAATGATTCACGCGTCAGCTTCTCTAATTACACAGGCAGGATAGTATTATTTCCTCCTTGCAGTTCTCCCATTTAGGCTGGAGATGCTTGGTGGCACCTGCAGGCTTATACTTCATATGAACTGGTGAGTGTGGACAGTGTGAAAACAGTTCTCCTGGCAGAAGGGCTTTGCTATGACCCATCCAACTATTTCTTTCTTTAATTGGACTCTGCTTATAGGCTTATTTAAAAAAAAAATAATGTAATTATTGTATTTACTTTCCCCCTTCCTTTCAAAATTTCAGCCTAATGATAAAGTGGTGCTGCATTTGCCCATTTGCCCGTGCAGTCTCCTGGGCACCAGCAGCACTCCAGCCAGGTACAACTGCATTTGACACAGCTCCTGACCTTGAACCGTTGCAGATGGGTCACAGAGCTGCCTCTTCTCTCTATGCAGAATGATTGGTTTGGGATTCAAACCACAGAAAGGGACAGGGGCTGAGGGCTGAGGATGTCTGAGTGTTGTCACTGACCTTTGTGAAGACCAAGGTGAGCTTTTGGCAGAGGGAATCACAATAGAGTCATGTTGGGGACAGCGGGATCTCGGTACTGAAGAGGCTCCAACATGAAATTTCTTCTTGTTAGATAGGATTACACGATTCCTATCAAATAGGAGCAGTTGGTCTGATTCTGGCTCTGCTTTCAAGCACTTGGCAAAGTGTACAGCATCATTATCCCCAATTTACAAACCAGGAGGTTAAGGTTGAGACAGGAAATACTCCTCATCCGGAATCAGACAATGAGATGGCATCAAAAACTAATTCTCTGAGATCCACCAAGTCCCTTGCTCACTGAGCCACACACTTCAAATAAGGATGTCTTTTTTTTGCCTCTCTTTTTTAATTTTTAAACAGATAAAATAATAAAGAGCCAGGCAATGCAATGGAGCTCATTCTCTCACTGAGCACTGAGAAGGTTCAGTTCAGTTCTTGCAAGAGAGAGGATAAAATTTCTGGGGATGTGTAGCATGTGCATATATAGCTACAGATACATAATTAGTGCTCCTGCAATATTGCACATCATAGTTAAATTCCTGCAAGATAAACTAGGAAGCCATATTTTCAGCAGCCTAACAATACTGTCATAAAAATTCACGGCAGCCTGAAAATATCTCAGCTCAGGGAGCTAATTACTTTAAAACTTCATTTTTTTTTCATGGAAAAACCTTGTTTTCCCCTTGAGGCAATGAGTTAGAAAGTGTATCTTTGTTTTAGTCTACACCTATCCCTATCCCTCATCTGCTGTAGCCGAAAAACAGCTCTGTTATTTAGTTAAAACAATTGCAGACAAATTGAATCTGTAATGAGGATCAATTACTATTGGTATCTTGGAATGTTTTTACATAGTTAAGTTATAGATTTTCCCAAGCAGGTCTGATGGAATTAGGAATTAGAGAGGAAGGTTTGAGTCATCACGTGAGGCTGCCTCAGTGCAGTGCAAAGCATGCTCTGAGTACCTTTTTCTCCACTGTCTGAAGACCTGGAGGTGTTCAAAGCCAGGTTGGATGAGGCTTTGAGCAACCTGATGCAGAAGAAGGTGTTCCAGCCCATGGCAGAGGGGATTGGAACTGAATGGGCTTTAAGGTCCCTTCCAACCTAAACCATTCTAGGACTCTATGACTTACAGAAGAGCTCCAACCCCCTCATGAAGATCTAAACCGTTGTCCTGGGGACTTGACCAGTCCATCAATCAATGCTCAAAAATGTTTTGATCTGTAAAACACATTTGTGTAATTCAGGTCTAGCAAAAGTAACTTCAAACTCAGCAAGGTCATGAATGAGACTTTCATAGCAAGACTGTGAGATATTTGTATCCATGCAATGCTGCTGCAGCTTTTTATTGCTTCATCTGAAATGCATCTAGGTGGGAACCCACTTGAAATTCTCCTTACCCAACTGTCTGAAGAAGTTTTTTCTCTAAGTTTGAATATTGGAGACCTCTATGGTTTTGGGTTTAGTTCGGAATATAGAAACGTAGAATCATCCGAGTTGGAAGGGACCCAGAAGGATCATGGAGTCCAACTCCCATCCCTACACAGGACACTCCCCACACTCACACTGTGTGACTGAGGGCAGTGTCCAGATGCTTCTGGAATGCTGCAGAGTGGGCTGTGACTGCTTCCCTGGGGAGCTGTTCCAGGGCTCCACCACCAGCTGGGGGAAGAACCTCTTCCCAACCCTCCAACCCAACCCTCCCCTGACACATCTTCCTGCCATAACATATCCTATGGACAACCAAATTAGCATTTTGAAAACATTATCATTTAATTAAACTGGAACATAACTCTAGAGTATCAATTAAAGGTTTTTTACTGTCAGTTTTTGATTAATCAATGTGACACTTGGATATTTTGTGCTATAAAAGCTGCCTGTGGCAGGATCCCGGGCTGTTAGATGTACAGAGGAGGATTGCTTCAAGAACAGCTCTCTGGGCCAGCAATAAAAGAACTCCATGAAGTTTGATTGCCATGAACTACCCCGTATCCTCTGAAGAAGAGTTGCCTTAAGGTTGTGACTCCTAGTGTGTTACTCAGATGTCACCCAGAGCCAAGCCCAGCAGCAGAGACCTGCCCACACCAGTGTTTGCACTGGTCAGTACTGGAGAACAGAAATCAGAGTGCTCGATGGGATGCTGTGCTGAAAGGTTTCCTTGTGGAGCCCCTTGAGAGGGGCCTCTAAAGGACACCAACTGCAGTGGGGTGCAGGGGGAGAAAGTCAGAAAGAGTTTCCTTACTTGAGTGTCTGAGATGTCAGAAATTTCCAGTCAAACCCTGGGTGAGTGCCGGGGTGCCACGATAACATCCTGACACTGTCTCAAGCCTGCTGTGGGAGCTCATGGGGACTCTGCTTGGGGACCAGGCACACAGGGCTCACTTTTGATAGCCCAGTGCTCCCCTGACCTGGGGTAACCATCAGCTCATTCATTAAGAAAATCTTCCCTGCAACAAAAGTCAGGGTTGATCACTTGTTCAGGAAATGAGCTCCTCTTTCAACGCACTGGAAAAAAAAAAGCACTGAGACTAAAATCAGAGCAGCAGGATGCAAGAGGTGGAATAGCATCCTCAAAATCACTCTCTCCTGTGAAACCAGCTGAACACAGCTACACACGCTGCATTTGCTGAGCCCCAGGCTTTGTTTATCTTGCGTTTGGCCCAACGAGGTATCAGAGCATCATTGCCACTCTGCTATCTAGTGGCTACTCTGGTAAAATGCACCCAGTGCTCCGCAGCCTGAAAGGAAGAAAATCCTGCCTTTCCCCTCCTCCTTTATCGTATAACTTGTTCAATTATATTGTCTTTTCTTCTCTCGATTCCTATCTACAATTATACCTCCCCAAAGCAGCTATTGTATAACCTGTGGGTCTTGGATTAAGTTCACTAGCCTAGTTGACCCTCAGCCTGACCTTCACTTAATTAAATACGGGATTAAGCCCAAGAAGTATGCAACTCAAATCTCAGGTTAAAGCCGAGGGAGTTCAGAGAGCTGGCAAGGAACTGACTGATGTTCATGAATGAGCTCACCTGGCCTTGTAGAACAGCATAAAGTGTGTGAGCAAGCCTGTTGCTTTAGAGAAGGCGATTGGCTTTAACTCTTTGGTGGCGAACCTTTCGCTCCCTGTGAAGGGAGTCGTGAAGAAGCTCTGTCAAAAAGGATGGGAAGAGTTCACTCCTCCCTCAGCAGCAGCCTGTGCTTCATCCTGGTAACGGTGGGGAAGACAAAGTCTCCTCAACAGTTTTGAGAGAAGTTCAATGTCAGAGACGCTGGTAGTGGTCTGAGTGTCACCCCAGTAACCTTGGGGGTGGTGTGTGTAGAAATATTCATAGGATCATAGAATTTTTAAGGTTGAAAAAGACCTCTCAGCTCATCCAGTCCAACCCTCAGCCCAACCCCACAGTAGGCACATGTTAAACCATGTCCCAAAATGCCACAGTCACACGTTTTTTGAACCCCTTCGGGGATGGAGACTCCCCACTGCCCTGGGCAGCCTCTGCCAGGGCTTCACCACTCTGTCGGTAAAGAAATGTTTCCTAATATCCAACCTAAACCTCCCCAGGTGCAGCCTGAGGCCTTTTGCTCTTGTCCTATTGCTTGAGACCAGCACCCACCTGGCTCCAACCTCCTTTCAGGGAGTTGTAGAGAACAATGAGGTCTCCCCTCAGTCTCCTTTTCTCCAGGCTAAACAACCCCAGGTCCCTCAGCCGCTCCTCACACAGTGTTACTCAGCACATTGTTTTCTCCTCCAGTTTGCTGCTGCCAGGTCTCAGGATCAGGCACAGCAGGTTATCAGCATTTCTTTGAAGCTCACATGGGAGGATGTATTATCATTTTTGATGTCAGAAACACAGAGCAGTTAAAGCTAAAATAAGTCATAAATCAGCATAAGAAGGCACCTAATTATAAAAATGAGGTATATGAAACACTTCTATAACAAAGAAAATGAGTGTTCTTTTCAAAAAAATAATAATTATAAAGTTATTTATGTTTTACCTTGGAAAGAGAGCATTCATATTTAACTGAAATTAAGCAGAAGCCCCAGAATGAGAATCTTGCCAGGACTCCCTGCATTTGTTTCTGAGCCATGCACCATCCTGTGTCATCTCGGGCTGTGTGAGGATGCAGTAAGTTGTTACAGTTGTGGGTGCAGTGCCTCACGCTCAGTGCAGCTGCCCTTTTCTAGAGCAGTTTGGGTGCATATTCCTCAGAGCTGCCTTCCGGAACGTGAGTTACCAGAATCAGTAGCTATTTCAATATCTGTGTATTAAAAGGATGAGAAACAACACAATACTGGGCCAAATGTGGTAAAAATGGAAGAAGAAAATGGGCCAACCCTGATTTCCAGGTCTCCTAATTTGAGGCATTTTCAAACTGCCTGTTAATCTTCACAGATCAAATCTATACCCTCATACATAACGGGGATGGTACGGAAGTCACACACTGTGTGTTTCCTGCCATGGCTGGCCATAAATGGAAATTTTGAAGAAGAACATCCCATTATTTCTGTTAAGGGACTTTTTTAGAGTAGGTTGTATGTGATGTCAAATTTAATTGAGCTTTAACGCATGTGCAGGAAATCCTGCTTTGTTCCAATTGTCACGGCACAGGGATGAAATCTGGGAACTCTAAAGACATGAGGTCCCAGCCTGTAAAAACTTTTGAGTTAAGCAGGTGGGTAGTTGTTATTGAAAAGTGAATGTGTGCTTAAACATTTCATACCTTGCATGACTAGAAGTCTCTCTTTAGGAGTTGGAGTTGGTGATCATTTTGGGTCCCTTCCAGCTCGGGTGATTCTATGATTCTCTCTACTCACTACCCTAAATGGAAATGAAAGCCCAAAATCTCCAAACTGGCAAGAAGATGTTCCAGGAGAGGGTTGGGTTGGACATTAGGAAAAGATTCTTCACCCGAAGGGGAGTGGAGCTCTGGAACAGCTCCCCAGGGAAGCAGTCACAGCCTGACAATATTTCAGAATCATTTGGACACACGGTGTGAGTGTTGGGGTGTCCTGTGCAGGGACAGGAGTTGGGCTCGATGGTCCTTGTGGGTCCTTTCCAACTCAGGAAGTCCTGCGATTCAAAAATCAGAGGGGTATTTGATAGAAACACGTTTATTGTGCATTGTCCAGTACTTGGCTGCAGAGTCACAGAGTTGGGACCAACTTACTTTCCACTTCTGTTTTTTTCCCCCCAAGACACTGTGAGACAAACGCTGAGCTTGTCAATTACAAATGCCCTGAAAAATCGTTCCACAATCTCCTCACTCATGAGCCAAACCCACAGGCACAAGTCCCCAGGTAGTCTGCAGCATCCCTGAAGAAGACTCAGTGAACACGCTGGGCAGTGTAAGAGTGATCACAGACACATTATTCAGAGTGTCTTGTATCATCTCCACACTGTGTATTGACATTTGCTTGACGCTGTCAGCTTTGAAAATGTCAGGTCACACTGGGTAAAATGAAGAGTGGTACCAGGAAAACGACGTAATCTGACAGAGTCAGGGACTGAGCTCTTGGGAAGCCCACAGGAGAACTCTCAGCCTGAACTTGGGCAGGTAATTAGCATTCGAGTACTTCAGGCTTTTAAATCCATTGCATTAGTTGAAGAGCATTTGTCTAAGATGTCCATTACTGGTGAGAAAGGGTTCATTTGTTTTTAAAATCTGCTTGAAATCTAATGGGCTACCGAATCTCCCCAAACTCCATTTGACAGTATTATTTTTCCAGCTTAATTTTTCTAAGAACAAAGGAGCTTGACACCCCGTACGATGTGGAATAAAAACTTTGAAAATGAATCAAAAGCAACCCCGTGACTAATACATTCACTATGTGAAGGAGCAATGGCTTAGTGGATCTGCTATTTCATAGGCAAAAATGCAGAGATTGCCTCTTTTGTCAGTTCATAGATAAAATCCTATTCTTTGTAATCCCTGAAGAAACAAATCAAATAAGCTCTGGCTGAGCTAACCATTTTCAATCCATCAAAGCAATCAAATTCTGTTTACCTGAATCAGAATGATTTCTAAAATGTTATTAAAAAGTAAAATGGAGTTTAACTATTCCAAAAAACTGAAAATGATGTGCAAACACAAAAGGGATAAGATTTCAGTAATTATGTAGACACAAAGTCAGTGCCATCATTTGTACCACAATACAATGTAGCTATGGCATATAAAGATAAAGCTTCCTTTGTCTAACATTACTGCTGCAAGTGATGCATAAACATAATTAATGTAAGAAGTCTTCAAAGGGCCGAATATTCATTTAGTCAGTTAGTTTTATTGCTTTTTCAAGCAAACAAAGGTTTTACAATTTAATAAACCAATTAGCTGATTATATATTTCACCCAAAATATTTGTATATCACACATTACTATCATTTTGCCAATCGCCGTCGTTTTTCACGAAGCAGGGCCAGCGCTTGGTACCACAGTTAAAGGGTTGCATTTAATATTCAGGTAGTTTGCCCATTATTTTTGGAGTGAATGCCATAAGAGACTTGTCCCTGACTACATTCCCTAAATACAGCAGCAGGTTCATCCAAATCCCAGTAACTTTGAAATGAAATCATAACGTTGCTCCTCTTCTCGAAGTGAATAATTCTGAAATTTTAAACCAAGAATTAGGTCACCTTCAGGACAGGACTCAGTGTGTTTTCTCACTCCTGCTTTCCACCTGGGGCAGAGGATCTGGGGGATGCACAGCACGGCAGTGCATTCCAGCAGAGGGACTGGCTCACTGACGGAGCTTTCCTTTGGAAACATTGCAGCATGTGGAAAAATACACCTTGGGAAAATTCTTGCCAAGAGTCACATCTTAGGGACCAATCCAAGTCTGATGCGGTTTATTTAGTACAGCCTAAACAAAAACCTGCATGGAGAAAACAAAACCAAACAAAATCCTAGTGCAAGGCTTTGATCTGGGGTTTTTTTTTTAAGTATACATTCAAGAGCCTTCGTAGCTGGATTTTGCATTCATTCTACAATTGCAAAATAGTCTTGCTTTTTCAGTTGCCAAGGTCCAATACCCTCAGTGAATATTGCTGTTGCACTGCTGTGCCTGTCAAAATACAGTTCTACAGTTGTCACAGCTATGACACAAAGATTATGTCCTCCCTCAGTTTGAAACAAAACCCCAATTGCTGTTTATTTAGTTGCATAATGAGGGTCAGTGTATGCCAGCAGTGAGGCTGAAAGTGG
The DNA here is from genome assembly GCA_033556795.1 of Tapera naevia. NCBI lineage: Eukaryota > Metazoa > Chordata > Aves > Cuculiformes > Neomorphidae > Tapera > Tapera naevia. The sequence continues at coordinate 344,274 of JAUMJJ010000409.1, read as the reverse complement.
GAGCTCAGTTGGGGTTGTTCAGCCTGGAGAAGAGAAGGCTCTGGGCAGACCTTAGAGCAGCCTCCCAGTACTGAAAGTGGCTCCAGGAAAGGTGGGGAGGGGCTCTTGATCAGGGAGTGCAGGGATAGGATGAGAGGGAAGGGTTTTGAGCTGAAAGAGGAGAGATTGAGATGAGATCTTAGGAAGAAATGTTTTCTTGTGAGGGTGGGGAGGCCCTGGCCCAGGTTGCCCAGAGCAGTGGTGGCTGCCCCATCCCTGGAGGTGTTCAAGGCCAGGTTGGATGGGGCTTGGAGCCCCCTGATCCAGTGGGAGGTGTCCCTGCCCATGGCAGGGGTGGAACTGGGTGGACTTTGATTTTCCTTCCAATCCAAACCATTCTGTGATTCTACAATTCTATGACAGGAGACACAAGGACACAAACCTGTGCTGCCCACACTGTGGGTCTCAGGCATTTCTGCCTAACTTCGTCACATCATCCCATAGAGAGGGGAAAGGCAGAAGGCTTTAAAGCCAAACCTATCTAAGCCCTAAAATCAACTCTGCCTGGAACCCTCGTTGCCTTTGTGATTGAAGGGTATGAATGGCCATAGCCAACTCGGGGTTTAGCTCTAACATAACAAAGCTGCATTTATACCTCTGAAAAATGTGTGACCCTTTTTATTTAGGAACATGTACTTTGGCAGAAAAAGAAAAATCACATTCTCTCTATCTTCCTCCTTGTATGTGTGTTATTTTTTAATAATATAAATACTGTTTCTGCAATTATTGGCATTAAGAGTACAGAATAGTTACCTCCAGAAAAAAAACCCCACAGGTCTTTGTGCTTTGTCTTTACAACCAATAGTCTTTTACCTCTCACTTTCCCATGTATGCAAGGAGCACACCTGCACAGATAAATATTAAGTAATGAAGGAATACACCAAAATGTGCAGTGCTGTCCCTCTCATGTACACATGCACAACCACACACACACGCACTACTCAGAACATTAAAGAAAGCTGTTAAACTAATCTGGTGCATCTAAATGGGCAATATATATTGAATCCATGCTCCATTGATCATAATTATTGCGGTGCCCTTTATCAAGTAACCATCTTAAACCATTATTTAGAGATCATTTTGCTTTCCATTACTGTCCCTGTATTGCAGAATTCGCTAGGAACTGGCAGCTGTGTGATAGAGGGGTGTGCAGTTGTATTAGGCTGGAATCTGCTCGTGTTATCCAACAATGTTTCTAAAATGAGAGACTTAGCACAATATTCACACAACTTTTGGACTTCATTCTGGAGTGACGAGTCATTCTCATAAGCTTTGTTTTCCACAGAGCTCCTTCCCTCCTTGGATTCCTTTCATATTCTTAAAATTAACTGTTTTTTATGTGAAAGTGCAACCTGTATATAGTGAAAAATATCTGAGATGTGACTGAGATGGCTACACTGCTACTCTCATGAGTTATTAACCTTCACAAAATCTTTATTAACCTTTGGGGTGTGTGAAAGAGGGAAAGGAAAGTGTTTTGTTCACAGCTGGCCCTCTTATTAAGTTATGCATCACACAAACAGCACGATAGCTGCACAAAACTCAGTGTACAAACATCTGGAGCTGAACTGAAAGTAACGCATGCTCACAAGTACTTGGAGAACACCTGGCTTGTAAGAAGATTAGAGGAGCACAGTGAGAAAGAGGGAAACATGGTTCTTAATGAGACCGGCAGCATTTTAGACTGAATCCCTATCCCAAGCCTCTCAAAGTAACACACGTGGCACGCACTGCATGCTGTGATATTAGTAGATGTATCAGGAACACAGGTGTTTAAGCTGATATTTGCCAGTTTAACCAGGTGGTAAGGAGATTTTAATGTCATCTAAAAGTAAGAGGATGGAAAAACATAAGTTTCAGACACTCATCAGCAGCATTAGACTGTGAAATGATACTAAATGTTGGATATAACTAAATCAGCATTAATCTGCTGACTTATAGCTGGGTGCTCAGCATATTAAAAGTTCACTTCAACTGTTGATCAGATTTTGTCCAAGGCCTCGAGACTGAAATGCAGGAGTCCCTGTGAACAGCCTTGATACTGGAGAGCCCTCTGTGTATCACATCCTAAGTGACCTCTGGAAAAAAAATCACATAACCTTTCATAGCTTTTTCTTTTCCTATCTGTGAAATGAAGATAATAACGCTCCCTAATCTCAGAAGTTGTGAGGCTTTAATTGATTATTAGCATTTGTATAATCATTTTGAACTCAAGAGAATGCATATGCAGTGCATATGTAATGTAACAGGTAAACATCTTGCTTAGCCGTGGAGACAGTCGGCAAATCTTATCTCATTGGGGCTTAAGGTCAAAGGCAGAGAGAAGGCACCTGAATCTGATAAAGGTTTAAGTGTCACAGGAGAACTACTTATGTGCTGAAGAAGTCACCTGTATTGCTTTCCCCTTGGCTCTAATCTGCTCTCAGATGCTGTGTCTGCTACTATCAGGCTGAAAATCTATATCTTTCTCCATGCCTGAGGAAGAGAGCTTATTGACTGAAATTGGACAGGCAAGCCAAGTGAGAAAATGCTTGGTGACTTCAGAGGCAAGAGCAGCTGTAAGTTTCCATATTTCTTGTCTTTGTAAAACCTCTTCTAGATTCCTTAGCTCATTAGGAGTCCAATCAGTGGTGGAAGAAAGAGACCAATTTGACTGGCTGAGCTCTAAAGTTCTTCAGAGAGCAGGTGAGCTGCTTCAGTGTTCAGACTGCTCATAGATAGAGATATGCAACCAAATTGCCAATATGATTTCAAAGTTTCATTACTTTCCAGCTACACTGGGTGGATGTTACACAGTAATGTCATAACTGGGAGCAGGACAAAGTACCTTCTGTTTGTGTAAGACAGTAACAGAAGTTTTTTTGTACTAACAGAATAGTTTTCAGCATGGGATGCTCTGAAACTGAGAGACATCCTGAGATCTGAAAAGCTTTGGCTGGGGAAGTCAGTAGAGCAACCCCTAAGGACTTAGCAATGCTAAGGGTCAGATGTGGTTGACAGTTTAGGTCAAGCAGAACAGAGTTCATGCCAGTTCAAGTCTCACATAAGTTTGGTCATTGCCTTCACGTTCTTTGTTTTTAGCTCTATCTGAAATTGCACTGTATATAAATACTTCTCAGCTGCTGTAGACTGGGAAGTACCAACCACTCGTTAGCAGACTGTACAGGAAAAAAGAGGAAACATAGGACATTCAGAATGAACTGTTACCTGTGTGAGATGTAGAAAACTGATGTTTGCTGTCTCCTGAGCAAGCATAAAGACCAGTGCTCACAGACATGGAAGAGTAACTTGATAGGTCGTTCTCTGTTACGCTGCCCAGCTTGCATGGCTTTGAGAACAGGGCTTTGCATTTGTCACATCATGAAGTTCAATGCATTCCACAATATTTCCTCCACAGGGACTGTGTGTGCAGCATCTCTGTCTTTTTAGAGCAAAATAGGTCTTCCCCTGTGATGTTATATCTGTTTGGTGACTCCCCTTCCCTTCTACTGCTTGAAGAGGAACATATAACACAGTGGCTGCCTCGCATATTCCCCTAACATAGAGTCACTTTTCAGTCTCTTTCATGTGGGTAGACCAGTCCATGCTCTCTCTTTCTTTACTCACCAATGTCATTGGAAGCAGGCTTGAGAAGTTGCAATGTCTGCAATAGTTCATTAGTAGCTGAAAAAAGTGGTAAAGCTGTCAAATCATATATTAAACAGGTGGTGAGAGCGTCAAATCATATTTTTGCACCTCACTACCAAGGAATATTAAGAGAACTCTCCACTTACCCACTCATTTTCTCCCTGATGATTGCAGGTTTTCTAGTTCTGACTTGAAGAGTTTTACAATGGCTGAATTAAGTCGTATGACTTACACCTCCAGATGGTGCATGAGTTAACACCAACCCACTTCTTCTGCAAATTTTGCTGACAGTGTATGATTTAGAGGGATATTTTGTGTAAACTGTCATTTTTCTCCCTATAATGATGGATGCTGAGCCAGGAAACAGAGTTAATGGAAGGGTTTGTGCCTCCCTAGGTTAGTTTAAGCCATGCTGATTTTCCATTTTCTATTGGCTGTTACGTAATGTAGTTCCCATTTCTGCAGTTCAAAACCTTTCTAGTTAATTTGAAGTTAATTGTCTCTAACAGTGCAAAAAAAGATGTTTGCCTTTCTTCTTCTATCCTTTAGAAAGATAATGCCCTTGAAAATAACAAGGAGATGGAAAAGGCAAACCTAGCTCTACCCTGTGGTGAATCTGCTGCTTGTTTCTCCAGGAGCACAGCTGTCATTGTCCAGTGTGGCTTTGACTTGGCTAATTTTTGGCTAAACTCGTGCAGTCAGACTCCCAAATTCCACGCACAAACCCCTTCCCCTTAGGGGAAGGGAGAGGAAAATGAGAGGAAGGAGGCTTGAGGGTTGGAAAGTAAAGCTAAAGCTCTAACAAAATTATGATAATGGTAGTAATAGTGATTAAAATAATGAGAAAGTAATGAAAATATGTACAAATAGCCACTGCACGTGGTTCTTTTTTATTTTGACCAAGCTTTTGATACTATATCTCACAGTATCCTTCAGGATAAAATGTCCAGCACACAACTGGACAAGTCCAAAGTACAACGGGTGAACAATTGGTCAATGGGCTGGGCTCAAAGACTTGTAGTAAATGGGGTTAATTCAAGCTTGTGGGATTCCCCTGGGCTCAACTTTAGGGCTGATTCTCTTTAATGTTTTAATAAATAGTCTATATGCAGGAATAATTAAGTTTCCTGATGATACTAAACTAGGAGGAGCTGTGGACTCCCTCCAGGGTAGAGAGGCCTTACAGAGAGACCTGAATAAACTAGAGAGCTGGGCAATCAGCAACCATATGAAGTTTTCTAAGAGCAAGTGCCACGTTTTCCACCTGGGATGGAGTATTTCTGGTTATACACACACGTGGAGGGATGAGAAACCAAACAGCCCTGCAAAAAAAAAAGGGTTGGGGTTTTGAGTTGATGGTAAGTTCAACGTGAGTCAATAGTGTGTCCTGGCAGCCAAAAGGGCCTGGGGTACATCAAGCACTGCATAGCTACCTGGTGAAAGGAGGTGATTGTCCAACTCTACACTGATGCGATTCCACCTCAAGTACTGTGGGCAGTTTGGGGCATCCCAGTAGGACATCAGACTGTTAGAGAGTGTCCAGAGGAGGGTGACCAAGATGGTCTTGAGAGCCAAGACTTGTGAGAAGCAGCTGAGGTCGTTTGGTTTGTTCATCTTGGAGAAAAAAAGGCTGCGGGACCTCATAACAGCCTGTGCTTTCCTCAGAGGGGGCAGTGGAGGGGAAGGTGCTGATCTCCTCTCTCTGGAGACCAGTAACAGGACACAAGGAAATGGGATGAAGCTGTGTCAGGGAGAGCTGAGATTGGTTATTAGGAAAAGACTTGTCACTGAGAAGGGTGGTTGGTCATTGGAAGAGGCTCCTCAGGGAAATGCTCATGGCACCAAGCCTGTTGGAGTTCAAGAAGCATCTGAATGATGATCTTAATCATATGGCTTAGTTGTAGGTAGTCCTGTGAGAAGCAGAGTGTTGGACCTGATCCTCGTGGGTTCCTTCAAACTTGATTCTACAAGAACTGCTTTCCAAGCAAAACTACACTTCCTTTACCAGTCTTTCCTGTTTTCTCAAGCACTCTTTGGAGGCCTTGCTCGTAGTTACATCCAGGTGCCCTTCGTTTATAAAAACATCACATCCATAAGTGTAAAATATAAGGTTGTTTGTGAACCCCTGTCTCAACTCCTTAACCACTCCACAAAAACAGAATAATCAGAGCATTTATGCAGAGGGGCAGGGGGGAATCTGAAAACTAATTATGTGAACTTTGTAAATATAACTCAAGAAGTACCCTATGTTCTGAGCAGCCAACCTTGGCTCTGTTTCTTTAATCTTCCTTGAGCTTAATAATAAAATTCAAATTAAAGCCCTGATTCTGCCCCAAAATTGGTGTTTGCAGATTGCTGTTTATCAGGTTACATCAGCTACTGCTCTCCTGTGCCACGCAGCAGATTCTACAAGGTGTAGTGCTGATGGAAGGGAACAGCCCCTTGAGGCTCAGCTCCTGTGAGTCATTAGAGAAAGATTTATTTCTCCTTCACTTACACAACAAAGAGGTTCCCCAAGTGCAATTTTAAAAGTGTTTGCATTGAATGTGTTGACTAAGTTTGATTCAATAATTGAAGTCACGTAATTAACACCATTAGGAATGATTAAAGATGAAAACAATGTTTCCTCAAGTGGAGTTACATATACAAGTTAAAAATAAAGGAATGTAATCAATATCACAGGTAAAGCAAAGTGGAAAGCCAAAGTAGCTGTGTGCTTTCCAGCAAATACATAGCTTGTGTTTTTAAATTCTTCTCCAAAGCTTAGCTGTTTCTTCTCTCAGAGTATAAGTCAATTATGCTGTAGCACAAAAAGAAATCTGCAGTATTTTACTGTCATTGTTGGTAATTTGTCCCTTAGGGTGTTAGCATTCATACATAATTGCATATTGTCTCTCCCTGTAACATTTTCTACTTTCTTTCTCTGTTAGAACAACATAAGAATTATTGCATCCATGGGTTTTAGCAAATTATCCAGCTAACTTGATTTACATTCTATTCACAAACAGAATTACAGAAGGGAAAAATACATCGGCTTTGTATTTTTTTCCTGAGCTATCTTTTTGGCCCTGAAAGATTAGAGTTTGTTTTCTTCGTTTGTGTGTGCAAGCTTTCTTTAAAATATAAAGAAAATAAGGAAACACAATTGGTTATAATGATACTGGGATCACTGTGAGAATCTCTTGTGAAAGACTACAGACAATTGTGTTGTAGCTTGTGTCAGAAATCCTTACAATTCATAAAAGCAATAGCCCAAAGTTCTCATTATAGAGGTAAAGTCTGTGTCTTGACTTATTTAAGATTTTTGAATACTAGAGAGGGTGTTACCATGCAAAATTCCCATCCTCTTACAAAGGGATACTCTATTGAGTGTGCAGTCCTGAGTTTTGGCAGATTTCTCATCTGAACAAAATTCAGGACTCTCAGAGCAGCCATAAATGTCTTCAGGGCTGCTGGATCATAATTCAGGAGGCTCCTTGGTTCCCCCAGTGTCTAGAGGTGACCTGCAGTCAGCGTAAGCTACAAGTAAGACATTTGTCTGAATGAAATCTGCTGAGGATACTGAGATTATTCAGGATAGTAAAGATGCAGATTGATTGGGAAAAGCTGCAGAAGGACTTTATCAATAGGAAAAGAAAACAGTTGTTGAAATTCAGTGTAGGTAAATGCAATGTGATGAAAATAGAAAAGCACTTAATTTTGCATATACCTAAATGAAATCCTTGTTGTCTGCAAGGATGAAGAACAGTGTTAGGATTATAATGAGTGGTTTAGTGCAAATATCAACTTAATGCCAAACCAGAGTCAAAATGAATAGAAAGCTGGATATTATGAGGGAAGAAATAGAGAACAATACAGGAAATAGAATCATGCAGATTTATGAATTCTACAAATCTTGAGAATTGCATAAAGCAAAAGTCTCTTTATGTCAAGGGACATGTGCAGACCTGGAGAAGGCACGAGAGAGGTGATGTGGACGATCACAGCTTTGCAGTGCTTTCCACCTGAAGAGATGGCAAGTTCATCTTGGAGGGGCTGCTTTGATGTGTGACTCTGAGGGGCCACGAGTTGGAAGAACACCTGGAAATCCCAGAGGACAGAGCGAACACCAGCTGCTGAGGCAGAGTGGGTGGAGAGCCATTTGGCACCATTGTTGCTGCTGAACTGACAGGCAGGAAAAAGAGGAGCCTGGCTGTAATTAACAAAGCAGCTTAACTACTAATACCTTGGTAATGTCCCTCATATTTTAGATGAAAGGCTCAATTGGTAATTTAAAAGGAGAACAAACACACTGAAAGGATGGCTACTGTGAGAGAAAGGGGTTGATGAGAACAGCAGTTTATCCAAACCAATAAGTTTTTCTGGGTGTGCTCACCAGAATGATCTGTGGGTGCTGGGAACCACTTTGGCAACTGCCTTTCACAGCTAAAGCAGGTGAACTGGTTTCATGCAAGCCTTGCAGAGCAGCTCCCAGAGCAGCTCAGACAGTATTTTACCATTCTGGAACAACCAGGAAACAGAAAATGCACAAAAATCCCCATTAAAAACCTCTTTGAAGGACTTCCAGAGTATACATCTGTGTCAATCAGATAAATCAATAAGAGGGTACAGATCTTTTCTGTGGAAAAAGGGGAAAAAATTGAGCACATTTTCAGCTGGGAATTTTATTGGTGGGGAAAAAAATGTTTTTGCCAAATGGAAACCTTCTAAATCTCAAAGCAGGAGTTCCAATCCCCCTGCCATGGGCAGGGACACCTCCCACTGGGTCAGGGGGCTCAAAGCCTCATCCAACCTGGCCTTGAACACCTCCAGGGATGGGGCAGCCACCACTGCTCTGGGAAACCTGGGCCAGGGCCTCCCCACCCTCAGAGGATAACATTTCTTCCCAATATCCAATCTATATCAGCCATAGATCCCAGGTTGCTTCCTCACTCTGAGCTCCATTGATATCACTGCATGCAACTTAACCTTTCTTGCAGCAAAGGTACTGACAGCTCCGTGGAACCTGATCGAGTTGGATGAAGCAAAGGTGATGATTACGAGCTGATGATGTGATACATTTATTGGTTATCATTCTTTGAGCACAATAACACTAGGGAATATCCCTCCACGAAGAATTGCTTTATAGGTAGGTAAACCAGTGGTTTCATCCATCACAGATAGCTTTTGGGGGCAATGTGTTGATCTTCTAATAACTCTACATAATAACTTCTAATAACTGTGCATCTCGCCTCATGCTTGCTTTTGGCTGACAAAACTAAGCCACGTTGCAATAGGCAAACCAGAAAACTGTTTTCTGGGTTATAAAGGCAACTAGATAATCCCTTCCCAGATATTCATCTGGTAATATGAGGGAGGAGGAAAGGGGGGGTATTTTTGCTTCTGTTTTGGACTCCAGATAATGAATTCTCCAGCATTCCTGTTCTGTCTGATAGAGTTCCTCCTCTCGTGGCTTGGTGGCTCTTTGTATTCATTGCCCATGCAGCATGGGCTGTGTTTGCTTTGCTCTCCTCCTCCTCTTCCACCTCTCATGAATAACAAAACCATAGGAACAGGCTGAATGTATCTGGAATAATTCAGGTAGCAGATGAACTTGGAGTGTTGACTTTTTCACCCTCACAGATATTGTCCATTTACTTTCTTCTTATATCCCTGCTCTAATTTGTACAAAGCTACTTGTGATTAGCTGGCATTTACAAACAGGTATTGATTTTTTTATTAATTTATAAAGACTTCAAACAAATAGTGGTAGTCAATTCTAGCAATAATCCCCCAGGAGGGGAGGAAAGATACAGGCAAAACAGCATAATCTATAGGCAGTGCACAGTGCATTAAGGGGGTAAGAGTTCAGATGTCTGTATGTACTTTCATGATGTTCCTTTGAGTACTTATTGAAACCAGTAAAAACAGACTTCAAGAGAATATTTCCAGCAAAATACCATTTTTTTAAAATTTAAATAAATAATAAATACTTTAAAATTATCCCAGAGTCATATGAAAAGCAGCACAGTTATTCCTTAAATACGCAGTGGCATGTGTCAAAGGATTGCTTCCTGAATGAAGCATCTTTTGAGAAAATCCCATTGAACTCCAAACACCAGAGGAAGGAACAGAACATTTAATGGAGTATCCTAGCTCAGAAGAAAGGAGGGTGCCTGCTGGGTGCCCTAGCTTTATTCAAGGCAGAGGTGAGCACACACCAGAGTGGAGTTCACTGCATCATAGAGTAATTGAGGTGCTGAACAGTTTCTGATAGAAACACATAGTGTGTGGCTAGGCAGGAAACATCTACAGAAGAACAGTGGCAGCAATATATATGGGTTTTTATAGAACACTTTGCTTTACACCAGAGGTATGGCAAGATTTCTTTCTCCACAGGTGTCAAGTATTTCTTCTTTCTGCTAAGCATTCTCTACAGCAGAGAGGTGGTCCCTCAGCCTGGACAGTTGTTTTCCAGGTAACCCAAAGTATTGAAATGAATTGTTTGATTGAATGAATGTTCAGAATATTCTGTTTTCTTTTTGAGTAGCAGTAGGAAATGTTTCAAGCAGCTATGTGTTTCAAATATACTGGTGATACTGTAGCCTGAGTGCTCACTGGAGACCTCACAGTAAGCTTCTGCCTTCCAGTACTTAAAGGGGCCCTACAGGAAAGCTGGGGAGGGGCTCTTTATCAGGGAGTAAAAGGACAGGACAAGGGGGAGCAGTTTTCAGCTGAAAGAGGGGAGATTTAGTTGAGTTCTTAGGAAGAAATGTTTTGCTGTGACGGTGGGGAGGCCCTGGCCCAGGTTGCCCAGAGCAGTGGTGGCTGCCCCATCCCTGGAGGTGTTCAAGGCCAGGTTGGATGGGGCTTGGAGCCCCCTGATCCAGTGGGAGGTGTCCCTGCCCATAGCAGGGGAGTGGAACTGGGTGGGCTTTAAGGTCCCTTCCAATCCAAACCATTCTATAATTATGACTTGAATGAAGGATCATCCCATGCTTCTCTAAGAGACTGACTGCATGGGGGATCTTTCAGTGCAGCAGCCCTGGGATGAGATAGGGGAAAATACCTGTTATTCATAGCCCCTGCCTGCTGCACTTGTAGGAAGGGTTGATAAGTTAAGTGCAGTGATAAAAAGTAGGGCTGTCTCGTGCAATGAAATGCCCCATGAATACAGGAGCAGAACACTTACAAATGATTGCCAGAATCAACTAAATGAAATAAAATCACCATCACATAGCCTTCAATAACGTGTTAGGGAATGTTATTAGCCAGTGTCCAACAGACCTGTGGTATTTAGAATCTTCTGGCATTTCAGTGACCTTTTACAAGCCATATTGCATTGAACAATTAATTTATTTCATGACCATGCCATTGTATCTAAGGAAAAAAAAAGGCAAACCCAGGTGTCCTGATCCAAGTCCTGTATTGCATTTCAAAACCCATTGAGTGGAAGCTAATTTCAACAATTTGCATGAGAGCCTTCTGCTATCACTTCTATCATAGTATCAGTGTCAGCTCAATTTTCAGAGCAGCTGTAGCTCAAACACTGACCTGCTGCCTTATTACAGTAGTGTAATGAAGTGCAATGGGCTAGTAATTATTCTACATTACTGTAGATCAAGTAACATGCAGCCCTCAGTTATCACAATGGAATCCCAGTTCTTGCTCAAAATGAGAAAACTGGCCATGAAGTTGATTTAAGGGTGTCATCAAAAATTGCTTTCAGAGCCTGAAAATGTACTGCTTATTTCCCAGATAACATCTGACATTGCTGTGCAAATGTCCCAGAGTCACCGCATACTTGAATAAACCAGTTTCAAATAACGAAATGAGGAGTTGTAGCTGAGAGGCAGGAGTAAAACGAGAGGGGATGTTCTTAAAATGTCTAATAATCAGTTGCATTAAGCAAATTATTTCAATGTCTGCTTTCTGACCCCATCTGTGAAACATCCTAACAACTTATTCGGGAAGTGGTGTGGATTTTTTCCTGTTGTTGCACAGGAAATATTGAGCATTATGGATTTGACTTGAAAGCGTGGCTCGCTACCTGCCTGCAGAGTAATGACCTCAGCCTGTCCAGATCATATTTCTTCTAAAGAATGAGCCAAGATTGTCATCAACCATACATTAAGATCTACTTCTTCCCCAACTCTCTTGATGCAACTGTCTCAAAACCTGCATTTAACCCTATCTCTTGAAGGCAACAAAACAGCTCAAGATGCTGTGAGGGCCAAAATGCTTCACAGTAATCAGGTTTTGTCACTTGTTCCTTCCACTCCAAGGCAATGTGTCAGTAACACAGAGCTCCTTATAAGAAATCTGCATTTTTCTGGGTCAAGAAGGGGCAGGCAGTGTAGTGTAGTGGGCTGTACACTTTCATTTTTTCCCATTTTTTCTTAGCTAGTTGTTATGAGTAGTCACTTAAAATTGTGTTGCAGCTGATAGAGGTCATTATTTCCCTTTTTTTAAGCAAATTTTTAAAGAAATCTCTTCCCACATCATCATCTGGCATGAAATTTTAGCTCTTCCTTACCAGAGGTAACAGGATATTAAAATGTATGGAACAAGCAGACTGGAAAGTTTAACTGTCAAAAACAGTAACACTGCGTTGGGGGGGAAATCAAATTAAGTTCTGAAAAGGTAAAATAATCCCTGCAGAGCAATTTGTAAGAACCTGGGTGGGGTTTTTTTTTCCCAGAATGAGGAGAAAGGGAATGTGGCTTAGATTTTCCCTTTCAGCCCACCCAGAATTCACACATAGTAATTCACTGCAGGTAAGATGCGTGGGGATGCGCAGACTGCCTGGATGAATACGCACTCCCAGAAGCAGGAGGTTAATCCATCCTTGGGACAGAAGGAGGGGCAGCTGGCATGGAGGGGAGGGACAGGGTTTAGGGGAAGGTTCAACAAAGCAGAAAATTCAGCAGCAAGTGTAGGTGGGAATGTATCAGAAAAATGGCTTTGTCTTTTGACTACAGAAAATGGGCAGAAAGAGTTGATTTTCAGCATAACAGCAATGGATCACCTTTAGGTAGGAGTTTCAGAGGGCCTTTAGGGGTTTTTATCAGTGCTCTTTTTCAAGGGATTATAAAACCTTGAACTCCTGGACTTCTATCCCAGCATTATCCTTCCCTGATCCAACTCATCTCCTACTCACAGGTCAAGGAAACAATGAAGAGAAGGCAGCCACAGGGCTGAGCTCAATGGGTAATTGTCTCTCAGGACAGTCTTTAAAGCATCAGTCTGTCTGTGTGTCCATCTGCTCCTGAGCTCAATGGCCCACACCATCAATCACAGAATGTCCTGAGTTGGAAGGGACCCACAAGGACCATCGAGTCCAAGTCCTGTCCCTGCACAAGACACCCCAACACTCACCCTGTGGGGCTGAGGGTGTTGGCCAAATGCTTCTGGAATATTGTCAGGCTGTGACTGCTTCCCTGGGGAGCTGTTCCAGTGCTCCACCACCTTCTGGGGGAAGAACCTCTTCCTGATGTCCAACCCAACCCTCCATTGGCCCAGCTTCCTGCCATTCCTTTGAGTTCTGTCATTGGTCACCAGAGAGAAGAGCTCAGCACCTGTTTCACCCCCTCCCCATGTGAGGAAGCTGCAGAGTGAGATGAGATCCCCTCTCAGCCTCTTCTCCTCCAGGCTGAACAGACCAAGTGACTTCAGCCTCTCCTCACACGACTTCCCCTCTAAACCCTTCCCCAACTCTTTGCCCTCCTCTGGACACTCCCCAGTAGCTTTAGATCCTTTTTTATCCCGTGGAGCCCAAAACTGCCCCCAGTGCTCAAGGTGGGGCCAGAGCAGAGTGGGACTCTCATGATGCTGTACTGGATGCACCCCAGGACGTGGTTGGCCCTCTTGGGGTGCATCAACACGAAGGGGTTCACTGCAATGTTACCACTGGGACTGGCAAATAAAAAAGTCAGTAAGGACTTGGGTGGTGCTAGACAAGGAATGTGAATGTGGCATTGCAAGTTATCTCAGATAGGAGTTTCCTTATTTTATATTAATCTTCTATAAATGATCACCAACAGAATGAGTAGATTTTAGGGTAGATTTTAAAGAAAGAGCGGATTTTAAAGAATGTTCCTGCTTTCTCAGAAAACAATTGAAATGCTAAGGGACTTATTTCTACTATTTTAAAACCTGAATTCTAATTCTAGCTATGACAAAATTTCAGAGGCACATCAATACGAGAAGGCTAAGAATTTACATATTGAAGCTTGACTGTTTTCAGTAAATAACTCATTAATGAGCCATTAAAGACATGATTGTAGCAACTGTTGCCCAGCTCATCACAAAAATAATAAGAGTAATAATAAGATCAGAAGACAATAGCTAATTTTGTACATTTTGGATAAAAGCAAACATCATGTAACTTTGTTAGAAAGACACCACCAATTTATATGTTTTATTCACTGGCACTGAATTATGATTTCAAATCTGAAGGGTAACAAGGTGTTTTCCTGAATAAGATTTAGCTGAACCTCTAGGGTTTTCGATCTGTTTTCCTAACAAAGTTTACTCAGAAACATTGGCTCTGTTCTGACTGCCAGGAGACCCCAAGTCTCTCTGTGTAAACTGAAAGAGGCTCCCCGTGCTGGCTCATGCTTTTATTATGGGAATTGCACTAAATGTGACCATTTTCACAAAGTGCATGTTTGCTGTTGTGTCAACTTCTAATTGTGCTTCCTCGGCACCAGCAGAATACGAATGAACACGGGTCGGCCACTGAGGAGAGGCACCAAGCACAGGAGCAGCCTGATCAGCCCCCAGCAGAAGATACAGGGAAAATGTGGTGAATCCCAATGAGTGTTGGTGTTAGTGTTGGGTTATAGGTTGGACTCAATTATCTCGGAGGTCCTTTCCAACCTTATGTTACTGTGAAACTAAGTGATTTTTCAGCTGCTCTTAGTGAGAGAACTCTGAAACTTCTGCCTTCATCCCCTGTGAGGGCAGCCTCTGCCAGTGCCCAAGAACCCTTGCAGTGAAGAAGTTTTTCCTAATATCCAGTCTAAACCTCCCCTGGCACAGCCTGAGGCCATTTCCTCTCATCCTATCCCTTGTTACTTGGGAGAAGAGCCCAGCACCCGCCTCACCACAACCTCCTTTCAGGAGCTGCAGAGAGTGATGAGGTCTCCCCTCAGCTTCCTCCAGGCTAAACAGCCCCAGGTCCCTCAGCCTCACCCAGAACCCTTGTTCTCCAGACCCTTCCCCAGCTCCGTTCCCTTCTCCGGATGCACTCCAGCCCCTCAATGTCCTTCTTGGAGTGAGATGCCCAAACTGAACCCAGGATTCAAGGTGATGACTTCCCAGAGCCAAGTGCAGGGGGACGATCCACTGGTGAGGCCACTCCTTGAGTACTGTGTGCAGTTCTGGGCCCCTCACTCCAAGAAGGACATTGAGGTGTTGGAGCACATCCAGAGAAGGGCAACGAGGCTGGGGAAGGGGCTGGAGACCAAGTCCTGTGAAGGAACAGCTGAGGGAACTGAGGTTTTTTAGTTTGGAGAAGAGGAGGCTGAGGGGAGACCTCATCACTGTCCATGACTGCCTGAAAAGGGGCTGTGGGAGAGCAAGTATTGATCTCTTCTCTCAAATGTCAGGTGACAGGATAAGGGGAAATGGCCATAAGTTGCACCAGGGGAGGTTCAGACTGGATATTAGGAAGGATTTCTTTACTGAAAGGGTGGTCAGGCCCTGGCACAGCTGCCCAGGGAGGGGGTTGAGTCACCATCCCTGGAGGGGTTTAAAAAAAGGATAGATGAGTTTTTAAGGGACACAGTTTAGTGGATGATGGATGTGGTTGCACTCGATGATCTCAGAGGTCTTTTCCAGCTGGAGGATTCTATGATTCAATGATCCTTTCCCTGCTCTTGCTGACTACTCCATGACTGATCCACGCCAGGATGCTGTTGGCCTTCTTGGCCACCTGGGCCACTGCTGGCTCATGTTCAGCTGTTGTCAACCAGCACTCCCAGGTCCTTTTCCTCCAGGCAGCTTTCAAGCCAAAAATGGGACAGTTCTTTTTAGCTGAAGGATTTAGTGGCTGCCCTGGGTAAGTCTAAGGTTTATGTCCGAGAGGGTTGTAGGCAGGAGGAGGCATCTTCTAAAGGACATGCATGAGGATTTGGAAACGGGAAAGAGAAAATTGAAGGGATAGTATGACCTTCTGCTGTTCTGGAGAATGCTTCTTTGCAGTACGGATAGTTTAATTCTGCATCCATCTATATGATATCAAGAGAGAGCATTTGCAAACGTAGAGATGCATTTGCCTTTTTTTGTCAGTCCCTGTGGCTCTATTGACTCGAATCTGCTAATTCCTATTTGCCAAAAATTTGGCTCGTGAACAAGATTGTATTTAAAATGTAAATCTCTGATGCAAATATCAGAGCTGATTGGGAATCTCTTATCAGGATGATAAATAACATTTAAAAATAAAATATTTTTCTCCAATAAAAATGCAATTAGTCTTCCAATTTTTCTATTGGAAAGTTTTTGTTTCACTGAATATTCACAAATTTCCACAGGTAAATGGAATTAACTGTTTTGTTTGGCTTGAAACACATTTTAAATCACTCAGTGATCTATTTTTTTCTGGTCTTGGAGTGAACTCCCTCTGATCCTTTGCCATATGGCAGAAGGCGTTCAGCTTCCAGTGTTACAGACTGCTTGCATTCCCGGCCCGGATGTTCATAGCCACTTGCTCACCACATGACCCAGGACACAAGTCTCACATGGAGCTCCTAGAAAGGGAAAGGGAACGTCAGATTCTCATTATACACTGCATAAACCCATGCAGGACCTCACTGTCCTGATTCCCCATAGAACTGAAAGCCAATGGGCTGATTTTGCACTGACCTGGGTTGATGTAACGTAAAAAGGGTATGGAATTTTTTGAAAGGGGCCAGAGGAGGTCACAAAGATGATCCAAGGGCTGGAGAACCTGTGCTGTGAGGACAGGCTGAGAGGGTTGGGGTTGTTCAGCCTGGAGAAGGTTCCAAGGAGACCTTAAAGCAGTCTCTCAGTACTGAAAGGGGCTCCAGGAAAGTTGAGGAGGGACTTTTTACAAGGGCCTGGAGTGATAGGATGAGGAGGAATGGCTTTAAATTGGAAGAGGGAAGATTGATTATATCTTAGGAAGAAATTTTTCACAGTGAGGGTGTTGAGGCCCTGGCCCAGGTTGCCCAGAGCAGTGGTGGCTGCCCCATCCCTGGAGGTGTTCAAGGCCAGGCTGGATGGGGCTTTGAGCCCCCTGATCCAGTGGGAGGTGTCCCTGCCCATGGCAGGGGGTGGCACTGGATGGGCTTTGAGGTCCCTTCCAACCCAAACCATTCCATGATTCTGTGAACATCAAGCAATAGTGGTACTTTGGGCTCTGATAAAGCTGTGGCCTGGTTAGAATGTCTGCACTACAGGAAGGGCAGATCCAGCTCCAGAGAGGCAGTGCCTGGCTCCCCTATGCTTCCAAGAAATATATTTCTGATGCAGGACATTTCAGGTTGGTTTATCAGTGGTTGAAGCAGAAAACTCATCAAATTCAAAATTGCTGAAAGGTTCATTCTGTTAGTAAAACATCCAAATGATCTGTTTGTCATTTCCTAACTGGAATTAATGTGGAATTTCCATCCTATACACAAAAAAAAACCCTGAATCTTACTTTTTAATCCTGTTTTAAATGGAAAGAAAGGCTGAAATATCAACATTTCTTTTGGAATAGCAATGCTGTACTTGGTATGCGGTGTAAACAGTTTTTGATAGGAGACTGTTTTGGTGGAGATCACATTCTCAAATGCATGATTTATGGGCTTATGAGGGTATTAAGCATCAAATTAAGTGTCTGTAAGGATCTTTTTTCACCTGAAGAGTCTATAACTAACATAAACTACCCTAAACTGGTGAGAGGGATCAGTGTGACAGAAAAAAAAGCAAAATAACAAAGCACCTGATAAAGGATTAAATAGCTCCTAAAAGGTGTAAAGATGCAACATGACACTAAATGCTTTTTCATGGTAGTGAGAGAACTGGCTGCAACTTTAACGTGGTGTCACTTGCTCCCTTCTCGCTGTGTTAAACATTCCCCTCTAGTGGCTGGTGAAGATTTATGGGAGAGCTACAACAACATCTGCAGAGGGAAATAGAGAGAAATTAGGCACGTAAATACTTTGAACAACCCAAGCACAGTCGGTCACACAGTGATGAAATTCTCATTTCTGGTGCCGCAGGTAGAAATCAAATTGCTCTTTTGGCCTGACTAAGGCCAATTATATCTAGAAATCAAAGGCTAAGAAGCTTGTTGGGTACAGCTTGAGGGCAGGAGATGGAGGCAGTGTTGAGAGGTCTGAAAAATGTGTTTTGTATAAGTTTGAAAAGTGTTTTTGTCTTTTTTTAGTCCCACCTCTTCGTTTTTTTAAACAGGGATGAGTGGCCTTGCAGTTGTTTTGCTCTCGTGGGGGGGTTGTGTGTGTGAGCATTTCTGCTTGCTTAGGTGCTCTGGGTTTCAACTCCATTTATGTCTCCTGGATTTGGGCATTGGGGTCTGGAGTGTGTGTGTTCTGATTCTGAGTAAAATTACGGTGTGTTTGCTCTGAGCACTCTCAGTCCCATTGCTGATTGCTGTGGGGCATCTCCCGAACCAGAGAGAGGAACAGAGGGAGAGGTTACAAACAACTGAGCTCTGTGGCTTTCCATCTGCTTGCTGGAGAGAGGGCTGGTGTGCCCAGAAAGCTCTGTGGGATGCTTCAGGAACCACTAATCTTTTTTGAAAGGGCACTGGCAGCTGGATTAGACCTTAACTTTGGATTTGCCCTGACACACATGAACCGTGAGCTGGGCTGTGGGTGCAGGAAACATCTCAGATGTGCTTCCACTGCCTGGTTCTCAGGGCCAGCTCCAGCACTGGTGCCAGCTAAAACTGCAATGGGCAAGTTACACCATTTCCTTGGCTACTGAGGAATTTACTCTAGTGCAGGACTGCCACAGCAGAGCAAGTCTGCTTGACACCACTTCCTCCTTGCAGACTTCTGCTCTAAAAAGGTTGAGGTGCAGGTACAGATACCAGCAATGACTTCTCCTTCAGTAAGGGTAGGATCTGCTGGACGTGTGGGATTTCTTTATGACTTTATGTTGACTGAAATCAACAATGAAGTTTGTTCAGTCTGTCCAGAGAGACCTTAGAGCAGCCTCCCAGCACTGAAAGGGGCTCCAGGAAAGCTGGGGAGGGGCTCTTGATCAGGGAGTGCAGGGATAGGATGAGGGGGAAGGGTTTTAAACTGAAAGAGGACAGATTGAGATTAGATTTTAGGAAGAAATGTTTTCCTGTGAGGGTGGGGAGGCCGTGGCACAGGTTGCCCAGAGAAGTCATGGATGGGGCTTCTCCAATGCCAGGTTGGATGGGGCTTTGAGCACCCTGACTCAGTGGGAGGAGTCCCTGCTCATGACAGGGTGATTGGAACTGGATGGGCTTTGATGTCCCTTCCGACCCAAACCATTCTATGATTCTATGAAATAGAATAATCCACCTCAAAAAGCCCTAAATTTACCAATCCTTCCTGAAAAAAAATGTACAAGTTCTTCTCAGTATAAATAACCACACGAACTCTGCTGGTACAGGACTTGCAGTGTCTGGGAGCCAGCAGCCAGCACACAGTTTAAGTGGCAAACCAGATTTCTGTAATTCCTCTTACAGCAGGGGAAGTGAACCAGGCTCATGAGCAGGCAAGGAAGTCCCTACCACCTTCCAACTGTGTTTTCAAACAACATTTGGGAGAGATTTATGCTGTATTATGACACTGGTACCATCTGCTCATCATCATCATAAGTATGAATGAGGTGATAATGAAGAAAATGTTCGAAGCAGCTAACAAGATGATTACACTACAATAACATAATTTTGGCATAATTTGGATCTTCAACGATCTCCAAACACTTCATTTCAAAATCTAAAGGACTGGAGCCTTACTGTGGCAACACAGAGCTCTCTTCTGACTTTTAGTATCAGCAGGAGAAAAAGTGATCTTGAAGTGTGTCAGAGATCCCACTCCACCTGCCTGCTGACTCACACTTTCTCCCACGTAGCATCTGCTGTCCTGCAGACTCTTAATTCATCATCTCTTTGCCTGCTTCACCTGTGTTTTGGAAACTTCTTCTCACAGCAGACTCAGCATCTCCCCAAGGCAGGAACCACCTCTTCCTCCTGTCAGGGGTCGAAATTGTCCAATGCAACTTCTATCGGGGCTCTTCAGGTTTTTTCAATAAATCAGAAATCCTGAGAAAACCTAAAATAGTGGTGATTTTGCATTAGATCCAGTGATGTTTCTGCTAAAAAAAGAAAAAAAGCAGTAATTTTTTTTTAATTATTTTGATGTTTTTAGAAAACTTTTTCTTCAAAATGGTGATTTGTATAGAAAATATGTTCCTCTAAAGCCGAGGGATGTAATAGATCTTTTCTTTTGGGTCTAACAGAAATGTTTCAGGTCAACCACCACAGCAGCAGCAGCAGGGCCTGCAGAACTGTGGTTAGGGGTTATTTGTAAGAGCTGCACCTTTGCAAGCAGGCCTGGTGAGACAGGTTTGAAATTTCCTCTATAATGCAGGGTCGACCATAGCTGTCCACTCCTTGTGACCCCACCATCTGATGCTTCTTATGAACTCAATGTTTCAATGCATTTTGGGGCCATTCAGGGACTTGCTCTGAGTCCATACCCCACATTAGAGGGACAATGAGAGTAAAACACTAGGGAAGGTATTTTGAGATGAAATTTTGGACAGAATTGAAGGCAACCTGGAAATAATGGGATGGTTTGGGACCATCATTGCCTGAAATATCATCAGAGCAAAACAATAACAAACTGCCCCAATACATAGAGGTGTGCTTGCAGCTTAGAAAGCCAAGTGTTTTCTGGACTGTATCAGGAGAATTGTAACCAGCAGGGCAAGGGGAGGCATTGTCCCCCTCTACTCTGCTGTTGTGAAACTCCAGCTGGAGTCCTACATCCAGCTCTGGAGTCCTCAGCTCAGGAAGGACATGGAGCTGTTAGTGTGAGTGCAGAGGAGGCCACAAAGATGATCTGTGAGTTGGAGCACCTCTGCTGTGAGGACAGGCTGAGAGAGCTGGGGTTGTTCAGCCTGGAGAAGAGAAGGCTCTGGGCAGACCTTAGAGCAGCCTCCCAGGACTGAAAGGGGCTCCAGGAAAGGCTTTTGATCAGGGAGTGCAGGGATAGGATGAGGGGAGATGGTTTTAAGCTGAAAGAGGGGAGATGTGGATGAGACCTTAGGGAGAAATATTTTGTTGTGAGGGTGGGGAGGCCCTGGCCCAGGTTGCCCAGAGCAGTGGTGGCTGGAGGTGTTCAAGGAGGTGTTCAAGGCCAGGTTGGATGGGGCTTTGAGCCCCCTGATCCAGTGGGAGGTGTCCCTGCCCATGGCAGGGGGTGGAACTGGTGACCTTAAAAGTTCCTTCCAACTAAAACAATTGTGTGGATCTGTGATTCAGCCAAGCTTGCTGAGAGAGTGCAGACAGAGGGGACTGTGGTTCCTAAGGGTGAGCATCCACAGCCTGCCACAGCTTGCCTCACCTCTGTTTGCTCAGCCTACAGGAGGTGTGGGCCCAGAACTGCAGCTTTATGCAGGGCTTCTGTTGATGTTGTGAACTGTCAGTAACTGGGTTGGACCTCCCAACTCTCTCAAATGCTCCAGTTGTTTATTGCAATGAGTCCTGCGTGACTGTCCCGTCACGTATTGTGTGCTCCCACACAGTGTGACAGCAATGCAATTGCTACCAAATGTGCTTGACAGATTTTAGGCTGACTTTGTGAAAGCCCAAAACATTCCTAGGAACACCTGAGCAGATTTTGTAAGCCTGCAATAGCTTTCTGTGCTACTCACACAGAAACATTGTCTAAATATATTGCATTTGCCTGGGATTTCTTTTACTAATGAGAAGTCTTTCCCATAGGATGAATTTGTATGACTTCTTGCTGCCAGTCTGACACAGCCCCTTGCTAGAAGGAAGAATGCTGTTTGTTGAACTGGTGGTACAGGAGCAGAGCTGCCATCCTAGCAGATCTGCCACTCAATTAGACTTCCCTCAGCTCGCGATGTGACCCAACAGCAACAAGAAATAGAATCATAGAATCATAGAATCATCTGGGTTGGAAGAGACCTCCAAGATCATCAAGTCCAACCCTTTGTCCAATGTCCTCATGATTACTAGATCATGGCACCAAGTGCCACATCCAGTCTTATTTTAAAAACCCCCAGGGATGGTGACTCCACCCCCTCTCTGGGCCATTCCAGTGCCTGATTACTCGTTCTGTGAAGAACTTTTTCCTGATATCCAGCCTAAACCTTCCCTGGCAGAGTCTAAGCTCGTGCCCTCTTGTTCTGTTGCTGGTTGCTTGGGAGAAGAGTCCGACCCCAACCTGTCTACAACCTCCTTTCAGATAGTTGTAGAGAGCAATGGGGTCACCCCTGAGTCTCCTCTTCTCCAGGCTAAACAACCCCAGCTCCCTCAGCCTCTCTTCATAGGACTTGTGCTCAAGTCCCTTCACCAGTTTCATCGCTCTTCTCTGGACCCTCTCCAGCCCCTCCATCTCTTTCTTGAACTGGGGGGCCCAGAGCTGAACACAATACTCAAGGTGTGGCCTCACCAATGCTGAGTACAGGGGAAGGATCACTTCCCTCATCCTGCTGGCCACATTATTCTTGATACAGGCCAGGATGCCATTGGCCTTCTTGGCCACCTGGGCACACTGCTGGCTCATGTTTAGCCTCCTGTCAATCAGTGTCCCCAGGTCCCTCTCCACCTGACTGCTCTCCAGCCACTCTGTCCCCAGCCTGTAGCGCTGCTGGGGTTGTTGTGGCCAAAGTGCAGGACCCAGCACTTGGCCTTGCTGAACAAAGCAGGTTTTTATGCTGGCATTTTTCTTTCTTGTGTTCTCATCTTTACATTAATCTTTTCAAAACTAATTATGCAGAAAAGGAAGAACGAACCCACGTGAAAAGATGTGGTACTGAATGGCACTTGTGTAATCCCACAGCTGTAGCTGCCGTGAGGAATCGTGAGCAGTGGACATGACTCATGGAACAGCTATTCCTGCACCAGGTGGTTAAAACTCACCAATGACAGGTTTACAAGGGGATCACTCTCAGTCTTTCTCACCAGACATGGATCAACAGATCTGCAAGAGGAATGATGATTCTTGGTTACGTTTTTAGGGACTCTAGGGCTGCTCGAAACAAATTTATCCCCCTTTTTGGGCAAGAGCATTCCAAAAAGCTACCAGAACCTGCTTTCATTTATCTTCCAAACTGGATAACAACCCAGAAGATGTCCCTTCAGCCCAGAGAAGTCTGAGTGTTCCATGCTCTTGATGCCTCCTGCCTCCAAACATCTGGGACCAGGAGGGAGGAGAGCTGGGGGATGGATGGCACTGAAGCTACACCCTGCTCAGGAGAAAAGTTGTGCTGGGAAATACTGTACAAGGAAACTGTTCTGTTTCCCACTTGCTTAAGGCCATTACAGTAGTCAGAAAGTGGAAAAAAATATCTAACTTCAGACCAAAATACAGAAAAAGTGCAGGTTATATCTGAGGAAAGCCTTTCACGGCAATGCTTGAGGTTTCTTTGGGGAGACACAAGCAGCTTCCACAGAAAGAAATGACATGAAGTATTGAGTAGATGATACTCCTCAGTGACTTAAAGAGGCAGAAAAAGAAATTAATAAGGACCTATGAGCTGAAAGAACTTTGAAAATAAATAAATACATGGAAAAAACAAACCCAAGGCAAACAAGCTTCTGTTGGTGGTGTGCAAATATCTTTCCTGATTTCTTTTTAATTGTGAGAAGGAAAAGAGGAGGAGAAAGGGAATAACAGCCTTTGCCAAGTATCCATGGTTCTCATAGACCTCATTCCCAGCTGCACCTAACTCATTATCACTCTTGGGAGTACAACACTTCTCTGCAAATGCTTCAGCCACTTAGATTTTTTTGAAGAGGGTTTTTCAACAAGGATGGAATGTGATAAATGCAATTTAAACAAGCCACTTAATCAACTTATTTATATTAGATAACAACATAAACAGAACGAGTGAGTCTTCCACACAGAAGCCCTCAGGAAACCTCTGTGGAAAAGAAAACACCACAAGATCACTCCCTGTACAACCACCCTCAAAGCATTTCTCTCCAGGGTGGTGGATCTGTGTTCCCTGGGCTCAGAATAGGCAGTTGGAGAACAGTGGCAAGACAGAGCTTGTGGCTGGGGAATTCACTCTTGGTGGCCCAGTGTGATTTCTTGACCTCTTTTGATGCCAGAGGCACCCTCTGAAGTTCTGGCATTGCTGGTGCATGATCTCTAGCACCTCCTGGCCCTTGCCCCATGGCATGGCTTGGTAGGGCTCTGCTGAATTTATCCTGTTGATTCAAGAGAAGATTCACCTGCTCAAACCTGCTGGTGGTAATTTTCTAGAAGGATGAGGAAGGAGGAGTCTGGGAAAAAGGAAGCTACTGCAGGTGTTATAAATTTCTGAGAAGATTGCCTTTGGGAAACACTGTGTGTGTCCCTCTGTCCTTCCACCACGCTGTTGAATACAACCTGATTGGTGAAGGGAGAACAGAGAACCAACAGTGTACGTAGCACACCACATCCACAGTGCCCGTGAGCCTCAGGAATATATTCAGGCAATACGTAGCTGGGGGCCTGCAGGGTATCTGGAGAGGAGCTCTTTATCAGGGAATGCAGGGATAGGACAAGGGGGAACAGTTTTCAGCTGAAAGAGGAGAGATTTTGAAGAATAAATTTAGTAATGTTGTAAATAGGAATGTAAACCTTCATTAGAGTCAGTGGGGAACTTCCGAGCTGGATGTGGAGAGAGGTTGTCTTTCAACAGCAGGATCCTCCAAGCTGTGAAACAGAGGAGGATGTGACAATGAAAACCCAGGAGCTCCTTTGAAGACTTGCAAAACAAAGGAGACCAGCTCCAACTGACTGAGACCTTTTGATGTGCCTGCTATATTGCCATTTCTCTATGGTACTTCCTTCTGTGAATGAGAGGTAAGTCAAATTGGCCTTTTATGAGATTTCAGTTGAAAACACCACTTTCTGAAGTACTGTAGCCAAGACTGAATGTTGAAATTCGAGTCATGAATGTCCTGAGTTGGAAAGGAACCACAGGGACCACCAAGTCCAACTCCTGTCCCTGCACAGGACACCCCAACACTCACACCTTGTGTCTGAGGGTGTTGGCCAAAGGCTTCTGGAACATTGTCAGGCTGTGACTGCTTCCCTGGGGAGCTGTTCCAGTGCTCCACCACCTTCTGGGGGAAGAACCTCTTCCTGATGTCCAACCCAACCCTCCCCTGGCACATCTTCCTGCCATTCCTTTGGGTTCTGTCATTGGTCACCAGAGAGAAGAGCTCAGCTGGTGAGTAGTCTGTGGGAAACTATGGGCCAAGCCTTCCTTCTGCATCACTAGGACCTTCTCTCTAACTCACGTGGCACAACCCACTGTTCAAACAAGAAGGGTGTTTCTGTGTTGCAGTCAGGTTTCTCCTGCATAACCACGCAGGAGTGCGGTGACACAACGCAACCCTCCCCTGAAGATCCAGAGAGAATCCATCACTCCCCTTGTGAGAAGACTTTATCAACAGCCTTCATTGCACCCAGAACTGGGTCTAAATTCAACCTTTCTTAGCACCCACACTTAGCATTTGCATTTATGCAGCAGTAACAGCTGTCAGCCACTGATGGCAGGGCCCCAAGCCTCGGCCAGGTCTATGGTTTCAGAGTTACATGCACCCTTGCCATATGGACAATCCTGCAGGAGCCTGTCTCGTAGAGTATCATGGGCTGAAGCTGGAAATTCATATGGAAATATTTTGTGTGTGTGTGTGCACTGGTTTTGCCAAACGTCCTGTTTTAATTATTCATCTCTCCTCATGCATAAATGAAAAGGGGAAACATCAAAAGTCACCAAATACTGTGTGCTGGTCACAAACACTGAAGGTTTCTTTTTAGTGTGCAATCAGAAACTTGGATTAAGATTCACTCCTTTGATATGTGGTGATTATTTTTTTATATATAAAAAAGAAAGAAATTCCTGTTTCCTGCAATTAACTGTATTTTTTTTGAAGCGCAACAGGCATAGAGAAATCACATATCTGTGGCGACTCCTTTCAAAGAAAACAATTAGCATCCATATCAAAAAGCTAATTCAGAGAAATTAAAGGACACATACATCAGTAAAATATAATATTTCCTCTTTAGCACGTCTCATTGTGTACAATGTGTCACTGTAAAATTGTTAGGCTTGGAGATAATGAAGAGTGACAGTTGAAGGGTTCAGGGCTTCATATAAGACTTTTGGGTATGTAAAGATTTTAATTGCACATAATTATGAATGTGGAAGTGGAACGATTTAATTTTTTAGCTTTCATGCTATTAGAAGGCTAATAGAACCAATATCAAACTAAGTTAGTTACAGCAAAATTACTAGAAGAAGCTATTTTTTTTCATTCAGCAATTTAAATTAAATCAAAACAAAAAAATTAAAATAGTTCATCTGTTTCTCTCTTCTTTTACATTTGTATAGTAATGGCAAGATAACTGGTGTGTGCTATTAAGAGAGATGAGGAAAACAGCTCTAATAAGATTAGAATATCCTGGAATAATAGGAATTGGTAGTGGGGGAGTGCAGAAGAAAGGGGACAACTGTAAAAGGTGTGATTAAAGAGGTCTGTTAAGTTTGGGAGGAACTATCATCTATGGCAACCTTATTGCTATAAATCCTGTGTCAGACACAGCGTGGGCAGCAGGAGCAGGGCAGGGATTGTGCCCCTGTGCTCAGCACTGCTGAGGCCACACCTCGAGTACTGGGCACAGTTTGGGACCCTCAGCACAAGAAGGACATTGAGGGGCTGGAGAGCATCCAGAGAAGGGAATGGAGCTGGGGAAGGGGCTGGAGAACAAGTCCTGTGAGGAGCAGCTGAGGGAACTGGGACTGTTTAACCTGGAGAAGAGGAGGCTGAGGGGAGACCTCATCACTGTCTACAGCTCCCAGAAAGGAGGCTGTGGTGAGGTGGGTGTTGGTCTCTTCTCACAAGTGACAGGTGATGGGATGAGAGGAAATGGCCTCAAGTTGTACCAGGGGAGGTTTACAAATTAGGGAAAATCTCTTCACTGTAAGGATGCTCAGGCCCTGGCAGAGGCTGCCCAGGGAGGTGGTGGAGTCACCATCCCTGGAGGGGTTTAAAAAGCGGGTTGATGAACTTCTTAGGGACATGGTTTAGTATTGGATAGGTAAGATTAGACTTGATGTTCTCAAGGGTCTTTTCCAGCCCCATGATTCTCTGATCCTATAAACATATCCTCTCCCCAGGCTAGACAGATGCGCAGCAAGAAGAGGAATGAGGTCTTTATGCTGGGTCTGTGGGGTCTGGACTGCTGAAAACACACAAATAGCAGGGACATGTACCCAATAGCTGGAAAGGTTTCTGGATATTGCCTTGCTTGAAATATTGCCTTGCTTGAAACCATCTGGGAGTCAACTGTGGCTTTCACCTTGGCAATGTCAGTAGGGACCAGGCAGGAAACATCCTTCACAGCATCCTGGGTGAGCATAGGCACAGGGTCCAGAGGGGCAGTCGTGTGAGGAGAGGCTGAAGTCCTTTGGTCTGTTCAGGCTGGAGAGGAGGAGACTGAGAGGGGATCTCATGGCTGTTTGTGCCTTCTCACAAGGGAGGGAGGGGAAACAGGGGCTGAGCTCTGCTCTCTGGGGATGTGTGATAGGACTGGAGGGAAGGGCAGGAAGATGTGCCAGGGGAGGGTTGGGTTGGACATCAGGAAGAGGTTCTTCCCCCAGTGGGTGGTGGAGCACTGGAACAGCTCCCCAGGGAAGCAGTCCCAGCACCCAGTCTGCAGCATTCCAGAAACATCTGGACACTGCCCTCAGCCCCACAGTGTGAGTGTGGGGAGTGTCCTGCACAGAGACAGGAGTTGGACTCAATAATCCTTGTGGGTCCCTTCCAGCTCAGGTAATTCTATGATTCTGTGATAAGCACTAAGACACTTGCAGGGAAGCTGAGGGTGGGATAAATCAATATTTCCCCTGCAGCCCATGTTCTGCAGGATATGGACCTCCCCTAGTCCCTAGTGCATCCCCACAGCCCTCTCCTACCTCTTTCCCCCATTCTCTTTGTAGCACCTCAGTTTTGGGTTCCCCTTCTCACTCCTGTACCCCCACTTCTGGTGGGCATCTCCCTTACTCTGCCTGACACTCAGCCTTTCTCCGATGCCTCCCAACCTCCCCTGCTAAGCAAACGCTCAGCCTGGGGGAGCCTGGAGATGCCTTCCCCTGCTTTTCATCCAAGTGTTCTTCTCTGTACAGCTGTAACACAGAGGACAGAGGGCAGGAAGAACAGTTATGAGCAGAGAGGAGTGAGAGGAAGTAGTGTCCAGACACTCAGCATTTCCTCCATCCCTAACCAGGTGTTTCAGTTCAGGACCGCTTTTGCATTCCCTATATTGTTCCTTACAACAGAGCTGGAAAATTAATCTCTATCTGCTGCTAAACCCTATTTAAATCTATCTTTCAGCAGCAATTAGAAGTCTGTTGATGTTAGGATCTCTTTGCAGATCTAGGACCTTTTCAATTAATTTTAATCAGGTTCATTAGCACTTTTTTAATGTGTAAGAAATGGGCAAATACATAACCAAAGAGCCACTTACCTTTTAATGAAGGTAACAAATATGCAATTAAAAAAGCTCTGTCTTTCAGCAACTTTGCAGTAAATTAACTTGTTTTGTCATTATTGTGCATGCAGAATGTCACTTACTGGGGAGTTTTGACATAAAATTCTTTATCATTGGCAGAATTAGCAAGGAACATTAAGAACTAGGAAACGACAATTAGTTCATGAATTAGGTGGGATATACAATGTGTTAATTATGGAGGGACCAAACTTCAGGCAATTAAAATTTTAAATCAAGATAAGAATAATGTATTATTAGGCATCTGGGTATTTAATGAAATTGCAAATGATTGCCAAATTTCATAAATTAATTCTGAGGTTCCTTGACTATTCTTAGAAAATGTTATGCCATGGGACTTAGAACAGGTTGCAGTTGTCTGTGGGTGGAATAATAACACAAATCTCTGGAATGCTATAGGAATCTTTGCCTACTAGGATGTTTATTAAATGTCTTGCTGCTGAAAAATGTTATAATGATGCTTCTTCACCAAGATCCTAATTTCAGAGCTGAGTTTCACATTGCAGCTGTTGTATCAGTTTATTTCCTGCCCATCAGCGGGCTCTTGGAAGTTCATAGAATCATAGAATGGTTTGAGTTGGAAGGGACCTTTGCAAGTCATCATCCAGTCCAAAGGCCCTGCAGGAGCAGGGACATCTTAAACCAGATCAGGGGCTCAAAGCCCCATTCAACCTGGCCTTGAAGACCTCCAGGGAGGGGGCCTCCACTACCTCTCTGGGCACCCTGTGCCAGGGCTTCTCCACCCTCACAGGAAAACGTTTCATCCTTATAGCCAGTCTAAGTCTGCTCTCAGTTTAAAACCATTACTGTCCTATCCCAGCACCCCCTGATAAAGCCAGTGTCATGAGAGCTGTCTCCTTAGAAGCCCAGGAGAATAAAGAGCACAAATTTCTGCCCCGCTGTCACTCCCACACTGAGGCTGGAGGAGCCAAACAGATCCTGGGGTTTGGATCTGAGCGCACAGGGCTCCAAGGAGCTGATGGCCCTGCACAGTGGCAGTGCAAGAAGGGTTGGGACCTGCTCTCAGGGAGCCAAAAATGACAGTGTGGAAAAAATCACCCTCAGCCCCTGAGCTGCAGAGCTACAGAGTGGCTAGAGAGTAGTCAGGCAGAAAAGGACCTGGGAGTGCTGGTGGACAGGAAGCTCACCATGAGCCAGCAGTGTGCCCAGGTGGCCAAGAAGGCCAATGGCATCCTGGCCTGCAGCAGGAATAGTGTGACCAGCAGGACCAGAGGAGTTATCGTCCCCCTGTACTCGGCACTGGTCAGGCCTCATCTTGAATATTGTGTCCAGTTCTGGGAAAGATGTCAGGATACTGGAGAGTGTCCAGAGGAGGGCAACGAAGATGGGGAAGGGGCTGGAGCACAAGCCCTACGAGGAGAGACTGAGGGAGCTGGGGCTGTTTAGTCTGAAGAAGAGGAGGCTCAGGGTAGACCTCATTGCTCTCTACAACTCCCTAAAAGGAGGTTGTGGTCGGGCAGGGGTTGGTCTCTTCTCTCAGGTGACCAGGGACAGAACTAGAGGGCATGGACTTAAGCTTCATCAGGGAAAGTTTAGACTTGATATGAGGAAAAAGTTCTTCACTGAAAGGGTGATTGGTCATTGGAATGGGCTGCCCAGGGAGGGGGTGGAGTCACCGACCCTGGAGGTGTTTAAAGGGAGACTGGATGAGGCACTGAGTGCCATGGGTTAGATGATGGTTGGTGTTAGTGTTGGTGTTAGTGTTAGGTTATAGGTTGGACTTGATGATCTCAGAGGTCCTTTCCAACCTTGTGATACTGTTGGGCAGCCCAGGACAAGAGCAGCAAGCCCAGCTGGCTCCATCCATTTCTGCCTCCCAGGGCCACTTACCTATTTGACAATAACTGTTTGATTTCAGCAACTCCCACAAGATTAAGTGTTTCTCTTGTAAAATCTCCCTCTTTCAGCACTCTCTCTTCTTTGCAAGCCTCAGAGCAGCCTTGCTGGCTGTGCTCTTGGATAGGAGCCTCAAGTTTTGCCACGCTTTCCAGTGCACTGTTATAAATCTGCTGTACTTGTGAATCAGTGCCACGGATGATTATACAGTGTTCCCCACATAACTTCAGCTCACATCTGCTCCACTGGTTGATCCCACAGCAGAGAAACCTTGAAAAACTTGCAGTAACAGGAGGTTCTGTTTAGAAGCTGTGGCCTATATTATTTATTCTCTCCATCATAGTGAATGGGAATCTGAGATGGAGAGCTGCACATCAGCACCCCCCAGGATCCCTCACTGCTCTGCATCCTGTGAGTGGTCCTGGAGAGTCCTTAATGCTACCAACAAGGACTGATTTGAGCAAAACAGGGGGAGTCCAGACCAGAAATCAGCTGAAGACCAACTAGTCTGTACAGAAGGGTTGCTGGTGCTTTTACCCTGTGTTGACAGGGGTCACCCACCAGGCCAAACAAATCTATCAGTCCAAGCAAACATCTCTCTACCAGGAGACTTTCCCTGTCCCTTTCATACCATGTGTGGGCATGTTTCTCCCCCAGCAGCAGCCCCATCCATGTGGCTGTGCCCAGGCTTCCATAGGGGCTGTCGGCGTCGCTCGCTGTACCTGCACGGGCACTAATGCAGTGTACGGCACTGATTCTGCATGCAGCCCACAAACAAGGCTCTGTGTAAACTATCTTATTTATTGCACTATCCTTCCCCCATTCAGCAGGCAAATTATCACGTGTATTCAGTTTCAATAAGATAAAAAATTGCCTAATAAAATATTTACTCAGCCTTTGTCCCTGCAAGTGTAAACTCATGTAATTACAGAGCACTCCAGAACCTGTGGCTATAAATCTCTAGAAATAAAATCCTCTGCACATTGACAGAATAAGTCTCCCACTTACTGTGAAAATGGGAAGCTGGTCCATGCCAAGCTGTTAGATTAACTTAATGTGCTCCAACTCATGCTCCTTCTCTGTCTTCAGGGGAGGATGTTTATCTCTTCCTACTGCCTAGCGATGGCTGTCATTAGCTTTCTGTTACAGGCTGGAAAAGTGATGATTCCCCTTTTCTTGCTGAAATCATTGTCTCCCAACCCAATACTGGCTCTCCTTGCTGGCCACCACCGAGGCTGAGGTGACACCTGGATGTGTGGTTAGCAGAAAGGCCAGTGTTCATGGATGCACTTGGAAAATTCAGAGTATCCCAGTAACAAGGAGGCTTTGATGATCTCAGCTACTGGTGGGTATTAAGGCTCTCAAACCTGGTTGTCCCTGTGGAAGCAGCGTGGCAGACTTCCAGGGGACACTGCCAGCAGAGACATGGTGTGACCAAGCTGCTATTTCCAGGAAAACATTCCTGAGACTTCAGGCTGAATCCCAAAAGGGGGTGGGGACCTACACCCAAGGAGGCTGCTTGCAAGAGGCAAGTGGTTACCCACAATCTCTTTGGGCAGGGGAGAGGAGAGGCTGTTATTCTTTATTTCCAGTCGTGTTTACATTGGGACTTTGGTGCAGAGGGATCAGAGGAGAAGGGAGCACGAGGACTGCCTGTCTCTTTTGTACCTGTCAGTTTAGTACACGCCTGCTCCCACTTGGCACAGCACCAGTGTTTCTGAAACACGGTAGCTTAGAGCAACAGGGAGTATATTTTGAAGGAACTTTTAATTAAGTCTGCCCTTGGGCTCCTGAGCAGAGAAAGGTGGGGGCACCCGTGGCTGGTTTTAAAGGGTTCCTATATAAAGGCAATTATTTTCCCAGGCTATCACAGGTCTAGAATTCTGGGGGAAAAAAAGCTCCAAACAGGTAACCTCTCTAACTCAACAGGTAACCTAACCCACCCGGCCCTGGAAAAGCACCCCTACGCAGGCTTTTCACTTCCCAAACTAATTACTTGAAAAAAAACACTGCTTGGACACAAACCAGGTATCAACATTGCCATTCAGCTCTGTCACTCCAAACCCCAACAGCCAGCAGCCAGACAATGGGACAAGAAAGACAATGTCCCTTGCTGGCTGCCCTGTAGAGAATCAAGGTGACCTGCAGAAAGCCCTTGGCAGGGGTGAGAAACCCAGTCTTTGAGGTAGTCATGACCCTAGGGTACCCCTCTGAGAACCAGAGGAATCTTCTTGATGAATAGTATGAGGGCTTTTTCTTCTTATCTGGGCAGACCCCCACAAGCCACAATTTTCCTTGGTCCATGTATTTTCTGTCAGAAAACATTTTGTTGAAGAGAAATGTCCAACAAAATCTGCTACCATCTTCTGCAGGAGGTGACCCAAGGTAACAACAGCTGGAAGGGACAGAAGGGGAGAAATTCTTTAGATTAAAAAAAAAATCCAAGCTTCATGATGGTTGTGTTTATGAAAAGGAGGCTGTTATATCAGCCTGGTGTTCACATGAATCCCTCTGTCAGCCTCTGAGGTTCATCTCAGAAATTAATTTACCCCAGGACTCTCCAGGGCCACTCTTGCAATGATGCAAAGAACAAGCCCAGCAGTGACAGCCACAAAGCTCTGCCTGACATGGTCAGGCTGAGCTGAACACTCACACCTTTAGTGACACATCTTCTCCATTTCCAGCCTCGAAAGATGACCAAGGATGACAACCTGGCAACTACAGTTTCCCATGACACCAGGCAGTGTCCTTCTGCCACGGGATGGATCTATCCAGGTAAGGTGACTCTACTAAAACAAGCTTTCTTCTTATGTTTGGAAAATGCTGGCCTGGGAAAGAGCAGGGAGCAATCTGGAGGTGGTGAGTGGCCAGGCTGAAAGTGGACCCTAGGCTTATAAACATCTCTAAGGGGCCATCACACAGCTTTACTGTGAGGTTGAAAATGGGAACTGGGTTTTCCTGCCCCTTCCAGCTTAGTGTAGCATCATTTGTGGCACCAAGAGATGCGTCCCTCTGGATCTCCAAGTTGTTTCAAACTCTACTGTTTGAACACAAGGAAAAAAATCAAAAGTATTTCAGTCTTGAACATTCTTCACATCTCTTTCATCCATTTATCCCTCACTTTCTCTCAACATTGGTGCCAGAAGGAAGTTACCTCCTTCTGCCCAGGCAGCAAGGCAGGATTGCATTCTAGAGAGTTCAGTTTTTAAAAGCAGAACAAACCTGCTATTCCTTATGGCCTGACACTCCTGTTCTATGGAATCATAGACTCTTTCAGGCTGGAAAAGACCTCTAAACTCATTGAGCCCAACCCTACTGTGCCTACTAAACCATGCCCCGAAGTGCCAAGTTTATATGTTGTTTTAACCCCTCCAGGGATGGAGATTCCACCACTGCCCTGGGTAACCTCTGCTGATGTTTCACCACTCTTTCAGTAAAGAATTTTTTCTAATACACAATCTAAACCTCCGCTGTAATTCCCAGAGCCTCCAGCTGCAGACAATGATTCTGTCACAACCAGTGGTGCTCCTACACCCAAGAGGGGTGAGAGCCCTGCCCTTAGGGCTGCCACATGCACCCATGCATCCATTGCACAGGTGTGTGCTTTAAAAACTAAGCCTGAAATAAGTGACCTGAGGGCTGATTTTCTTCCTTTCTGCCCCATCTCAATAAAAAGCAAACAACTCCTTTGGGGATCTATATTAACAAAGTGAAATTAATATTAAGAAAGGCCAGCTTTGAATTCACCCAAGCAGCATTGACTTTCCACGAAGGCATCTATCAGATGCCACCCTGTGGCTGAAAAATACCTCTCCCAGCTGGTGTTTGGACCAGGGTCTCCACTGTCTGCTGGCGTTACCGTGTCCCAATTCCACAGGGAAGGACGGGGAGCAGCAGAGGGTACCCCGTGCCATGGCCTTGTGGATCCTCTGGCCCCACAGCTGCTGGGACGTGCGTGCGAGAGTGCGACACCACTGCCGTGACGCCTGGAGATGTTCTTGCCTCAGGAAAGCAGCTCTGGCTGTCACCCAGTGATCTTTAATAGAGACCGAACATGGATGTGGGGATGCTTGTGTGTAATTCTACACAATGTGTAGGACCATTTACCATATGGGAGCAGTTGGAGCCCTTTGATCCTTCTTACCCGTAAAGCTGGGCTCAAAGGGCCTGGCGTGGGAGAGCCGAGGGGGAGGCTCGCTTTTATTCCAGAGAAGGCCAGGACCGTGCCTGTATTTTCTCATTTCCCACGAATAATCAGCAAAGAGATTTCCTAGCACAGCTGGAAGAAAGTGGGGGAGCACTGCTGGAGTACTCTGGAGCCCAGCTTGGAGGCCCTTTTAGGTGTTCTGGGTTTTTA
Source organism: Tapera naevia (assembly GCA_033556795.1). NCBI lineage: Eukaryota > Metazoa > Chordata > Aves > Cuculiformes > Neomorphidae > Tapera > Tapera naevia. The sequence goes on along the minus strand of JAUMJJ010000409.1, from coordinate 309,645 downwards.
GATGCTCCGGCAGTTTTATGTGTTCTGGGGTTTTTAGGTGCTCTGGAGTGGTTTTTGGAGCCAGAAGCTCAACTCCTCCAGGAGTAACCTTCTTCCTCACATCCCCTGGTGCTGAGCAGGGCATCCCTCATTCAAAACAACAACACTGAGTGGGAAGTGTTGGCTGGGATAACTCTGTGGAGTTGGAATTACTTGGCCTGTCCTCACTGCAGACCCTTTGCCAGCCAGGACATGATGTGCTGGCAGTGGAGCCAAGACAGCTGCACTTCTGGCCTCAGATATCTCTCCAGGCAGGGCTCAGCCTGCCCCACCAGACTTTCCTAACTGCCAGAGGCTTTGCCTGCACTGGTGATGCTGGCACAGGCTTTCCCAGGGCAGAGCTTGGAAGTTGCAACTCACTGATTGGAACGGGGCTTTTCAACAGCAATATCTATTTTTTTGTGGTTTCCACAGTTCTCTGACTGGACAATGCTGAAACTATTTCATGAGAAGGGGTTATATACTAAAAATACTACATAAAATCAGTTATCTTTCTAATTTTATTTTTCATGTCTGAAAAAGAAGGGGTCCCTTTGCAAAGACAGCCTGGAACTCAGTTGTATTCTCCACTGTCTGGAGGGCATTGGGTTGTGATTCCCCAGCCTGAGCTTATTCTGACTCTACCACTGAGGTGTGAATAACCCTGACCAGACCACTTGGATTCCCTGACTCTGTTTCTTCTTTCCTCTTTCATTTCCCTGCAGTATAAATTCCTTGATAGAAGACCTGGTTGTTAGTTTGCATTTGCAGAGCATGTCGTGCAAGGAAGGAGCCTGCAGGGCCAAAGCAAAGGCACTGAAGGAATCCTGCTAACAACATGATAAAAACAATCAACTGGTTATGTTTCCAAAGGCAGGGGGGAGGTTAATTGCACAACTTGTCTGTCCCTCTCTTTCCCTGAACGCCAGCCAGGCCTCTGGATGGTCCACGTCTGGGCTTGGCCCAAAGCTGCCGCAGACCTCATGGCAGCCCCACAGTGCCCCTTCCTGCTCCTGCTGACCTCTGGGGCCTCCACAACATCACAGATTCCCATGCTCAGAGGCTTTTCTTCGTCTCACAGTCCTGCTGATGAGCCTTTTTTGCAGAGAACAACCTGGCAAGTGAATGCTGGTGAAGGGTAACGATGCCTTTGTGTCATTGCTCAGCCACACTCACCCATGCAGTCCCACTGATGCTCAGGGAGACACCTGGGTGTGAAACCACCTGCCTCAGTGCCCAAGCATTCAAAGGAACTTTGCACACATGTGTTCATGCTTGTGAATCTCCCTGGAGTCATTTATTCCTCTCTCTCTGTCCCTAAAACACAAGAGAAGAGAGCATTCTGCCTGCACTTAGCAACTCACACACGCACATTACTACCAATAAATCCACACTGCGTAACAGGCACCTGTAAACTCTTTCCATCCACTCTATGTGGACAATGCAGGGTTTGATTTAAACTTCTACCCTGTTTCTCAATCTTTTTTTTTCAGGGCATTTAAGCCCAAAACTGGCCAACAGACACAGCTGGGAAACACACTGCAGCACAAAGGAAAAGCAATAAGGGCTGGGAGGAGTTCTTTTCCCCTCTACAGAACTGTAATTGGGTCTTCTATCTATTATTTTTTTAAGCTCAGCTGGGGTATGAACTCCTTAATCTTAGTCTGACTTGTGGGAAAGGGAGGGCATTAGCATATTTATAAAAATTTACCTTGTTCTGAAACTGTAGACACGCTTCACCTTTTAATTTCACGATTAGTGTCATTTCATCACAAGGGGCAAAGCCACTTTTTCTATCCAGCGGCACAAAACGAATACAAATCAAGCACAAGCTTTCTGGAATTATTCACACAATGTTTTCAAAAATCGACATAGTTCAATAGTTGAGCAATAAATTTTCTTACTAATGAGACACTAAAAAAATGTTTTTGATGTTACGCCCAGGGAGAACTAGTTATTGCAGATTTATAGGCAATCTGTGCAAAGACTGTCCTTTGCTTCCAATGAGTTTCTAATTTTGATTTGATGATATCCAGCTGCAGAGATTTGGCCATGATATTATATAACTTGTGATATCACATCTATACAGTATTTTCTTCACTCTGAATGACTGGCTGTTCCAAACACAAGCTGGACTGCAACATCCCTTCATCTCCCTGTGCAAACAGCCATGGCTTGTGGTGTTTATGGATCCTTCTAAGGAGGATACGTAGTTTTGGTACTTGCATCTCATAACTTTCTGAAACACAGGAGGCAAATTTAAGTGTTGCTGAAAACACAGCTTTTCTTCCCATTCTTCTGGCAGTCTCTGTTGCTGGGAGGTGTAGCCCAGAGCAGGTTGAGGTGTGGGCAGTTGTGCAGGTCTTGCAGACAGTGTTCTGCATTTCTCTTTGCTCCAAGCATCTTTTCCAGCATTAGACTGGAGTCGAGCCAGGCTTGAACCTGGGCAACCACCACACTGAGAACCAGCATCACTGCAACCCACCCCTATGGAGAGGAAGGTTCAGGGCAGCTGGTGAAGGGCAGTAAACTCTTCTGCCACCGTTTTAGCAACAAGGAGCCTTAGAGAGCAGGTTTCTCAGTTTAAACACAGAGTATTTTCTCCTCTTGGCAAAGGCAGAGCAGATCATTTGTTGAAGGTGACCACAAATGCGTTCCCTGGAGGTAACTATTGGTGGCCCATTGCAAGAGTTTATTTCCACGACTTGTGTTGAGACCCCACCAAAGATGAACACAGATATTCCCCGGGGATATTTTTAATCCAAAACAAACCGAGCCGTGCTGGTATTGATACTGCTGGCAGGCCCCCTTCCTTAGGAAATGAGGGAATGTGGTATCTCTCAAAGGGTAATAACAAGGCTCCTTGCCTGGATACAAGAATGATGAGTGCTTCAGAAGTGCTGATGATTAAGGCCGATGTTTAGGATGCTCGGAAAAAGCGGTCTCCAAAGCGAAGCAGCCGTGAGGCCGTTTGCTGCGCCGCTCGCCCGCCTTCCCCCCACATGGCTGCCTTGTGGGCAGGCTGTAGACAGCCCCAACGGGGCCCCCACACCACGTGTACCCCAACAGGCAGGGCCCTGCCTGCGCCGCCTCTGCCCTCTCCTCGGGGCTCCCCGCCCCGTGGCCTCACGGCGCGCGCCCCAACGCCTCTTGGGCCCCGGAGCTGCCCCGCACAGGCACGGCCACATCCACTTGGCCAGGGGGCCAGCAGGCAATTATCCCACCAGATGAGGAGCTCCAGTATTTCTTTAATTTCAGTTTTTAAGGAGTCTGCGACTTCGGCACGCGGGGAGCGACTGAGAAGGTCAGCTTCTGGTGGAGGATGGTAAAATGGAGGCGTAATGAGCTAAACGACATCACACAAAGACTGCAGAGCTATTTTGTGCCTAAATAAACCTTTCTGGCTTCAAAAAAAATGATGAGGAGTCGGTGGCCACCCTAAATAGTATCAAATTAACTGATAACTCACAAACACCGAAGTCAGTTATTCTTCTGGAAGCACACCCAGGGCAGAGACCGCGCATGCCTTTGGCAGGGGCTCCCCTGGGAACCAGGTAGAGCCATCCTCTCGTTCCTCACGTGCCATATATATTCATAACTCCATATAAATCATGGATCTGAACAACATAGAAGCACTAAACAAAGTTAGAAGTTCACAGAAACACATTCAGAATGACATCTTATTCCCAGCTTTCAGTAAGCACATTATATGTTGAAGAGCTGCCATTCTTCTTTCCTTCACAACCCAAGCCTTGCCCCCCCGCCCCCATAAGCACCTTCTCATCACATTTCTATCTCCAAATTAGCTGCTGATGCAAATTATTTCATTGGCACTTCACAAACACACGCAGAAAACGCAGCCAGATGTCTTCCTTGGATTTCAAGGAAGGCAGAGAAGTGTCAGAATTAAATCTGAGTTGCTATGATGTTGCCAAAAATAGTTTCTGCACACACTTTGTGTCTGTGAAGATGGATCTCGAGACCAAACACAGAAATTAGCTTCCATATCAACATTTTACTGTCACTTTCATCGCCACGCCAATAGATTAGTTAAAATAACATCGTTTACTGGCATGAAGTGTTATTGCAAACAGATGTCATCGTTAGGATAAAGACATTCTATTATATCATCCAGGAACTTATTAATGGAAATCTTGATTTTTCTGATTGAAACAAGAAGCACTTTTCAGCCTTTGAATCGTTCACCTTCCAAAAATGCTTTAGGCAGGGGGTTTTCTTTCCCTCTCCAATAAAGATGAACTCAACATTTTGCCTGACAAGGCAAAATTCTGGTGGTTATTTCCAGTTAAAGGTTTTCCTCAAATGGAAGGCAAATGTTAATTGGAAAAATATCTATGAACAGCTCTAATTTCCTGTATATCTTTCGTAATTGTATCTAATTGCATTCTGCTTCCTTCAACTCTTCTTCATCTGGAGCTGAATAATTCTAGTTTCAAATATATTCATGTTTTTCCATATGTCTGGTCATTGAGCTGCCTTCTCGATGTTATTCAGATAGAACTGGACATTTATTTTTAATAATTGTGGGGTTTGTTGCCTTCCTTTATTACGAAGGGAGGATGTATGGGTGATGGATACACATTTTACTTCATTCATTAGAAAGGAATATGAAACAAGGCAGTGTAATGAGATCAGCCCCCAGAACACAGCAGCTCAGAAGGGATAAAGTAATAGCACACCAGGCAGAAATCTGACATCTCAGTCCCACTGGAGTGAGAGACAGCACTCTGACTTTAGTGAAGCTAGGGTTTCAATCCTAAGATTTTAATAATGCTGCAGTTTCAAGTCAGTTCAAGCAGAAATACGTGCTCACTGGCGTAGTTTAAGGCTCTCAGTCTCACACAAACAAGTCAAAGAATTCTGAGTCCCTACGTTCTATTTATTTAAATTGCTTACAACTTATTAAATATTAAAAACTACATTGTAATAGGTTCTATGTATCTCTGACAAATAACTGTAAAAATCACCCAACACACAAAAAGTACAACAGTGGCAAATCTATAGTCGCTCTCATTCTACTCCAGATAAGATAGCAACAAATGAGGTCATGTTTGGCAACTGTTTTCATGTAATATATTGACTCATTGCTGCTCTCTGAGCCTTTGTGTTCCTTATACCATGCCTAATAGGCTGAACCTTACTCCTGTGTGACACTTGCAGTGTGCCCATCTCCTGAGCTCTAGTGCCAAGGAGAAAATTCCAGCACTTCAGCACAGCCCTGGCCTCTGCTCCTACTCACATCGGCGGAAAAGTCCCTTTAGATCTCAATAAAAGAGGGTCAGTCACGAGCTTCAAAATCCTTTGGAAAAACAAACCCTACTGCAATCCCATTTTGAAGTCAAACAACTCAGTCTGTAAACTTTTCTTCTGTCTTCTTGTGTGTGGGAGGATGGACACTGGCAAGAAAAGACAACTTTGTAATGTAAGATAAATTGTTATCTTGAGGAAAATGGGAAGAGCTTATATTCATATCATAGAATTATAGAATCACGGAACGGTTTGGGTTGGAAATGTTAAAACCTAGCCAGTCCCACCCTCTGCCATGGGCAGGGACACCTCCCACTGGATCAGGGGGCTCAAAGCCCCATCCAACCTGGCCTTGAACACCTCCAGGGATGGGGCAGCCACCACTGCTCTGGGCAACCTGGGCCAGGGCCTCCCCACCCTCACAGCAAAACATTTCTTCCTAAGATCTCATCTCAATCTCCCCTCTTTCAGCTGAAAACCCTTCCCCCTCATCCTATCCCTGCACTCCCTGATTAAGAGTCCCTCCCCAGCTTCCCTGGGGCCCCTTTCAGTACTGGGAAGCTGCTCTAAGGTCTCCCCAGAGCTTTCTGTTCTCATCTAGATCTTCACACTTATAGTTTAAAGCCATTCATGCAGGTGTCTGGGATAGCCAGGTCAGGTTGTGGAACAAGCATTTGCATTATAACTTCACCCACAGCCCTGCACTGAGTTCTGTTAATGGGTAAAAATCTTGATCCTGCATCTACCAGAAGTGCCTACAGAGACCACCACTACATCTCATTACACTGAGCTGAGGAAAGAGCAAAAGTTACTTCCCAACAGCAGAAGAACCCCTAGAAACTCAAGCTGGAATTTCTACCTTCTCCTGCATTTGCCTTTACTGTAATTATGTTTCAGAATAATTTCTATGTCAATCTTCCACTTCCAAACACAAATGTCACTTCTCTTGCCCAGGTTCAAAACAAACTGTCAGTTGGAAATAGCTTCTAAAGTGCTAATAATGAAATAGTGTTTTACCCCCACTGAGAGTAAAATGCTAGCACTAATACCATTCTAAAGGGCTTATAAATCAATAAAGTGAGAGGCAATGAATGAACAAAATGCTGATTGAAATCACAAGCACATCAAGTATCTTTACATAATCAGCATCACATGTTTGGGGGGGGAAGGAGAAGAAATAGTTTTCCCTTAACACGTGGATGCACGCAGTGCCTTGCTACGTTTTATTCTCACTGTGAGGCTTGATTACCTCACCCAGGTAGGTGGAAGCACCACTGAGTACTATAAAATGAGAACAGTAGACGTTTATGATGTGACATTCATAACCCAAAGTGGTACAACCTCATAATAAACTCCCTCCAGTAACTGGGGGGTTCCCTTTGTCTATTTTCTCTCCTTGCTGCCAGGATGCCAGCGTTCAGCTTGTGGCTGTGAGCAGTTCTGGTGTGGCTCCCCAGCTCAGGACTGTGTCAGCTGGTGACACCAGTTAACCCCAGTACCTGGCTGGGAACTGCTGGAGTGACCTCGTCACGCATCTTGGATCCAGCTGCCCACTAACCAGCCCCACCCCACCACACAGTGTGGAGATCCCCTGCACCTGCAGAGCACCTTCAGAGTCTCCTGTTGCCTTCTCTCCCTGAAACACATGGATTGTGGCTTTCAGTCACGTGAAAGCTTGGGGAAGCAGCCCAGGTAGGTGGCTGCCTCTGGCATCTTGTATAACACACTTGTTTAGTGTTGGCTGCTGTGGTATTCCTCTTAGCTGAAGGCACAGCACATTTATAAAGCTCCTCCCTGGGTGAATCATATTCTTCCTCATCCCACCAAGGCTGAGAGAGATTTGCATGAGGGTGGGGAGGCACAGAGTGCCCAGGGAAGTCCTGGCTGCCCCATCCCTGGAGGTGTTCAAGGCCAGGTTGGATGGGGCTTTGATCACCCTGACCCAGTGGGAGGTGTCCCTGCCCATGGCAGGAGCGTGGAACTGGATGGGCTTTAAGGTTCTTTCCAACCCAAACCATTCCATGATTCTATGAAACTCATGCTATTACATTTAATGAGTGATTTATAGAACCGCTCCTACAGAATTGTTTCACCACTTGGGGATGTCTGCAAAGCTCTGGTAAATAAAATGCTGTTAAGGTTTCAGCTTCTAAGGCACTCTAACCTGTTGGCACCTTGCAGGTGTTCAAGCACTCCAGCTCAGAAGCCCTGATAATAAAATTCAGTGCTTGCAGGTGCAGGACCTCTTGGGTGAAACCCCTCTGAAGAAAGGAGCAGCCCTTTGCTTACCAACCCTCAGTTACCAAAGCCACGGTTTCTCTCCCTGCATTTATCAATCCCTTCCATCTCTGGAAATGGGCCAGTAGGAAATCCTTAGTACCTTGGAAGAGGCACGGCACCATCTTTACGGCCAAGCCTTCTCATTTTAAAAGTAAAGGATTGCACTGGATATACAGAGACAATGTCAGATGAAAACCACCAACAGACCAGCTCTTCAGTTTTATGTAAATTGGCAACCGCAACAGATTTCAGTAATTTCCTGCATCAGAGTAAAAATGGTTCACATTTACAGTCAATTCCAAATTATTACCTCATGTACTTTATTGAACCTTTCTTAAAGATAGATTTTGTAACCCTCATTGAATCTACTTCAAGCAAAAATTTGTATAATACATCAAGCATCACCTGTAACTTCTTCCTTCGAATACTGATGCAACATAATAATATACAACATAAATGAAAATGCTGGGAGCTCATGACAAACCTTCTAATTATAGAACCAAGAATAAATGAACCTGAGATTCTCTTCCCAGAGTATTGAAAATTAAGTTAATGGATATTAAGTCTTTTTATAATTGTGCAATATTTGTTGCTAATAGAAACAGGTTTGGTGTATTAGTCCAAGTGTCTTTAAAGACTTTTAGTGTTGTTATTCAATAATGGACTTGTGTTTTAATAAATTTGCTTTCCTAAATAGGTAAATGTATTAATTGATAGTGGATCATGAAAAGCTTTGCAAATATCTGTTGATGAACTTCTTAATAAAACATCACACAAAATGTTTTATTCAGCTGAGATAGGTGGGTTCACCCCTTGTTAATATTCCACAAGTCAAATTTTTCCTTTGAAGTGAACTATCTTCAAGTGGGGGGGGGTAGGACTTCCTTGTAATAATATCTTCTGGAGAAAAAGACAACATCAGTGATTTAAAATCGCTGCAGGTTTATGTCGAGCAGTACCTGTTCTTTGAATTGTCCCATACAGATGTAACCACTGCTGTTTTAAACATTGCTCCCCACGTGAGGGCAGCTCTTCACAAGAGAGGTATTTCCTCATAAATCTTTTAAAACCACAGTGGAAGCTTCTCAGCATGGAAACTAGAGAATATAAAGCTCTTTTTGTCCTTTGCAAGATGACAATGATATTTCCTCATCTATTACTTCCTCAAATAAGCATTCAATCCTTTCAAAAGGGTGAATACTCTGTTCTCCTAAGACCTCACCTGGAGCCCTGTGTTCAATCCTGGAGTCCTCAGCGCAGGAAGGACCTGGAGCTGTTGGAGGGAGTCCAGAGGAGGCCACGGAGATGATCCGAGGGCTGGAGCACCTCTGCTGTGAGGACAGGCTGAGAGAGTTGGGGTTGTTCAGCCTGGAGAGAAGGCTTTGGGGAGAACTTAGAGCAGCCTCCCAGTACTTAAAGGTAAGGTTGAGGAGAGGCTCTTCACCACATTTTTGAGCTCTACTTCAAGCAAATTAAAAGTAATTAAGTAACCTAACTTATGGTACTATTTCTGTGTAGAATGGAGCATTCTCTCTCTCTCCTGGCCCGGCAGCACCTTGCAAGAGTGAGAGGGGAATAAAGCCTTGGGTTGGTTCTTCCCCATTCTGTAGCTTCCACTGACACCTGCTGGAGACAGATATTTCTTGGCTGATCTTTCTAAACTCTGTATCCAAAATACTTTAGGGTTAGGCACAAAGTGCACCCCTTCCCGTTTAGTGGATGAAGCACATTGTAACAGTAAAATACGGTCAGAATGAAGAACATTCAGCAATTTCTGTCTCTGAGTTTATGAAGTAAACCCATTCTTTTTCTAAAAAGCAGACTCAACCCACAGTCATTGTACACAGAGATTTCCCAGCCGAATTAAAACTGATGTTTCTTAAACAGAGAGGTGATGTCAGAGCTCAGTTCTGGTGCAAACAGAGGGAGGTTTGGAGACAAGAAGGCAGAAGAAAGATGTTGTCTACAACAAGGTAAAGGTCAACCTACTAAGGGTTGTCATCCTTTCTGGTGCCCACCAGCTCCTCAGAGACGTGGGGGTACCTGCTGAGTCCAGGGGCTCAGATCTCAGTCCCTTTTGTAAACTGGCTGGCAAGTGATCCTGGGGCAATAGCACTGCTGTTTCCACCACTGAGTTCACCCACTCTGGCACCACCAGAGGAATTTTGTCCATAGGTGACTCACAGAGACAGCCTGATCGCTCCGACTGCTTCCCAGCAGAGGTGCTCACAGAGACCTGCAAAAGAACAAGAGCACAACTCAATCTGTGTGGGAATGAAGGTGGTTTGTGTGAGCAGAGTGCAGGGGTTGTGATGGTCCAGCAGAGCTGTGGTCTACTTTCCTAGGGCAAGACCTCCTTCTGATGTTAGAATGCCATCAAGTCCCTGATGAGCATCTGAGGCAATAAAGGGCATTGCAGGATTACAAAAACTAAAAGGCACAGTCCTAAAACTTTGAAAACTAGAAAATGCACCACAACTTTAACAGTAGGTATTTTATGTTGGTGTAAAAGTGTTTCTGCCCTGCTTAGACAAACAAGGCCAGTCACTGGTGGACCTGAACTGTTCCATCACTTCTTGATTAACATCATGGATTATGGATTTGTAGCAACGCAGACAGGCTTGAGCTCTGAGTAACCAAAAATACCTTTCCATAGTTAGCTCACAGTGCCTAAATAGCTCATAGCATTAGCCTTCAACTGAAGCCTCAGTCTGCTGAAACACTAGAGGTCTTTCCCCTCCCCACAAATATTTCCTAAAAGGAGTAAAAAGTAAATATTAGATGGGGGAAAAAATATCTGCTTCGTGCATACAAAAATATGACTTTTTAAGTTCAGGCTAGCAGAGGACATTCACGGTGAGGGGGTTTCTTGCTGGCAGAAATCAGAGGACAGTTGAATACTTTGTTCATTACATTTTCAAGTTCATTTAATACCATCTTGCTAAAGTCCTGCTGGTCGTGGCCAGGAGGTGGCAGTGGAAGAGCATCCATTGCTCCAGAAACACCGTGCTTGTCTGCCTGGTCACAGTTAATTCAAGGAAATGCGTGAGGAAACCCACTTTTTTGTTGTAAAACTAGGAGGAATAAAGCTCAAAGGTTATTACAAGACACTGGATTTTATTTTTTTTTCTCAGCTTTAGTCATTTTAATTAATGCGCTGAGTAATTGCATTTTTAACACCTGAATATCAGGCCCACTTCAACTGCCTGGAAAACATAAAGGTTTCTCACACTAAACAAACTCAACAGAATTGTCTCACTAGCTTGTCTTAAGTCTATATTTGTTAAAGAGCCTGTAGCTCCCTTTTTAACTGTCCTTATTGTAGGGGTAACCCAGAAAACACCTTCAGAGGGAAAGCAGATGGTGGGTTTAGTCTGTCAGTGTTATTTTGTGTTTGCATCTGTATTTTTGTTTTGAATTTTGGAGTTTACAGAAAGAAGAGTTTTAAAAGATCATTCTTGAAGGTTAAACTTCTAGGAAGCATTTCCTTGCGTACTGTAATTGATGTTAATATTTTACTGATAGCACCTCATATTGAGATCCCTGTAACCAACTGGGTGGCCCATTCTCACAGTACCACATGGGTTGCCCTGCACTGGCCCAGGCACCATCAGGGGTCACCTGAGAACTGTAAACCAACAGGGTAATAAAAGAAGAAAGGGGTAAAAAAACCTTAAGTAAATTGATGGGTTAAACATAATCTGAAGAAAAATGTCCCCTGATGAGTGTTTGTTTTATTTTCTACTAAAGAGGACAGGATCTGGCCACTTACAAACATATTTTTGAAGGATATTTGCATTTGCTTTCCTTTTCTATACAGTATTGTTCAGATGGAGGTTTTTTTCTAAAAATTCCTTTCAAAAGGAATAAAAATCAGGGAATAATTACTGTGAAAATCTTACAAATGCCTTTGAATCAAATGTTTTGGATTTTATTTTTTTTAAAGATACAGTAAAGAAGAAAAAGACTTTTAGTGGACAAGTGAGTAGGGTGAAGAAAGGCAGAATCAGGTTTAAAGTCTTTATTAAGCAGAGCAGTGACATTGGCTCCTTCTCTTCACAACACATCCAAATTAAAAGGGCAATGGGGTGAGTCAACTGGGGTGTGGGAGGAGATTTGGAAACATGGGGGAAAGTCACAAGCTCTTCATTCACCTTAAAAATAGAGAAGAGGCCTACAGAAAGCAGTGACTAAATGAGGATACTGAGACAAGTAGCAAAGAGTATATATGCAAGGAATAATTCTGTAAAGACATTGAGAAACTGATGGAAAGAGGTCAAGCAAATTATTATTCACCAGCAAATGAAAATGGGAAGTCATTAGCACAAAAACCAAGAAGGCCAAAGTTCTCTGTGTCTTGTTTTGCATTTCTAAGAGAGAAGATCAAGAGCAAAGACTGGCTGATACAAGCACGGAAATGCACACAGAGGCATCAGCACAATCCAAGAACTCCAAAGTTTTCATGCTGCCCGAGTCTGATGGATTTTATCCCAGAAAACTGCAAAAAGAATATGGCAGAACTAATGGCAGAACCACTTGGGGTTGTCTTAGGGAAGTAATGGAGTATAAATGAGCATCAGAAGACTGGAAAAGGGCAAATATATTCAGTTTCTAAGAATGAAAGGAAAAGACTAATCAGGGATTTGTCTATCAGTCAGCTTAGCTTCAATTGCCAGAAAAACAAGGAAATGAATAAGAGCCCAAACAGATTTGTTAGTTCTAAATCCTCTTGGAGCAAAGTAGTTGCTTTTTATGAATGGGTTACAGGTCTGAATGGAAAGAAACCAATAAACGCCACCTAAAATTGCAGAGTGGACTCTGATAACTTTTCTAAAGACCTTCTCATTCAAAAGGTAAAAAAGTAGGTTATACATGAAACTCTGTTGTGGCACAGGCCAAGCAGGCTGAATAAACATGCTGAACTAATGAAAATATAGAGGTTATTGGTGCCTCGTGGCCAACATAAAAGAATGTGATGAGCGTGCTCCGCAGACAACTGTCATGAAGTTGGCTGTATTCAAAATGGGTTTATTAATGACCTGGTAGATGGAAGAGAGAGTGGTGCTGTTGAAGCTTTATAAAACATTGAGGTGGGAGGAGATACAAGTATGTTAAGGACAAAATAAGAAACCAGTCAGCTAGGCAAGGTGGAGAAATCGTACGCAAACACTGGCTGAAACCTTACAGGACCAAGCAGAAGGATGTGCATTTGCCAAGAGTGATTAACTGCAAAAACAAGAGATGGGGTGCAAATAGAAACTCCAGGCATCCAAGATTATAGGAAATCACGAGCAGAACATGAGCCAATGTTTTCCTATGGTGTTGCAAAATGAGGGCAATCATCCCTGCAAGCCAGGATACTATTTTCTGAACAAAACTCATGATGGATGCTTATAATGAAGTGACATTCGCCCAGCACAACCCTCAAACATACGCTGGAGCCATTGCAGGGTGATCCATTTCCTGACATCCTGTGCTCTCAGCAGAGCAATTAAACAAAATTGCTCGTGTTCTGTGAGAACAAACCTTGCTGGAAGGGACTACAATAAAGCAAAAACCCACCTCCATTAATGGTACTAAATCATCTCCCAGAGGCTGAAATTGTGACCATCTGTAATTAAAAGGCCTGACATGTTTTAAAAATGTTTTTCCTACAGCTAGCCACTATTGACCCTTCCCTCTGACTTGCACAAAAGAGCTTTCATAAACTTTTTAGTAAAGGCACAAGAAACCAGATCTTTCTGCCATAGCTTCTAAGAGGCTGCTTTTGCTAGTCAATATTGCTGATTTTTCATGTAACTTTCTCTTATTCTAGCTATTTTGTGCTAGCTCTGTGTGCTAAAGGCCAAATAGCAGAAATGTATCCTTCCTGGGGGACATGGGTGGTTGATGTAGGGACTCCATAAAATTTAATACTTTAGCTCTTAAGTATTTTTCTGTATGTTCCAAACCTCAGGAGCAACCAGACAGCTGAAATGGTCACTCTTCTCTGCTGCATCTATTGAAGTAAAACCCCCAGCTCTTCTCCCAGGCTCCTTTTATCTCAACAGAAACTGTGACCTTTATAGGCAATAGATTCTAGGTTCCAGGCTATGTGTATAAACCCTTGTTTATGTGGTGTGATAAATCAAAGGCAGAAATAGCCTACAGGATTCTTTGCTACATTGCACACTGTGAACAAATCATTTACCTTCCAGGAGACCATTAATTAGTATTGATTTGTCTTCTTGCTTAGACACTCCAGCAGCATATGGATGGGAGGCTGCCTGCCAGCTCAGGCAGCATCAGGAGCTTCTCATCCTGCAGCTGTTTACACAGTTAAAAAGATTTGCAAACAGGAGACAACACCACATTGTCTGAAACTAAGGAGACCTTCAAATTGTCCATTGTAAACCACTAAGGAAAGAGGAAATAGCTGAGATAATAGGAGTGAGAGATGCACTTGGAACAAAAAATGGGTTAATAAAACAGTGAGGATGAACCCTGAAATCCATGAGAAGGCTCATGGCTCTATTTTTTTAAGTAGGTGCTGCCCCAACAGCTCTGTTAGACCATGATTTCTCTGCCTTCCTGGAGAACTTCTCTAGTGCCAGGCTAAGAGATCATGAAAGGCCAAGTATCTACAAGCCCCAGTGCTGTCTGGGATAACTGGTGTCCCCTGGTGTCAGGGGTAGTGTTGGGAGGAGAGATAACCCCCAGTTGCCCAAATAGTGGTCACAGCTGTACAAACAGAGCACCAAAGGGTGCTGGCAGTGCACCAAGCCCCCCGAGCATAACCAGGGACTGCCTACAGTGCTGCAGAGCAGAGACTGCATCCAGAGAGAGCCAGTGCTCCCAGTCACTCACCAGCTGTGTCCTTTTGCCACCAAGAGGTCATTGGTCTTATATTCACTGTGCTGGCTAAAAAAGGAGCTGATTTTTAATGCTAGTCTTAGACTGAGCTCTTTCTTATTGCTGGCACTGAACCCAGAGCAAAAGGCAGTGTTAGGCAGGAACAAGTCTAGCTTTGTACTAATTGTACTGATCCATCCTCCTCCTTCATCCAGATCACCAAGTGCCAAAAGGATTGACTAGAAATGTCTCCTGTAAGAATAGACAGCAAATGAAACCAGTAGATAAAGTTCCTTAGAAAGAAGATACTAATCTGGGGACAACATTTTAGTACTCCAGTGGAATCTGGAGGTCTAAGATTAAGTAGAACCTCAGTTCCTTCATTCTCCCTCTCAAATCTTTTTTAATGTGTTTTCATTCATTTTCTTCATTATTTACTTTCTTAACTGATTAGGAGGTGGGGGGTTTCTTCTGTTTTAATAAGCTTCTCTGTTAGTATCAGATAGCTGTACTAATCACCCTCTTGCATATGTGGGTTCTACCTGGCTTCATGTAATAGTATCTACTAAGAAGACAACCTGGTAAAACTTGTTGTTTGGTGGGCTAGAACAATCCATAAATCACTCCCATTCAAACCAACCTCCAGCAATACCACCAGGGTTTTACATGAGGTCTCTGTGTGCCCTATTTAAAGGCTCTGCCTGCTGGGCTGGGGCAGGTGCTGCAGGGCCAGCTGGTGATGGTGGGAGGGCACCACGTTCATCAAGAAGATGAATCCTCTTAGGAAAGAGAACATAAGGTTTGCTGGGAGGTAGAGATAACAAGACTTATTTCTCTGATTTAGGAAGAATTAGTGTGAAAACAGCTGATTAGCAGGTTCCAGGGAAACAAAGGATAACTTTGGAAGATACTTTGGTGAGTAAATATCTAGACATTTTATTAAATATACAAATTCTAAATGTTGAAGGGAAGCTGATGTTCGTGTCTTGTGAAATGCTGGCTCTTTATAGACTGACTGGCTCTGATTTATGGTCTTGTTTCAGCTCTGGATTAATTAAGTATGTTTATGCTGTGTTTCATGGCTGTATTTACTCCAGTCATTTACTCTGCCATAGCTATTAGGAGATATCTCAGATCTTAAGCTCTTTTGTTTGTTAGAACCTGAAAAACAGGCAGGCAGGGGGGCTTTGCTGCATTCTGAGAGATTCTGATTCTGAAAGCAATTCAGGAGCATTATAAAACAAGAAACTAACAGGTTGGAAGCTTGATTGTATTTCCCTTCCACTGTTACAGAGGAGGAGAAGGAAAAGGGTAGGGGCCCTTTGTAAAAATCCTTTTCTCTTGAATTTGAAATCAAGACTATTGTTGGCATCAATGGAGCTGGGAGTAAGCTTCCCAGGTACCTGGGAGAGGCCCAAAATGTGACTGCAGTTGGTGATACTCCCTGTAATCATCGAGGAGCAACTTGTAATTGCTCCTTTTCTGTTCAGATAGCTTGTCCAAATATACTTCAGAACAAGAAGGAGATGTTTTACTGTGAGGATGGGGAGGCCCTGGCCCAGGTTGCCCAGAGCAGTGGTGGCTGCCCCATCCCTGGAGGTGTTCAAGGCCAGGTTGGATGGGGCTTGGAGCCCCCTGATCCAGTGGGAGGTGTCCCTGCCCATGGCAGGGGGGTGGAACTGGGTGGGCTTTGATGTCTCTTCCAACCCAAACCATTCTATGATTCTATGATGATTCTGGCTTTAAACCAGATATATCACAGTGCTTTGGTGCTCTGAAACACAGAGATATTATAGGTTCCTTTCAGGCTTCTCTCTGCTTTTCAGATATGCCACAGCTTTCAGCGACAGCTTATCCACACTTCTGCTTATTCTAAACTGAATTAAACTATTCCTCTCTGGTGGATTCTCAAATGGCCAATTAGCACTTATTAGGAAATGCACAGACAGGATTGAGAATTGGTAGATAATAGGTGTCTGTGGATTCTTAGCCATTAATAAAAGAAATTAGCATCCTTCTGCATGGCTACACTGCCATATTTTGTTGTAAGTGGTGCTGTGTTTCAACATTTACTGAAACATGTCACAGTGGTTAAAAGTGGCAATATCCAGCTCACAAGGACAGACTATTTTCTAAAAAGGCTGTTGCCCTCCTTGGAAACGTCAGTGCTCTGGGGCTGCCTAGACCAAAAGCAGAAGACACAAAATCCAGGTCACAGGAGTTGTGACACCTCTGGCTATGCAAAGATTAAACAGAGTATTTCAAGGCTTCCAGTAGTGCTCTGTCATTTCTTTCAGCCTTAAAATTGTTCAGTTGCTGTAAAGGAGACATTAGCAAGAGTTTCCCCTGACATGACTTGCTTTTTTATACCCTCTGGTTGTGCTGTGAATGTTAAACTGAAATCTTGTGGAGAGCACCTCAAAGCTAAGTTTGGAACTGTTATCTATAGCAGAAAATCAGTGGTTTGGGTAAGTCTCTGGGCTCCATTTAAGAAGAAGCAATACAGAGAGAGTCGTCTCTACTCAAAGCTTAGACTTCCTGCAATGAAAGTAGAAATCAAACTGCAGACCCAAACATCTACAATTTAGGATAATCTCTAGGGCTTAGTGTTCTTAAATAGGTGAATTGCCAAACAGTAATGCAGCTCTACATCACATTTATCCATCTCTTCCAGTCTCAATATTTAAAATGTATAACTTTTGGAGAGCAGCAGTACAGCTTTCTACATCCACCTAGCTTTTAGCTACTGCTGTCACGTGCTTTTTGAACACCTCCAGAGATGGAGACTCCACCACTGCCCTGGGCAACCTCTGCCAGGGCTTCACCTTTCTATCAGTAAAGAAATTTCTCCTGGTATCTAATCTTAACCTCCCCTGGCACAACTTGAGGCCATTTCCTCTCGTCCTTAATGTCAAGGGTGGCACAAAAGGCTTTTAGAAATAAACATTGTTTTATACAGCAAACACAAATGCTTGCTTTAATGAAGTGATTCACAATGGTAATATTATTGACATTTTAAGATAAAACAGGTCTGCCATATGCTGTGTCTGGTGCTTCATATGGTTTCAAGTTTGTTTTTAGTTTTTCAAAGTTATGTATATTAACAACAGCTGTTGAAATTTAAAAGGATTCAATAATTGAAAGGAATTCATTCCAAAGCTGAGTGTTGAGGGTTTTGTCTTCTTAATGAGTCAAAACAGTTTGTATATAGTGAATCAGAAAATAATTTCTAATTGGTGATGCAGCTCATAATCCAAATGTCATGTGCAGGCCTTAAGTGGTTTCATCTTACTTCCTCCAGAGTTGCACACAGCTGCTGAGGAGTGGGTTGGCTGAACACTTGTCTGTGAATCCCATCCCTAGATTTTCGATCAGTTTTATAAAAGTCCCTTTCACAAGTGGATTTGCCCTTGACTCACCTGTCTCTAGACTGCACACCACTTGCTCTGCATCCACGACCTCACACTAGTGGTTCAGGCATACCCCCAGTTTTTGCCTGTTCAGCCTCACTCTATAGCTGAGAGGTGGGAGGCAAAATGCAGTAAAGTGTCCAAGCTCAGCTGATGTGCTGAAAGAGACTGCTGGAGACAGAAAGCAGGGAGCTCCTGAGTGCATGTTTTATTATTTATGGCAATTACTAGCTTCATTAACCTAGTTTGACAAAGCAGGCTACAGAAAGGGAAAGTAAATGACAGGCAAGAAATTCAACCCTATCAAATTCTTGGCAAAGAGGTTAGATTTTTAGACCCCAAAGTGACATAATTCTTCATGAGAAATATTTCAGCTTCATGTACTTAATCTCTCGCTCTGTGCCCTGTAAGGAGTAAGAACAATTACAGGCTGGGTGGAGAATGGATTGAGAGCAGCCCTGCAGAGAAGGACTTGGGGGTGCTCATGGATGCGAAGCTCAACATGAGCTGGCAATGTGCACTCACAGCCCAGAAACCACCCATGTCCTGGGCTGTAGCCAAAGCAGTGGGACCAGAGGGGAGAGGGAGGGGATTCTGCCCCTCTGCTCTGCTCTGTGAGATCCCATCTGGAGTCCTGTGTCCAGTTCTGGAGTTCTCAGCACAGGAAGGACCTGGAGCTGTTGGAGCGAGTCCAGAAGAGGCCACAGAGATGATCCAAGGGCTGGAGCCCCTCTGCTGTGAGGACAGGCTGAGAGAGTTGGGGTTGTTCAGCCTGGAGAAGAGAAGGCTCCAGGGAGACCTTAGAGCAGCCTCCCAGTGCTGAAAGGGGCTCCAGGAAAGCTGGGGAGGGGCTCTTGATCAGGGAGTGCAGGGAAAAAACTGTGAGGGGGAACAGTTTTCAGCTGAAAGAGGGCAGATTGAGATGAGAACTTAGGAAGAAATGTTCTCCTGTGAGGGTGGGGAGGCCCTGGCCCAGGTTGCCCAGAGCAGTGGTGGCTGCCCCATCCCTGGAGGTGTTCAAGGCCAGACTGGATGGGGCTTTGAGCCCCCTGATCCAGTGGGAGGTGTCCCTGCCCATGGCAAGGGGTTGGAGCTGGATGGTTTTAATGTCCCTTTCAAGCCAAGCCATTCCATGAAGTGAGTGAGCTCAAGTTCATTTGAGTAACTCCTGTTTTCACACAGAAACACAGCCTCTGGGTGGTTATGGTCTCAGCCTTTGGACCATTATTGTTTTCTCAAAGTCCAAACCTTTTTTTTTTCCTATTTTGCCCCACCCCCAGGAGCCCAGGACAGGCTTGTTCTACAATCACTGCAACACCTTCCCACTCCTAGGTGCAGCTGGTCACACGAACTCAAGCTGTGACTGATGACAGCCTGTGGCAGTGTCCCAGCTACAGCCTTGCTCAGCTGCCACATTTTCACTGAACCGTTGGCCTGCCTTGTCATGGCTGTGATGAAGACAACTCCCTGTGGCTGAGAAACTGCAGACAGAGCGATGCCACCTCGTGCTGTCTGGCCTCACAGGGGCCCCAGCTACCTCAGCTTTGTTGGTGATGTTGCTGGGGGGGGGATGCTGAGCAGTGTGGGAGGAATCCTTGGCATCGCACAGATCACCAGGCTCTCAGACCTCGGTGCTGAACCCTTCCCTGCTGCTCTCAGCCACAATATGCCTTTCCAGCATCTTGTTTGGAAAGCAAGAAGAGTGCTCAGCAGGAGAGGCAGATCTCACTGCTATGCTGGAGAGCAGCAAGCTTCTCTTTGCAGCTGAAGCAATGTCTCCAGCACCTAATGGGATCGTAGGAACTGTGGGAAATGGAGATGTAGGGATTAAAGCCATCATCTCCTTTTGTGTGTTTCCTGCAGAGAACAAAAAAAAAGAACAAAACAAAAAAACCCAAGGAAATTACAGCTAATGGTGATAATTATCATCAAGAAGATGCAGAGTGGAGAGTCCAGTCAGCTGCAGAGAGCAGTGATCCCAGATTGATACCCGAGGGGCTGGAGACACAAAGCAGGGAACTCCTACATTTATTTGTGGCAATTACTAATTTCATTAACTTAGTTTGAAAAAGGCTGTAGAAAGGGAAAGTAAACAACAGCAGGAAAGAAAGTCAACACTATCAACTTCTTGGCAAAGAGATGACTTTCAGACACTGAAGGGACAGAATTCCCAAAGAGATATGTTTGAGCTTCATGCCCTTAACCTCTTACTCTTTGCCAAGTAACAGGCAGCCTGGCTATCTCATAACTAGTTCTGAACCATTTGTACCATCCCTTGTGTAATCCTGGATGGGTCCCTAAGGGGAAAGCACTTGTAGGACTTTTCCTTTCCTGGGAAGCACCAAGAGAATGCTAGTATTCTTCCTAATTTCAGATAGCTCCTGGGATTTCAACATCCTTGAGGCTTCTGTGTCTATTAATTAATTGATCAATAGTTTCAGAAGTCTTGGGGAGGGCTGGGAGCAGAGAAACATATAAAAATTTGATTGAAATAAGCCTGGGGAAAGCCTGCCCCATCAGTACAGAGCAAGAATGTACTTGAAACCTGCTCTTGAAACAGGGAGTATAATAATGATTTCTGAAGGCAAGGGCCTATTAGTAGGGGCGAGGTACCTCTGAAGCAGCTGCAGTTTCTCTCTGGGACCCTCAGTAAAGAAAACTTTTGTTGATGTGGAGGGAAATCTGGTACAAAGGGCCAGAGCTGGTGACTGGTTTGACCCAGAATGAAGTCACTGAGAGCATGGGGAGAGGTGTTCACTTGATGCAGCCACCAAAGCCAGTGGCAGGCAGGCCAGGTTTGCTCCTGCCAGCTGCAGATCTGGACAGCAAATTGTTATGTGCACAAACTGTGTGTCAGGCACAACTGGCTATTTCTTACAGAAACGAAGAGTGAAGAAGGTGAGCCTCACTTGATAAACCTTTCCTGATTTATGTGTGCTTTCTACAAGGGAGAAAATGTCTTCTTTGACTCTTGAGCAACTTTGTCTTCAGGTGAATGCAGGAGGAATACAACTGTTTTTTCTGTGCAAAGAAAACTATTGTGGGCAGTGAGAGAGAGGGGCTGGAGGTAAAAATTCCAACTACATTTCTTCAGGCAGAAGTGGGAAAGGCAGCAGTGGCTTTACCACCAGCATGTTGTTTCTCGCTCTGCCTTCTCATCTGGGGGGCAGATTGATGGATGGGTTGCACAATTCTGGCCAATTTGGCTTTTTTCCTAGTTGCAGGTGTGCCTTTTTCAGCTTCTATCTGTACCATGCATAATCTTAGACATCTAATTAAAACTCACCATGGACAAACAAGATTTGCCCAATTAAAACTGTACAGAGCATCTGCTATGAAAAAATACCAACTTTCCCCAGTCTGTCAGCTGGGAAGCACTCACCGTGGTCCTGTGCCTCATGGCAGGAACTGCTTTTGCCCATCCCAGATAAAATGCCACTCCCCAAACACGCTACAAATACAGCACTCACAGTTTTCTTCATCCAAGCACAAGGAAAATTTATTTAAAGCAGTGCATTGCACAGACAAGTTAGTCTTTGGTGACTGCTCTGAGCTGCCATTTTTAAGGCTGGGGAGAGACCAATTCTACCTGACCCTATCTGAGGTCTGATTAACTGCTGTTTTGCTTTGGCTGCCTAATTCAGACTTAGTGTCCTGTGTTCATTATCTAACCTGGGTTTTAATTCCTGATTTACTTTTTTTATGTGTTTCATAAGTACATTACATTTTAATACCAATCCCATGTCTGACCATAGGAGTAGCCTATGTTTGACCTAACTTTTCTCCATCTATAAGCACAGGAAATTCAGTGTATTTTTCTGGGATGATGCTCTGTGAGTCCCTCCAGCAGCCACACACAATAGGTTCAACTTGAAAAGCTGTGATTCCCGCTGTCTAAATCTCTGTTCTTCACTTTAAATGAAGACCTCTCCCCTCCCTCTCCCCATAAACTCCTCCTATATCTTTATCAACCTCAGCATTTAAGACATGCAGAGCCTTCTGAGTGAAATCTCTCACATGGTCCTGGCCTGGGTCTCCATTTTCAAAGCCCAAGCCTCACGATGCTCTGATAACCCACCTCCTGGCTAATGCATTTGATATTTACCTGACAACTCCACCACAGAACATGTGTACAAACATGGTGGTCCATCTAGGAGTGCTTGCCAGAGACTGTCCTTTGGGAACAGTCTGAGTAGCCATTGTAAATACCTTGTATTTGCTGCTGTAAAACAGAGAACACCTGGGCCTCTACCTGTTAGAATCCTCTCAGTTCATTCTCAGACAACTGGAATGAATCCCAGAAGAGGAGCACGTGACATTCTGGTACAGCTCAGCTCAGGTACAGACCCTGCTCCATCCCTTCAGAGCAGTTGGCCTGCAGTGTGCAGGTCCTTAGATTTGAAAATAAGCAGGAAACAACAACTAAAACCCTTCCAGGGCAAGTTAACAGGTTCACCAAGTTTTGAATTGAGCTACTTTATAAAATCAAAGCATGCAATGATTTCTTAAACTGTAATTAAAAATTATACCACCAAAAATACTGTAGTGATGAGCCCAGGTCCCTCAGAACCACAGCAGCTCCCCAGAGAGGGGCAGAGATTAGAAAACATGTTTCACATGACAGCTTTTAATATAACCATTTGCATAACTGGATTAAAAAAGCACACCAAAGTGCCTCCAAATCTTATTATTGTTTATTACTCTGCATATCAGAGAAAACAGTAATTACATTGAGCAGAGATTCGTGGGGCTCGATTCGGTGATGGGACTGAGTGAATGTGGCTGTGCCTTGGTCCCTGCCAGCCTGCAGGACCCCCAGCCCTCCTGCCTGGGGCTGGATGCCTTTGTACACCCTGCAGGGAATGCCTTTACAAATGGCCTTGCAGGACCTCTGCAGTGGGACAAGGGGGCTGCTGAGGGGAGAGAGGGAGCTTAGGAATTGTGGTTGGATAACACAGCTCACTTCAGGGTGTGTCTGCAAAACCCAGTCCCAGGGAGGGCCTGAAACATGGGGCAAGCTCTGAGCTTTCTGCTACAAATGCAGGTCTTGACAGGTTCAAGACTTGTCCAGGTTAAACCAGCACTTAAATGAGGATGCTTGACCTGCTGGATGCTCCTGGGATCCTCCTGGAGATAACAGAGCTCGGCACTGCTGTAACTGCAGCTCCAGTGGTTGCTGGGGGCGAGATGTTCCCGGCACGTCTGTCACTGTGGGAGCAGTATATGCAGTGAACAGCACTTTATTTCTGCATCAAGGTTAAAAAAATATAGAGAGAAGTCCCTCTTGTTTGCTTTGTGCAGCTCTGTGCAACAGCCATCTGCAGTCAATAAAATTCAGGGGAAAATTAATGAGCCAAACTTTAGCATTGGTAAATGAGGGTAAAAACCATGATGTGTAAGAAGGAAATTATCCCAGGCCTGCTATGGTTAGCAAGTCTTCCCAGTTACTCTGCTGGGTTTTGAATCATTCTGTATTACAGCACTTGTCTGTATTTAGTGCATGAGGTTGTAAACATTGTGGACCACCTCAATGCTAACTGACCTTTACAAACTGATGGCTTGAGTTAACATAATTCCATAGGAGAAAAATCCCTGAAAATCAAGATTTTGGTTTTATTTAAAGTTGCTCTTTGCGGTGTTGTTTCAGTGCTCTCTTTTCACTTTCTTCCAAAAAAACCCTGCAAACAAAGCTGAAAAACTTATAAAATCACCCTTTATTCCAGTAACTTGATATATTGAGCTCGAAGGAAAACCACTTTCCTAAAATTCAGTGAAATAAAAACATACTTTAACAGGCCATTCAAATCTTTAAATCAAAGTAAGCAAGGCAGATATACATTTAATCACAAAGTGTACACAAACAACATCTCCTTTAAAAAGACCTTGATCCAATGCCTCTGCAGTCAGTTTCTAATAGCCAATCTCTCATTGCTAGCAACAGAGCAGCTTGAAATTCTAAGGAAATATGTAAGAAGGGGGAGTTAGAATCTTTTTCTTACTCTTTTCCCAGTAGGTGAATATGCACTTATGTATTTTTTAAACCATATTAGCTTACTGAATGCTGATGTGTAAAATTATATTCACAGTTTCACAGTAGGAGGACGTTTACAGACTACAGGAACCATCCTCTCTTTCTTCCCCCTCCACCCTCATCTGTTTGCATTGCCTCACAGCCCATACGTTTCTGGACATGTGCAGCTGCAGTCAGACAAGTGCTCTTGCTAAGCATGGCCAAAACTCTCCCTGGACTGCACTGCTTCTCCAGCTGATCTCAGCTGAGTGTCAGGCAGGTCCTTGTGCCATCCTAGATTCTGTCTGTGCAGGCTGGAAGAAACCTCTTCAGAAACGATGCCTGGTTTCAGGACTTTTTGCCTTGTGCTTGCCTATTTTCAGATATTTTCAGTTCAGTTAGAGGAGGGAAGAAGCCATTAGGTTGATTATAGCTTCTAACTCCCTCATATGATTGAAAGGTGGATGTCAAGGGAAATTGTTTCTTCCCAAAAGACAACATCAAAAGAGAGCACTTGCCACTCTGCTCTGCTTGACGGATTTCTTTGACTGCTCACAAAACGCTCATACACAGCTCAACGTCAACATTCCACCCGCTGTCTCTTAGCAGAGCCCTCCAGAAGGGCTCCTGAAGAGGGTATCAAAATCTCTGGCTGTCTCTGGAGATCAAAGCTGATAGCAGTATCACACATGGCAAAATCAGTTCCTCGAGGAATGAGCAGAAAGCCCCTCAGCGCCGACAAGCCTACGATGACATCTGCTCCTCTGGCTGGGGATGAAACCACCTTGCAGTAGGGTCAGCAAACTGGGGTTACCAGAGATAACAGCAGGAGCACAATTGACTCTCAGTGAAGTGATGGTATGTCTTAACATGCTCCTCTGTGGATGTGTTTCCACCACACGTTATGTTTCCAGTTTATCCACCCTTGATGACAGCATCAGCAAATCCACTGGGTGACTTTGCAAATAGGCTGCCAGCCACTCTGCATCACAGTTGCACCTCATGGAATTAACATCACTGGTTTTATTTCCCCACTCATAGGACATAGAACATAGGAAGGCCTATGTTCTGTGCTTGCAGGTTCACAAGACACAGGAGTTGAGGAATACTGCTGGGTTCAAAAAAACATAAAGCACAGATTCCTGCCCAATGCTGTTGGCTATGGCAGGCAGGAACCCCTTGCAAAGGCTGCTGTGCCAACCACTTGGCCAGCAATGAGGGGAGGAAACCATACCAGGCAGACACAGCCCACCCCACCAGGAGCCACAGGCATACAAGTGAGCCAGTTGTCTTGCTTGGAGGGAGAGTGAGCTGGTGCCATCACCCTGCACACCACTTACACCCTCAGGAGTGGCAGAGGGAAGCTCAGAACAGCTCCTACCAACCTGGTTTCCTGCCCCCAGCTGACACAGAGCATTTACAAGAGTCTCTTCAGCACGGCCCTAACCCAAGAGGACTGTAGGAATATTGTTAGTCTTCTGTCTTAGATCCTGTGCTAAGGACTGGACTCTGGGTAAATAAGCAGATTTAATTTTTACCCAATCCAAAACACTTCCTTATTGAAGTATTTAGGTCTCATATTCATCCTTGCTTCTCCCTGTCCTCAAATCCCATGTCTGTACTGCCAGCAACATCCAAAACAAATGGGAAGAACCCTTGTAGCTTACATATGGATATCTTACTGTGCTAATAGCTCCTTGACCTCTTATTCCAAGTAACAACATTTCTGGGACATGATGTCTGCCTCTCCTTCTCCAGGAGGAGTGGAGATGCTGGGGTGGTTATGCATGGGACTTGTGTTGACATAACTGAGCCCTGAAGACAAATGTCAGGAATCAGGACTATTCAGAAGTGGAAAAGACTTACAGTGTCACCTTAGGAAGGAAGAGCACTCCCACCAGCTCTCATCTACAGCACCACACTGGCCATAATGCAGTTCGTAGCAGGTCCAATTTTCTTCTTTCTCCAGGCAAACATTTTCTTCAGCTCCCCCCTGAAGCTGTCGTGGAGCCAGGCATAAAGGAAGGCATTGGTACAAGCAGACATCATTGCAAACCAGTGGCACAGCAGCTGGATGAAGTTGAAGTACTGCTTGTCAATAAGGCTGATGTCTATGTCCTTTATCATGTTGAAGATGTGCAGAGGCAGCCAACAGACTCCAAAGGCAGCCACCACTAAGACCAGCAGACGAAAAGTCTTTCTCCTCCTTGCTCGGTCCCACTCAGCTTGGCCTTGGGTGACGTTGCCTGGGACTACACGGTTTTTCAGCTTGACTGAGATTCTTAGGTAGGACAGGGAGATGACAGCCAAAGGCAGCACGTAGGTGATGATGAGAGTGCTGTAGGCATAAGCTAAGCGATCTCTTTTCATGTGGAACCAAAACTCCTCGCAGATGGAGAAGTCCAGTTCCGGGAACTCCGCGTGGTAAGTGTGGACCAAGGCAGGGGCAGCCAAGGTACAACTCAGCAGCCAAATAGCAGCCAGGATGTAGGCACAGACAGGGATGGTGAGCCTCCTGCGGAGCGGGTACACCATGGCGTAGTACCGATCCACAGCGATGACGGTCAGGGTGAAGACAGACACAAACACCGTGACCGGCTGCATCAGGAAAACGAAGTAGCACATGAACCGCCCGTACACCCACCCTCTGGGCTCAAAGGCATACGCCAGGGTCAGGGGCACACAGGTTGCACACATGAGCATGTCAGAGAAAGCCAGGTTGCCTACCAGAAAATTGGTGACGTTGTGCATTTTTTTTGTCTTGCAGATAACATAAATAAGAAGGTAATTCCCAATGACACCGATGAAAACCACCAGCGAGTAGCAGGGGATGATGAGTGGCTTGAAAGACTGAACAAACTGGAGTCCTGAGAATAAATTGCTGGCATTGCTATGAATCGCAGAGAGGAAGCTTTGGGAGGTTAAGTTGTCTGAATTCATCGTTCGCGTCCTTTCGTCGCCTGCTGTCAGCTGAGTAAAGTAGTTACCCCTGCACTACTGCTGCCCCTGGTCAGCGTGGGCAAGGAGTGGATTACTGGCTGTCCAGAGGTTATTGCATGGATGGTAAACAAGCAGCTGTAAAAGCAAATGGTGAAGTTGTAATCCTCAAGAGGCAATTTTCAGCAGTTCCTAAGGAAAATCAAATACAACCAATTCCCATTAAAGCCCTCCTGTATTTACTATTAAATCTAGGTTTTTGACAGCATGCCACTTAATGAACATTTAATGCAGCGAGTACTTACTGCTGTGGGGTTTTAATCCCATATGATTTTCCTGTGGATTCCAAGAAGTGCCCTAGCTGTCTGTCTTCTGCAAATCCAGGAACGCGTGTGTGTGTGCCAGAGAGAGAGAGAAAATATACGAGTGAGAAAGAGGGTGATGCACATTTGCAAGCTAAGTGGAGATGAGTGTTTTTAAACAGTCTTCACTACTAGGTCACGACAGATTTGTGTATAAGCTTTTATCCCTATTGGCTGCCCTGGGTATTACGTTGCTCTTTGCGTGTTTCTTACTGATAGTAATTAGTTCTTGGATATCCTTTAAAAAAATCCCCTTCTAGTGAATCTATAATTGCCCCTCACAGCTAAAAATCAATTTACATTCATTAACACCAGCCTGCGCAGTATCTAATCCAAGATTCACTTTGCCACAGTCCTCAGAGTGTCCAAATAAGCTACCTGTGAATTTGCTGTGATAATATGACTGTAAAATAGAATTTTAATAGCATACTGAAGCCAAATAATGTTTACGCCACTAGAGGGACTCAGCTACGCACCTGGTGAATGAAATTAGTATCAGAAATGTGCATTTAACATGCAGCACATAGGCTCTTACTTTACTTAAGTTTATTTTTTCACAGTGGTCTAATGTTTGCTCACCCATTGTGAGCATTTTCAGTGGGGCTTACACGTCTTTAAAAGTGAACATGTGAGCATCTCAAAGGAAACCCATTCATATTGATCTATTCAAAGGTTTCCTTTTGAGAATCAAAGTAATGAATTATATTAACTTCCAAATAGTTTAGCTATAAGGGTTCACCTGCAGTTAATTACAGCAAACTTTCTAATATTGCAGCTGCCCTAAAATATTTGGGGGGGTGTTAATTAACCTGTTTTTATTTTATCCTGCTAAACTCTCTGTAAAACAGTATGTACTTGTTCTGTGTGGTTCAGACATTAGAAAGCTGAAAATCAGGACAAGTGCTTAGAGAACACACATTTAAGCAGACATCCCCACCCAGATTTTACCTATTGCCCTAATTTTCCCTTAACTTTCCTCCATTTTAAGCAATTCTGGGACCAGGAGCTCAGCTGGTGAAAGATAATCAAACTCCACTGCATCCATTTATACCAGGCAGGGAAACTAAAAAATGAATGGAACAGCCTAACAACTTCTAAGTACTATAGAGCAGAGAACATTGCCAGGTTTTGCAAGGCACTCAGGGGATTAAGATACAATTTCAATGGACAGTTTATGTCCTAATCTCTTAGACTACTCTAAGGAATTATTAACCTGTTATATTCTCTGAGTGTCTGGGCAGACCCATATCTGTCTTTTGAGTTGATGTAGTTTGGCATCAACCAGAAGTTCAAATAAATTCCATTTGTGTTATAATTCTGACTCTAATCTTAAAATAGAAGCTTACCTATGATGGATTGGCTTTCCAAACCTAGTTGGTGCTGACTCTTTATGGTTAGATTATGCTCTGGACTGCCATATAACTCTAATTCTAGCTCGAGGGGAGAACAAGCAAGCAGCCATGTTGCTCAGGAGTGCCATTCTTTCCTTCATGGATGGAGTAACCCACTCGTGACCTGTACAAAAAAAGGGATGTTTTATCCCACTTTAGAGTCCAGTCTCACCTATCTGAGCCAGATGGGACCCAGAGGAATATAGTCCTTATTTATCTCTACATACTCAAATCCAGAATAGGAGATGGACTTTAGGACAGAGATTGCAAAGAGGCAAGGAAAAAGGGAATTCCTGCTGCTTTCACCACTCAGAGCAACCATATTTGGTTATAAGCAGCAGGCTGCAAAAGTATTTCCTAAAACCTATAAAGCAATTGTTTCACTTTGTGTGAGTGAAAACCATGGTCTGATTTAAATCCTGCTGAGTTAGGACTTCAGTAGCCTTTAGGTATGGTCTCTAATATAAGCCCAAAGACATAGGGAAGTGAACAGACAGCACTTACCTTCATACCACCCACATCCTACTGGAATTGTAAGGTTTATGCTAGGAAAGAAGCCTCACAATAACATCAATGCACACATAATTGAAAATCACATTTCTAACTAATTTTTCTTCCATTCCCAGGCACTGGAGAATAGATCCAATAAATAGTCTCATTGCTATGCATTCCTGTGATGAAAAGGCTTATACTTTGTTACGTGAGCATAAAAATAAAACAAAATATCATCTAAAGCAGCCTTCGAGGTCACCTTTATGCTCAGGTCAGAAAAAAATTGTTAGTAACCTTAGAGGTTCTTCTATTTCAACCTGTACCAAGCAATATCCCTGCATTTTCTCCTTCTTTTCAATGTACCTTCTTCATCTCCAAAACCAATCACTGAGACATCTTCAGTTTGAAGGCTCCCACCCTATTTCTGTTTGTAATGTTCCGTGTTTTGCCTCCAGGCAGAAAATTTCTTTGGTTCAACTTTACTCTACAGCCAAGACCTGGAAAGATAATATTTAATAGGGGCTTGAATCGAAAAAAGTATTTCATCATTTTATCCCGAAGAAATTCTCTTTTTAAAATTACAAATATTAGTCTTGATTAAAGTTTCCTAGGCAAGATGACAAAGCTCTTCCTGAGCTGAGAATAAGTCTATTTCACACACAGAATTTTCTCATTAAAAGGGAAAAGGTCACAGAAACTACATTACTGTCATATTAGAACTCTTTTGACGTTCCAGGTGCCACACATAAGAATGCTGATTAGTCTGTAATTGAAACCCCCATCTTCCTTAAGTCAGTGGAAAACATTATATCTAGAGCCAGACCAACACTTCACAGAAATAGTTCACATCTCTTACTCTAATCTGTCCAACTCCACACTTTGAGTACAAACATTGTAAGCTGCTATGTGACTTTCAGAAAGTGGTAGGACTCTTAAAGCAAGAGCACCATTCCTGTGTGCATGTCTAATCATCCCTGAAGTTCCTAACAGAAACAGTACGACCCAGGAATGAGATCTGGTCCTAGCAGCTATACTTGCAAATTTAAAGTACTTCTTAAGACCATAGCCTCTCTTTTCTATTATTTAAGCTTTACAGACCAAGAAATTTTCTTCCTTAAAGTCTCAGTTTCATGTGCTATTTTTCTGTGTTGTTGTTTATTTGATATGTGTCTTTTTCTGTAAAACGCAACTTCTTTTGCATCACAGAACTCTGTTACAAAGGCTTTCACATTCTTCCAGGAATGTTCCCTGGCAAGGACATCAGGTAGTTCTTGCAGGGTGTACAATAAAAATAGGTGCTTTGTCTGTCTTGAATGAAGTAGAACCAGGGGTTCCTTTAGCAAATTCTTCTTATGACCAGCCAGGGAACCATGTTATGTATCACACAACAATTTCAAGACAGGGCAGCCTGTCCTTTTTTTTCTTTCTGGTAATCATATAAATGCATCCTCTCTGCCTTTGCTATAGACTGAGACATCACAATCTGAACTCTAAAAACTGTGTTTACAACTAAGGGGTTTGGTTAGCTTGCAGGTTTTTTTGGTTGGTGTTTATATTTTTTTTCTCAAATTCAAGGTACCAAACTTTGATAAACTCAGGACTCAGCTTAAAATATTTCATTAAAGCTGAAGAGGAGTTTAACAACTTAAATGAAGAGGAGGCTTGAATTTAAGTTAAGACATAGAATCGTGGGATCATTAATGTTGGGAAAGATCTCTAAGCTTATCCAGTCCAACTGTCAGCCCAAACCCACTGTGTCTGCTAAACCATGTCCCAAAGTGCCATGTCTACATGTTTTTATAACTCCTCCAGGGATGGAGACTCCATCACTTCCCTGGGCAGCCTCTGCCAGTGTTTCCCCACTCCTTTGGTAAAGATGTTTTTTTCTAATGCCCAGTCTAAACCTCCCCTGGTGCAACTTGAGGCCATTTCCTCTTGTGCTATCACTTGTTACTTACGAGAAGAGATCAACACCCGCCTTGCCACAGCCTTCTTTCAGGTAATTGTAGAGAGAAATAAGGTCTCCCCTCAGCCTCCTCTTCTCCAGGCTAAGCAACCCCTGTTCCCTCAGCCTCTCCTTGTGTCACTTATTGTCTTGACCCTTTACCAGGTTTGTTCCCCTTCTCTGGCAATGTTCCAGCAGCGTGGCATTGCACAGTAAATACAGAGAAGGAGTTCTACTCCTCCCTGCATGTTAAGAATTCTTAGTCTGCTGAGCAAACCTTAGTTGAGAAAAGTGAGCTGGTCCCTTAGATAGCAAATCTCTTGTGCTAAAATAAAGATAACAGTGTAAAAACTGAGGAAAAATACAAGCAGGCTCCTGGGAATGCAGGTGCTGGATCACAATGAATGACCACAACAAGGTAAAAGCGAAATGTAGAAGTGAATAAAGTCATAACGCCAGGATCTAATTAATCTGGACTGCCAAGTCCTGCAAATAATGGCACATGGAACTGCTATGTGAGTAAGGGCTTTTCTTGTCTTTATGGCATGGAAACACAATCCTGTGACTGCAGAAAATCACAGGCCACCTGTCATTGAGAATGGAGAGGGAGAGGAAATAGGATGAGAAAGCTGAGGCCCTTTAGTATGACAGCAGGTTTCAGACCAAATGTAAGGACAGAAGAAAGAGAGAGAGAGAAGTTAGAAGACAAAAGGAAGCTTTTATCAAATTACTCTTCCATCTGTGTGTTATTAAACTGAATTTTTTTTTCAGCCCTAGAATATGCAGTAGTTTTCTCAGTTTGGCTTTGAAAACACAAATTATGTGGTAGCATATGAGAAATCATCAGTTATACCTGAGGAAATTAAATTTATCCTTTACTGTGAAAGGAGTGAAGAACAGCAACATTTATGAAGGAATTAGACCAGAAGGCAGCTCCCATTCATGTTCCTCCAGAATGGGAGCTTGGGGCTGACCACCCTCCGTGGGTCTCTTCATTTTATTATTTTAGCACAAAAAGCAGGATCACACTGACTGCATTTGATAGAACCACCAAGTCGGGAATCGGAGGCAATATGGAGGATGGCTCCAGAATTACAAAGGGAAACTTTGAAAATCTCAAGGCAAATGGGAGAAAGTTTGATATCATTATAGAAGAAAAACTTACCATAAAAGACAGGACCAAGGTCACCTAATATAAGCACTTTCACTATGGCTTATAATGGAGTAAATTCTGTTGCAGGTCTATACAAAGGAGCAGGCAATGCATTCGAAAATGTGAGGAGAAGAGAATCTACTACTTTATGATAGAGTCCAGTGTGAATTTGCCTCTACTTTGTCACAAACTCTGGACGATTTTCTTGCTATAAGTGTGTATTCACCAGAGCAGAATTGCTCTGTATTCATTTAAAACTCTTTAGAGGATGGCAAACTCCAGGGCAGATAAAAATGTATTTAAGCTAAGGAACAATACTAATGAAAGAACAAAATCACCATGGACAAATTTAGGATGGAAAGTAGAACACTTCTAAGCAGGAGGGCAACAAATTGCTCCTGGAAAGTCCTGGCTTTTGAAACAATCAATGTATTATGAGGTATAAAACACCTGCTTTTAACAGAAATCTTCATCCATTTATCACATGCATGTGGTATGATTGCTTGCATGGGATTTGCACTTCAGGAGGTTCCTTTCCATCATGCACCAGCATAGATTTAGACTTTTGACTTCACTCACTTCTACTTGAAAATATCATCTTTTTTGACAGTATTCCTATTGATAAGGTTCAAAAAAAGTAGAATTAAAATTTATATACACGTGCACTCACACACATTGGCATGGATGAGACCTTAGTCTCAGGCCTTAAAAACATCCGAAGATGTTTCTGGTGTTCTTTGATGGAAAGTTTTCTGCACCAGTGCCAGTGCAGATCAACTAAGCAAATTTGCAGATGACACCAAGTTGGGAGGGAGTGTCGACCTGCCGGAGGGCAGGAGGGCTCTGCAGAGGGACCTTGATAGGTTGGAGAGATGGGCTGAGTCCAACAGGATGAAGTTCAACAAGGCCAAGTGCTGGGTCCTGCACTTTGGCCGCAACAACCCCAGCAGCGCTACAGGCTGGGGACAGAGTGGCTGGAGAGCAGTCAGGTGGAGAGGGACCTGGGAGCACTGATTGACAGGAGGCTAAACACAAGCCACAGTGTGCCCAGGTGGCCAAGAAGGCCAATGGCATCCTGGCCTGTATCAAGAATGGTGTGGCCAGCAGGATGAGGGAAGTGATCCTTCCCCTGTACTCGGCCCCTCAGTTCAAGAGTGAGATTGAGGGGCTGGAGAGGGTCCAGAGAAGAGTGACAAAACTGGTGAAGGGACTTGAGCACAAAGTCCTATGAAGAGAGGCTGAGGGAGCTGGGGTTGTTTAGCCTGGAGAAGAGGAGGCTCAGGGGTGACCCCATTGCTCTCTACAACTATCTGAAAGGAGGTTGTAGACAGGTCGGGGTCGGACTCTTCTCCCAGGCAACCAGCAACAGAACAAGAGGGCACGAGCTTAGACTCTGCCAGGGAAGGTTTAGGCTGGATATCAGGAAAAAGTTCTTCACAGAACGAGTAATCAGGCATTGGAATGGTCTGTCCAGAGAGGGGGTGGAGTCACCATCCCTGGGGGTTTTTAAAATGCACACTTGGTGCCATGATCTAGTAATCATGAGGACGTTGGACAAAGGGTTGGACTTGATGATCTTGGAGGTCTCTTCCAACCCAGATGATTCTACGATTCTATGATTCTATGAACTAGAAACAGCAATGGAATATTTGCAAGACAAACTTTTGCTGTTCCTGATCTTGGCACCTGCTCAGAGCAGATAATCTACAAAGTATGGAGAAAGGCAGGGTCAGCAGAGTCACCCTGTAAAAGAGTTTCAGCCTCAAGGCACTTCAATCAGTACACTAACTGATTCTTCTTTCTCTGCTTTTGTCTTCCTGCAAGATTACTATGGAGAGACTTGATATAGACAGCCTTCATTCCCTTAAGATTTCCTTTGCAAGTGAAACCCACTCAGGAATTAAGGACCAAGAAAGAAGCTGACCTGATTTTTTTAATGTTATGTTTTGGTGTAGGTTTTTCTTTTGGGGGAGGAAAGGTGTTTGTGGGTTTGTTTTGTTGGGTTTTTTTCATTTATAAGCACAGAAGTAAATTAAACTCTGTTATGGTCCAGGATGTAATCATGGATAATTTGCTGATTGAACATATGAAAGTGGAATTTTGCAGAAAAACAGGTACTGGGTGACCAGGTCTGACAACCTCCCAGACATGGACAGACATCAACAGACTTTAAGATTTGTATTACATATCCTTCTGCAAAACAACCGCTGAAACAAAGCCTTACCTTGTTAATACCCTTACTACAGTAAGAGACAGTTTCTGTCTTCAGAGTTCCTATGGACAGGATATACACACTAAAAAAAAAAAAAAAAAAAAAAAAAAAAAAAGTGGGGCAAGATCTTTAAAAATATCAGAGCTAGAAATTTTCTTCTTCACTTATAAATATCATTTTAGAGCTGACATATCATGGTAAAGTACGCTGAGTTTTAGACAGATATATATAGTTAAGTCAGAACTTACCTGGGAGAAGGTATGTGAATGTCTTTGATCTAAAGGTTGAAGTGTTCCTCTTACAAGGAAGGATTAAAGTGAAAAAGTGTGAAGGCAGGTTTGCATATTCATCTGATCAAACAATTCCCATTCCCACCAGAAAATCAGGCATTTCTGCCCTGAAGTGATGAAGAGTGCCACACAAATACATGCCTCAGGCTAGAACAGACTGTGGGAATCAGCTCCCAGAAACATCTGCAGATTGAATGCTGAGCCCTGGAGAAATTCAGTGTCAGAAGTGTTCCCTGAGGAAATACCCAGCCAAGGTCAGGCATGCAGTTCAGCATGGAGAAGGGGGCTGCCGACAAAAGCTGACAGGTGATGCTTGAGAAGCGGTGCCCCTCTGCAGTCCCGTGTTGTCGGGCTCTGAAGACCTTCCAAGAGGCAACAGCACCAGAACACCAGAAGCCTCTCTCCCTCCCCGTGCCGAGGGGTGGCCGGGCACCGCGCCTTCAGCACCACGGACAGCTCCCACTGTCACCCAAGGTTGAGCTTCTGCCCCGACAGTGTCACAAGGCAGAGAAGACCAGAGCACCCCTGAACAGCAAGGCAAGACTCTCAGGAAATCCCCCAGCGCCTATGAGTTCTCCCACCACACACGAAATGTGCTCTGCATGTTCTACTGAACCCTAAACCCAAACCAGAACTCTTCCCAAGAGCTAAAGAAGAAAAAAAGCAGTTCCTGCTTTTTATCCCAAAGTGCTCATCTGCCCCGGAGTGAGGAGCTGAACTGAAACATCCTCTCTCAAAGACTGTTAGCTGTGGCACAAGAACTGAGAGATCACAGAGCCAACATTCTTTAGAAGCTCAGTGAAAAAGCACACTAGAGATGCAGAGGAGCGAGTGTGCATGGCCAAGATGGGTCAAGATGTGGGACACGTGATTGTTATGATGATCTGAGCCCCCAACAATAGTAAAAGGCCCACAGAAATCACCCGTGTGTGCCTCTTCACCCACCACCAACTCTCCGCAGGGCCTCTGAGACGTCATCCTTCAAAGATACCATGGATCCATGGTGGAGACTATTCTTGCGAACCCATCTCAACAGCTTGTTTTCCTTCTGTCTTTGTTCCTTCCTTTTCTGTTGCTCTGGTTCTCATTATCTCCTGTCTTTCACTTATTGCTTTTTACAATAAAGAATAATTTTTGTATACGGCATCTGGCCTTGGTTGGTCTTAATCTCCATCTGGGGCATCTTCAAGGAACATTATGCCTGCTGAAGGGCAAAGGACAGAAGCAGAAGGAATCAACAGCAATCTGATGTTCTATAGTGACCACATTGCCAAATATAAACTCTCTTTATTCACAGAGTGATGAGTTCCATTAATCAAAGATAAAGGAAAAAACCCAGAAGACCAACATCATTCCAGATGTTCTTAGTTATTTATATAAAGTAAAAAAACTGGCTTCTGTTAAATTAACTATCCCAGTAACAATAATTTGCCCTGGAGCTTTGAAAACTCTTAAGACTAAAGGTTTTTTGGAGGACTGTCATCTAGTTTGATTGTAGTTTGCGTAATAACATTACGTAGGGATAAGAACACTATTTAGAAATGCATCGTTCTGCTCTCTAATGTAAATTCATGTTTGAAAAAAGGGGGGGAATCTCACAGGATTTTATGC
Source organism: Tapera naevia (assembly GCA_033556795.1). Classification (NCBI taxonomy): domain Eukaryota; kingdom Metazoa; phylum Chordata; class Aves; order Cuculiformes; family Neomorphidae; genus Tapera; species Tapera naevia. The sequence goes on along the minus strand of JAUMJJ010000409.1, from coordinate 273,435 downwards.
ACGATAATGAACATGTCTTTCTGACACCAAGCAAAGATCACTGTCTTCTCCACACTAGGCAGGGCAAAGCTGAGGCTGGGTAACTTTTACCCTGGAGATAGACAGATACTGATGGTAGAACTGACCAGGGACTTCACATCTGGTAATATCCTACCCAGGCAAACCACCTTTCCCTGTGACTGTATGAGATGTCATCACTCCAGAGGAACAAGAAGATAAGGCAAGACTTTCTAATTAACCATCCTCCCCGTCACATGTTTCTTTCCAGTATTGTAAAGCCTAGATTCAAACAAACAAAATCAAAATACAGGGCTCTAGGCAATAAATTCCCCCAAAGCCTTTTCTGAAGATATACACACTACTGCATTTTTAAAAAAAGCCAAAACTTTCTCTTACATAAGCAATGGTTCCTATTTTTGGTTCTAGTAGGAAAAAAAAAAAAGCTTTTGAGCCTGGTTACAGTTTTATTTAGAAAAAACATTATACAGCATTATAGTTAATAGAAAATGAAGGGGGGGGGGGGGGGGGGGGGGGGGAATCCACTAGATTCTGGCCTAACACTTAGTCTCTCTGAGCAGTGAAATAGTCTTTTTACCACCATGAACCCAAAACCTCTTTTTTTAATAGTTTAGAGAGAGGTGGTGCACCTCAAAGAACAGGAAACATCAACAGGGAACAATTAAGTAAGATGTTTATGTAAAAGTTAATAAGAAATGTAGTAGTATTTATTTAAACTATTACATTTTCTTTTCTGTTGTCGTTGTTCTCACTATTTTAATTGAAAAATACCCATGAGAGCTTCCAGAAAACTCAGAAAACTACACCATCAAATGGCAATTCATGAAATTCTATTAAATCCTAAAATAACAGTAGCAGCTTTGTGCCATGTTGAATAAAGTGAAATACTTGGAGGAATTGTGGGATGGCACTGACATTGATACATAGTTTTCTATGCAAGGCTTTGGGTCATAAACTTCAAAATTAAGGACTACTGTACTTCCATCTACATCATAGAATCATAGAATAATTTGGATTGGAAGGGATCATGAAGGTCACCTAGTCCAGCTCCTCTGCAGTGAGCAGGGACAGTTTCAGCTAGATCAGGTTGCCCAGAGCCCTATCCATGAGGCAGAAGAAATCAAGGCCATTCTTTTTTCTGCTCCTCAGTCTTGTTCTGGTTTACATCAACTAGCCTTACCCCACAATTGACAGGGCTCTGAAAAGGAGGCAGAAGACATGAAACTCACCTTTGAGATCAGAAGACAAATAGGGGCCATAAACAATGTGATGTGGGTCTTTTCAGCCACCTACATCAGCTTAGTCATGCTCCTAGGCAGAACAAAAATATTTCCTCCTAAGGTAGATCCACATGAACCCCAACAACAGGAGGTTTGGGCCTCACATATTTCAACAGCTGCCATGGACCCACCTGGCTGAAAATCATCTCTGTCAATGAAAAGAGAATCCCAAACAACTGCACCACCATGATCCAGGGATACAGAGAAATAATCAACAGCCCTTCAAATCTCTTCATTTTTATCCTCGGGGAAATGGAACTACCGTAAGTCTGGATCCTGAATACCTGGGGCTTATCCTCTAATCAATGACCTTCCGCATCTAAGATTCAAGGTCCTATTTTAACCCTAAAACCCCATCTTTGCCATCAGTGCAATAACATGACCAGATGAAAATACACTCCACCTCCCCACCCTCCTGCCCCTGCCCTCCGGTTTTAAATACTCAAGGTTATAATTCCCCTTCACATGACCTCTGAACCAAACCTACATAGCCCTGGGTTCACACCTCGCTTCATGATGGAAGGTCTCAACGAATTGTGATGAAGCCTCAATAGCTGAAAGCAAGACAAAGACATCTTTTAATTGTAAAATTAGCTAGAGGGAAGAGCTAAAACTGCTTTCAGCCTGAAAGAAGGGGAAATCATTAAAGAAAATCAGCCCCTTTTCTTTTTCCAAGTAATTAGAAGAACCATCTGTATGTTCATTCCTCTACAGTTAAGGGTGCAGATTAGCATTTCAGAGAGATTTGAGTTCAACCAGCAATACTTTGATGTGTTAACATGAATGATGCTAAAATTTCTAAGGCTCCCAATGTTACACAAGTTTAAAAGGGTACCCATGTCACTTTCCAGTCACTCTTTTTAAATGACTATTCAGCAGAGACAAATTTTGCATTCAGAGAATTTCCCTTTTATCTCCAGAAGCATATTAAAAAAATAGTATGTTCCCATTAAAATAAATATAGTATTTACATAATACCCAGCTACAACCCTGGGGAGCTGCATTGCTCAACTGTACACCACATACTGCCATAATGCAAACACGATTGTACAAAAAGGCTTATAAAAAAAGAAATCCAGATATAAACAAGTTAAGTAAACCTTTTAGTTATGACTATTTACCCCCAGGAAAAATAAGCCCTCAAATATTTCTTTCATGATTTACGAGAGTCTAGGAATATTTCAGACACAAAGTCATAAATAACTAAAACACACCAAAAAGAGACAATGAAAACAGAGAAGTTCTATAGACTTCGCTTCATGTAAATGAAACACAACAGTTTCCAGTGTAGGACCACCTCTGCTTAATATGGAAACAAATCTTTCTTTCCCACTATTAGTTCTCTGAGTACTCCAGAGATCTGCTTTTGACCTGGGGCAGAATAGAAATTATCAGATAATATAATAGACCCTGCAGGCCTCATAAAGAAAAGACCATGGGATGTCTAAATTGTTCAATACAAATCTGTCCATGATTTAAATTAACTCATATGGATAAGTGAAGCTGGATTCAGTTTTCCCAAGATCCCCTGTGACTGTCCAATTCTTTTAATACACTTGTCAGTGTCATTAGACAAAGTTCTGCCCATTTATTTACCAATGAACAGTAAACTCCAGCGCCAGCAAGGCTAGAATTGTCCTCCATGAACCCAAATCTGTCTTCATCATCCACCATTATAACTAAACAATTAAAATAAAAATGCATCTCTCAGGAAAGAGACCTTGGAGCGACAGCCACAACCTTTAATCTTGCTTCAGTTTATAGTGAAAAGAGCACATTTTTCTTTGTGAGAAGGTACACAAATAGAGGCCAAAAAAAAAAAATTAATCTAATTTATACACACAAGAATTTGTCTTTTTATCCCCCATTCTTGAATATTGTTTATGGAGAACCTGAGTTCCAATTTGGAATTTAAACCTTCAGAACACTCTCTAAGGAGGAAATTGCTGCCACTCAATCTAAAAGTGAGGAACTAAACCGTGAAATAACTAAGCAACTTTCTCAACAGAAGAAAGAAATAATGAGAGAGGGAGAGAGAGAGGTCTTAACAGATGCTACTGAATTCTGCAATACCTTTGCTCCATAGTTGAAGGCAGAATGTGGAGGCTGATTGTCCAAATGCTGGTGGTTCAATATTTGAAGAATGACAAGGAAGGAAGGAAGCAATTTATTTTGCTGCCTTCATTTCACAAAAGAGTTGATGCCATGGGATCATCCCACCACTGTGTCCAGGACTTTCGTTCTTGACTTCCAGAGGCTAAGGATTTAACCAATCCCATATTAAATTGATGTGGCTAATGTACTCTATTGATTAATTAAATATAAATTAAATGGCACTACAGGGCTTAGTAACCTGACTGAATATGAACACATTCAAAAAGAAATGGCAATCAGTAATGCCCTCTCAGGAGTCATGTTTCATAAAGAGGGTTTTCTGCTAAAACAGATTGTCAGTTAACACAGTGTGACAATGTGTGGCACAGGTCTGAATCACAGGGACTGAATTTAGCCTAGTGAGATATATCTGGGCTTCCCATGGGGTCAGTCAAACAACCAGACTGAGAGAGGGTACTTAAGCAGCAACCAAGTTTATCAATTGGCTGGTTGGGCACCCAAATTTACCACTCCCTCATAAAATGACACTTGAGGAGTTTATCTATGGTTTCATCCTCTAGAAAGCCTGTATCCCCATTTGTGAATAGGTGAGATTTTTTTGTTGCTTCTGGGTTTTTTGGTGTTTGTTGGTTTGTCTTTCTGTTAAAAGTAATCAGTTCAAGAGTTGTTAATATGCATCAGGATTATATTCTCTGATTAACCTTTCACTCCTTGCTTCGATTAATCAGACACACTTTGATTTAGTTTTCACTATATATTTTAAAACTTCAACATCAAAAGGGCCTAGAAGGATGGATCTGGATGGGCAGAGTAAAAGAATTTATTATAGCTACAGTGCTTGTCCACACAAAATACCCCATTACCAAGGGAGCAGTTTCCCTTTTGTCCCATTTCTCTCTGAAGTTAATGCTGCTTGACTACAATGAATCACAGTGGATGGTGTTTCCCATTATCAAGATAGCAGAAGTAGTCCATAATTCGTAATACAGCAATTTTTAAGCCACTTGAAATGCTTTTTGCATTTAGAGTCACTCTATTTTCTGCCACGTACAGCAGGAGATGCCTCCATCCAGCCTAGATGGTTTGTTGCCATGCACAGACTTATTTCACGTGGCTGGAATTACACACTGCTTGAAGGCTACAAAAATGCTGCAGAAGCAGTGAGGAAGAAACAAGAGATCACAGAAGCTGTGCCTGGCTGAAAAACATACTTCATGTTGATGGGGCTTAGACAACCAGAAACATTGCCTCATCTGTTAAAGAGGAAGCAGAAACAAAGCTTTGAGAGCCTGAAATGCAAACACTGGGATATCTACACATCCTTGACACGGGAAAAGACACATCTAAGCAGTTGGAGCAATTTATGTGCATCAAAGATCAGAAACCACGTCTACAAACCAAAGAGAGAGATCTGGGAGACTCATTAGAGGTGTGCATTGGTGAAAAGGGGAGGGAAAAGAAGCCACATAGATTCCCCCAGCAGTTCACTGCATCACCCTGACAGAGTCTCCCAGTCCTATACTTGCTGCTGTGCAGCCACCATCACCCTTGAGAGCACAGCTGGAAATGGCACAAACCAGCTGCTACAAGTGGAGGCAGATCTGTGGATCTCGGGGTTTAAACGTGTGTTACCTATCATAGAATCATGGAATGGTTTGGATTGGAAGGGACCTCAAAGACCATCCAGTTCCAACCCCCTGCCATGGACAGAGACACCTCCACTGGATCAGGGGGCTCAAAGCCCCATCCAACCTGGCCTTGAACACCTCCAGGGATGGGGCAGCCACCACTGCTCTGGGCAACCTGGGCCAGGGCCTCCCCACCTTTTTAGTAAAAAATTTCTTCCTAAGGTCTAATCTAAATCTCCCCTCTTTCAGCTTAAAATTTGTCCAATTCCTGCACTCCCTGACCAAGATCCTCTCTCCAGCTTTCCTATAGCCCCTTCAAATACTGGAAGGCTGCTCTAAGGTCTTTCCAGAGCCTTCTCTTCTCCAAGTTGAACTACTTAATTATCCAATTGGAGAGTCTCAAGGCACTAAACTGGAAGCACAAGACATTAACTTCAGCCACAGAAGGAATTCTCTTGCTGTAAGACTCAAAAGAGAAGACTCTTGCTGCTTGTGGGGTGTTATTGACACCAGGCGAGGGTAATGCGGTCTGCATTGCCCCAGGCACATGATGAGGCATTTGGACTCTTCCTCTTAAGTCAACAGACTTTCTGTCACCAACTGCCATGTGAATAACTTAGAGTCCTCTTTATCCCAGACATCTAATCTCACCACATTGCTTTTAGGTCAATATTAAAACCACCAGCTAGTGAGGACCGAGTGGCACTGGGAATATCTAGTAGTAAAGTTAACGTTAGTGCTAAGGATAAAAAGAAGTTGAAAAACTTAACTCTACTCCAGGACTCATTTGCTATCCAGATGTTTCTTGGGTTCTCTAATGCCAAAATAATGTCATCTTTCACAGGAACACCCTCACACACAGACACGCACTGTGCTAGAACAGCTGTTAAATTTTATAAGTCAATAAAAGTTTGGTGTTGAAAGCTTGGTCTTTCTGACTAATATTGTGGTGCCTGATTATTTTATACAGATGTTATCTACATATACACTGTTATCTACAGAAATAGCCACATATTTTTTTAAAAAATATATAAATAACTCTAAAAATAAGGTACAGGGATAATTTTGGGTGGTCATGATGTGTGAAAAAAAGGTGTTTGAGATGGAATGTGAGGAATCATGCAGTTAATGGGATACATTTTATATATAATAGAATTATCATATGTAAGTTATAAATAAAGCATAAATCAAACATGCTTTTGATGCTTCCACTAGGAATATGATTCGGATGTGTAATTGAGACTGGAAAGGTTTTAGTGTGGAAGGACAGAGAAACATTCCCACAAAAGGAGAAGAAAGGGGCAAACTATGACAATCAAATGAAGCATGGAAAAGTAGCTACAAGTCAACACTGACCAAATCTCCCTGTTCTTTGCCCTTGAATAGTACTTGTGACTTTTTGAGTTGCAAGCTGAGTCCATAACTAAATGAATTCAAACTGCATAACAGAAGAATAGCAGCACTAGATTATCCAACCTATCTAGTCCAGGAGACTATCTCTAATAATATGTCTTGGGAGAGGGAAATGGGGAGCAGGAATAGCATGTAGTGATGCTTTTTATGCAATGGCATTCCAGCAATCAACATTTTAGGTCCTTTTAAACCAGTGGAGTAACCCAGAGAGGTTTCTTCTCTGGGCTTTTTTTCCACAAATTCTTCCAGTTATCTTCTGATCTCTGTTCATCCACATCCAAAACAATCTCAGTCAAAAAAAACAGTGCCACATTTTAATTACGCAGCTTTGGTTTTTAAGCCTATTGCCTGACTAATAACTTCATGGGTTGCTTCCTAGTTTCTACTTCCTTCAGTTCCACCACATGGAGTGTGCTCTACACTGAACCCAGAAAGTCAGGTCATAGAATCATGGAATCATCTGGCTGGAAAGACCTTTGAGATCATTGAGTCCAACCATATCTGTCCACACTTAAACCATCCCTGAGCACATCATCTACCTGTCTTTTAAGCACCTCCAGGATGGGGAGTCCACCACCTCCCTGGGCAGCCTCTGCCAGTGCCTGAGAACCTGTTTGGTGAAGAAATCTTTCCTAATATCCAATCTAAAGCTTCCCTGGTGCAACTTGAGGCCATTTCCTCTCCTTCTATCACTTGTTTCTTGGGAGAACAACACTCACCTTGCTACAACCTCCTTTCAGGTAGTTGTAGACAGTGAAAAAGTCATCCCTCAGCCTCCTTTTTCAACAATCAAAGCTAGATAATTAAAATACGGTAGAAATTTTGTCTGAATGCCTGACTTGTTCAATCTACAGAACAAGCAAGAAAAAAAGAAAATCTTCTCTACCGCTGAAGGCCCAGATTGAACTTCAAAACAGGAGCCTCTATAGCCTGCAGTACCTGGCACTTCTGCATAATTAGAAGAAAATACTGTCTGGATGTTGTCACAAAGAGTGATCAACATAGCAGATATTACAGGAAACAGAGATAATTTATTGTTAAATTTTAATAAGTTTTCGTTCTCCATCCCTTCCTCAGCAATTCTCCCCTGCCTTCATTAGCTAATTAGTTCTGCCTGGAGCAGTGAGCCTGAGATGCTTCAGAAAAAAAACAGAAAATCAGTAACTCAAGAGAGCCTCAGAAGCTTTGATCATTTGTTCGCTCATTTAACCTACAAATCCTTCCTTTTTTTCTCTTTGAAAATCCTTGCTATAAATTCCCACAGGAGGGTCTCAAATGCTGTTGCTGAGGTCCTTTCAGGTGAACATCTTGTAAACATCTTAATCTCATGTTGCTATAGAGAATTCTTCACAGGAGCTGGATGCCATGGAATAAACACATTAACCAGCTAGTCAGAGCTTTTCCAAACAATTAAACTTCCCTAATGAGATACCAAAGATGTCAATAAGTTCAGCGTTCTTGACTTCTACTTTCAGCCCCTCAACGCAAACCAGTAGAAGGAAGCCACGAAACCATGGTGGACTGGGCAGTTCTTTGCCAATGTTAGCACTGCAATAAGTTACCACAAGCCTCATCCAAACCAGGAACAGCATTTACTTCTCCTTACAATGATCACTACTCTGCAGTAACTTAATTAATTCCTAATTTAATAATTAAGAATATTTTGCATCTATTATTCATCTTAGTGAGATCAGCAGTTTAGTCTCAGATGAAAAGAAACTGAATATTTTTGAAAATTTTGTGCATATGACATGGAAAAAATATTGATTTCATTTGCATCAGTAGTGCTGATGGCTGTAAATAAACAGACAATATGTTTTTAAAAAATTCTTCCTTCCCCAAGTAACAAACAGCATCATTGACCTTTTCCTTCACGTGCTGTCTGCACGAGGCTCGCATATTTCCCAGCAGAGCCACGGATTTCAGGTTAGGCAATTTATTGGAATATAAAACTATTCATAAGAGCACTTGGATTATTTTGTTTACTGGATGACTGGAAAGTTAATTTGCATCAATGATTGAACCCTTTCCAGAATGATAATGACACTGTAAAAACCTGAATAGAACTGCTTTAAAATATGTGTTAAAGTTATGTATATTCCCTTTCATTATTTCAAACATACAGAGGACTTCAAGCACTTTCCCCCATGACTACTAAACACAGAGCATTCTTGTTTCAAATACTACAAAAACAAGGATGCATTACTATATTATTCTGAAGGTGTACAGGAGTGAAGACTTTGTCTGTGAAGCTAAGTTTCCAGATCAAATCATAGAATGGTCTGGTTTGGAAGGCACCTCAAACCCATCCAGTTCCACCTCCTGCCATGGGCAGGGACACCTCCCACTGGATCAAGGGGCTCAAAGCCCCATCCAGCCTGGCCTTGTACACCTCTAGGGATGGGGCAGCCACCACTGCTCTGGGCAACCTGTGCCAGGGCCTCTCCACCCTCACAGGAAAGAATTTCTTCTCGATATCACACCATTTCTCCCTAAGATCTCATCTCAATCTCCCCTCTTTCATCTTAAAACCACTTCCCCTCATCCTGTCCCTACTCTCCCTGACCAAGAGCCCCTCCCAGCTTTCCTGGAGCCCCTTTCAGTACTGGGAGGCTGCTTTAAGAGCCTACTCTTCTCCAGGCTGAAGAACCCCAAATCTCTCATCCTGTCCTTGTATGGAAGGTGGTCCAACCCTCAGACCATCTTCACAGCCCTTGAAAAAATCTAGCAAAACAGTAGATAGCCTTTCAAAAATGTGTACCTTGACGCACATTACATATTTGATCTTCCCTATCTGTGGCAAGGAATTTAGCTGAATAAGTTCTCAAGTTCTTTATCTTTCAAAAATCAGCTTCCTTTCCAGTTTCCATCCCCTTGTTGGCTCACAGCAAGGACAGCCAAGGAGTGGCTGCATGACAAACCCATGATTTCCTCCCTTCAGAGTCTCTCAGCTCCTGGCATGAAGCTGAAGAGACTTTTTGTCTTTTCCATTATGGACATGCTCAGGTCCCAGTTTCCACAGGCTTGTGCTAAGTTAACCCAGCCAACAAATTCTAATGTCAAGGCTGGTATTGGAGTTCAGATGTTAATTTGCTTTGAAACCCAGAGCTGCTTTAACTAGCAGAGCCAGCTGATGTGGCTCTCAGTTCCTCTCCCTGCCTCCCCCTGCCAACTTGCACCTGGCCTTCAGGTCAGCCACTGCAAGTGTTTGGGCAGCTGCCTGGTGAGCTGGATTGGGGAACTGAGCTAGCTTAAAAATAGCACAGCAAAGATCCAAAATGATTAATAACCAGGGTTGTTTCACAGGCTGCTCCCAAATCACTGCATCCGTGGGTCATTACAGCCCTCCCAAAGGCTAAGGGTGGGCAGACCATGACCCTGACACAGTCCTTTGTGCCTTTCTGATAGTGGCATAAAGAGTACAACAGATGCCCACAATTCTAACACAGATCCCCAGACAGGAATCCAGAAGGTCGTACTCACTGAATCCTGAGAAAAGCTCACTTGGCCAGATCATTTGCCCAAGTTGCCCTGAAGCATCCTCATTTCAAGGTGTCACTAAAGAGAGCCATTCACATATTTCCAACCTTTCCCCTGCACATCTTCTGTTGTTACCCAGTAGACCCAGCTAATTGTTCCTACATCCCACATACACACGTGTTTTTCAGTAAGTGGCAGCCAGATCCACGTGAGTCACCACCAGAAATTATCTTCCCTTACCAGTGGATACAAAATTCCAGCCAACTGATAACAACCAGACCCAGTGTGTGTGTGTGTGAGACACAATAATTTCTAATTCTCTTTTCTCCCCCTGTCTTCCAGCTCACCTGCACCCAGAAAAAAGTGGATCTATTAGCAAGGTTTTGTCAGACAACAAACCTTTCTGTTTCTTCAGGTATTAGCTGGATTAAGGCTGTGCAGGACAGCAAGTACTAGTTATTATCACAATATGAATAATTAGCCATGTAGAATTGCTCTCCCACTGGCACCACACTGTTCTCAACACCAACTGGTCTCTGCACTCACCTTTATTCATGCAAGAAGTGTCTTCACAAAGCATGATGAAACAGAACCACATCTTGCAGAGGCAGCACACAGCAGATGTCAAGAGCTACAGTGTCCCACAGAAAAAGCACTGCCTGGTAGGCTGGAAATCAGATTTACCACTATTCTTCCCTGGACAATCCATAGGCATCCTTTGAAGGGCTGGATCTGAAGATTCAATGATTACAATGGCAGATTCTTTGATACTTTCCACATCAGCCTATTGTCACTTTTTCTTTTAAACCCTGGCTGCTCTGAACAGCTATTAGGTATAACAGGTACACATAGATATAAAAGGGATGTTCATGTTTGCAGAAAGATGACTAAGGATTTAAAGTGTCCTTCAGTAAAACTAATGTAAATAAATACATAAATAAATAAAAACAGTGAGTGAATTACATTGAAAATCATTTGCATTTAAAAAAAAAAAATCCTGTTGACTCTTATACAAATGAAGTAACAAAGAAAACACTGAAAAGAAAATTACCCTGTCATCTACTCAAATTATTGGGAAGTAGTTAGACAAAGTAATTGTTATGCAAATGCAGAACACATGCAATCACAAGGCATGAGAGTATTTTTCTAAGAAAACATGTTCAATCTTTCTAACACATTACATGTTTTTATATTTTTAACACATATTAGGTGAGGCCCTGGCACAGAAAAGTCATGGCTCACCCATCCTTGGAGATGCTCAAGGCCAGCTTGGATGGAGCTTTAAACAACCTGATCCTGCTTGGAGGCGTCTCTGCTCATGGCATGGGGTTGGAACTGGATGGGACCTGAGGTCCTTTCCAACCCAAACCATCCCATAATCCCATGATTTATGAAACTTTCAGGTTGCTGCCACCCTTCCTACAGGCTTGGCTAAGAGTGTAGGGACACAAATAGCCACAGCTCCCAAATTACCACGTGTCAGATGCACAGCTGCTTTATTCCCCAACTTTAATTTTATGGTATCAATAAGCAATGCTTGGAGGAAGGTGAGAAAGAGCTGTCTCACAGTCACTATTAAGAAAGGCTGCACGTGCGCACAGCCACTGCACAGCAGCTAAAGTAGGCTATGGTAACTTCCAGCTCCTAGGTTTGAAAAGTGAGTCTTCATGAAAGCAGAGGAGTATCATCCCAAAGGAGAGAAATATTTGATGGCAAATCCACCCTCATTAGCAGCAGAGCCAAAGCCTGTTTTAGGGACTGCTCTCATAGGTCTTGTTGATGATCCACCCCTGACTGAAACATTTTTCCAGCCCTGTCTTCACCTTCTGCATGGCTCCACTGCTCAAGCCTAAAATGCCCCATTTATTGAGGTGTTTATTTAGTTCCTTAGATAGCCTGTCCTTCTAAGACTACACATCTCCTTCAAATGGCCAACAAAACCCTGCTGCACCAGGGTGTTGGCTGTGCACACCTCACTCCTGTCATTTAAAGCACTGTGGCTGGGTACTGAGCATTTGCTTTGCTATTTGCTCTGTCTCAGTTTCTTAATATCCTCTTAAAGATGCCAGAAGAACAAGCACTCTGGGGCTGCTTTTCCTAAACTTCAGCATTTCCATGAAAGACCCAAAGGAGCCCAAGATGAGTTCAACCAAGAGGTTAAAAGGTGAAGCTGTTCCAGTCCACACAGAAATGAAGAGAACCTCTGATAATGGAGGGATTATTAATCTACCAAAGGCATAATGAGAGCTGAAGAGCTAGAGAAATTAATGCTAAAAATAAGGCAGAAAACATTAGCTGTGAAATTAATTGGATATTAAAGCTATTTCTGAGAATATGGATCCTCTGTTGCTTAAAATCTTTCTAAAGGTATTAAGATTTAGGTGTTGATTGCCTTTGTAGAAGGTGTTTACATAAGATTTACAAGCTTGAAGTGATGATCAATGCTGCTGTGCTGTACACAGCAGCTAATGAACTAGAGAAACTCGGCTCCTTCTTGAGGACAATATACTACTCAGGAAGTAAGAGAAGAAGATATTCTCTATGTATGAAGAGTTAAACTATGTCTCTGTGTCTGATGTGTGTGTCTTTTTCCTTGCTTGGGATTTGATTTCTCATATTGCTTAGAATTTCTACTTCTATTTCAAGCCATCAGCAAATGTTCAGGAACCACGTGCCGGGTCACAAGCACAACTTCAGATTGAAGGTGGAATAAACAGTTCTGTGATGAGGAAGGCTCAGGAGTGAAATTAAATTACAGGGAGAGCAGCTGAGCATTTCCTGAACAAAAGACTTGTATGGGAACAAGCACTGACACATTTAAAAGCTGGACAGGATCAATTCAAGAGTATTGTGTGTGCCCGTTGTACTTGCTAAAAGGTTGTTCTCAGGATATTTCAGTCTGGCAGCGAGGCACAGAACCAATGCACCCTTCTCTCATCAGAGTGTCTCTCCTCTGGGTGCCTCTGCTTCTGCTCCATCTGTGACTCTTCTGAGTACAAAGATTGCCACACAACAGTGTTACTACGGAGCTTTTATTTTAAGCTGGGGAAAGGCAAGAACGCTGTCTCCTTATGAACTAAGCAAGAGACCTGCTCCCACATCCATGGATAATCATGGGAATGTTCCTGCTGGTACCAGCAGCCTATGCATCTGGCCCACATCTTTGCAGATTTTTCCTGCTAACAGTGCAACATAACTGAAATAACTTCAAAATCCATGCAGATGTGGAGTTCAGTTTTGGTTTTTGTTTTGTTTTGGCAACAGATGTTTAAAAAAAAAGCGTGATTTCTCCTACCTGTTGGATTTATTCATTGAACTCCATCACAGAGGAGAGCTGGAACCATATGAAGTATCCTGGGCTGCATCACATGAAGCATAGCCAGCACGGTGAGGGAGGGGATTCTGCCACTCTACTGGGCTCTGGAGAGTCCTGTGTCCAGTTCTGGAGGCCTCAGCACAGGAAGGACCTGGAGCTGTTGGAGCGAGTCCAGAGGAGGTTACAAAGATGATCCGAGGGCTGGAGCCTCTCTGCTGTGAGGACAGGCTGAGAGAATTCTTCAGCCTGGAGAAGAGAAGGCTCTGGGGAGACCTTAGAGCAGCCTCCCAGTACTGAAAGGGGCTCCAAGAAAGATGGAGAGGGGCATTTTAGCAAGGCCTGTTGTGACAGGGCAAGTAGTAACGGTTTTAAACTGAGGAGGAGGAGATTTAGACTGGATATAAGGACAAAAGATTTTACAATGAGGGCAGTAAAACACTGGCACAAGTTGCTCGAGGAGGTAGTGGAGACCCCAACCCTTGGAAACGTTCAAGGCCAGGTTGGATGGGGCTCTGAGCAATCTGATCTGGTTAAAGATGTCCCTGCTCCTGCAGGGGGGTTGGACTGGATGTCCTGTAAAGCATTCCACGAAGTCTTTAAAGGGACCTATAACTAGCCAAAAGCTCTATAAATAATATGTGCTATTTTTTATTATTTTTATTACCAGAATCAACTCTCGTGGTATCAGTTTATCACTTATCTTCACAAATCCCAGCACCTGAATCTTTCCAAAGGTGTCCATTGCATACAGGAATACTCATTTCTAATGCATTCCTTTGGAAGGTGTAAGGAACAGCTCCAGAGCAATAAAATGTTTTGAGACCATGAAGCTGGTCTTTCAACTGCCTGCTCAAATCCAGCCCCTCCTATTCTGAAGGCATAGCCCTGCACGTTTCTGCAGGGGGGCTGAAACTGGATGGACTTTAAGGTCCCTTCCAACCCAAACCATTCTATGATTCTGTGATATGATTCTATGATCTGAAGAGAATCCAAAAGCGCTGTCTCCAGCTGACAGAGCCACCCTGCATTACATAATGCCTTTAATAAATAGACTCATCTAAACATTAAGAGCACCTATGTTTTCTGTCCATGTACCTCCTCCTGAAGGCCTGGTCCAAATCCAGCTGCTGTCACAGAAGCCTCTTCAACTTGCAGTTAAATCAAGCCTGGTGATACCTTGGTGATACATGATCCTCTCTTCCAGCAGAGGGGAAGGCTCAGCAACGGGACCTGAAATAACAAAGTTCACTTTGGTTCTGTGAGTCCTGGCCTCATGTTAGTCAAAGAAAAGTAGCATTAGGTGAACACCACTGTAGATAAGAGCTGATTGGTTTACTGGTTGTTCTCTTCTTCCTCTCCTCAAACTTGTTAATTTTCTGTTCTGATTGTAACCTTGTGGTCAGTTTAGAAACTCAATCCAAATCAACGCTGACTCCTGCAGAATCCCATTCCCAATGGTAAATACTCTATGGTCTAATGATTTTATAACAAAGTAGACAAAGAATATACTGAATTTGACATGAGAGTTATTTTGTCGATATTTGGCTCATGTGAAAAGATTTCAAAAGAAAAGTTGTGAATAATCCTTCATTGTTTAAATTGCTGTTCAGTTCCATAAATCATTCGCAAAGAGGCACCTGGGTCCATCCAATCACCTGGGTCTCTAATCTGTGTGACAATTACAAAATAAATCCCCCAGGTAATTTAAAAGCTGACTAGAATTCCCTGGTGTTTTCCAAGATTAGGACAGAAAGAAATGTAAAGGAGATGTTGTTCATCAGCAAAATGCAAACAGCTGGATGCATTTAGCTTTTGAATTTCTTATCAACCTTACTGGCCCTTGTCAGACACACTGCAAAGAGGGTCTTTTCAAATGTGCTTGTTTCCACTGGCAACCAATGGAACAAAAGGACAATCAGATTTAATAAATTGATTTCAGTGTGCCATTTTCAAATAGGTTTCCTTAAAATGATTCAACAGACAAAAAGAGAGAGAGAAAAGTCAAGCAATAAAATGTAATGATACTCATTAACTGCTATGAATTGACTGTTTCATAGTTTAATTTTGGCAAGAACTGTGAGTTTTTCACATTTTCATTAGATGAGGTCTTACTTCCAAGCAAAACCACAGAACTTATATGTAGACTCTAATTCTTTTGTTTGGATGTTGGTTTCAGATTGGGTTCATTTTAACTTAATTTGTCCCATAATTGCACATAATCAAAATAACTTTTCCAGCCTAAAATGCCATCTGCTTTCGTTGCTAATAATTCTTGATACATGAATCATCTGTGTTTTTACACTCTTGCCAAAAGGACATAAAGGCTTTATACCCAGACTGGAGATGGTATGGGGCTAGATGACATTTGCCAAGAACGCACTGTCAGAATAGTTTTCTACCTAACCTTTAATAAGCTTATTTTCCATATATTTATTACTGTCAATAGAAGAACATTATGTCCTGGAATAAAATATTTATAGACTTTCCATGTCCTTGTTGCCTAGTTCAAAGAACCATTCAGAGGTTTTCAAACTGTTCATGATGTCATTCCTGTCAAGTGGTACTTTTGCTGTGCTCTCTGTCCTTTTTCTGCTTTGTTAATGCACATAGAGAAAGTTTTTGCCTGAATTTTAAATAGTTTTCTCAAAAGCATTTAGGAGAGCGTTTTTTTATATATATATTTGTAGTAGCATTGCATATTGCTAATAGTGTGACTGCAAATGACTTTAAGCAGCACCACAGGACATACCCAACTCACAGATCTTACATTCCTCGTGCTTGATTTAATTTTTCAATAGATTTAAGTCTTTGTGTATCTTGCTCAGGCTCTTCAGCTTCCAGTTCATCTTGTTCGGGGCATCTCCGGAATCACACAGCCAGCACATAACAAAGCCTTTTATTCTCTCCTCCATGCTGCTTTCCTCTTTAGACTTCCCCATTCACTGCTGACCCTCATGTTCTCTGTGAATTTTGGTTGCTCATTACCAGTCCCCTGTATAGTGGTATTTCTCTTTTCGGGAGCTGTAGTGTGTTTTGACGCCCTAACATCACACTTGGCAAACCTGAGCTTCCAAAACCCTCTGTCTTCTTTTGTGAGTGGTATTTCTCTTGGGGTTATTTTAGCCCATTCCTGGTCAGTGCCCAGTACGTTTGTTACCAGGAACGTGGCCAGAAAGGAAGACTCTTGCACTTACCTCCTGGGTTTGTCTTAGCTGCTTTCTTCCAGTTCCTGCTGTTCTTTCCTTAAACCTTTTTTTTCCATGATTCCTTTCAAGCTGCTTCACAGCTGCACATTTCATGTACAGTCTAACAGTATTTTCTTGTGTATCTCTCAGGGGAAAGAACATAAAGCAAATAAAAGTGCTCTTTGATGAGGGAAAAGTTTGTACGATGTTTCCAAAGCCACTGCCTTGTGATGAGATTTCACTGCCTGGGAATTTGACACGACAGCCCAAAGTGAGAATAGGATGTACACTGCCTGCTCACACTGTTCTCAGAGCCAGCCCTGTTCCACCTCCTCCCTGGATCAGATCTGTCGTTTCAAGTGTTTGTCAATATTCGCAGCCTTCTGTCGGGAGCCACACAATTCCTCACATTTAATGAGGAGGCTGAAAAGTTGGTAAACAAGTTGAGGGAGGTGTAAGATAATCAGGAAAAGGTCAGACAGAATAAAGATTGCACTGCGCTAAGGACAAAAATAAAGACATCCTTTGTGGTTTATTCAGTACACAATGAACCACTCCAGATTTCTGAATTCTCAGGGAAGACAATAATCCTCTGCTGGACTGAACATGAGAGGTGATACTGGTACACAGGACAATCAAGTCAGGAAAACATTAATTATGCTGCAAAATATTGGTAAAAATGTCTTTTAAAATGTTCATTGCTGGTAAGAGAGAGAGAACAGAAGATCAAAGTTCAAACAGGATTTTCATCAGATGCCTTATTTACTGTGCTCTGTCAGACACCTGGTAACAAGATCCTTTGCTCATCACATTGAAGAATGGTTGCAGTAATGCTTGGCAACTCAAAAAGGAGCAAAAGAATTATCTCTGTAACTTCAAACTGTTCATAACAATCCAGGGTTAAACCAGGAGATAAGTAAAACTAAAGGATTTACTGAGAACCCATCACAGCAAACCAGTGTAATATCCTTTTCAAAATTAAGAACAAGCTTTAGAAACAGGGAGGAGCAATAAATATCACATATGCTGTAGGACTTTCGGCTTTCATTGGAACAAACTAACAAACATGAGCTCTCTAGATGAAAATGTTCTGGTGCTGGTGCAAAACCCCTCTCAGCTGCAATATTCACTGTCAAACACACTTTTTCTAGATAGCAGGATTTGGAGTTGAAAGATCTTCCCTCATCCAGTACATCTAGCATGGACCTGTGTGACAGATTTAGAAAGGATGCATTCAAGAGCCAGCTGGAACTGGATTCAGGCAAGTTTGAGGACAAGGTTGGAATACAAAAGGATCTTGTCAAACTGGAGAAATGGTCTAAGAAACACAGTGTGTGATCAAAAAAAAGATGAGCATGAAGCACTGCGTTTGGGCAGGAGGAGTCAGCTGCGTGGGCATGGCATTGTACAACTGCACAGGTCATGGAGACAGCCACCTCCAACATCCAACTAGAGGGACAAAGATCCCACCCAGCGAACAAACAAACTCACTTCTTGCTTCACATTGATGCCACCTCCTTCTGGAGGGCTTCCTCTCAGTGTCAAGCCACATTATTTTGACTGAGAGAGTCCCTAAAGGAGATCCTCCCTAGACATTCTGGCCGTGGCTCCAGTGACCCCAATGCTATAGAAATCACCTGCAAGTACATGTAAAATCAGCAGTTTATGTAGACTACAGATTCAGCCAGAGGAACCAAAATTTCATGTGAAGAACACATTTCAGGCAACAATTCAGATCTTTATCTGCCTTATGTCATACATGGCCCACCCTCTCCTGCGGCAGACGCAATGTGCACCTGTGGGACAGCTTTGCTGATCACAAAGGTCTTACACAGTTCCTGAAAGGAAATTA
Organism: Tapera naevia; assembly: GCA_033556795.1. Taxonomy (NCBI): domain Eukaryota; kingdom Metazoa; phylum Chordata; class Aves; order Cuculiformes; family Neomorphidae; genus Tapera; species Tapera naevia. Next base: position 255,148 of record JAUMJJ010000409.1, on the reverse strand, counting down.
CCAGTCTGAGGACACTGGAGAGTGGAAATAGTAGCTGATGATATAGAGAAGACCTTGCTTTGGGAAGTCAATACCAAAACATACAGGCTAGCACTAAAGGATACTTCACAGCAGGGCAGAAAACCAGGTACAGCAAGGACATCAGAGAGAGCTGTGCCTGTGGAAACAGCATGGGAGCAAAGATTGACAGAGCTTGAGGAAATCCCTGGGGGATGAACCAGCAAAGCACTGACATTCACAGCCTTAGCAGGAATACATGCTTCGTTTTTTACCTTTCTGAGATGAGAAGTATGAATCAAAAACCATGTTCCAAAACCTTTAAATCATAGGATTTTGCAAAAAAATGCAAATAACTTTTTTCCCTGCCTGGAAAATAAGAACTTTTGAAAGTCAAAACTGATGGGGAATTACACCTAAATTATGCTTCTGGTCTCCTCTTAGATCTGCTCTCTCCATACATTCCTTACACCCACTTTATTTTATTGTATCCCATTTTTTCTCTGTACAGAATGAGGTAGTGCGAGACTTAATCACAGCTGCAAGGGTGCTTTGGGGCTGACAGATTCCTTAAGCTATTCACATGGAGTTCATACACCACTTAACCTCCTCTAGCATGTCAGGAAGCTGACCTGAGGCAGAGGTGACCTGAAGCAGAAACACAACCATGTAACTTACCGCTGAGGTGCCCAGGCTGCTGTCTCGATATCAAACACAGTTGCTCTCTGACCCCAGGTACAAGTCACCTGTTGTTTGGAGACAAAGAACCTTATTGTCCTTTGTTCTGAGTGGTAGCAATGCCAAAGCATATCTCCTGAGGTCAGTGCACCACAGAGCAAACAAGCCCAAAGGTGAAAATAGTAGTGTTAGAGCTGGGTCACAAGAGGCAGGACTGAGATGTGGAAGCCCTCAGAACTGACAGTATTCTGCTGTAGCAATAAGGTTTCAGGCTGTATCCTGCTTTCTTCTCTTATGCTTACTAAAAATTATTAATTATAATTATTATTAATTATAATTATTGTAATTATTAATTATTACTATTGATTTCATATGATTTAACAACTGATCCATAAGCAGCAGCTCTTCAATACTTGACTCCAGATTAGATAAGAAAGCATGGTTCAGAGTCTGCCTAAAGAACAAAATGAAAATAGAAAAGTAGATGTCTAGGGAGATATAAAATCACTGTAGTTTTCCTACTTTTCCTCCTTTTCAGTCTCATTAAAACAGAAATTACAAATGTATTTATTATCCTGTCTTTGGTGGACAAGCATCATGACAGTGAGCAATAATGTCATTTTTTTAGTGACATTCTAAGCATATAAATGTAAATGGGAAAGGGAAGATTGATTGTTTTGTACCGTATAAGCCTGAAAACTTTGCTGACTGAGTCACTAAGCTGAGATTTAGCAGATCAGGAGGCCAACCTCTAAAGTAGTTTGTGACACCCTGTTTTGGAGGAACTGCAAACCAAGAACTGGATTTGATGTTCTTCTCGTGCGTTGTCCTTCAATCATTGCTATTGCTAAAACCCCTAGGCAGAAACTTGCCAAGGATTGGAAGTCAGTTTGGCTTCCACATGCTTCTTAGATTGATTATCCAACAGATATCCTCTCATTCTACCAGCTGCTTGGATTTTTGGTCTAACAGTGAACGGGGTGGCTTCTATGGAAATATTTGAGACTTGGTAATTCTAAATCCCTTATGGAACGGGGATCATCTACTGTTTGGAAATGGGCTGTGTGACAGAGAGAGTTGTGCTACATCATTCCTCTTGCTTTCTCAACACACTACAACTCATTTCCACAAGACAGAGCCCATTGAGAGGGGAACACGCCTATGAATAGTTCCAAGTTATAATAATTTAACTCCAGCTGTTTTCATTATCCTCTGATGGGGATAAAAATGCAAACACAGTCAATTCTGAACATAATGAAAGGCATTTTTCTGCTTCACATCAATGACTTCTAAAATGTGTCTTGCAAGATTATAGAAACATTAAAAACACCCTGCACCAGATGCACTGCACACCCACACTCATTCTCAAGACACACCAATTCAATTTTATGTCATTTTCACTGGCACAAACCAGAAATGTCAAACCATTCAGAGTAAGAGAAATAAAAATCTTCCTGACTGATATTTTCCTTCATGTCAGGAAACATAAACCATGGTATATCAGGCATATAAATGTCACTAATAATAAACACTGTTAGAGAAATTCAGTGCTGGAAGCTTTATAAGCTGCTGCTGAGAGCCACTAAGAGTGGCTCCTGTACAGACCCTTCCAGGGCTGGTTTAAAACCCAGTCACGTTGATCAAATAGAAGATCATGTTAGACAAAAGATGAAAAATTAATTTAAGCAGATGTGTTTGTACAAGAATGGAATCGGTCGGAGGCACAGCGAGATGTACTGAAAGCAGAACAGGAAGAAAGAAGTTTCTTAAGAAGAAGAATTGAGAGGACTTAAGTGATGAATTCTGAGGACGTGAAGACCCCATGTAAAATTTGAAAGGTGTTGTACCTTCTGTAATTGGGATAAGAATAGTCTATAAATCAGCCTGCACCTTTCTATTTTTGCCATCCACTGCCCTGGGATGAGCTGTGAAATTAAAGCAAACCTGGTGTCATCTACAAACTTTGTCGATAATTTTTTTTACAAACACACCTTTTCCAAATCACATCAGGCTGTAGCTAAAATAATGAGCACTCTCCACACTGCAATTCTCCTAAAAGCAATGTTTTTTAACTGTAGATCATGATTTGGTCTGCGTGACCGTATTAGGCCATATGACAGGAGGAGACCCTGAGCCTTCACAGTTCCAGCTACCAAAGGCATTGTGTGCCTGGGGTGCTGCAAGAAAGCAATGTACATTGCCTTTGCTCCTCTGAGAAAACAAACACCAAACAGCCAAGATCTGGATCCTTTTCTCTCCTGTTCTCCTAAACCTTCATTAAGCCAGTGTGGGGATGCAGAGCAGAAGGTCCCAGCTGGCCACAGGGAAGGAAGAGCATGTCCTTGTCCCACAGGTGGGTACCAGTCTGCTACATTAGTGGCCAGAAGTCCTTCCTGCCTCCACCTGCACAATGTTTTTTTAATATATTTCTGTTGCTAGACCACGTGGAAGAGCCAGGACCGCCTTGGTGGGGTGCTGCTACTGCCCACTGAGTTAAACCAGAGTGTTATTCCTTCAGCACGTTTCCCGAATATGTGCAAAGTGAAATTGCCCGCCTGGTAAAAGAGCATTTTTCACTTTCACATCAGAAGTCCCGGGTTAACAGAAGAGAATTATTTCTTTCTAAAAAATGCAGATAACTTCCTAACAGAAGGCCAGAATGAGGTGATTTAAGCTAATCTCCTTTTATTTGCACATAATCACTTCCTGCCTCACTGGGTGGCAGATGGTAACATCTCAGAATGGGCAAGTGCGGTCGCTGGGCTCGTACCTGAGAGCTGTGTGATGTAACGGTTGTGCTATATGACAGTAAGGGATCAGCTCTCCAAACGTGGGCAACTGGCATGTTTCAGACACTTCATAAGATTTAGGACACTCAAATGGGGCTAGGAGATTGGATCCAGGACTAGGGAAGACTGATAACCTCTGGGAGCCACAGCTGGTGGCCAAGGAACTCACAAAGAAAGGTGTTAGATCCCTCTGTTTAGGCAACAGAATCAAGACCTAATTGACATAACAGCTGGAAGAATCTGCCATATGAGAGACCTAAAGAACATGTAACCTATGGGTAAACCATTAAACAGAAGCTTTAGAGTCAGCATTTCAATACATCATAGAATCATTAAGGTTAAAAAGACCTCAAAGCTCATCCAGTCCAACTGTCAGCCCAACGCCACCACACCTACAGAACTGTCTCCTGAAGTGCCACATCTATATGTTTTTGGAACATCTCAAGGGATGGAGACTCCCCCACTGCCCTGAGCAGCCTCTGCCAGGGCTTCACCACTCTGTCAGTAAAGACATTTTTCCTAATATGCAATCTAAACCTCCCTTGGTGCAACCTGAGGCCATCTCCTCCCATCTTATCACTTGTTACTTGCAAGAAGAGACCAGCACCCTCCTCACTGCAACCTCTTTTCAAGGAATTACAGGGAGTAATGAGGTCTCCCCTCAGCCTGCTCTTCACCAGGCTAAACAACCCCAGGGCCCTCAGCCGCTCCCAGAATCCCCAGCTACTCCCAGAAACCCTGTTCTCCAAACCTTCACCAGCTTCGTTGTCCTCCTCTGGACTTGGAAGTATAAAATAGCAGAAATGAGTATCAGCTATTGATCAAATAAGGCCAGAAACACAAAGAAATCAGAATCCCAATGCAAACAGAGCTAATTTAAAACAAACAAAGAGCAACAAATTCTTTCATGGTTATGAAAAGTGTGCTGAAGGTTCTTTTTAAGCAGTGGAAGGGCCTACAACAGTAAACTGGTGCCAAACAAACTCAAATGAAAGAAAGAAAAGAAGAGTTAATAAACGCAGAATGCTTGAGAACATTTCTACTCCTTCCAGAATGCTCCTTAGTCTCCTTCCTTCCATTCACATTAGCAAGCCCTGATGTGCCTCCCAGAAACTCACATCTTATCCCAAAACACAAATTATGCTGTAGTTGAGACCAAGATCTCGGGCCCAGAGTACCAAATGTTCCAGAAATTCAACAGCCCATGGCATATGATAAAATCAAATGGTTCCTTCTGTCTTTAAATTCTACATCACTGGGCACCCAGGGGGAGAAGTGTATTATCACCTTTCATTTCTAGTTCACATAAATTCGAGGATGGCTTAGTCAAATACGACCCAACAGAGAGAGAAGAGGATTCAACCTCTTTAGCTGTGGCTATCTAATCTCAGTGAGTTATCAAGGTGTCCCATAATCAACAGAAGGGAGATGGTGATTCATTCCCAGCTGCAATAGGTGCAGACACCCTTTATGCCGGTGTTTTCTCTTTCCATCTCGCTCTCCATAATGGGATGTTGGGCCACCAGCTAAGATCAGACACCTACCTTCCAGGTTGCTAAACTAGGTGTGATTATTCAATTACTGCTGACCCAAATGTTTCTCAGCTGTTTCATATTCAGCAGCTCCAGAAACACACATCCTGTTCACTTTCTTGTTGTTCTGATAAGTGTTCGCTTGCCAGAAACAAGTACAGAGCATCAGGTCTTACCCAACAGAACTTGCTAATTGAAGAGGAGGTACATTTTCATGTTATCAGTTGGGGAGAAACAGGAAAAGTAACCTTCTTAGGTTAAAAAATAATAATCATAAAAGGAACCACAGCTCCCATTAAAAAACTGGAATATTAAATAGGAAAGATACATGAACAAAGTGGGAATCTCCAAAGTACTTTTAAAGAAAATTACTATTACCTTTTCTAGCAAAATTCACAGCTGCAAATAAGGGATTTGCAGATTTCTACAACTCTGCATAGCATTGATTTACATTCTAACCTGCTCTTCCTAAATCTGCAGCTACTGTGGCTCCGTTTTGTAACAACTAATAATCATATTAAAAAATGGAGTGATCTGGCACAACTGACAAGGTAGCAGACTTTAAGGCTTAGAGGAAAGCATTAAATATTTAACAGATTCTGAAGTTAGAGACAAAGGACACACACCCACGAGCTTGTTCCTATGTTAGAAAATTCTCAACATCAATGAAAACCGTTCATTTAATAGAATCATAGAATGGTTTGTGTTGGAAGGGACATCAAAGCCCATCCAGTCTCACCCTCTGCCACGGGCAGGGACACCTCCCACTGGATCAGGGGGCTCAAAGCCCCATCCAGCCTGGCCTTGAACACCTCCAGGGATGGGGCAGCCACCTCTGCTCTGGGCAACCTGGGCCAGGGCCTCCCCACCTGTTGGTAGCTAGGGTCCGGCGACCGGAAGATCTCACGATGTACGGAAAGATAGGGCCCCTCTCCCATTAGCCAATGGTGTTTAGTTGATGATATAAGCAGACGGAAGTGACATCGTAGACCTTGACTATATAAGCTGGTGTTATCTATCAATAAACGCCATTAGCCATTAGCCATTAGCCATTAGCCTTTTGCCTTTAACCATCCACCATATGTGTCTGTGAGCTTTTGGCCCGAGCGGCCGGGTGGGGCCGCCGTACCATTCCTGAACCAGGTCGAGCCTTCGGAAAATGAAGGCAACACCCACCCTCACAGGAAAACATTTCTTCCTAAGATCTCATCTCAATCTCCCCTCTTTCAGCCAAAAACTGATCCCCCTCATCCTATCCCTGCACTCCCTGCTCAAGAGCCCCTCCCCAGCTTTCCTGGAGCCCCTTTCATTACTGGGAGGCTGCTCTAAAGTCTCCCCAGAGCCTTCTCTTCTCTGGTGTACAAAATACACCAGAGCCTAACTGTACATCAGCATGATCAAGTCTTTGTGAGTAGGAATTGCAATTGGTTGTGCCTCTTGGATTGATTAAACATCAAAACACTTTAACAAGCAGCAAGCCAAGAAGTTTCATATTATATACAAGAAAAACTTGGGGTTTTTCAGTTGTCTCTCCAGCACGACTTGAAACAGATAAAGACTCATAGAATCATTAAGGCTGGAAAAGACTTAGCTCTTTCAGTCCAATCATCAGCCCAACCCGACTGTGTCCATTAAACCCTGTCCCGAAGTTTCACATCTACACGCTTTTTGAACCCCTCTGGGGATGGAGACTCCACCACTGCCCTGGGCAGCCTCTGCCAGGGCTTCACCAGTCTGTCTGTAAAGAAATATTTCCTAACACCCAGTCTAAACCTTCTCTGGTGCAATTTGAGGCCGTTTCCTGACATCCTGACACTTGTTCCTTGGGAGAAGAGCCCAGCACCCAACTCTCCACAACCTCCTTTAAGGTAATTGTAGAGAAGACAAAGTTTTCTCGAGACAGGACACACCGAGATTGTTAATCTCTCTGCCTGCTGCCAGAGATGTTAAAACTGTGTTTGTGAATCAGGCAGCTCAGTCAATCTGAGCAATCAAGGCTGCCAGTGGAATGCCATAAATCTGTAAAATAATCCTCCTTGAGGTTAGGGTTTCTCAGCTACGGGTTTGCCAGAATTAAGCGTAGCCTCTCACATCATCTGACAGGTCACTACAGACTGTGCAGTCTCAGAACACCAAGGCCATAACAACTCTTTCAAAAATCAATTGCAACCTACGTGTTTGAGCCAGCCATGTACTCCTGCAGTTGGGATGGGAACGGATTAGCCTTTGCTTATGCCAGGAGTTTGCCTTGCATTGAAGAAGATAGCACAAGTGCAATAAATTACATGCTTGGCACAGCACCAGCCATGTGGAAGTTGGGTCAACTCTATTGATATTCACTCAAGGGAGTAACTCATGTCAAAGCCCAACAACCTGCAGTCCAAATAAAATCAGAAAGGAGGTCGCCCTTCAGTTTGTGTATGGATTCATAACTCATACAGAGAGAATTCTCCTTCTGCAGATTGGCAATGCATTCCTAAGTTTCCACCTGCATCAGTTGGCAGTGATATCTCACAGCTAGGCTATTACAGCCATTGGAATGGAAATAGGAATGGTCACTGACAACACAAGCACAAGAACAGCCATTACAAAGGAGCATCAGAAGCCTTCCAGGGTAGAAGTGCCCTGATATAGAAAGCAATGCTTTCCAAAACATTGTTCCAGATTCTAGGGCATATTCAATAAAAACCTTTTCTAATGCCAACTTCAAGAGTTTGACTTTACAGTTGTTTCACACTGGATTCCCAGATCCTTTACTTAATGTGCTTTCCATTCTTAAGGATTCCATGCTGTAGTCAAAAAGTTATGTACCCATCTGGCTCCCTCACTCAAGTTCAAGTCACATAAGTCCCATCCCCAGCTTTTAGCATCTTTTATTTTGAGATTAACTGCTCTACTCACAGAGTCTACCTGGCAGAATTAGTTTTACATCCCTCCCACCTCTGAAGCCACTGCTTGGCACGTCCTCGCTTGCCATCACCAGATGTCAAGGGAATTTCATAATTTCTCAGGGTCCCCATAAGTAAATCACCATGAAAGTGGGGTCTCCTTCCCTGGAGATGTTCAAACAGCGTGTAGACACGGCACTTGGGGACATAGTTTTGTAGGCAAGGAAGGGCTGGGCTGACAGTTGGACTGGATGAACTTAGAGGTCGTTTCCAACCTTAATGATTCCATGAAAGATCTGCACTAGAGGATGAAGCTTAAGACCTGGGGTTCTCCTTCAGTGATTTCACAGGAGAAACTCAGTACCTAGAATAACACAAGCAAAGAACTGTGATTTCACCACTCCCTGTAGTGTTTTACTTGAGCATCTATGAGTCCTATAATGCTAAAGCAGTTCAGAACAACACACCTAAGATTGCCTTTTCCCTATCAGCTTGACGGTCCCGTGGAGCACGTGCAGACCGTAGCAAATTACATAGCAGCACATTTTGAGAACAAAGGGCAGCTGATGGAGACCTGTATTTTCCCTTGATTAGGCAATAAACCATTCTTCTATTTGCATTACATGTTGTTATCTACATTTTGTATGTGAATGGTATCTGTAATTTAACTAATCTTGTGTGATACAACCAAAGGGAGACGCTGAATTATGTCGTACTGCTATCATTTTCCTCTCAGGAATGAATCATATTCCTTTACAGCCACCAGAACACATATTTTCCTGGTAACACACAATAACAGTTGGTTTCTGAATGCTAAAGAGCAGAGTGCTGGATGTGAAAGTATGTGGCTGCATAAATAAATATGATGCTTTCCATTTTTCAAGGGCACTTACAGATGTGTATGGCACTCACTAAACACATTTCAAGCCATGTGATAATTATCTGGGCTTGAGTTTATTTCAGTCAATCTTGAAAAAAGCAAGCCACTAAGATCTGCAAACTCTTCAAGTGAGACTGAAATTAACTCAACTGAGAGATTTGTTGGCATTTAGAAATACTTATTTTTAAAAATAATCATTTTGCTAACAACACAGATTTAGAAATAGGAGAGAAAAATGAACAAACTAGAGTTTTGGAGGTTTTTTAAATCCTCAGAAACCCCAGAGAACTTGTACAATACCAGTTCATTAAATTTGTCAGAGCAAAATAATGCTATGCAAATGCAATTAAACTTTCATTAAACAGCAGGTAGTGTTACTTGCAGCCAAGCTGACAGTCATGTCATGAGGATAAGGACCTGGCATCTCCCAGAAACACTGCTCTTGTACACAAGGGGAAGAGGGCAGAGCTCTCTGAGAGGTCAAAGAATCATAGGATTGTTAAGGTTGGAAAAGACCTTTAAGATCATCAGTTCCAACCGTCAACCCCACTCTGTGTACTAAACCATGTCCTGAAGTGCCGTATCTACATGGTTTTGAACATCTCCAGGGATGGAGAGTCCCCCACTGCCCTGGGCAGCCTCTGTCAGGGCTTCAACACTCTTTCAGTAAAGATTTTTTTTCTAATATCCAATCTAAACCTCCCCTGGTGCAACTTGAGGCCATCTCCTCTCATCTCATCACTTGTTACTTCAGAAAAGAGACCAACACCCACCTCACCACAACCTCCTTTCAGGTAACTGTGGAGAGCTATGAGGTCTCCTCTCAGCCTCCTTTTCCTCCAGGGTAAATAATCCCAGTTCCCTCAGCCACTCCCATAACTCCTGTGCTCCAGACCCTTCACCAGCTTTGTTGCTCTCTTTATTAATTCATTTATTTTGCTGTTATTTATTAAAACTGTTCTATTCTATTAAAACTGTTCTATTCCTATGCAGATTTCAGTCATTACACCACAGCAAACCTCTTCCCACAAATAACTCCCTGGTTCACAGTAAAACTTCAGAATAAGGTATTTAAGGAGAAAGCAATTCATAATAATACTAAAACAAATTAAGATACTATCAATAATTATATACCACTATGGGTAAAAAATGAGCTCAGCATATAGGCTGGGATTTCTGAGGAAGATTGCCACCTGCAGGCATGCAGCTCTCCTGCCTGTCTTTGATCATCTGCCCTGGAGGGTTTAGAGTGGGTAGATCAGTTTCTCAATCACATGTTTTTTTTAGTAAACATGCATTGTCTTGTAATAGAAATTAAACCTAAATGAAATGCAAACTGAAGTATGCTTATGAGATTAAAGGCTTAGTTTTGTTTTCCAACCGTATCCATCACTCCATCACTATCAGAAATGCAAAGTTACCTTCTTCTTCCACAGAGCAATCTCAAGGGGTGACTGCCAGAGGGCTTCATGATGCATTCATGTGGATGCCAGAGGCACACACAGAAATGTAAAATGCCTTGGGTTGGAAGGGATCTCAAAGCCCATCCAGCTCCAACCCCTTTGGGACACCTTCTACAGTGTCAGGTTGCTCTAAGTCCCATCCAAGCTGGCCTTGAACACCTCCAGGGATGGGGCAGCCACTACTTTTTTTGTAGTCACATTCTGCACAGCATACCCACAGACCTTCCTCTTCTCTGCCTCCAGTGCCCTCGTCTCAAGTCAGAAAACAAATTTAACCTTTGTTTTTTCACAACTGTGTGAGTGTAGACACCACTTGTGTATTTGAGCTTTCCCACTTCGTTCAGCAGCCTTCCCTGTATCCCAGTGTGGCACCATCCCACAGATCCTGACCAGGCGGCTTTTGGAGCCTGCAGTGTGCAGATTAGGCAAAAATTCAGCAGAAATCTGGCCAGTTGCACTGGAAGGGGAACGGGAACCCAACCCCAGCCAGCTGCCAGGGGGAAAATGCCTTTGAATATTTTCTTTTCAAAGGGAGCAGCAATTTCCACAGGCTGCAGCATCCTCGATGGGACCAATGGTGGATAACGAAGCAAGTGCTGCCCTGCCCTCTGCCAGGAAACATCAACCAACAGAGCTGAGCCAAAGCATGCAGGGAAGCACTCAGTTTCTAGAACAGACCAGCATGAAGCAACATTCTTTCATCAGAAAAGGGGGAAAACAGAGAGGCAGCTGAGACTTACCTGCAGGTTTAAGCATCGTTCTATTGTGGGGGGAGATTAGCTCGATGCCTCCTCTTAAAAATTCAGTTTGAATCTAGCTTCCCAAAAATATTGCACTGCCTTAACACACCAGACAAGACTTGTGTGGGGTTTCTCAGCAGCAGCTTTTGGTCTGCTTCAGCTTCCTCATTTTCTTTGTTCCCTTCCAGATGATGCTTTCCCTTGGTCTCCACACAGGCCAAGCCCAACAGGCTCATGGGATCATAGAATCATAGAATCTTCTGGTTGGAAAAGACCTTGGAGATGATTGAGTCCAACTGTATCCATCTTCAGCACAAAGTGTTGCAGGTTTGGGGGTTTAACAAACGCTTTCACTTTTCACAATCATTGACCCTCCAACATCCACCTTTTTTACCACCTCCTTGCTGTTATGGAATTTATTAAAAGGACAAAAACATCTCTAGGTCCAGTTTTCTCTGTCTCCTGCTAGTCAGGATTTTCCATAGTTCATCTTTCCTCACATTTCATGATATTTATTTTAAAATCAATCCACCAGGTGTTGTGAAAATAATTATAAATAGTATATGGCTTCATTCAACCAACTTGACTCTCATAGCAGCCAAGGGTTGATCAAAGCCCTCCTCCAGCACAGCTTGAGTGAGGCACAGCATCAGAAACTAAGCAAGGAGCCCTGTCAAAAACATCCTCAGTGCACAGCAAGGCAGGAGCCTGTGTGTAAGGCTCTGTATCACACAGGGCTCTTCTTTCCAGCCATTCTTTTATTCCCCTGCAATTAGTTTGCAACGCGATGATGAGGACAGGAAAGGGTGGTTTAGGGTGCACTTGGAATAACTGATGCATTAGGGGCCAGTTCCTGTAATCCCTGCTTGTAATCCCCTTCAGGCTCAACACAAAGAGAAGAGCTGAGCTGAACACTACTGGGAGTTCTCCTATTTGCAGACTCTATTATAGATGTAAAATATCAAAAGCAAAAGCTCAGTGGACCCTCCTCAACTATGGATGGACAATTAAATAATCACAAGAACTCTGCCAGGAAGAGAATTTGTCACATGTAGCACCCTGCTGCCTTTTTTTACTTGCATTTCAACCAAAGCTGCAGGTTCATTTAATTATCTAAGTGAATAATTTAATGATAAATTCCATTCTATCACTGACAGCTGAGTAATTCAGGAGGATTTTAATAGGGAATAATAAACCAGACTTTTAAAAAATTCACTTTGATGCCATCTCAGCTTTAATTAAGTCAGTTCTAGAAAGCTTCAAGTCATAAATGTCATTGAAAAATGTTGGCAAATTCATCAATTAGCATTAAAGTCTATAAAAAACCCCACATGTGTCCAATTTCAACACAGGCACTAAGGTAAACTTGCTGTATATTATTATTGAAGTATCACTATATATCAGTTTGAAATGTAAAAATTACCTAAGGTTAATTCCAAAATAAATATTTCTATTCTTAAACCCCAATTCCAATACATTTCTTTTAGCCAAACAGTGTCATTGTCCAGACAGTGACTCCGACCTGATAAATAATTAATTTTTCTGATTTCTGGGATGAACTTTGGGAAATGGTTTGTCTCCAAACAAATCAAACTTGAAATTTTTCTTTTCAAGATATGACTGAGACAAGCAAACAAGAAGACTCTGCTTGGAGTCAGCCTGCAGAGCTGTTAGACTTCAAAGTTCATTTGAACCCACTCAGTAACATTTGCCATTGGATCAAATTTGGAATAAAGGAAGCAGTTCAATAAAAAGTCAATATTTCAAATACAAATCAGTGCTTCCATGTGAGAAAGTGATTATTTTTCCCCTCAACTGAAGCAATTCACTAACCTTTCTCACAGCAGACATCCTTTGTGTTGGGACAGTTCCCTCTGTGGAAAACCCTTCACAAATCTAGTTAAAGCTACTTTCAAAGAGTTTCCTTACCAGTTATCTAAAAGCATTTCTTGAATATTATCCAAATTGTATGGATCACACTAGCACAGTGCCCACAGGTGTTTACCCAAATGCAACATGTTTCTTATTCTTATTGGAGTGCTGAGCAAGGATGTGGATCTGGTAGAGCAGGTCCAGAGGAGGCCACCAAGGTGATTCAAGGGCTGGAGCACTTCTGCTGGGAGGACAGGCTGAGAGAGTTGGGGTTGGTCAGCCTGGAGAAGAGAAGGCTCTGGGGAGACCTTAGAGCAGCTTCCCAGTGCTGAAAGGGGCTCCAGGAAAGCTGGGGAGGGGCTCTTGATCAGGGAGTGCAGGGATGGGATGAGGGGGAAGGGTTTTAAACTGAAAGGAGGGAGAGTGAGATGAGATCTTAGGGAGAAATGTTTTGCTGTGAGGCTGGGGAGGCCCTGGCCCAGGTTGCCCAGAGCAGTGGTGGCTGCCCCATCCCTGGAGGTGTTCAAGGTCAGGCTGGATGGGGCTTTGAGCCCCCTGATCCAGTGGGAGGTGTCCCTGCCCATGGCAGGGGGGTGGAACTGGATGGGCTTTGAGGTCCCTTCCAACACAAACCATTCTGTGATTCCATAATAGTATCCTGAGTTTGAGCAAACATCTCCTGAGCAGAGGTGAGGGAACCAAAGGCAGAAGGAAGAGCCAAGAGCCCCAGGGCTCTCCCCTGCCCCCTGCTCTTAGGCAGAGGCTTTTCTCCATCACTGCTCTTGGCAGCCCAGGAGCAGGCAGTGGGGTCTCCTGCAGCCATCAATCAGACTCTAAAAGCTTTAGGCTGCTCTGCTGCTCGGTGGGGTTGCTGCAGAGCATCCAGCAGGGGCTCACCGCTGGCTGTCGATACTTCACGTGGTGACAGGCCCTCATAAAAACAAATTGCTATATTTAGATTTATTTTTTCAAATACATACAGGAAACACACACTGCTGTTATGGAATGGGACCACATTTAGCAAATACCTTCTGGAATCACATTCTTGGCCAAAATGGATTAGTACTTCAATTTATTATCTTTGTAGTCCAGACTGGACAAGAGTGGAGCTGAGATCCCTTGGGGAAACTTGTCATTCCCAATTGTCTCATCAGCCAAGCATAAGACAGAGTGCAGATGTCAAACTAAATGCAGCTGTAGTGCATCCTAAGGACTGGTTTGTGCCTGACTTAAGGCTTGATGATCAGAAATAGCCACTCTCCTATATCCCAATGAAGCAAGCTTCCAGCAGCTAGGCAAGCCCTGGCTAGTTTCCTGCTGCTGTGAAAATTGACTCTGTATCCACACGCCTGGTGAAAATGTTTTTTATCCTTGTGACAACCCAAGGTCAGAGAAGGGCATTTGCAAATAGTGATGACAATCTAAAAATCAAAGCCACCCTTCGGCTGAATTTGCGTACGTTTGGGGTTTGGGGATTTTCAGCCTGTTCCAAGAAGGAAGAATCTTTGTCAGTTCCAGTTCAGACAAGATCCCTCATCATCCGTTCCATCCAAAAGCCACGCAGGATTAGAAGCAAAATCATATCTGCAAAGGGATATTATGCATCAGCATTCCCAGCTAACATTTGGCTATTTCCAAATCACAAGCCTTATCCACCACCCAAACAGAAGCCACTTACAACCAGCACACAAAATATGTCCATTTATCATCTTTGCATTATTTATCTGGCTTTCTCCCTTGAATATAGGGATGTTGAAGCTGCCTCATGCTGAAGAGAGGATGATGTGCAGAAGATCATAGACTCATAGAACCATTGTTTGGAAAAGATCTCCAAGATCACCCAGTCCATGTCCTGAAGTGCCACACCTACAATGTGTTTTTAACACCTCCATCACTTCCCTGGGCAGCGTGTTCAGGATCCACCCTGTGCTGCTGTCACAAGTGAGCTGCTTTCTGACTCCACAGGCACAAGCAAACTGCACAAAAATCTCTCTCTTCTGTTGTTCACCCCCTTTGGGGACCTAAGTTCAGTCTTCAGCACAGGCCAGACTGGGTCTGCCGTCTGTGCTCACTGCCAAGAGGAAAAATCTTGCACATTTCACCACAAAATCCAGCCCAAATCAGACCAGAAGGACATAGGCTGGCGGTGTTAGCCAAGTCCTTGAGATGCAATGTGGTGCCACCACTTACACAAGCCAAGAAGAGGAGGAGATGTCTGTTCTGAACAGATAAAAAGATGCAAGAGGAAGAGGCAGCAGAACGTTCTCCCTTGGAGCTTCCATCCAAGCTGCTGGGTTATTCCTCCTGCAGGAGGAGAGGATGCTCCCCGGGCGGGCAGGGTGAACACACCGAGAGGGTGTGTGGATGGGGAACACCATTCATCCCCATCCCAGCACCCACAGCCCATGGTGGAACTCCTTCTCCTTGAGCCCTCCAGAGTTCAGTGCCACCATCAGATGCTCCCATCAGGGGGAGGGGGACAACACCCACTCCCGAGCACGGCGCTGGGGCAGTGTCAGCTCATCCACCTGCACATTATAGGGAAAACCTCAGTGATTATTCATGCACCACCTCATTTGCACAGACTTACGACAGGGCTGTGGGGTCAAATTAAGGAAAACAGCTCTTTGCATACAAGATTCCCCAGGCTGTGTGTGCAAGGAACAGAAGAAAGCACCTGGGGCAGCCAAGAAACCGGAACACTTCACAGAAAATGCAGAAGGATTAAGAGGCTGAAATGGGATGCAAAGCAAAAGAATAGACCTGCATGACTCCTTCTCCTGGTGGGGCTTACAGAGATGCCAGGTTTGTCTTGCTTTCAGACTCTGAAACATTCCTTACTGCCAAAGGCTGTGGCACCTTCTTATTTGTTTGTTTTTAAATAAGGTTAGAGGTTTTTTTCAGTTCTTGCATTCCCAGACATGCATTTATTATGAAGTTTTTAACTTTCTAGTGAGATACTTTCCCTGGACTGTCTGAACTTTGCCCATCACCTCCAAATCGGGGAATAGCTCAGGATCTGATGTCTCCCTGCTTGAAAACACATCCTCTCACACATGAAGGGCAGCAGTCAAATTCACTGCTTAGGCTTGACACTGAGGGTGTTCTCCAGTTTCTCTTGGTTTGCCTTACCAAGGAGAAGCACATGATATTGGTATTAGGCTGCTCTTTGACTTTGTGAGGCGTTGCATCTATTTGGCTCAAGCTGATGTTCTCATGTTAAAGCTGAGAAGATGATCTCAAATTCAAAGCCCAAGCTCATGGAATCTGTGGGCTAACTTGGGCCTTTGCTTTGAGCTTGCTTGCATTCCCAAGCCTGGCAAGCAGCACTCAGGAGCTCACAGGAATGGTCTGGATGCACTGCCAGTCCTGGGTGATGCAGAGGCATTGCCCTTCTGCCTTCCCCTTGGAGCTTACACTAAATGCCTGGAAGAGAAAAGCAGCCAACAGCTATCAAACTTGATGGTTTTTCCTTCCCCTCCTCACCCATATCCCACCTGTTTGTCACCTTCAGGGCCATCCCCTGCCATGAAGGATCTCGTGTATAATGGGGGTGAATAAATCCACTTCCCCAGCAAAGCCCAGGTGGGCACTGGTTACAGGTTCACTGCCACCGTTCACATCCCTTGTCGAAGCCAAGATCTGCAGGTGCATCCTCCCTGATTTCCATCAGGAGCCCCACCTGCTGAGCACCCCACAGAGCCAGGGAGCGCCTCATCGCTGCTGCCCTCAGAGAGCAGGCAGTAACCCTGCTTCTCTGCCTTCTCAGGGAAGCTGTGCACACTTTACAGAGGGCAGAGGGCTTCCCACGGAGAGGAGGGAGAGCAGATGTACTGAAAGGGCTCCAGGAAAGCTGGGGAGGGACATTTTAGCAAGGTCTGTTGTGACAAGACAGGAACAATGGTTTTAAACTAATGGAGGGGAGATTTAGACTGGATATAAGGAAGAAATTTTTTACAATAAGGGTGGGGAGGCACTGGCACAGGTTGCCCAGGCAGGCAGTGCAGGCCCCATCCCTGGAAACACTCAAGATCATATTGGATGGAGCTCTGAGCAACCTCGTCTGGTTAAAGATGTCCCTGCTCCTGCAGGAGGACTGGACTGGATGAGCTTTAAGGTCCCTTCCAACCCAAAGCATGATTCTAAAGAGATGCTTTAAAGCCCAAGAGCTGGGTTTACCAAAGAGTAGAGCTGTTGCCCGGAGCTGGTCCATAAGCAGTCCCATGGCCAGGCAGGGCTCATGGTCACCCACTCCTTCCTGAAACACCCTTACACAGCAGTGCTGGACACAGGAAAAAACACATCTGACTCAAGTACAGACTATATTTGGCAAAAGATTGCATTTTTAACAACAAGCCAGTCTAGACACAGAGACATCTGCATACAGAGAACCTGCCACCCTCCCAGCAGCTTATTCCAGCATCTTAAAAAGAAATTGCTCCCATTTCATCCAGCTTCCCTTCTAATCAGTCCCCCTCACTATTACTTCTCTTGCCTCAGAAAAGAGCCCTTTCAACACCAAGAACCATCCCCACGAAGGCATCAGCATGCTCTAATCAAGTGCTCCTGCAGCATTTTGATTAGCTGAACAGGGATGCCTGCACCACTCTTTCTGTTTTCTTGTTTGTAGTTCTTTTCTACCTGCTCTCACCTTTTTATATTTTATTTAAAGCACACAGATTTCAAAACCCTCCCAGCTCTGGTCCCACCAGCAGCGTGCACAGGCACCACATCCCTCCCTGCTCAGTCACCCTGGTTTGCCAGCCTGTTTTGTCTCATGATTAGCACAGGAAAAAAAGACACCAGCAAAAAGTAAGCAGTAGATAAAAGATTTTTGTTCATCCCAACACATTTCTCTGCTTTTTAGCAATTCATTTCCATATTAAAAAAATATATGTACTAATGAGCATCAGTAATTGCCTTAATCTGTCTGATCAAAATTCCTGTAGTTATCAATCATTACAAGTTCTCATTACCCTTTCCTCTCTCTGATCTGCCAAGCCAGAGGCATCTCCACCACCAACATGCAAAATTTCCCTTTATTCAAAAAGTCTGCTCAAGATGTGAGTATCAGAGAGACCTATTTAGCAGTGAAACCACACATTTTCATGAAGGCTGAATGACTTTAGAGCACTTAAACTGCCACCAGTGACAAATTAAGCCTCATTGCTTGTGTGCAAGACAGTGAAAGTTATTGTTTTCCACTTTAATAGATGCACAAAGAGGTGTGAAAGTCAGGCTACTCCATTTAGCAAGAGGTACATCAAGGGCTCCTGACTTGAATCCCTGGCTCAAACAGCTGTGCAACAGCTTCTGGCCATGAGGAGCAGTGTCACATGAGCAGTTGCTGTGGTCAAATTGCTGGAAACCTTGTGGGGTTTAGGAATATTTGTTTTGGTGAATTGTATCCCTGACTGGTGTAACAAGCCAGACTGTGAATGCTCTTATTTTAAGCAATAAGTGGAGTCTTTTATGCACTTATGACTGAGGTAAAGGCGTGGTTTGCAGCGTGTCTTGTTTACAGGGCAGATAGGGAGGGATGCATTATGCTCAGGAGTCTCCAGCTGAGTGCCTTGTCTGGGGTGTCATCGAATGATGGAACCAGAGAACGGTTTGGGTTGCAAGGGACCTCAAAGTCCATCCAGTCCCACCCCCTGCCATGGGCAGGGACACCTCCCACTGGATCAGGGGGCTCCAAGCCCCATCCAACCTGGCCTTGAACACCTCCAGGGATGGGGCAGCCACCACTGCTCTGGGCAACCTGGGCCAGGGCCTCCCCACCCTTAGAGAAACACTGTCTAACAATAAAACCAAAGCCCACAGGCTTTCTTGAAGCCTGTCCTGGACAGCAGCCACTCATTCATGACTTTAAATGGTTTTGCCTTGGCTGCAGCAATAACCCCAAGGGCAAGGGTGGAGGTGTGACAGCGAGACCCCGAGGCAATGAGCAAGTACAAAGGAGCTGCCTGCATCCAGCACAAAATCTAAATAGGGGAGGGAGAGACAATGGAAATGACCCATCCCAGTCAGCCCAGAAGCTGAGCTCCCACCATCAAAAGGCATCCTGAATCTCTTCATGCATTAAGGGATTCAGCAGTCCTGCTGCTGTCTGAGCATTTAAAGGTTAACTGCAACCAAGATCTTTCAACGAAGTTATGCCAGAGAATAAAGGTTTCAGGAGACGAAGCTGCTGTAACTAAGAGGTTGATATCACAGATTCACATCTCCCAGAGCTTTGTGCAGTGCCGAACATTGATCCTTCCGTTTTTCTCTGGGAGAACAACACAAAACAATACAAGGAAATCTATGTCTGTGTGAGGCTAAAGGCTTCAAAATCCAACAGATCGTTTCTGCTGGGTCTAATTACTGAGCCCAGGGCTGTATTTGGAAGACAACAGCCATTTCTTTAAAACTCCTGGATGAATAACAGCACCCCACATACACATATTTGAATCTCTTTTCCTGTAGCTATTGTGTTAAGAGCTTTACTTTTGTTTCTCCTGAAAGCTATCAAAGTTTTGGTCACTGGTGGCAGCAGTAGACTTCACCATACCTGTATCTTTAGGTTTCCATGCTGCCCAGGTTGGCTGCTGGCAAGGTTTTTGCTTGAGATCAAAGTGACTGGGGAAGATGTAAAAGACTCCTGGATGAGATATGAGAAATTTCTGGACATAATAAATAAGAGCCTAGGAAGCTGATGAGCATTACAGACAGCACGGCAAGGATGGGAGTCCTGCATTCAGTTTTCACCTCCACAAAACGAGAAAGAGTTCATACAATCCTCCCCTGAGAGCAACAGCAATGCAACACCACAGCAAAACAAGGAGCCCGCAGCAGACACGAGAGATGCTCCTCTGGAGAGTGCCCAGCTATGTTCCAACACTGCCTGCTCAGCTCAATACCCTCGACAGAACAGAAAGCAGGCGCTGGGAAGGTCATTTGGAAATTAAATTCTAGAAGAGACAATACACATTTAAAATTTTCCAGCCTTGGGAGGACAGGATTGAGTCGTTTATTCCGGAGGAAGCAGGTCTGGGTAATGTTGAGTTTGCATTTAATTGGCACTGATGAACAATAAAGTTGCAAACTCCTTTCACCAGTGCATGAATGTGCAGCAAACAATCTGTCCCAGAACATTATATAGGAAATATTGTCCTTCAGCATCAGGCAGCCTCCTGCCATGTGAATCACAACTCATTTAACAGTGACATTGAAGGAGAGGCAGCTCTGGCCATTCCACAGCAGCCACCATCATTAGGGTCAATTACCCTGTTAGCATTGAAACAGACCTTGCACGGGAACAGGGAGCTTCAATACTCTCCAAGCATCACTTTCAACTGGAGATCAAAAACGGGCACACGAAGATATTCAGCTACTTGCAACCAGCCCCCAGCACCCAGCAGAATCGGGTCCCTAATTAGGATTTAATAAGCTGGTAATTGTAATGGCAATGGTCTCATTAGCCTGATGCCTCATTACTGTGAGGCACAGATCAAGTTGAGAGAGGCAGTCAACCTTGCAAGCCTTTCCAAACAATGGGGCTGGAGCTGATTAAAGCAAGCACTTCTTTTTGTGGCAGCTCCTAATGAAAAGTGATTCCATAGCCAATGGGAAACCAACAGTAATTTGTGTCGCTCTTTTTAAGAATGCCTTTAGTAAGAGGCATGGGACCAGGAAGTTTGTTAATACTAAATAAATGCCAAAAATAGAAAGGAGGAATGTGTTGACACCACTACAGGACCAAGGACATTGAACTGGAATGATGTTTCCTCTCAAGACAGTCCATGGAAATTAGCAGTGACTGCATCTAAATCTCTAAAGCAGACCAGCATGTTTCTGAGTCCTGAAGAGCTTGATGGCCTCTGGTCACCTGTCAGGTTTCTCTAAGCTGTCACTTCAAGTGCACACTTGGGCACTGCTCAATAGCAGGTTGAAATCATGCTGGCTTTTCACTGCAGGGTCCAGCTCACCTTTGATCAAACAAACACCTGTCTGCTGACTTTCATCAGCCTCTGTTTGTCCAAGGTGACAGCTACAGGTCCAAGATAGAGCTGTGCATTTACTGAGAATATAATTGACTATCATATAACAATTTTGATAAATATTTTCTCTTTTGATTTCAGGAATTTAGAGAAAAAGCCAGACAATTCCATGAACAGAACTGAAGGGTAGAGGCCATCTCATGCCAGGTAATCTTCTAGTTGCTGATCAATTAAGTATTTCTGAATATCAGACAAAAAACAGACCTCTGGCCTTTGTTGCTTACTTTCTTTCAATCAAGAACATCGAGCTTCCTGAGGTCAGGATTTTGCAGCAAGGCTGCACCAAAAGCAGTGGGAGGAAGAGATTCTGCCCCTCTGCTCTGCTCTGGTGAGACCCCACCTGGAGCCCTGTGTCCAGTTCTGGATTCCTCAGCACAGGAAGGATATGGAGATGTTGGAGTGACTGTAGAGGAGGCCACGGAGATGATCCAAGGGCTGGAGCCCCTCTTCTGTTAGAACAGGCTGAGAGAGTTGGGGTTGTTCAGCCTGGAGAAGAGAAGGCTCTGGGGAGACCTTAGAGAAGCCTCCCAGGACTGAAAGGGGCTCCAGGAAAGCTGGGGAGGGGCTCTTGATCAGGGAGTGCAGGGACAGGATGAGAGGGAAGGGTTTTCGGCTGAAAGAGGGGAGATTGAGATGAGAGCTTGGGCAGAAATATTTTCCTGTGAGGGTGGGGAGGCCCTGGCCCAGGTTGCCCAGAGCAGTGGTGGCTGCCCCATCCCTGGAGGTGTTCAAGACCAGGTTGGATGGGGTTTTTAGCCCCCTGATCCAGTGGGAGGTGTCCCTGCCCATGGCAGGGGGTTGGAACTGGATGGACTTTGAGGTCCCTTCCAACCCAAACCATTCTGTGACTCTACCTCTTTCACCACAAGGAAGCAACGTGAGCAGAGAGCTGTTAAAATAAATTCAAAAGAATTAGCTCACTAAAAATAAATATTGAAATGACTTGAGCAAAACCGAATCACTAATAAAAAGGACATTTCTGGGCTTGATTTCAATAAAAGATGAATGGAAAAATACACAAACTCCTCAACATAAAATCACAGAATGATTTGAGTTGGAAGGGATATTAAAGCCCATCCAGTTCAACCCCGCTGCCATGGGCAGGGACACCTCCCACAGGATCAGGGGGCTCCAAGCCCCATCCAACCTGGCCTTGAACACCTCCAGGGATGGGGCAGCCACCACTGCTCTGGGCAACCTGGGCCAGGGCCTCCCCACTCTCACAGGAAAACATTCCTAAAAACTCATTTCAATCTCCCCTCTTTCAGCTTAAAAGCACTCTCCTTCATCCCATCCCTGCACTCCCTGATACACAGCCCCTCCCCAGTTTTCCTGGAGCCCCTTTCAGTACTCCTCTGGGTGGTTTCAGCAGGAAGGAACCTATGGGAGCAGCTAAGGGTGCATCACTTGTGCAGCTTCTGCAGCAGCACTCTCCCAGGCTACCTTTGGCAGCAGAGTCTCCTCTCTCACCTCCTCTTGGCAGAGAAACACAAAGCACACCTCACTTTGTGTTTGTTTTAGTGTGACAACAGCTGGGCACAAAGCTGTAGTTCTATCTCTTTCATGGGAAAGAGAGGGGTACCTCCCACAGGAAAACCTCAGCAGCTTCTCTGCCCAAACCAGAGCTGTGTAGATTGCAAACCCCTCAAACTCCCACCCCACACTTAAAAAGTGCTCAGGTGAGGCACAGGGAGGACTGCAAACCCACCAGGGGCTGAATGTCAAGATTCCCCTTAAAAAAGCCTCTCATTGGGTGTTGGAGGTCACTGCAAGGACCTGCCATGTACCAGGTGGGAAAGGAGGAGGGTAGCAGGCAGGGCCTTCCTCCAGCTACATAAGAGGCTGCATTTGTCTGGCCCACAAACTGATCAGGAGGTGCAATGTGCCCAGCAGGCAATGCCAGTCTCTCTTGTACCCATGTGCACACATAACACAGACTTTGTGGAGTTTTACTAGTGAAAATCACGTCTTAACTTCCTGCATTGCACAAAACAAGGAAGGATCAGCTTATATCACAGTATCACAGTATCACAAGGTTGGAAAGGACCTCTGAGATCATCAAGTCCAACCTATAACCCAACACTAACACCAACACTAACACCAACCATCATCTAACCCATGGCACTCAGTGCCTCATCCAGTCTCCCCTTAAACCCCTCCAGGGTCGGTGACTCCACCCCCTCCCTGGGCAGCCCATTCCAATGACCAATCACCCTTTCAGTGAGGAACTTTTTCCTCACATCAAGTCTAACCTTTCCCTGACCAAGCTTGAGTCCATGCCCTCTGGTTCTGTCCCTGGTCACCTGAGAGAAGAGACCAACCCCTGCCTGACTACAACCTCCTTTTAGGTAGCTGTAGAGAGCAATGAGGTCTCCCCTGAGCCTCCTCTTCTCCAGACTAAACAGCCCCAACTCCCTCAGTCTCTCCTCGTAGGGCTTGTGCTCCAGCCCCTTCCCCATCTTCGTTGCCCTCCTCTGGACACTCTCCAGTATCCTGACATCTTTCCCAAACTGGGGGGCCCAGAACTGGACACAATATTCAAGATGAGGCCTGACCAGTGCCGAGTACAGGGGGACGATAACTCCTCTGGTCCTGCTCCCCACACTATTCCTGCTGCAGGCCAGGATGCCATTGGCCTTCTTGGCCACCTGGGCACACTGCTGGCTCATGGGGAGCTTCCTGTCCACCAGCACTCCCAGGTCCTTTTCTGCCTGACTCCTCTCCAGCCACTCTGTCCCCAGTCTGTAGCTCTGCATGGGGTTGTTGTGTCCAAAATGAAGTACCCGACATTTGGACTCATTAAACATCATCCCATTGGAATCAGCCCAGCTCTCCAGTCTGTCCAGGTCCCTCTGTAGGGCCATCCTACCCTCCAGCAGATCAACCCTTCCTCCCAGCTTGGTATCCTCTGGGTTAATATATGGTTTAATACCTCCTCCTGCTGTCAGAGGAGTGGTTTTTATTGCATTGGTAAGAAACCAGGCAGCAGCCAAACCAACTGGGCAGCACAGGAACTGCAAGAGGAACATCAGAGCCAGGAGAGAACCTGCTCACCTGGCCACTGTTACCAAGCTTCACATCCCTCTGCGAGGCCCTCGGATCATCCTCCTGGTCCTCGCGGAACGGTTTGTGGAACTGTTGTGCCAGGGGCTGTCAGACCAGTAATCTGTGTGAGGAAAAGCAGGGATTTTGGGTTGCTTGGTTCTTTTTTTAAACCCAGGATTCTGTCATAAACATAAGTGCAGGATGGGTTTTTAAGTTGTTCACAAATTGCATTACATTAACATTAGTGTTAATTCTGATGTTGGTGAATAATTGCACTTTGTGGAGTTCAGTCAATTACAGCACTAAAAATCTGATTTTAAGCAAAGGAAAAAAAGACCTTGCAGCTGGAACAAAAAGTCTCTTTATGCTGCTATGGAAAATCAGTGGGGGTTTTCCTGCAAAGGGATACATTTGCTGATACAGAAGGTACCAACCAGCTTTGGACTACAAGCAGCAAGTACATTTTCTTATGACATACAGACAAGAAAAACATTCCTGTGCAGTAAAACAGAGCTCTCACACATTGAAGTAATGGCCAGCACTGCCCAATGGCTGGATGCATCCAATCTACCTTCAAGCATACAGACATCCCCAAGCAACTCCTCCTGGTACCTTCAATAACCAAGTAGATTATTGAAATTTGGGTGTTTTTCATTTCTTCCATTTCCTGGAATTTTCCACAAATAGGAATAAGCCTTTTTTGACAGCTCTGACTCAGATTGAAAGGCAGAAGAAGTGACAAGTTTGATGGCTTGAGAATAAAGTCAGAGAAAACACACCTGCAAATGACATCGGCTTCATACAAATTGAAGCAGATGATAAAAATGTGACAGCAGCAGAAAATCATACATTGTAGGAACCCATAAATCAGGAGAACTTGATTGACAGCACAGTAACAGCTACAGAATAAGAGACTAGAATTGCTGGTAGAACATTCAAATGTATTTAAATTAATTCCCCCATTCCCAATAAAGAGATTATGTTGACACTGGAAATACCAGGGGTTTCAATCTGTTTTGAAACATCAAGCTGCCAATATTTTCATCTTTTCTGCAACAGCACCATTAAGCAGAATTAAAATGCAGCATTGCTAAACAATTGCCAGTGCATCACCCAACGGAGGAGAGAGAGATCAAAGCTGGTTTTGCCAGCTGCAGCCTCACCCAGCTGCAGGAGAACGTTGGTTATGATGAGCAGCCGACACTGGAGCAGCGCTCAAGGACAGCAGCTCCGAAGGGAAAGGGTACAAACAGCTTAAAGGCAGCATAAAGGCTCTTCAGAGCACATCTGAACAGCCACAAGCACAAGTTGCCAACTGGTTAAACAGGATTACTAAACCCAGGGGAATTCAGGTCATGCTTTTCTCCTTAGAAAAGGACAAATAAGATCACTTACCTGCGTTATCGCCCTTCCTTAGCTGAGTGGTCTTCTCCTGTCCCACC
This sequence comes from Tapera naevia, assembly GCA_033556795.1. Lineage (NCBI taxonomy): Eukaryota > Metazoa > Chordata > Aves > Cuculiformes > Neomorphidae > Tapera > Tapera naevia. The sequence continues at coordinate 229,780 of JAUMJJ010000409.1, read as the reverse complement.
CCCTCTCCTCCCCTTTCTGCTTACAGGGATGCACAGAGCAGCCCACAGGCTGTAAGGAGAGAAATCAGGGGATTTGAAAGAGTTCAGCATCTGCAAGCCAGAAGACACTGGAGAGCCAAAACAGAGACAATATGTGACATCCAGATGGAAAACTCAGACTCAATTCAGAGAATACGTTGGAGAAGCCAAGAAATGCTAAAATCACACCTATAAAAGCACACAGAAGCTTTGCACAACCTCAACATGAGGCCAAACAAAGGCTGTCCCAAGTGGAGAAGGGCTCCCTCCCTCCTGTTTGTGAGCTGTCATGTTCCACACGACCTGGGAGCTGTATTAGTAGCTCTTCAGGACTCTGAACCTTCTCAGAGATCAGTATCTAGGGCTGAAATCTATCCAGCCAAGAGAATTATTTCTTCTGTAATCACTCTTTTGCTTTAAATTCAGTTTCTTAGCCTTACTTTATTTCTTACAGCAATCAAATGAAGTCACAATGGTTTAATTAAGAGAGCCACACATGCTGGGGTTATTTTTCCTGTGCATATGTAGCCCATGGAAGAAGGGAAAATCATTTAATAAAGGCCAAAGCATTTGCTTGTATTCAACCCAAGAGGAATTCATCAGACTAAAGTAAGCTTAAACTAAGTCACTCTGAGGATGCAAAGCAGAAGAAAGCTAAATGAGCTTCAGTGGGAACAAACTTCGTATGCATTATTTTTCAGGATCTTTAAAAAAATAAATCAATAAAACTCTTGAACTATTTAAAATCCAACCAAAGCCCAGCTGCAAAGCAGCTAAATCAGAAGAGTGGAGGTTTGTTCTGCTCTGGGAATTGCTAAATAGAAACACGAGCACCATTTGGTGGTACAAATAGCATCCTGCCCAGTTCAGGGCCCAGGCACGTGGGGAGCAGCTCTCCCTCCACCAGCACCAATGTGAATGGCACAGAATCCTGCTCTACTCAGCACGTGGCCCCACACTTTGGAGCATGTGGAAAAGTGCCCTCTGTCAGCTAAAAAAAACAGTCACCATGGCTCTGGCAGGAGACTGGGTTTGTGGTTTGCCCAGCATGGTTCAGCTTTCTATTATGATCTTCCCAAGGGTTCAAAAGAGAGAGATCTTTTCTGCTCACTTAGTAAATCCAGGGCAAAGAACAATTTTTTGTTTCCCTGTTTGTTAGGGAAACCATCTCCCAGGCCTGAAGGTTTGCCATGAGCCAGGCACAAGATGTTATTACATCTTGAATCCAAAGCTTAGTGCAGCACACAGGGTATCGCTGTGCACCCATCCGTGAGCAGGACCCACAGAGCACAAGTCTGATTACCCACAAAAGCTCCCAGAGGTGACATGCCTCAGGAGGGGCTTTGGTAAATATGTTTTAAAGGTGATCCCTGAAATTTGCAGATCACAGAATGTTTTGGGTTGGAAGGAAGCTTAAAAATCATTCAGTTCCACCCCTTTTCCATGAGCAGGGACACCTCCCACTCGATCAGGGGGCTCAAAGCCCCATCCAACCTGGCCTTGAACACCTCCAGGGATGAACATGACAGCACAAATGCCCATTTAAACCCTTCTCATCTGTGATGTCAGGTGTTTGGATACTTCAGTCTGTTCAGCAACACCTACGTACCAAAACAGTGAGCTATAAAACATGAACGAGGGCCTCTGTCAGTAGCTCACAGCATGGATACACCTTCAGATAACAAACATAACTGAGTTACAGCAGAGCAGATCACTCAACACGCATGTGGCAAGTCCTTTGATCGCTTTCCACAGGGTGTTTGGCAAGATCTCTTACCAAAAACTCTTTACAAAGCTACCAGGAGGTAATGGAGGGGCTTTTCCACGTGAATAAATTGCCTCTGGGAAGCTACAGAGCACAGGATGGTTCTCACAACAGAGAGAGGTGACCAGCAGAATAGCACAGCCAACTGCTGTATTTATAAAGAGCTGAGAAGGAGGTGAGCAGTGAAACACAAGGTTCACATACTGTAATCCAGGGAAGTAAAGAAGAGGAGAGACTACAAAGAGCTCCAGGACTTCATTAAGTGATGGGGTGAAAGATCCAGATTACTCATGTTTACATTGACTGACAAAATGAAAACACGATCCTGATCTCTCTCTTTCACAAGAGGAAAGGAGGAGCTGCTGCCACCCACATCTCGGGGTGGTAACAGATCACTATGAGAAGGGTTAACTTGATAGGCACTGGTTATTAAGAAAAGGCAAATTCAACATTGGAAAAATTAGAAAACAAAGAACAAAACATTGTTATTCCAAAATATGAATGAGGTGAAGGATTTATACCAATGACTGCAGTTTATACCAATGATGTGCAGTTTTTCAATTCAATTCACAAGGGAAACATGAAACAGAAGCACACAAGGAGAACCCATTCCCTTCCATGGGTCAGTCTCTCCCCTGCATTATCCACACTCAATAGCTACGACATGCACGGAAGCAGACGATCGGAGCCATAACTGGAAAGCACATCATCACTCCAACAGGCTTCCAGCAGCTCTGACTGAGGGAACAAAGAGGATAATGAGATTATTTAGATTACAAGTAGATAACCATCAGGTATGATGCAGCTCTGTTTTAAGGGAAATGTTTCTGTAGCTCAGATGAAATCCTGCCCAACAGTCATTCTCACAGACTAAAACGTCAAAGCTGAGTATCTTGAACAACTCAGGCACCTGGGAAGAGCAGGTGCCTGCTCAGAAAGGCTTCATACAAGAGTCATTAACAAAAAGAACCAAACAGGCCTGTTTTCCTTCTCCTCTTGCACAGGCAGGACAGGTCCTGTCTGGCAAGTTCTGCTTCCAGCTCCTTTCATGAGAAGGGTTCAAGTTTCAGCAGGACGTGGCCAGTAACAGAGACCCAAAAATGGGAATTTTCAAGTGTACCCAGTTAGTGCTGTGCGGTACCTGTGGGAGGAGCCTTTTGTTTCACAGTGACCACGTAGGGAATTCAAGTCAGGCACCTTCACAAACAGGTAACTTTAAGATTTTATGCCTCAACCCATTTCAAATACGAGGCAAATGTCACTGCTCAGCCACGGGAACAGGTTACCACAAAGGTCAGGTGTGACTTTGCAGCCCATCAGCTCTCCCAATGTAACCAACTCTGCACAGAGGTTGTTTGGGATGAGAGGAAATGGCCTCAAGTTGCACCAGGGCAGGTTCAGATTAGACACCAGGAAAAATTTCTTCACTGAAAGTGTTCTCAGGCCCTGGCAGAGGCTGCCCAGGGAGGGGGTGGAGTCTCCATCCCTGGAGGTGTTTAAAAGATAGGCAGACAAAGTGCTCAGGGATGGTTTAGTAGTGGACAGGGACAGTTGGACTCAGTGATCTCAATGGTCTTTTCCAACCAAATGATTCTCTGATTCTCCCAGTGCAACATTTCCCAGCCGCTCCACGCTCCTAAGGAGCAGCAGGACCCTCCCCAGCTGCACCATCTCAGCTCTTCACAGCACATCCTGACCTCCACCAATCCTTACTTTGGACCAGGTGCTCTTGTCCCAACAGTGCCCCTCATCCCCAGGGCAACACCTACCAACCATCCCGAGATAATCATTGATGCTCCCTGTACAACATCGTTCACTTTGCTGACAGGTGGCAAATGGTGTTAATGAATAAATCACCTGCTGCCTCTTAACAGAACCCAGTGATGACCCGGGGTCATCTCAGAAACTGCAACAGGTATTTTTAAAGAAATGGTTAAAAAAAACAATCCTGAAGAGGTACTAAGCACTATTACCAAACCCATTCCGCTGTCATCATCAGGGGAGCCAGCTTTCCTGTTCTGTGCTAATTAGATCAGTGAGCAGAAGCTCTGAAAGAAGAACATTAACCAAAGTGTACCTGGAGCATCCCAGGGGCAGACAGAGACAGCCAGGAGGGATTCTGGAGTACTCATTGCCTATGAAATTTTGGAAGCTCCTTGAACCAGTCAGTCAGGTCAGGCCAAGACAGATGCGTTTAATCCTTCCACTCCCTCTAGCAAAGTACAAAGGCTTTGTCAGGAGCTTTCAACCAAGGCCAAATCAGCAAGCTGGGCTGCTTTGCTAATGCAGTAATGCTGATCTTCTGTGCCCTCCTGCCAGAAGGTGAGGCTGCACCTCACATGGGGTTCTGCTCCCCCTTCAAAGGTTAAATAGAGAGTCTCTGCCCTTTTGCTGTTAACAGGCACCGTGGCTAAAAAAAAATAGCTTGTTGGGCCAGTATCACACAGATTTACAGTATAAAAAGTAATGTCCTCTGGGACAAAATAACTTCCTCTGTCCTGTAATTGTTAGAATGACACCTGCCAGGGTAAGCCCATCCCTGGTTCACACCTTCCGTGATCACCGCTCCCTGCACCCAAAAAGGGCACTGTTTATCCTGGATTAAACCCAGAATTCAGTGCTAAAAGCACAGGGCACTGGATATGATTGACTGACATGCACCACATTGCCTTGGAAATCAGAGACAGATGACCCATAGTCCTCTTCCTTGGAGGAAAAGTCCTTTTACTTTACCAGCCCAAGAATATTCCCCAAGGAATATTCCAGAAGGAAAGGTCAGACTTCACCAGCAAGTGCTCCTCAATCTTACCTAGAGATAAAAGACTGAAGAGGGATAAGACCTCCGTTTCCTTTCATATAATAGTTATGGACTGGGGTCAGACTGTGCTGAGGAGGTGCGTGGGGGGACACAAGCAGGTGACTCAGGTGCACCAGGCCTAGCAGAGCACCTGCACTGCAGGGCTCCCCCCACCCTGGTGATACCCAAAGAACAGCACAGAGAGGGCTGCACCTCATCCCAGCGAGGCACACAGACCTGTGACCACACACCAGAGGCAGGGGGCAGCTGCCCAGTGGCACTGCTGGGAGCACAGGTCACAGCTGGTTCTGCTGCCCAGTGGCACTGCTGGGAGCACAGGTCACAGCTGGTTCCTCTGCCCAGTGGCAGTGCTGGGAGCACAGGTCACAGCTGGTTCTCCTGCCCAGTGGCAGTGCTGGGAGCACAGGTCACAGCTGGTTCTGCTGCCCAGTGGCAGTGCTGGGAGCACAGGTCACAGCTGGTTCTCCTGCCCAGTGACAGTGCTGGGAGCACAGGTCACAGCTGGTTCTCCTGCCCAGTGACAGTGCTGGGAGCACAGGTCACAGCTGGTTCTCCTGCCCAGTGACAGTGCTGGGAGCACAGGTCACAGCTGGTTCCGCTGCCCAGTGGCACTGCTGGGAGCACAGGTCACAGCTGGTTCCTCTGCCCAGTGACAGTGCTGGGAGCACAGGTCACAGCTGGTTCCGCTGCCCAGTGGCACTGCTGGGAGCACAGGTCACAGCTGGTTCCGCTGCCCAGTGGCAGTGCTGGGAGCACAGGTCACAGCTGGTTCTCCTGCCCAGTGGCACTGCTGGGAGCACAGGTCACAGCTGGTTCTGCTGCCCAGTGGCACTGCTGGGAGCACAGGTCACAGCTGGTTCCGCTGCCCAGTGGCACTGCTGGGAGCACAGGTCACAGCTGGTTCTGCTGCCCAGTGGCACTGCTGGGAGCACAGGTCACAGCTGGTTTTCCTGCCCAGTGGCACTGCTGGGAGCACAGGTCACAGCTGGTTCTGCTGCCCAGTGGCACTGCTGGGAGCACAGGTCACAGCTGGTTTTCCTGCCCAGTGGCACTGCTGGGAGCACAGGTCACAGCTGGTTCTGCTGCCCAGTGGCACTGCTGGGAGCACAGGTCACAGCTGGTTTTCCTGCCCAGTGGCACTGCTGGGAGCACAGGTCACAGCTGGTTCTCCTGCCCAGTGGCACTGCTGGGAGCACAGGTCACAGCTGGTTCCTCTGCCCAGTGCCAGTGCTGGGAGCACAGGTCACAGCTGGTTCTCCTGCCCAGTGACAGTGCTGGGAGCACAGGTCACAGCTGGTTCTGCTGCCCAGTGGCAGTGCTGGGAGCACAGGTCACAGCTGGTTCTGCTGCCCAGTGGCAGTGCTGGGAGCACAGGTCACAGCTGGTTCTCCTGCCCAGTGGCAGTGCTGGGAGCACAGGTCACAGCTGGTTCTCCTGCCCAGTGGCAGTGCTGGGAGCACAGGTCACAGCTGGTTCTGCTGCCCAGTGGCACTGCTGGGAGCACAGGTCACAGCTGGTTCTGCTGCCCAGTGGCAGTGCTGGGAGCACAGGTCACAGCTGGTTCTGCTGCCCAGTGGCACTGCTGGGAGCACAGGTCACAGCTCAATATCAAACCAGGCAAACATCTCCACGAAGATGCAGCGGTCTCGAACGTGCATTTGAAGGGTTTGAGAGGAGGTGCTCCAAGAGCAGTGAAAGAACTCTTCAGAGCACCAAAGCAAACATATATCTCATCACTAACAGACATTTTTTATAGTATTCAGCTGTGAAAAGCAATCTCAAGAGCTGAATATGTGGTCTAAAGAGGGATCTTTAACTAGAATGGCACTGGCACAGGGACTATCCCCGTTACCACTTGGTCCCAGCAGAGCAGAAAGACAAGACCTACCCTAGCAGTGACCTCTCCTCCCCAACAAGACCTCTTCATTGCTGTCAAGAACTATATTGATCCTACAGGCACCGTAACTTGCACCTTGTGAGCTGCACTAAGTGCCCTCTGGGTAGCCCGGTGCATGGCAAAGCATCAAAACATCTTCATTTTCTCTCAGCTGGAACTGGGTTGAAGACAGGAATGAAATTCAAGCAGCTGGTTTTTATTCCATTGTTCTGCAGAACAGTCCTGTCTCTGGGGTTGCCAGAGCGTACCCAGCAAACATTTTTCATGCACTCAAGGCATGGCCTTTCCAGTTGGTATCCATGGGGTCCTACTAAAAGAACTTGTTCTCTAAAGAACTTGTAGAAAGTAAACAATCACATTAGGATAAAAAAGGGATGAATCTGATCAAATTTCTATCAAACAGGGGTCAAAGACTTGCTTCAAAGTATTCACCCACAAACATTTCCTCAACAACTGCAGGACACCAACGAGATCCAACTGTACAAGAGTTGAGCACTTACCCAGTTAGACACCTCTTCATCATTTGTATCAAAGACCAGGCTGAGAGAGTTGGGGTTCTTCAGCCTGGAGAAGAGAAGGCTCCAGGGAGGCCTTAGAGCAGCCTCCCAGGACTGAAAGGGGCTCCAGGAAAGCTGGGGAGGGGCTCTTGGTCAGGGAGTGTGGGGATAGAATTAAGGGGGAAGAGTTTTAAGCTGAAAGAGGGGAGATTTAGATATTAAAAGAAATATTTGATAAAGAGGGTGGGGAGGCCCTGTCTCGGGTTGCCCAGAGCAGTGGTGGCTGCCCCATCCCTGGAGGTGTTCAAGGCCAGGTTGGATGGGGCTTTGAGCCCCCTGATCCAGTGGGAGGTGTCCCTGCCCATGGCAGGGGTGGAACTGGATGGGCTTTGAGGACCTTTCCAACCCAAACCATTTTGTGATTCTATGACTCCACGATAATTGCCTCCCATTGCAGAAGTCAGCAGGATGAACTGAAAGATTTCAACTTCCCAAAGCAAGAAATGAAATTCATCTAAAAATATTTTAATGTAGCAAGTTTGGCTATAGAACCAGTGCAACATCAAGAGGACATCCATTGTGTAACCAACTTTACTGCTTAATCTTAACAGAGTAAGCTAGAGATGCAACGGCTTAACCACAAGTTAAATTAAATACCGCAGTTAGGATCATGCTGTTGGTAGTTGTGGCTTTACAGAACCAGTGCTCAAGTTGGCTGAGTTAGTTCTACTGTCAGTAAAATGCAAGTTTACAGAGAAACAAAATAATTTAGTAGAGTATGCTGTATTCTGCTTCATGCTCAGTCACAATGATAACGTCTTTGACAGATAAAACAATATTTCAGCATTATGGTAATAATGCCAAAACATACAGGAATTTTCATGTCAAATTTACAACATAATACAGTGCTTAACAAACAGATTCCTCAGGTAAGGAGGCCAGGTGAGAATGCTACACAGGACTAAAAGGCATCCAAGCACCACCCAGTGCGTACAAAGTGAGCCACGCTGACAGGAACACTCTACCTTTACAAGGAATTATTGTTCTGGAAGTTTGTGTCCCAAACGTAACACAGGGGAAAAGGAATGTTGAAGCCTTGCCTCCAACATGAAGCCACATGTTTACAAATTTGAACCAGAAAACCACATTAAGAACAGAAAGACACTGCAATCACTCGACAGAGATGACAAGAGCTTGATCACTGAGTTAAGTGAACTAGAACAGTAACGAAGCTGTAAACAAATTAAGTCAATGCATCTATTCTTAACTCAAGAATATTGTCATTTCAGCAAACAGTGATCTTTAAAGCTAAGGACTCTATCAGAGGTTTGATTTTTGTTTAAAGCCAAAACTGATAAAAACCTGGAACCTGACAAAGCATTTTTGTTCCCTGTTAGCCCACATCGACTCCTCCATCGCCTGCTTCTGCAAAATCTTTCACAGATCCTGTTTTTCTCCAATTCTGTTTCGAAATAAGTACCAAAGTTGAAGCAAACATTATCAACACTCGAGAGTTCATACTGGGAGTGATTCAGTTCTCCACTCTTGGGGTGAGATTACACTGCTGGCATTGCAGTACATCAAAAACAAACCACTGAAGCGCTCATTTTAAAGTTTAAGAGGAAAATTTCCTCTAAATCAAACAGGCTTTGCAAATATGCAAAGAAATATATTGTTAAATCAGATTTGAATCCAGCTATCACAGCAGTGCCCTCCTCATTCTCTCCCCCCCACCTCCACACTAACAGCGTTGCTGAAGTGGTTGATGTGAAACCAACAGAATTAAATTAATTTACATGAAATCTGACTACAAAAGAGAAAGCAAAAGAAACTTTGTCCCTGCCGCTTCTGGTTTATAGCTGTTTTTCCTGCATTTTGAAAGGAACTCATGCAAGCATCAAGGAGGTTGTGTCATTTTTTGCTGTGTTGTTTTTAACAGGAATAAGACTCGTGCAAGACAAAACCAAACAACCTTTTGTCTCACTTCAGAAGGATTTTACATTACCAACTCATTTATCTTCATAACTAAAGGTGAGAGAAAACAAATCCATAGTAATGATAAAAACCCTGTAGTCAAATTGCTTTTTCAAGTATGGTTCTCCCCTCATGAAGGAACTTCAGTAGCCACACTATGGATTAAAGCCCACGTCATCAGCATCAGGATTCAGACAACGGGTCTGGATCTCCTGGAATGGGGCTCAACTGCAGCTCCAGCTGGAAACAGGCCAATGGGCACACGTGTATGCATTACTCCTCAACTCCAAGATTCCAACAGCATCCACCATCAGCCCTCATCACATCCCCAGTACAGGAGAAACAACACAGGAACCACAGTGATCCAAGACAGGTACCATCATTCGCTGATCTACCAGCTGCAGATCTGCTTTGTGCTGACAGAGACGCACTTTGCAGACCTGTTAGACTGAAATATTTTGCCCAAGATGTTTCTACACAGCACAGCATAAAACACATCTTAATGTTTCATTCAGTCTGGAGTTCACATCTCAATCTATTGCAATTATGGAAGCCAATGAGAAGTCAATGAGAGGGGCTCTACAAGAGTTGGTCCCAGCATTAGACACTAATACACATGAAAAATAAAAGGGGACAAACTTCCAAGTCATTATTAGTGATGGTGATAGGTTCGACTTTTCCTCCTTCTTAAATCCACCTCCCATTAATGCAAGAGAAAAGTGCAACTTTGCAGCATGTTTGTTCACATCAAGTTTTTCCTCGAGAGCACATTTTGCGGTCACAAAATATGGTCTCTAAAGTTGCAAAGTGCACAAGCTGAAGGCACAGAGTACAAACACACAAGAAAACAGATTTAAAAATACAAAATAAAAGAGATAAAAGAAAAAATCCTGGAATTTAAAACTCCCTGACAGAAGATACAGTTATATGGGACCAACTCTTAAAAGGTGACAGTTTTTAAACTAAGGAACAAATACTGCAAAATAACAAAACTTTATTCTTATTCTTTAAGTAAAAGCTCCAGAAAATACCTTGAAGTTTAAAAACTAATACACCAATGTGTTAACTAGTCTTAAGAATGTCCTTAATTAAGAAAAGAGTGCAAAAAAGGTTCTTCCATTCTAACGCTTTTGGAAGCTGCTGAATTCGGCTGCCCGTTTATTTCCACTTTGAAAGGATTGTTTTTCAAGGTGCATTCCTCACAAAAATCACAAACCATGAGCTTGTTGAGAGGCCAGACTGAGGAATCACGTCTTTCAAAGTCATCTCCATTGTAGCAGCAACTGACATTTTTATTATATAAAGAAGAAAGTCCAAAACTCTTCTTTGAGGCATAGTTCGTGTCAGAGCTTGAGTATCAGCAATTGCCAAAGGAGGCTCCGGATACCACCTGTGCTCCTCCAGTGTCTGTTCTGGCTAGGAATAGAAGCTGTCCAGTATCTTCATTATCTGTACCCCCTGGAGCTTGCACAAGCTGATGAGCCATCTGAAATTATATAAAAGGTTCAACAAATACTCTCAGATTAAACTTTCACCCTACATCCTTTGTCCCTGTTCCCCCAAAACCCAGCAAACCAGCACCACCTGCAAAACATTAACAGTGCAAACTGAAGCTGATGGACCAAGTCAACAGCTATTCACTCCTTTCAGGTTGTAATAAGAGTTCATTATAAGACTTTATGACATTTCATGGGAGGAAACAAAGCAAATGTACTCTGCTGGAAGCACAGAAAAAGGCTGGCAGTAGGAATACAATAAAATTAACTGAAGTTAACAACAGCACCAGAACAGATACTACTACCCAACACCCAAGGCTATTTTAGTGACCAGCAGTTTGGTTGTCAAGCACTGGCAGAGGCTGCCCAGGAAGATGGTTGAGTCCCCCCATCCCTGGAGGGGTTTAAAAGATGGGCAGATGTTGTACTTGGGGACATGTTCTGGTAGTGGATTTAGCCAGGCCGGATTAATAGTTGGACTCAATGGCCTTAAAAGGTCTTTTGCAACCAAAACCATTCTGTGATCAAGCCACTGTATTTAAATCCTAACCTGGAAGATATGGGACTAGGTTCTCTCATGGCCAAATATTTAGTCATCACAGACAGTGGGATCTTTCACTGACTGCACCCAAATTAAGGATGCCTGAAGTAGAGTAATGAAATGAGATTGGAAATACCATTCTCCCTGTGCTTCTCCCCCTCAACGCCCTAATCTATACTGGGGAAAACTGAGGGAGTTACAAAGTGAAGAATCTCAGTCAGACATGCAGCAAGAGGCTTCATCTACCAACAGAAGAGAACTTTCTTTAGTATCTCAACCCAGGTGGACCCCGTGTTTTATCAGACACGTAACTGAGGATTCCGAGTTGAAACCACAACCCTTCCAAACCCTCTGTTCAGACAGAAACACTTCACCAGTGGGCAATACATATCAGAGGTGGATTGTCTCATCATTTCATTGCCTGTTACGTGTATACTGACCAGCCAGAGACTTGTGACAACTGCATTCTTTTTCCTTAAGACCTCAGCTGTGTACCTAAAGGTAGTGGAAGTGTCTTCCTTGGCAGCTAGGATCTCTTACTACCTCACAGTGGGACTCTAGCACAGCTAACCAACCTCTAGACCCAAGAGGTTTGCATTATTACTTAAAATAGCAAAGGTTCCACTGGCAAACAGCAAGCTAAAACATGGAGAGACATCCTGCCACCCTCCTGAGAAGCCAGAACCCACCGCTACCTGCAGGCCCGACCCACCAGGGCTGGCAGGGCAGGGCTAGGTGCACACTTACTGTAAGCTAACTCTTCTCCAGCTCTCTTGCGTGACTGGTCACCTCTAAGAAAGAAGGAGAAGAAAGATGTTTGCATTTTAAGAAGAAGAAAACAATAGCAAAACATCTCAGCAGAATCACCAGCTTTTACAGACACCAGAAACAAAATGTGACTGTAGGAGTAAAAAAACAAGTGCATGATTCTCCATTTACTAAAGCAGAAGTTATATTTTATAGATTTCATTAGCTCATCCTTTTGTTAAAGATAGTAGGTGCAATTTTATACACTAATTTGCCCAAACTGAAGATGAGAGAAAACTGCTCCTATGCAGCATTGTCTTAAGTCACACATAAAATTGTTCTCTTTAATTCAAACTTCCCAACCAAAGGTGAAAGATGCAGAGTTTTCTGTGTAGTTCTATCAGTCTAAACAGGTAAGAAGCTCCTGAAAACCCAGCAACCAGACTCTACACAAGCCTGTGCTGACAACGCTCCCTCCTCAAGCAGATCTAAATGCACAGAATTGTACAAATATCAGTTGGCAACATTGCCCCCTCAAAACCCAAAGTCAAACTCCCATCTAGTTGGAAAACATTTTTTTCCTTTGAGTTTTGGACACACAAACTCTTAAAGCTGGAAAATCTTGCTGTTCTCCAAGTTTCTCGTGATGATGGACATCTACAGAAACTGTTATATCAGGAAGAGAGAGTCCAATATATTTTCATCACAGCAGTCATCACAGTTATCTGCTGAAAGTTAACAGAAACTGGGGTTTTTTTCTAATAATATGAAGTTTTCTTCCCTGAAACCACTCTGGAGGTGATGGACCTGCCGTGTAGGCCTTAATTAAGGTCCTTCTGGAGAGAAATACCACCAAAACAACTGGCTCCTGTTCCTGCTTTCTGCAGCAACAGTATTTAACAGTGCTGATAAGCTGACTTTTCCACTGGAGCCTGACTCGCCGTTAACGCTGATGAAGACACCTCGTTGTGCTGTGTTGCTCATAGTTATCGTCGTAGGAAGTGTGGCAGCAAAGGTATTGCTATTTTTTGGCACAATTATAGAAGAACAGATGACATTTCATGATAACTCAGAAAAGAACAGGCTTAGCACGCTCCTTGGTAAAGACAAACCCAACCCTTTTATACGCATATACATTTATATAGGTAGGAATGTAACCTCAAAACAATTCTGAAAGGTTATAAATAAACATCACCTACGTTCCTGAGCATAGGAAGAAACACATTACATCTTGCAACACATTTCAAGGCAAAATGCATTTCAAATAGCAGTGCAAAATGCCACGCAGCAAACTGTATCACCTCTATTTCTGTTTCCTTTTACCTGTGCCCTTTTCATGATGACACACTCGACTCTTACAGTTTCTATGTTTACCAGACTGCACCAACTCCCTGGCAGTACAACCATATCAAATATGTGATGCAAAACACTCATCAGAGACTAAATGCCATCAAGCAGTAACTCCACTGCCAAGTTTCACTTTGCATTTTTATATAATAAATTGAAAGCGAGAGACATAGAAAGCAGTTGCAACAAAGCGTGGGCAATTAACACTGAATATTAGCAATTATTACCTAGTAAATCCATTCTGCATAAGCTCTCTTTGAAGTTTCTGGTCTTGAGCAGCATATTCCTGAAGCTCAGATTCCACAGCAGGGGGTAGAATATTTGGGATGAATTTGGAAAATAAAGCTGGTGCCATCTGTACCCATTCTATAAGAGGAGGGAAAGCGACAACAAAACACATGAAAGAGACCTTTTGTGAAAATTTTACTCTTTGACAAATGAACCTTTGCTCCATTTTAAATACATTGTAGCATCTTGAATTTCAAAAGGAAAAACAAAAAACATACCAAAAAAATCAAAACCAAACAAAAACCCCAAGCCAACCCTCCCAAAATCACAGAAACCAAGCCTGAAAGCAGAACAAATAATCACTATGCAAATCAGATGTTTACATGTAGATAAACTGAACACTGAGCCCTGGGGGACATCGATGTGACCGGCCACAAATCTGTTGTGTGACTGGAGTTAAGCACTCACCACAACTCTCTGGGCTTGGCCATGCAGTCAGGTCTTCACTGAGTGAAGATTAAGCCCATCCAAGCCAAGAGCAGCCAATTTCTCCAGAACATTGTGGGAAACAATGCTGAAGACTTTACTGAAGCCTAGGTAGATAATATCCACCCAGTTTCCCTCCTCACCTAACTGGGTCACCTTCTCATAGAAGATCAGGTTGGTTAGGCAGGACCTGCCCTTACTAAACCCTTACTAAAGCCATGCTAACAGAGTATGATCCCTGGTTGTCCTGCACGTGCCACGTGAGGGCACTCAAGATGATGTGCTCCACAACCTTCCCCAGCACCGAGGTCAGGCTGACAGGCCTGGAGTTCTCCAGATCACAGCACAAACCTCTACAGACATGGAACAGCCCTTTTCATGTTATGAAGCACAAAAAGCTACCACACAGAACATGTTACCTTACTGAAATCCTACTGCTACTAATTTAGCTAATTAACTGACTTCAAACTCACAACATGAAATACCATGGTAGGGAATTTCATGCCACTGCCAGATCATCATAGGTGAGGAGAAAAGAGTATTATGGGCCAACCAACAGCCCAAGGACCTGCCCAGGCTTCAGTGTTTTCTACTGCAGCCACCACATGCTGGAGCTAGAAAACAGTCTTTTCTGGCAACATGTCAAGAACTTCCAACTTGAGGAGAAAGCAAAAAAGAGAAAGAGAAGAGAAGAGAAAGCCCATGGCCACCAAGCCACATCAGCACCACTTCTCCTTTTGCTCCCTGCACTGCCTGACCAGATGCTTCCCAGTGCTGCTCTCATTCCCCAGCACCTCCCAGTGGCCAAGATTTCTGCTTGACTGCCCCAGTTAAATGCTCACCAGTCCCCAAGATACAACCAGCGGAGCATGTCCTACAGAGTAAGTTAGAAGCACTATAGATCACAGAACATCCTGAGTTGGAAAGGATCCACAAGGATCATCACCTCCAGTGGTGGAGTCTCCACTCCTTGAAGGGTTCAAAAACCTGTAGATGTAGCACTTTGGGACATGGAGTAACAGACACGGTGGGGTTGGGCTGATTGCTACACTGGATGATCCTAGAGGACTTTTCCAACCTTAATGATTCTATGATTCCATGATTTCAGTACTCACAAACTTCTGCCACAACTGACTCATCAAAATGCCACCTGCCTTTATCTCTACAGAGCAAAAGAAACGGGACTTCCTTTTGTCTCCAGAACAGAGGGTTGGGCTGCCCTTTTATAGATGAATTTGGTATTCACATGCAACCTTGCACAGGTCACAAAGATGGGCAACAAGAAGAACCAGGGCCTTTGCATAGCAGAATTAGACGTTACGATGGACAGAACACAACATGCAGTTGTCAAATGTGCATTTGGTAGATAGTGACCACATGAGTATTTAGGAAAACATCTCACAACAACAGCACAAGAGACTCCTGCAAACATTTGGCTTCGTTACCTGGTCGTAGTGTATACAGGCCTTTCACAATATTTGCCATGGTTGAAGGAGTTATTTGAAACGGCGTCGACTGAGCTTCCAAAAGTAAAGCTGAAATAAAATTAAGTGTATTAGCAATTTCTCTAATCAAGAAATACAGGCTCTTAGTTACACGTTCTCATATTCAAGAAATAAAGTAGTTGTGCTCTTTTGGTATCTGATGCCCTCCCAAAGGACACAGGCAGGCACCTGTTGACAACTTAATTCTCAGGAGTAATAAAACCTCAGTTTTCAGTAGAAGCATTCTGTTCAAATTATCTGTAATGAAAAGGTGAAACCATTTGTTTTTCATCCCTTTTCAGGCAGGCAGCAGGAGTTGAGGAAAACAAAAGCCAACGATGGCTCCAAGCACTCAGATGCAGAACTGCAGTAAACAATCTATTTTTAGCAGCACTCTCACGCTGAGCGTGCTCAACACCCAGAGATCCACAAGCCCACGCTACACATTCAGCATTGTGTACAGAAAACCAAGGATGGATTGGAAGTCTATGATTGAAGTACAAGTCGTGTAAAAAATGAAAAAAAGCAAAACTCAAGTAAGAAAAATTGTTCTCCTAAACACAATTGAATCTTTTCATGCCATTCTTGGTATCCTCTGTAGTAAACATTACTATAATTGCATCTTCCTCTAGTGGAAAGACCTGGCAATAGCACATTTACTGCTTATATTGTGATATCCAAGTCTTTATCCTGCCTTCTATTCACTTCAGGATCATAAACACACCTGATCTACAGAAACACCAGCCAAAAAGAAAATAACAAGGTTTAAACCAACTGCTGCATCTCAGATTTTATCCCTCTACGAGGGAACCGAAGAATGTAAACACCTTTCTTAACTCAGAGGAGAAATGACTCTTAAATTCCACCTAAAGGGCACAGCTTTTGTGCTTACATCATCGAGACTCTACTTTTTAAGCATCTCGTGTTCCACCTTCAGCATCTGTCACTATCGTACTTACCATAAAAAGAATCATGTTCTTCTCTTTCTGAAACTCAGTGGCTCAAGGAAGGAGATTAAAAATGTCTTTTTCCTAACCTCCAAGTACTCAAAGTTGTTATATTTAACTGTTACAGATGAATTTCTTCCACAAAGAACTATCTTAAAAGTGCCTGCTTCTTTCAGCTGAAGCCCTGAGGGGGTGAGAGCCTGTAATATGTTTTGCAATGACAGATTTACAGTCTCTTTCCTACAGATTTTTCAAACAGCCTCTTGGCAGCCAAGAAAGTTGCAAGTCACAGAATTAAAAAGAGCATAATCACAGAATGGTTTGGGTTGGAAGGGACACCAAAGCCCATCCAGCTCCAATCCCCCTGCCATGGGCAGGGACACCCCCCACTGGATCAGGGGGCTCAAAGCCCCATCCAACCTGGCCCTCGTCATCTCCAATCCTGTATTATTTCTTAAGAGTGGGTCACCTAAACTCAAGGAACAGAAACAGCTGTGCCAGATGTGCTAAAGTTCCTTCTGTCGTTATTTTACAATCTTACAAAAGACCTCCCAATATAAATCCTTTGGCCCTTGCTCTATTAGAATAATGAATGAGACTTCACAACACAGAAGTTGCTCAGACTCCTACCCACTCCCAGAGGCTCCACCTGCAGCATTTCCAGAGCAGACTGAGGCAGGCCAAGACTAACCCTCAGCTGAACAACAGCAGTTCTGACACTATGGTACCACCTGAGCACCTCCACAAACTAATGCTGCACTCTCCAGACTCAGTAACCAACATGCAAAGAAGCTCCTTACCCTGCAAACAGCCTTGAAAATAACTGATGGCAGAATCAAAGAGAAGTGTGGGCTCCCACGATGAAATGCTTTAATTGCAGAAAGATACAAGGTGCTTTGAAATCTTGTTGAACTGAGGTAAGACACAACACCCAGAACAGCCTCAGGATGTTTATGAGGCACAGTGGGTGAATGACATGGGAGAAAGCAAGGTACAAACCTCCAGGTGCTCTGCAGGAACCCAGCTACTCCACCACTGCTCAGTAACACTGACAAAGCTTGTCCATGATGAAGGTTTATAATTACAGTGGGGTGCTGGATGCAAGATCCAGGGCTCCAGTAACTCCAGGAGTAGCAGATGATAACAAGTTCAGCCTCACTTGTTCATTACTTAACATTCACTTGCAAGAAGAGCTAACTAGTCTTTAGTCTTCTTCTATCTCTCAACATACCTTTCAAAATCAGGTTTATTTCCCTGGGCCAAGCTGTTGTTTTCCTGGCAGAACAGTGACACTTCCATGTGTTAGTGCCCAAGATATTTTTTGTCTCTTTGTAGTAACATAACAGAACTTCAAAGCAGGCTATTTTAACAAATCATACATGAGTGTGGCTTAGGCAGATGTGTTCAGAGTTGTACTTATTCAACAATGCACTTGAAAATTAAAGTGTATTCCCATTAAAAGCAATTCCAGCAGATTTCACAACTAAGGCATTCATCAGCTGCTGCTCTCCAGTCTTCAACAGAAGAACTGATTGCTTAACGAAGCTGCAAAGTAAGACAAGTGGACTCCAGAGACCTTTATCCCATTGCACAAACTGTGCTCTTTAGCACTTAATTCCAATGTGTGTGCAATATTTATATTATTTTGTAGAACAACAACTTTAATATTTCCACAGAATGTGCGCCCTTATGAGATACACAGGGATGCACAGCAGGAACGATGGGGCTGCCACAGACTGAACAAACCTGAACAGCACCGGCTCACTCAGCACTTCAGAGAACCACACAATGGTTTGGGCTGGAAGGGACCTCAAAGCCCATCCAGTCTCACCCCCTGCCATGGGCAGAGACACCTCCCACTGGAACACGGGGCTCAAGGCCCCATGTTGCCTGACTTTGGAAAAGTTCTGCCCTTTAAGAGCATCATGGGATCACACCCAGTAAAATCTGTAGTATAAGGAATTACCTTTCCCTCAGCTAAATGATACCAGGTCCATCTGACCACACATCCCCTGCTGCTTCACTGTGAAAACAACACATTCACCTTGAACACGGATTCCATATCCCAACATTACTCCCAAATCCAGGCTGGAACTCCAGATGCCAACACCAATTAAACAGGACAGGATCCACTACTGTTGGCTGTAGATTGTTGTTCTCATCTTGTGCTGAGGTTTTTTAGGAGGCTGGTTGTTTTTTTAGGGCTTTTATTCATCTTTGACATTTAGGGTTTGTTGGGGTTTTTTAACCTTCTGCCTACTAAATGAACTGGTGAAGCTTTATCAAATATTGCCTTTTCATTACTTTAACCCAGGTACAATTCCAGTTAATGGCTTTAAACTGGAAGAAGGAAGGTTTAGATTAGACATCAGCAAGAAATTCTTCACACTGAGGGTGGGGAGGCCCTGGCCCAGGTTGCCCAGAGCAGTGGTGGCTGCCCCATCCCTGGAGGTGTTCAAGGCCAGGTTGGGTGGGGCTTGGAGCCCCCTGATCCAGTGGGAGGTGCCCCTGCCCATGGCAGGGGGGTGGCACTGGATGAGCTTTCAGGTTGGATGGGCTTTCAGGTCCCTTCCAACCCAAACCATTCTACATTAAGTATCAATCTAGAACTTCAAAAGGTTTTTGCATTAAAATCAGCTTTCCCTCTGGCTTCACCTCTCCATGATCAAAGTTGTATCAAACACCTCGTGATTCCACATTTATTTTCCTTCAAATGGAACTAAAAATAAATTTTTAGCCACTTAAATTCTTCAAAAGTTTGTAATGAATAAAAATGTAGATGAGAAAAACAACACAAAAAGTAGACTTTAATACTAAGTGTTTGCCACCAGGCATTTAATAAAGCCACAGGTTACTTTCTAAATATTCATTTCATAGCCACTTTATTAAGTGGCTAATAAAAATGCTACAAAAATAAAAAAAACCAAGTCTTAATTACATAGAAAATATTCAGCGTTGTAACAAGATTAAACACGAAAAACAGCTATAAATGCAGAAATATGGACTTTTAAATCTGGAAAATAAGGTGGTATTTTCATGTTCACAATTTTATGAAGCTTTATTGAAATTGGAGCGTTATTCCTACTTTACCAAGGAGACAGATTAAACAAGACAGTTATTAGTTAAGATTATATTTTTCAATTAAAAAAATGCTTTACTTTGGAGGTGCTGCAACTTCACGTGAAACAAGAAAAAGACAAGAAACCTAGCTGCAACTATTTAAAACAACTGAGTTCTCTGATGAAAAGTTCAGTTTGGTGACAAAATTAGTGTGTAGATTAAGTGTTCTTTAAAGAATATGAGTCCTGGAGGTGTTCAAGGCCAGACTGGATGAAGCTTTGAGCCCTGTGACTCAGTGGGAGGTGTCCCTGTGGAACTGGGGTGGAACTGGATGGGTTTGAGGTCCCCAACCTGTTCCAGGAGTCTCTGTAATTCTACCACACTTGGTAACAGTACTGTTCCAGTATGGTTACAATTACACAGCCCAGCTACCACCTCACTACTGGTGATACCAATAAAGGTAGATGAGTTTGAGGGACATGGTTTAGTGGACAGGTACAGCTGGACTCAATCTCAGAGGTCTTTCCCAACCAGATGATTCTATGATTGTGCCCTCCAGCCTCTGAGTGCGTTACTCTGGATGATTCCATCAGAGGTACAGAGTGTGGAAAGATTAACAGCTACAAGAGCACCCAGGAGCGCTGAGATACCTGCTGAGGTCTGGGAAGAGGTTGGCATTAACATCACAGCTCAGTGTTTGGAAGGAGGAGGAATGGCCATTGATCCTGCACCAGCAGCATCCCAGCACACTGCCCACAGGCTGGAAAAGCAGAACAGACTGCAGTTCTCTTTCTGTCAGTTATCAGCGTCTACCGATACTTAGAATGGAGAGAGGAAAGAAGGAAAACATCATTTTAAGGTTAGAATGGGAATTAAAGTGGGGGTGATGGGATTCAGCCATTTCCTAAGTAGAATAAGCCAGGAATTAAACACTGACCAGATTCACAACCCAGTAGAGGCAAAAAAGCTTTTAAAAAAATTAATATCTCTTCCCTACATCTCAAAAAGGACCCTTTATGCCACAGCATCCTCTTGCCCTCTAAAACATTTGTTCTCCAAAGCTGGTATTGCAACAGCTGGAAAAATAGTAAACTAACTTTTTTTCCCAGAGAAATTCTAATAGAAATCACACAATTTTAGTCTAGTACAAATACACTGGAATAAATCAGTATTTTCTCCTACAGCTCTGCTACCTTACTTCATTTTTAAGGCCCTCAGGAAGGAATCTTCTGACTTCATTTCACCTATCCAGACACAGAGGCTGGTTCTGAAGGCAGGGAGCAGCTTACTCCGCAGGCAAGGAACTCTCCCATCTTATTTTTCTGTATCATTCTTAAACTTAAAAAGCAAGAAACACTTTCATGAAGGTGGCAGAGTAAGGTTGTGTAGATTTTCTTCCAATACTTCTTTTCTTGACTGTGCAAAATCAGTATGCAAAGCAGCATCTGAGGACTGAGCAACATCCAATATATTACAGGAGGGAAGAGCTTCAGCAACCAAATAGGACATTTTTTTAACAACATATTGCTTCTGCCACCACAGCAGCCACTCTGTCTCTCAAAGTGAAAAGAACAGTGACACCAAATGCTTAAGGGCAGATTCGGTATTAATGCTTTAGTTCAAATTAGAAATGTGCTTTTGAAGCAAATTCATTGATCTTCCCCACTTACTGCTCCTTGGTTCACATGACAGAGCTGCCTCGGAGGATGTGGCCTCATTTCTTTTTGGGCAAGATTAAGCCAGATGTGTTCAAACTGCTACTGGGTGTTCTGTCCATAGGACCAGACATTAGCAAGCACGAAATACTCTCTGAAACACATGTAAATGGGAGCACTGAGTCCTCAACATCAACACATGGGCATTTCAGACTCTGGATCTGCTCCCTTTACACCACACTCCTTACTAATGCAGATGTAGCCAAAGCCATGCAGCCTTCAGTCCTTTCAACCTGGCCCTCAACATCTCCAGGGATGAGGCAGCTACAAACTCCCTGGGCAACCTGTGCCAGGGTCTCCCCACCCTCAGCATGAACAATTTCTTCCTAACATGTAATCTAAATCTTTCTCCTTCCAATTTAAAGCCATTCCCCCTTGTCCTACCACTACAATCCCTCCTCAGCTTTCCTGGAGCCCCTTTCAGTCCTGGGAGGCTGCTCTAAGGTCTCCCTGGAGCCTTCTCTTCTCCAGGCTGAACAACCCCAACTCTCTCAGCCTGTCCTCACAGCAGAGGTGCTCCAGCCCTCGGATCATCTCCATGCCCTCCTCTGGATGTGTTCCACAGCTCCAGGTCTTTCCTGTGCTGAGGACTCCAGAAGTGGACACAGGGCTCTAGGTGGGGTCTCCCCAGAGCAGAGCAGAGGGGAAGAATCCCCTCCCTATCCCTGCTGGTCCCACTGCTTTGGATACAGCCCAGGACACGGGTGGTTTCTGGGCTGTGAGTGCACATTGCCAGCTCATGCCACACTTATCAACCAGCACCCCAAGTCCTTCTCCACAGGGCTGCTCTCAATCACATCATCCCCCAACCTGTAATGAAATCACTCCACTTCCTGCAACCAAGTGCTCAGATGAGCACTCCCACCACAAACCATTGTACCAGGAGTTCATTTTACCACAGAGTGCTGGGCCAAGGGCTGACACAACCAGTGGGAGCCTGAGCAAGAGCAGACACAAAGTGAGAACTGTACTGCACTGATCTGCTGGCATTTTTCTACCCATCTTTTGAAGTGAAGCAGGCACTTTTCTTAATCAAATGAAGCTGAAGTGTACTTACAGTCCTTCCTGAACATGACTTCAAACAGAAATGCCAGCTTGCAGGCTCTGACAGAACAACAAGATACTACAAACAGAAACCCCTTCGTACCAAAGAACACAGCAATGAAGTTCAAGGGAAAGAGCAGATGTTGTTCTGTCCTCTGGGTCCAGATCACAAACGGATTAGACAGCGGCAAGGCATGCTGCACCCCCCACAGTGCCAGCTCCAGCATCTCTTAAAACATAGCCCAAGGACTCCATTCCTCTGTACAGACCACGATTTCAGCGACTTTCAAGTTTTGAGGGGGTATGCTTAGGAAATCAATTTTTTTCCTCCTCATAACACAAAAGCATTTTTCCATTGCACCAAGTCTATATCCAATATCAGGAAACAGTACCACGCAGTGGCAATGACATTGGGAAGTAAAGCACAATAATTAATGAACAATAATTTATCTCCTATCTTCATAGAGCCTTTACACTTTCAAAAATGAAGGGAATACTCTTACACACTATCATAGAACCATAGAATGTCCTGAGTTGGAAAGGACCCACAGGGATCAGAATCCAAGTCCTGACCCTGCACAGGACAACCCCAACATTCACACCGTGTGTCTGAAACACTTCTGGAATATCGTCAGCCTTGGTGCTGTGACTGCTTCCCTGGGGAGCTGTTCCAGTGCTCCACCATCCTCTTTTCCTGATGTCCAACCTAACCCTCCCCAGCACATCTTCCTGCCATTCCCTCGGCTCCTGTTTCACTGAAGTGAAATCCAATGAGTTTGCTCCTTAGAGAGCAGACCCCATATCCAGCAATGCAGTCACTAACAGCTTATTTTTATATTTCAATGTTTTCTTTTAATTTTACTTCTGCAGCTAACAGAGCTGAGAAGAAATACTTCAGTTTTCACACACACTGACAACCACAGGTCTTTTCCTGCCAACAGTTCATCTGCAATTTCTCTTTGCTTCTCCTATTATCATCCACAGAAAACTAATTACCTAGCAACACACATCTGACACTACTTATGTCCTAAAGATTTGACCAGCATTGCCTTTGCTTTGTCATTAAAAATCACATTAATGTTTTCATTGCCTAAGAAAGGCATACACTTAAAATTAAACTATTTAAAACTAAATGTATTTAATTTTAAGACAACATCAGCTGAATTTTCCATCCTGTTGTAGCAGTCATCCTACCAGGTTTCATGATAAGCATTAAATTTCTTTGTCACACAATAAACTATCAGGTCCACAGGTGACCATTCCTAATTGTCCTGCTATTTCCAAGGTGATCTGATCAGCTATGTGGCTAAAAAGTGCTTCTTCAGAGACTACTCCAAGATAGCAGCATCAGAGCTGAAGATCTCCAATCATCCTAGGGTACCAGGCTCCTGGAGTCCAGGTAAGTCACCACATTCACACACTCTTCTCCCAGGATGACTACAAAACATGGCAAAGCTCCTTTCCCACAGACCTTTGCTGCAGAGAGAAGGCTGTTACTGCCCAAAGGCAAAAGGAGAAATACTCTCTATGGTAATTGTCCTCATTTGGTCTCCATTGGGTGTACAGATAGCAATTCCTTGAGAGAAAAGAGGAGGGAAGCAGCCTGATGGAACCAGGGATGCTGTGATGGGCCTGGGTTAGAGAAAGGAGCACACCAGGTGAGATACTGAACTCTGAGCACAGTGCTCAGGCTCGATCCAGCTGCATGAAGCACCTCCAACCGCGACGCTCCCAGCACGTTCGCCAACTCCTCACCACTAGGCAAACTCTTCCAACAAAAGCTCCAAGCCTGACCATCCCTGCCCTCTCTGGGTGCTAACCAGGCTGTTCCCAGCTCCCTGTGCTCACACACAGCCACCCTGACGGTGACAGGTTGCTTGCAAACCCAGTGGTTCACCACAGGAGTCACCCATAGCTTGAAGCACCCTGGATTTGCATTCACCCAAGCTTAGAGACACTGCTGTCAGCTTTATGCATAGCAGAGAGCACTCAAGCACGTCATGACAACAACCCCAGCAGCACCACAGTTCTTTGACCACACCACATCCTTACTGATACCTGTGAATATTTAGATAATGAAATTAAAGAGTAACAGCAAAAGCAACAGGACAGTAAAATGTTCATCGTGTCATAATCACAAGTCATAAAGGAAAATACAAATTGGTTCCCCCAGATACGCGAGAAGTCATGACTTCATATAAAATCATCTTTTTGAGGAAAAAAAGTTGATCTGTGTCACATATCTTCACATGGATGCCTTGAAAGGGAATTCGTATTCAAGTTTACTCATCATTTGCCATTTTCTCCCTGTCTGCTGTGGATTTCTGCAATACCTGAAAGCACTGCAGTTTTCCAGACTCCCATTATAAGAGAAACACGACAGGTTTACTTACGCATCAGGTTGTAAATGTGCTTTTCTGCAACGTGTTCCGTAAACAGCTTTATAAGGTCATCTTTTAAGTCTCTGTTAAGCTTGGTTTCTATGTAAAATTTATTCTGCAAAATAAGACAGAAGTTTTCAAGTTTGTTTTTCATAAAAGCAAATGAAGTAAACTCGCTTCTCCCTGAATACAAACAGTTCAATGCTTTAAAACTCTAGAATATTTGACCTGTGAAGTGCTTCCTCAGTGACTGCATTGATGCAACATAGAGCATTCCTGTACAACAAAAAGACATATTTATAACTGAGAATGCATGAGGTACTATCAGTAACAAACCTACTCACACACAGGCAATATTTCCAAGTGATGAGGCATTAAAATAATATAAAATAATTATTACAATAATAAATCATCAGTACAGGTATCCACTTCTGTGGGTCACTGATAATCTCAGAGGACAGATAATCAACTACAGAAACGTGTGATAAATACAAACCTATACAAAATTAAACTACATTAAAATTTTTAGGATTTAATTATCTTGACTCACTCAGCATCACTAATAAATTCATCTCATGAGTCCCCAAAGGAAATTCCATTCCTGAGTTCCCGAATGACTTCTATACCCAATGTTCTGTTTGGACTATCCCTCAGTTCTCAGCCTGCCATTAGTAGTGAGATGTCTTGGTTGCATTTTATTCATAGGTGGGGTTTAAGTGTCAGAAAACGCTACTTCAAGATAAATCTCCTACTGTGACAATACCAAAATGGAAGAACAACTGAATTCATCTGAAAAGCTTGAGGAAAAGTGTTAAACAGATACAGTAATAGAAAATCAACTTCATAAATAAAAACATACTGGAACAGTAATCCACGAGATGGACGAAGGGATGTGAAGGGAGAAAGGTTTTTCCACACTTTAAATCACATTTTTCTCCTACACTTAACCGCATTTAGCACAACTGGAATGAACCCTCAGAACACTATTAGGGCAATCTTTACTTTTGTTTTCTGAAACCCATTCTCTTGGCCATTATCAGAACTGCAGACATTCCATAATAACCTGTCCATGCAGAAACCACTTATATTTTCAGGCAAGCATTCAGAAGCAGTTATTTACCTTTAATGAAAGCTGAACTTGTTAGAACAAAAGCAATCCAAGGGTTAAACACATGTCCCTGCTGAAGCTCAGGTTTGTTGCCACGATGGACAATAAGCATAAATTGATTTTCTACAAATTTACTAGATTCCTACTGCCAGTTCCAGCCCTGAAGCTCTCCCACCTGCAGAGGTTTTACCAAGGGCTGTTACTCAGTCATTTCCCCCTCAATTAGGCCTGTACTTTGAACAGAGATTGAAGGAAAAGCTCTGCAGACAGAACAAACTGTCTTGTAAGAAGCATTTTAGTATTTTTGGTCCATGGTAAATTACCACTGCAACAGAAATGTTAAGCTACACATCAGTCTTTCATCAAACCTAACTTCATCAATCACTTTCACCTTGAGCTTCCTGACCACACACTACCACGTGC
This sequence comes from Tapera naevia, assembly GCA_033556795.1. Classification (NCBI taxonomy): domain Eukaryota; kingdom Metazoa; phylum Chordata; class Aves; order Cuculiformes; family Neomorphidae; genus Tapera; species Tapera naevia. Next base: position 203,804 of record JAUMJJ010000409.1, on the reverse strand, counting down.
CCACGAGTGCGACACATCAGAGTGACCAGAGCATCCCAGCACAAGCCTGAATCAAACCTGACAATCTCAAACTACTCATTCCTACAAGGTGACAGATGAGATGCACCCAGCTGAGGAAATCACTTACTCTCTTCCTTTCCCAGCTTCAACACCTTCTTACACTAAAAGCAGCTGGTAACACATGCAAACTGTGATGCTTCCTTTTGTTCAAGAGTTGGAAAGCCTGTACTTTACATTTCATAACTAGAAAAACAAAAAAGCCCCAGCAGCATCAAGCAGAGATTTCAATGCAGTACTTGCATAGAGAACTGCTCTAAAACACTCGTCCCATTTGCTCATTAGGAAACATCCTTCAAAAAAGATGTTACACTTGTGTGAATTTAGTGAAAAATCACCTAAGGTAAGTACTTGGTGCACTTTCAGTGCTGAAAGGAAACGATAGAAGAGCTGCCACCCTCCCCACTCTCTAACTGGAATCACTGGAAGACCTTCTGTATAAGATGTCTTTACCCAGGCTGTACCATTGCCTGCTGAAAAGCATGTCAAGTCACCTAATGGTCTGAGAGGTAAAAGGTGAGCTGACAGCAATACCTGCAAAGTCAGATACAATTTAAGCATTCCCTCCACAACCCAGCATGTCATAAAGCAGTCTGGTAGTGTGAAAAGACATAATGGTGTTAATGATATTAAGAGCAGAACAACACACACTTGAAAGAAAGAGCTGTATGAGAGTGCTTATCATCTCATCCACAAATATATAAACACACACTCACATATGTTTATGTATAGACAAACACAAAATGCCCTCTAGCTGATAAGCACCAAAGTACACCACCACCCAGAGCAGGAGTGTCTCAGAGGAAATGAAAAAACTCTTAACCACCCTAAAACCACAGAGCTCACACACCTAGGCTCATTCTGTGCCACTAGCTAACAGATTATCAACTACATCTCTAACTGTAATTAACAATTGAGAATCTATTATATGAAAGCATATCATCTAAATGTTGATTTTAATTATTCCTGAAGTGGAAATGTGATTTTTATTCATTCAGCACACTGCGCATTGTACAATCTGTAGGCATCCAGAATTACCTCAGTTAGATTTACAAAGCAGTTATTCCTTAAGAATCTTCTTAGCAATAAAACACTTTGTGCTAAGCCAACTTTCAGTTTAACTTGCTTCATCTGCAGTTACAACCCAGAACTTCTGAAAGAGCTTAAATCCACAGAATTTGAGAGACAAAAGTGCTTTAGGTTTCCATGCTTTCTGGAAGAGCGACTGAAGACTGAAAAAACCCATCATCATGCAAAAAAGCAAACCAATAGCACTGCTAGCAAAAGGAGGAAAAAGAAAACTCCCTCCAGCACCAAGCCAGCCCTCTCAGCCATCACTCAAGGTAAACTTTAAAACCCACAGTGGTCACCAGACACAAGCAGGTTAAGAAACCCCCTTTCCTGCATTCCCACCTTTCACACACAAGAACATGGTTTGGTACATGTCAGGAAAGAAGAAAATTGGTGCTGTTGGTATCAAAACAGAACTAAGCCTACAGTGATGCTTTTTTTTGGCCACCAAGGGACAAAAATCATGTTCCAGTTGGACAAAAAGCCTTTAGCTTATCCTTAGCTTCCTAGATTTTTAAATATTTAAATGCATGTTAAAAGTTTCCCTAACCAGTTATGTAATTATCCTTTCAGAACTAAGTTTACCAGTGCATCTCAACAGCCTCAGAAACTCCTGACTAAAGGAAACCCATCACTGCCAGAAAAGGAACAACTGCCATCTCTGATAAAAAGGCAGAGTTCAACTCAGTCCTCCCCCCTTAAAAATACATTTCAAAGTACCTAATAAAGAAACAGCAAAGCTGTAATTTATATTGTAGAATAATTAGGCTTTCACCTCTTGCAATTGTTTTTAACTGTATAATCTTGTCTAAATAAAGGAAACTGTTGCTGCTGCATGACAGAAAACTCAATTAAATGCTGCAATGCAAAACTGCAACAGTGGCTGAACAGAAAAGTGCTCCTAAACAGATACGAAAACACTACAAGATGAAAGCGTTTCTCATCCTGACGTCTTTATAAATATTTTCTACATCATGTACAATACATTAATAATTTCAGAGAAAAAGTATGAGACTTAATTTGACATCAGCCTTCAAAGCCAACCAGATCAGCCTTGTGGCACTGAGAGGAACACACACTTAAGTCACTACTCTCAGGCCTGACTTGAATGAAGTCATTTAAATGAGACAGTGTTTGCAGGAACAGAGCTTTACTGCCTGAACAAAGCATCAGCCATGCCTTAAAAATGCTTTACCTTCAAAATAAGAGAGTACTTTCACTTTTCTTTGTTCACACATTTAAACTAACTATCTAACTACTCAAGAGCGAGCTCTGGTAGCCAAGAGAGCAACCGGGTCCTGGGGGCATCCAGCAGGGCATCGCCAGCTGGGAGAGGGGGGGGATTGTCCCGCTCTGCTCCCCACTGGGGCAGCCCCACCTCGAGCACTGGGGGCAGTTTGGGCACCACAGGATAAAAAGGACACCAACCCACTGGAGAGTGAGTGGCTGAAGACCCTTGGTCTGTTCAGCTGGAGGAGACTGAGAGGGGATCTCATGGCTGTTTGTGCCTTCTCACAAGGGAGGGAGGGGAGACAGGGGCTGAGCTCTGCTCTCTGGTGACCTGTGATAGGACCAGAGGGAATGGCAGGAGGATGTGCCAGGGGAGGGTTACATTGGATATTAGGAAGAGGTTCTCCCCCCAGCAGGTGGTGGAGCACTGGAACAGCTCCCCAGGGAAGCAGTCCCAGCACCCAGTCTGCAGCATTCCAGAAGCATCTGGACACTGCCCTCAGTCACACGGTGTGAGTGTGGGGAGTGTCCTATGTCGGGATAAAAGTTGACCCAATGATCCTTTTGGGTCCCCTCCAACTCAGGTAATTCTATGGTTCTATGAAATTAAAGGCAAAGACACAATCCTCTTTATAACTTGCCCAAACTACCAAGCCAACATACAAAAAGCCAGTAAACTCTCCCTGTTCAAAAAGACAAAAATAATGACCTTCCCTTTTGGGAAGGCTTACGTCCGATCAAAATAAAAACCATAGCCCCCTGCTACCAGGAAAGAAATAACGGGGCAAAAACCAACCACAAAACTCAACATTTAAAAGCACAGCTTCCCCTTCTTCTCCCTACACAACCTGATCAAGACTTATGCAGGCAGCAAAGCCAGGCATGAACCATAAGCTCTGCAAGTTAAAAATCATTATGACCACATTTTATTCTTCTCACTTTCAGTTGGCACTTTGTGTACAGACATACTTATTCAAAAAGGATTTTCTAGCACTTACCATATATATGAAAAGAGGCACAATGCTCTGCAATGCTCCCATATATTGTCCAAGAGCTATGTTAAATCTTTCAATATAGAGATCTGGAGGGCTGGCCTGCAAGAAACCACAAAAGTCAGGTTGAGATTTGCACAAAAGAAAGATTTGGAACAGCACGGGATATGCTTTCATAGCAAATTCAAAAAGCACTGGATACACCAAGCCCACACAAAGCAAGCCACACATCAGCCCAGAGTTTCTGCTACAACTCCCTCCAGCAAAAACAGTTTTCTTCAGTAATGTTTTTTTGCTTCAGACTGTCATTACCCAGCAAAAGGTGCATTCAGTAAGAAATACAGGATGTCTACAAGAAATCAGCATTTCACATCTGCAAATTAAACTCTTCTTAAAAGACCAGACCTTCATTTTGAAAGAACTGTCACACACAGGATTCATAAGCCAACTCCAACAAGTGCCACAGTGTGTGCTCCACATCCACACCCCCCTCCCCAGCTTTTACTCCAAGCCAGCAGGGTGGCATTAAGCTGCTGTTGTGCTGCTGTGGCAGTGTCACATCCTCGGCTTCAGAGAGCACCATCCTTCACAGAAAACACTTTTTAGCTTTTGCTGAGTCACCTAAGGTAAGACAAGTACTCAGGTACTGAGCTGGAGGAAGTGTGGAGCTATATCTTCAGAGAGCTCTGTACCTGCACTCCAGATCAGGCCCATGAACTGGTCCAGAGGAGGCCATGAAGATGACCAAAGGGCTGGAGCATGTCCGCTATGAGGACAGGCTGAGAGAGTTGGAGTTGTTTAGCCTGGGAAAGAGAAGGATCCAGGGAGACCTTAGAGCAGCCTCCCAGTGCTGAAAGGGGCTCCAGGAAAGCTGGGGAGGGGCTTTCTACAAAGGTAAATAGCGACAGGACAAGGGGAATGGCTTTAAATTGGAAGGGGGGAGATTTAGATTAGATATTAGGAAGAAATTCCTAATTAGGAAAGGGTGGGGAGGCCCTGGCCCAGGTTGCCCAGGGACGTGGTGGCTGCCCCATCCCTGGAGGTGTCCAAGGCCAGGTTGAATGGGGCTTTGATCACCCTGATCCAGTGGAAGATGCCTCTCCCATAGCAGGGGGATGGAACTGGATGGTCTTTAAGGTCCCTTTCAACCCAAACCATTCCATGATTTTATGAAAACTTACTGCCATCCCCCAACACATGTCCTCACCCTGCAGCCTCAAGCAAAACCTGTCTATGCAAAACCTGACTGGGACAACTTTATGACAGGCCTTGTAGAGCCCACAGGCACAGCACCACTGTTTTCTGTGTGCTACACCATCCTTCCCAAAGAAGGAAACAAGGAAGCTAAAAAGATCTGTTTTGCAGCAAGCTGAGTTAAACCGAGAAGGAAATGAGAGAAAAAAGGAAGCAGTAACCACTGTTTCTTTTGTAAATATTTACTCTGAGGGATGTGGGGGAGCTGTGCTGCATCCAGGAGTGCATTACATGCCCAGGGATGGAAGTGGAGCTGGGGTAACTCCTCCACTAACCCCTCTCCACCCCAGCCCACCCATACACAGCACTCTGCCTCTGGCCCAGCTCCTCCAGCTCTGGTCCCTCCCGAGGAGGGTGCAGGGCCCCACTGTTCCTACACACACCCACCTGCACCCAAGGAGAAAGCATTGCTCCCTAATAACAAACAAAACTCCTCTTCCCTTGCCCCAATTTTTTCTCTCTGACAGCACGAGGGCAGAAGAGGATGCAGAAGGCAGCAGTGAGTGGGACCTTGCAAGAAAACAAGCTCAAAGATTTCTGTAAAGCCAAAGTCTCTGTCGTGTGAAAAACACTCAAGAGGAGCTGCACCTCAACCACCTTATCAGAATGTAAAAGTTCTTATCATTACAAAGCAGATTTCTCAGCTTTTGTATGATCTTTCACCAGGGGCCCTAAAAGCACAGACAAAATTTATGTTGCCTTTTTTCTCTTTTAAATATCCTACATTTATAGAAGTTTTTTTTCCCTTTAAGCTCTCTTTTTTTCACCTCCTTAACACACTTCATGAGCACGTAGGTAATTTTCACAGCAAACTCTGATACATAGCAGGCATTTCAGAAAGGAAAGCAAGACTGGCAAAGGAAGAAAGAGCATGATTCCACATGCTGTTGCCAGAGGTTAGGTATGGTCATTCCTCATTTTAATCTCATTGCAGACGCAGTTCTCAGGAGCAGTCAAACAAGTTTTAGTTCAAAATGCCAACGAGGTATAAAAGTGGCTCTGAACTCCCAGGACTCCCTTTCATACAGTTACGTACATAATTTGTTGCAAATAATATGCAGTGAAATCTGCATTTCTAAGCAGTACAGATTCCTGCCTCACTCCTTTTTAACCTCAGCTTTAAACATGGTTACGCTCTCTTAATTTATGAAGACTTGTTAGGCAGTTTCTGAGATGAAAGAGAAAGGAAAGTTTACATGTGAGACAAAAGGAGACCATGGCCTGACACCAGGCACCACTCTGCTCTCACTGAGGGTACCCACTCTTCACTAAACAAAGGCAACAAAGGCAGAAGTCATCGGAGAGTCCATGATTTCCTGCCACGAACAGACTCCAGGAACGGCACACTGCCCATGCTACACACCCTTCCTACAGCAGGCAGCAAGGACTGATGTCTTGTTCCTCTGCTGAAAATGAAAACTCTCCTAGCTCACCTCACAAAGCCTATGACACAGTGAGAGAGACATTTTAAGATGGAACAACAACTGCACACTCAGCTGCCTCCTGAGAACAGCCTCAAGAGTTGTTTATAGGGTTCGACAAGGCTCAGCGCTGGGTCCTGCACTTCGGTGACAGCAGCCCCATGGAACACTCCGGGCCTGGGGAAGAGCAGCTGGAAAGCTGCCTGACAGAAAAGGTGTTGGTCAACAGCAGCTGAGCATGAGCCAGCAGCGTGCCCAGGTGGCCAAGAAGGCCAACAGCATCCTGGCTTAGTTAAGTCATGGTTGTCATCAACTAGGGATGGGATCATCCCCCTCGGCACTAGTGAGGCCCCACTTTGAATCCTGGGCTCAGCTTTGGGCCCCTCACTACAAGAAAGACACTGAGGGGCTGGAGCGCATCTGGAGAAGGGGAATGGAGCTGGGGAAGGGTCTGGAGCCCAGGGGTTATGGGAGAGGCTGAAGGACCTGAGGCTGTTTAGTGTGGAGAAGAGGAGGCTGAAGGGAGACCTCATCGCTCTCTGCTGCTCCTGAAAGGAGGCTGTGGTGAGGTGGGTGCTGGGCTCTTTTTCCAGGCAACAAACAATAGGACAAGAGGAAATGGCCTCAAAATGAGCCAGGACAGGTTTAGGCTGGAAATGAGGAAAAATGTCTTAATGGAAAGCGTTGTCAAGTATCAAAAGAGGCTGCCCAGGGAAGTGGTTGAGTCTCCATCCCTGGATGTATTTAAAGGATTAAGAGATCTGGCACTTACGGACATGATTTAGTGTTGGTCTTGACAGTGTGAGATTAAGGGTTGGGCTCAATCTTAAAGGCCTTTTCCAACCTAAACGATTCTGCAACACCTGGAAGCTGCTGACCACCACCATTCACATTCAGTGTCTCACGACAAGCCTCAACAGTGAAGACATGAAGAGGAAAGGACATGCTACCTGACTCTGCTTGTTTCAAGAAAACCACCAAAACCCACAAAGAAGAGTTTGACAACCAAACACTCCTTAATTATTGCTTAACCTGTAAAGTAACAAAAAAACAAACAAGCCAGAAAGAAATCAATAATAGTATTTTCACAGCTGATCTATCAATTATAATCTGTGTGGGGAAAACAGAACCATCTGGTTGCCATTCATTAGGGTGCTTCTGCTTAAAACTGCTGGACTGAAATCAATTGCTTGTTTGAGCACAGGAACTTTCTCTACAGTCACATTGATAAGCCAATATACAGCCAAGGACTGGCTGTATATAAACTACGTGAATTTTATAAACTAAAAGTAGTGCATAGCATCAAATTCATGAGAAAACAGATGTTATGATTATTCTATTAGGTGGCCATCATTAGAATAGAGCTTGCATTTAAAATCTATATTTATTCAGCTATGGCTATCAAAAAAAAAAAAGAGAAATCCCTTAGGGTGACAGTTTTCACCCTTGGTCTTAGTCCAGAAAAGATAACAGGTACAGTCAGCTTTTTAAATTACAGGGGAAAGGCAGAATTCAGCATGACATTTAGTTCTTACAACCCCCCAGAAAATATTAAGTGTTTAAAAACCACTCCTATCTCACCTGAGGGAGGCATTACAGAAGCCATTCAAAGAAAGAAAATTCTACTGCCAGCTAAGGTTTTCCAGGAAGGAAAAGGATTCTTCGGTCCCTCAACTCCCCATTCTAAACCTACCAAACTGTCAATTGAGTTTGGGGGCTTTTTTCCCCTTCAGACACGCTATGCAGGGAGACACCTTAAATCCTCTCCTACAGTTGTTCCCACCTACCACTGGTAGGGTTAAGAAAGGTTCTCCAGTAGCAGCTCTGCCCATGAGAGCACTGAACAGTCGGTCAGCATTCTCAAACTGTGAGGCAGTTGTGATGGTGAACATGGGCAGTTTGGTTTTACTTCTTTGCATAAAACACTTTGCTGCTGTTAAAAGCTGATGTTAAGGACATCATTTAATCTCCTTACACACCACAGCAGACTTCCCAGCACCAAGAGAAATGAGAAGTAACAAGTAAACACATTTGAGAAAGGAAGACAAGACATCCTCTAACAAAACAAGCAGAAACCCACTACGCTAAATCATCCTTCCCTTCTTGGAAATCCAATATCTAGGCTTTTCAATGAACCTGTGGGCAAGAAACTGCATACACAGAAAAGATGCCATTGTTTTCAGTTTTAAAATCATTCTGAACATGCAAATCATAGAACCATAGAATCTTACAGTTGGAAAAGACCTTTGAGATCATCGAGTCCAACCACACACGTCTTTTGCTAAACCATGTCCTTCAAAAACTCATCTACCCATTTTTTAAACACCTCCAGGGATGGTGACTCAACTCTCTCCCTGGGCAGCCTCTGGCAGGGCCTGAGAACCCTTTCAGTAAAGAAGTTTTTCCTAATACTCAGTCTGAACCTCCCCTGGTGCAATTTATTGCCATTTCCCCTTGTCCTATCACCTGTCACTTGTGAGAAGAGATCAACACTCAGACGCTCCTCATAGGCCTTGTTCTCCAGCCCCTTCCCCAGCTCCATTCCCTTCTCTGGACGCTCTCCAGCCCCTCAATGTCCTTCTTGTACTGAGGGGCCCAATCCCTACCCTGGTCCTGCTGCCCAAGCTGTTTCTGACACAGCCCAGGATGCCATTGGCCTCCTTGGCCACCTGGGCCATTGCTGGCTCATGTTCAGCCGTTGTCACCCAACACCCCCAGGCCCTTCTCCTCCAGGCAGCTCTCCAACCACTCTTCCCCAAGCCTGTAACACTGCTCAGGGTTGTTGTGCCCCAAGTGCAGGTCTCTGCACTTGGCCTTGTTAAACCTCATCCTATTGGTCTCAGCCATGGATCCAGCCTGTCCAGATCCCTCTGCAGAGCCTCCCTTCCTTCAAGCAGATCAACACTGCCACCCAGCTTGGTGCCATCTGCAAACTTGTTAAGGGTGCACTCGATCCCTTCATCCAGATCATTAATAAAGATATTGAACAGGACTGGACCCAGCTCTGAACCCTGGGGAGCACCACTTGTGACCGACCTCCAACTGGATTTAACTCCATTTACCACCACCCTCTGGGCCCAGCCATCCAGCCAGTTTTTTTTACCTAGCAGAGGGTGTGAAGACACATTGCTGGCTCAAGACAACTCAGAAATGGCTCACAAGACAAACAGTGACAACAGTCCTTGGCTTGAAGATCATGAAGTAAATCTGTTTATCAAGAGTCAACTGGCACAGTCAGCAACATGCTCAGTAAAGCTCACATTCCTGGGTTGAATGGGCAGTTCCATTCTCCTGGGAAGAAGCTCACTGCCAAAATGCCAGCATATATTGCTGCAGCATCTCTCCCACACCTGCCAAGCGAGGAGGGAGATGGGCGATGACTACACAAATTAACCTGCTGTCCATGGAAGCAGCCTGAGTCTTCTAAACCAGTTTTTGTACGTTCTAAAGAAAATGCCTTTTGCTTGCTTTGCCTTGCAGACAATTTATGTGATGCCCAGGCAGGGATCTATTAAGACAGTTTATGAAGAGCAGACACCAAGCCAAAGCACGATGCATTTAAAGACTGACTTCCCATTCAAGTCTGCACTCAAAACCGTTCAGAGCTGTACAGCCACGTGATGTAATCTCACTCCTAATTGTCCTTGAGCAGATGCAGACCATGGTTCCATTCCTCACGTTTGTGAAACAAAGACACTGCATCTAAGGACCATCAAAACTCTATTTAAAAGTAACAAATCTTCAGAAGCTTCTCCATCTAGCAAACACAGCACAAATGAATATTTGCTGAGATAATCGTATTAGGGTCTGCAGCAGCCACTGTAGTGTGGAAGGAACTAAAAATGACTGCAGGAATACAAGCCTTTTTAAAAAGCTGCACGCAAGAACGGTTGTCTTAGGTTAGATTGTTTGGGACAAGGTCATTTTTGGTGTTAATCCTGGCAATATGGTGATCCCTATCTCTGTCCAAAAGCCATCTTTTTAATACCCACATGTGAAGACACACCTTCTGCCATCCAAATTCTACTCCTGGATCATCCCTTTGATCGGATTAAATCCAGCATGGTTCACAGCATGAAAGGCTTGTTTCACACACAATTAAGCAATGTTCTCCCAGCAAAACTGACAGATAAATACCTACAGCTCTGGATGTCTGGGGTTTTTTTGCTTAAACTTAAATATTAGGGACCAGATAAATAAGCCAGTCTGAGGCTCCTCTTAAAAACCAGACTGTTGATATTAACAGATCACACAGTTGACCCAAACGGCCTTTAAGATTAAAGAAAAGTGATTTAGCATATTTAGTAAGAAAAGATAGGAAATGCAAGTTCTCAATTTCCATTATTACCCTCCATTTCTGATCATTTCTATAGGCAGAGGAGGCAGATCTGTTTTCTACAGAAGTGTTTGAGAAACTACTGCAACTATGGAAATTATTTCAGGGAATCAACTAATTTCAAATTAACAAGAGCTAATTTGAGTGTTATCTACAAGAGATGAGACATCAATCATGAAAAAGGCTCTCATTTGCAGAGCAAGTCAGGCAATGCCCACACAAAGAGCATAATGAAAATAGGCTCCTTCATGTGGACGGAGAATATAATCTGGCCTCCATCTGCACATTACCAATGCTGATGAAGTTATGATTAGACAACCTGATTTACTAAGTTTACAGAAAGAAACAGCTACAGAGGATGTTGTAAAAAGTTCTATTTGACAGCCTGGCATAACTGTGCAATCACAATATAGCTCTATGTAAAGGTAAGGTAACCATCAACGCACCTTGGACGGAAAGCAAGATGTATCAACAAAACAATCTGGGGTAAAATGACCTCAAAGTATAACTATTAAGAACTGTGGCAAGGTGGTGCTCAGCGTGCAACTCTGCCCACAGAGCAGCTCAGTTTTACCAGTCCCTCAAAGCACCACTTGGATGCGTTTTCATACCACCTTGACCATACTGAAAGGTCACAAGGTAAAGGTGACAAACAAATTGAGCTTCATGCTTTTACTCCTGCAATCAGAAGAAATACTGGATGTTACACAAGTGTTGCTAAAAGACAAATAAGGAAGTTCAGAACTTAATCTGAAGCTTACAGTAAAGTATCTGTATTTATCAGATTAATACTGGGCAGGAGATGACTGGCTCCTCTCTACTGGGTGGCCAAACTCCATATGTCACAAGGGACAGGTGGAAGGTAAACATGAGAGAGAAAAGAAGGAAGGAAAAGGCAAGGAGGGAACAGGTTGCCCACAACAGATACTGCTGGCATATTTTTAAGAGTAGATGGCAACCAATCATGACATGATACAAGGCCCTCAGCTCCCAGAGATCTGGCAGCCCTCAAAACAGTAGAACAGCTCTTACCATGACCTGACGGCAAAGCATGCTCTTCCAAGGAAATAATAGAGGAGAAGGAGTTTTCATACACTGGTTTGAGAGCTGACAAAACAGAAGGCTCAGGAATTGTAAGGATTAATGAGGCAGGAAAGCTTGCTGACGTTGCACAGTGAAGACTCTCAACCTGCAGCTCCTGTGAGCCACACAGCAACCACAGTAAATTATCTACCAGCACTGGAAATTGTTCAGTTCAGTCTCTCCATTATAAAAAAAAAACCCCACTGTTTATGATTAAAAAGAGTACACGTACATGCATGCATACATATCACGAGATTAGAGAACCCCAAGCTGCCTGGAGTGTTCAAGAGTCTCAGTATGCTATTGGCAATTGGTTCCAAATTTAATCCAGTGCTTTCAGACAGATGGAATCTGAGCAAGAAATTCTGGTGTTGTAGCTCTGCCAGTTCTGTTTGATTTAAAATACAAATAATGCAAGGAAAGCAGTATTTGTTTAGTCAGAGAAAGACTGATTCTCACTTATTAACTTCAAGGAACATAAAATTACCTACAGCTTGTGAGTTCAACTGCTTCTGGTGAAGACAAAAAAAACAAACACACAAAACCCCACAGATTTCTTTTTCTCTTTTCTCTAAATAAAAAGATGATGCAACATGACAAAACTGCTTTTAAGCTCTCAGCCATTTCCTAAAAGAATTATTGAGATAATTCCACCTAAAATGAAAATATTTCATTACACTTGGACAAAAAAGCTACTTCTGCCATGGGCCAGCTCAGTATATTGTCACTGTCAAAGTTTAAGTGCTTTCCACCGTCTTTTAGTGAAGAGATGTAATGGGCAGAGTACTGGATTTCAAATGACTTTATTGAAGTACAAAAGCATAAGTTAAGCCAGAAACACTGGGGCCTTATGCAAATATGGTTTTATTCACTTTAAAGAGAGGTGTACTTAATTTGAAAGCATATGCTGGTGTATCCACCCTACCTCACACATCTCAATGACTCAACACTGGCCCAAAAAAGCACTGGGCATTATTTCCAACTACCACATAATGGACAGTGTCCATTACCAATAAAACATTTCTAAATAAAGCATCTTGGAAAAATCATCTGCATACTGCAGGCTTCACAGAACTCAAGACAACAGAAACATGTTCATTTATCTTTTCATAGAATGGTTTGGATTGGAAGGGACCTCAAAGCCCATCCAGTTCCAACCCCTGCCATGGGCAGGGACACCTCCCACTGGATCAGGGGGCTCCAAGCCCCATCCAACCTGGCCTTGAACACCTCCAGGGATGGGGCAGCCACAGTTTCTCTGGGAAACGTGGGCCAGGGCCTCCCCACCCTCACAGTTTTCTTTAAGCCACTCTCATTTGTTTTCATTTAAGCACATAGAATCCAAAATTCTGATCAGGTCAAGAATTAGGGAAATTTAATTCTTTATTACTGGAAGTTCCACGTGGCAAAACTCAGTCTTACTAATGCAGAGGAGCTGGTCAGACATCAATTGCAACAACGGAAGGTGATCCTTGCTCAGTCTCTCCACAACTGAAACAGCCTGAAGAGAGGATCATTTCCTCACACCCCTAGTGATGAGGGAACTAAAAATGTCTTGGGATGTAGGAGGCCCCATACCAAAGAGCTGATGGTCTGATGATGAGCAATTCATCTCATCTGAACATACTTGTTTGCAGGCAACACTTGCTGCTTCTCACCCAACACCCAAAATGCAGAGAATACACCAGCCCACCCACATTTCACAGTGCTTCTGCTGCCACTGAAAGGCAATTTTATTTTTGAGGTGAAAACCTGTGAAACAGGCCTTCAGGAATGCACATGGCAACAAACACCAACACCACAAGGTGTCCTGCAGTCTGGAAGAGCCGAATTCATGCAGGGGCTGCCAAGGGAGTGTGTGTGTGTGTGTGTCCCTGTGTGACCACCAGGCCCAGGCAGCAGCACCCAGGACACTGAGCTCAGGACACCCAAGTGCTTGCTGTTCTGTTGAGGTCTGCTGGCCAGGTGAGCTGAGGACTGAGCACACAAGGAAATAAAAAACAATAGGGTGTTTCTGAAGTGAATACCATGCAGAAAGAAGACAAACCAATAAGGTTAGAACCACACAAGAGCAAGCCTGACCGGTCCCCTGAGATGCTCCCGTTTGTACTATTTGGAATCCAACAGTTTTACTGCTATTAATGAGTGGTCCTTGTAGGAAACAGCTTGCTGCAGCATGTTGGTTACATGCAGATATTCTGCAATCCACCTGCCATCAAACTATTCCACTTCCATGCAAAGAAGTTGCTTAGCTTGTCCAAAATGAGACACTGCATATGCCTGCCGTGTCAGCTTTCGTGGCCATCTGCTTTCTCTTAGAAACCAATATTCCTGCTTATACTGGGCTACATCTGCATTCTCTGCATGTCAAAAATACAAATTATCCTGCATCAAGTCACACCTTGCCAATCAAACAAAATTCCACAATTAAGTATTGTTGGTAGGTGGAATGAATTTATACCAGAGAAGGAAAAACAACATGTATTGTGCACTAAAAGAATTCACATATCAAATCAGAGTGGTTTGTGTTGGAAGAGACCTTAAAGATCACCCAGTTCCAACCAGAAACTCCCAAGAGACCAACGTTTACAAAGTAATTTGTTCCTGTTGTTGCTAGGGTAAAGATCTAGAACCACATTTCCAACATCAAACCCAAGTGACTGAGTGTCACCAAAACCTATTAAGATCAAAGAGTTGCCAGAATAATAAAATATATTGTAGTAAAGTCATTTCTCAAGAGTAAATTTCACATCCCACAGTCAGTTTCTTTACAGCACAATCTAATGCACGAGTTTTACTTTGAGCAGCTCAAAGATGGATTTTCCATTGAAAACCAAAGTCATGTTTGCATCAGACAAAACTCATAGTATATTCAAAGATGATATCATGTGGTATTACAGCCCTCTTGCCACCTGCCACAAGGTGTGTCTAACCTACGTAAGGGAACTTTTGTAAGACAAAGATTGCATTAAGTTGTCTCAACTATTCTTTCAACAGCTGATGTTCAAAAGGCTGCCTTGTTTTTAGGGAGAAGCATTTAATACACAGAAGTACTAAAAACAACTTGAAAAGCAGCTGCCTCAGTCGGTTTTGGATCGTTAAAGGAAACAATCAAGGATCAACACAATGTAAAGAGTCTGGAGTATTCCCAAATTCAAAGGCAAGGAATGCAGTACACCACCATGGGACCTATCGGAAGAACTGGCCAAACCTGTACAGCTGCAAGGATTCCCAGTTCCCACAACGAGAACAAAACCATACGGGCTCCGCCAGCTCTGCAGAGCCAAGGGAAGGCTTTATTTTAAACAGGATATCCACCTACTCCAGCCAATCCTTACAGAACAGCAAGGCTTTCATTCCACAAGGAATAAAGAAATTGTAAAAGAGAAAAGAAGCACAGAACCTTGCTCAAGACAACCTAGGTATTTTACAAAGACTGCCCCACAGATTGTGCCCATGAAATGCAGGGTGGTTAATTCTCTTTGTAAGGAAAGCTAAAAGAGCACAGGTGAGACAAGAAGGATATCAGAGCCATCACAGTGCTATGTTTTTGATGGGAAAGCATGCTTAGCCAGAGGTACCTGATGCCATTAGAAGTACTGAGACTGCTTCTGCCTGACAGAAATTAGTTATGAATTGTCAGAAGCACCAAAAATGAGTTGCTGTAGTTTTGGGTTGCTTTGTATTTGCTTCTTTACTTGATGCACTGCAAGTCAGTACAGAACTCAATCATCAGCTACGGAAGTGACAAAAGCTGTAGGGAAGGAAAATAGCATTGCTGCTACAGAAGTGACAACTTGAAGAACATGTCTGGAGATTCCAGCCTAAAAGGAATTTGCAACAAGGAACACACAAGAAAACACACACAGATGCACAAATAAAATGCAGAGAAGGATGGACATATATGAACTGTATCGGGACTGCTGTAAACCACTGACATCTACAGATAGGCAAGGAAAATGCAGAATAAACTACAGCACAAAACTTTCATAACCAATAATTCCTAATTTATACTTCACAATTCATTTAATTCGCTTCAATTTTTTCCCTCAGGTTGTCCCTTCTGTATTGCTCATGATGGAAAAGGACCACAACCCATCTATACAGATTAACACAGCAGTGGCAGATACCCATGTCATGTGTTCAGATCATGTTTAACTACACTATTTACATCCCAGATTATACCATACATTTCCCATTCTCTAAGTCTTTGATTCTATATATATGTAACTTTAGCCACTGCTCTCCATAGGGTGCAGATCTCCAAGGCTAATTAGTGCCACACAACTGGATCTAGTAGTTGTTATTCTGTCTGACAGCCAGTTAGTGAATGAAGCAGCCTTCAATTCAGTAAGCTAGTGTAGACCAGTCTTAATGGCAACCCCCTCCATGGGCCATCCACACGCTGCTCCACTATAACCACAGATCCCAGGAAAGACAGAATTAGATTGTGCAGCTTCTTACCTGCAGCTCCTTTGAGACTCTCTCTAAGTGGTTAGTTATCTTTTTTATTAGGTCACTATACATCTGTTCCGAATGCTGCTGGCATACACACTTATACACACAACTGCAGAAACAAATATAGGAACAAACAATGAACTCACAACAGTTTGCAATGAAGGGTAACAAACTTCAGAATACTTCGTTCAAGTCTCAATTTATAGGATAAGAGAGTTAACTGAATAATTGCTGGACTTTTAAATACAGCCCTAAGCTTGGAATGAGCTCCAGCAGACTCTTTAGTCTCCTGGAGGCCCCAGTGTGTCCATCCCACTCTCCCTTCCCAACATCACTTGAACTTACAATGAGTTCTCTTAACAGTGCACTTCAGAGCAGCCAGCACACTCCTGATTCTGGCTTTTGCCTCTCCTATGTGAATGAAATCTCTATTAAAATAAGCAGCTTTAATATGCATATTCTAAGGTAAAACCTTTATTAAGAGAAGGGTAACACTGACAAGCAGTGATAGAAGTTGCACTAAAACCTAGCGTTTTAGAAAGAAAGTTCTATAGTTCCAGACTCAAGCATGTTACTCCATCCCTTGTCAATTAAACTCTAAGAAACCCCTGTATTTTCATAATAAACAAAGATGCAGAGAAAGAGCAACAAAGCTTTAACTCTACATTCTGTGACTTGGCTGTATTAGCTCTGGTCTGTGATGTTATGTTTGATTTTTAAGAACATTTTATTGCTCCATACTACAGTAAGACATATCTGCAAAATATGGCTCTGCATTGAAAACATATTCACAACAGCTGTAAAACAAAAACATGTATTATTTTCAGCAAGAATTTGCATTAAGTCAGTTATCACCAGGACCAACATCATCTGCACCAAGCAGTTTTTACTCTTCTTGAGTACTTTCACTCTTCAAAGTCAGCATTTTGGAAGCTGGCTGCTTGAAGTCAAGAGGCATGAGGAAGGCTTCACCTGATATCTTGGGTCTCCTCCCTTTGCCTCTGTTCTGCTCCCCTCTCCCTCCATCCCTCTGCACAGAGTGCTGTGACACTGAACAATTCAGACCAAAGCCTGCTCCTTAGGACACACACAAAACCGCTTCCATCGAGGTCCAGATCCCAGGCTTGAATTCTGCAGGGTTTTAATCACCTCTGTAGAGGACTTGTGACATTCCAATTCTCTGCTGAGAAGGTGGTACAGTGACAAACAAACTGCAAAGGAAGGATTCAGCCAATCATAGACTATGGGCTACTGGAATTTTCTAATGCAGGCAAGAGGGTAGGAACCAACTCCAAGCCTTCAGGGGCCACGACAGCACTCTCATTCAATAACTGCCACCCTCAAAGTCTGGAGGAAGGCTTTACAAGTGAAGTTTGCATTTATTCCCTTTGACAACTTCAAAAGCCTCAAAAAGTCATCCCTATGCAAAGCCTGCTCATTTGGCAAATCACACTATTTCTTAAAACCCAAAAGACACGCCACACCTCTCCAATTATATTTTTAAGATAATTTAGGATCTGTAGCTTAATATTATTTAAATAACAGTTAAAGTTGCCCTGTTTCTTTCACATCAACTCTAACAACGGCAGATCCTATTTTGGAACAAGCAAGGGCAAAAGACATTTTGGTATGATGTACTAGCAGCAAAAATATCAGTTTAACTTGGGTCCAAGAGCACAATGCTCACAGGTAAAGCCAGGCTGATTTTTGTGATCTCTCATAAACCAGCCAGCTTGGTAAGAACAGCAAACAGCTGTATGTTTGCTCTATAACTAACTAGTACGTAGCCACTTCCATGAGCTGACAGCTTCATTAGCAGTGATGGAACTAAACTGAATTTCAAAGTACACGTCTGCTTAGTGTTATTGCTATACCTATTTCTGCAGAACAATCTGTAGTCAAATACCAGTCTGTCTATGGATGTGCAGAGCACTATTATGCTGAATTTAAACACTTCTATTTACAGGTTCCTTCCCTGTTTTCAGATCCTTTTTCCATTTCCTGATCTTGGGCTAATTCAGTGAATCATCCTATCCAAATGAAGTCAGCAGCTCGTTAGCCCTTTAGCACAGCCAACCACCTTAGAAAAAGGAAGACCCCAGCAGAACTTTCAAAGGTAAGCATTTAGTGAGAGAGATGAAGACTGGAGCTCTGTAAGTTGTCTGGCTTCACCAGACACACTAAATCACAATCTTTTGTTTTCGTAAAATACACACAAGTGGGGAGACCTCACTGCGCTCTGCACTCCCTGAAAGGAGGCTGTAATGAGGTGGGTGTTGGCCTCTTCAATCAAGTGACAGGATGAAAGGAAATGGCCTCAAGTTGCACCAGGGAAGGTTCAGATTGAATACTAGGAAAAATTTCTTTACTGAAATACTGGTGAAGCCCTGGCAGAGGCTGCCCAGGGCAGTGGGGGAGTCTCCATCCCCGAAGGGGTTCACGTGTAGCTGTGGCACTTTGGGACGTGGTTTAGCAGGCACGGTGGGGCTGGGCTGAGGGTTGGACTGGATGAGCTGAGAGGGCTTTTTCAACCTCAGTGATTCTGTGATTACAATACTGCATCAAGTGTCACCCTGATTTGTAAAGTTTATCTACAAGAAACTTAAAATTCCTAATTCCTTTAATAAATCAAACTGTGAGCAGTAAAAAGATGGCAAAGACATCTAAAATGGCAAAGATTATCAGGCAACCAGAACTAGGTAGGGATCTACTCAAAGTACTAGAGCACTAATTCTGAACGCCTACTCTTTATCAGAGATGACATGGGCTCAGCTCGTACTGACAGCTGTTTGCACACTGGAGACTTCAAGCTAGGAGAAAAATTTTGAACACTTACACTAAAGCCTCCAAAATGCCTCTCAATTCAAATTTACCATCTCAATTATTGATACACATGCTGGTCTCTGAGCCCTGATAACAGCAATCAGATGTTTAGAGAGGACCGAGGGAATTTATTGAAGTTTTTAACCAGAATTAAGAAGGAAGACTAAACACTTGCCATTCCTGGATCTGTTTCCCTAGTCCAAAGCTTTCAAACTGGAGAAAGTTGCTAAGAGCGAGCAAGCAGGAGACAGCACAGCTGAAAGGCTCTAAAATCAACACTGGCAGCTCAGTCACCGCTATTGCAGAGCGCAACACTGTGCCAGAGAAACCCAAGACAGCAGTGCTACCAGTCCTGTGGTTGCCAAGGGCCAGTAGTTTTAATGGCATCTTGGCCAGCAAATGCAGCAGCAGCCACCCAGTTCCCATCCTGTTTATGAACACCCTGCAAGCCTGTCACCTATAGACATCTCCATTTCAGTCAAGCTCTGAGGAAAATGCCAGGACTCCAAAGCATTTAGCGTTTTGTTTTGGAGCTGGAGTGTGGCTTTGAAGCAAGTCCCCTGCTATCCCCACTCCTGTGCTCTAGCTCAGTCTACAGAGCCACTCTGGTGAGCGACAAGATTCCCTCTAAAGCCAAGGAAACTGCAGGTCCAGGACAGGAACACACCAAACGTTCTCCAGACAGGAATGGAAATCTAAAGGACTGAACCTTGTGTCAGTCCTTCAGACAACCTCTACCTGCACATGCAAATCTCCCTGATGCAAAATACAAATGACAGTTTATACACATGGACCTTACCACCAGCTGCTGCTATTTGCTCCTGCACCTCTACTGCACCAAATTGGTTCCTATCAGACAGGACATAGAAGCCTCTTGAAACACTAAGTCAAATGCCTACCATGCCAATTTCTTCTTCCCCTTTGAGGGAAGAGATGTTGAGACTTTAATATATTTCTTTATATTAAATGTGGTGCAGCTGACTTTAAAGTTAATGTTTCCAGCACCTATGCATTTTTCTTCCATAGCATTCATTCCTGTTCACATGCGATGTCAGGATATGTACCTTTTATTGACTCATTCCAACCATTTAAACAATAACCTTCCCACTTCCCTCCTCATACACACAGAATGACATAAGCATAGGCTGCAAGATAAAACAAACATTTAATTTTAAATAAACAAAATGCAACGTAGCACTTAAAAGGGTTCCTTACCTGTATATTTGTTCATAGGAGATAGGGATGTAGTCACCAGGACTCTGAGTTAAAAGCTGATCTATGGCACTGTCCAACTTTGGCCAATATGTGCTCTTATAGTCTTCAATTGTTATAACATTCATTACTACAAGAAAAAGACAAAACTACATTTAGTAACTTTAGTTAAAAGATTAGAACCAAGTGGATGCACTGCAATTTCAGATTGCACTGATAAGATGGCCAAAAAACTGGGAGCAGTTCACTTATAAGACAACCCTGTCTAGAACTAAAGCCCTCGAATTCATACCTTTTCGTTTACAAAAAGTAAAATCAGTGCGTGGATATTTCTTAGGGCCTCAAGAAACAGGGAACAACAAACTTCTGGAGTTCTAGCATGACAACATAATAATAATAATTATATAAAAGAGGAGTTCGTGAGTTAGCTTAGACCAGTAAGTTACACAGCTTTGTGAAAGTCCAGAATCAACAACTGACACTAGGTCCTCACGTGCACAAGCCTCAGCCCAGACTGGGAGTTTTCAGAATACTGCTTCCTAGCAGATTTATGAATTTCACATATCTCAGGCAGCACCAGCAGCTTCCTTGGACTACATGCTGACGTAATTCCCTCTGCCTTAAACTGCAGTTTGGCTCCCAGGCAACTTTTTAGGATCCCCCTCTAGCAGGCACAATAATATTCCTTTTTCCAGATAAGAATCAATGAAGGAAGGAACAGGAAGCATTTAAACTAGCATTCCCCAGGACTCCCTGATTTTCCTCCCGAGTGTCCCAACTGCACCCTCTTGCACAAGCTGCTCCGTGTGCCCTCACAGACACAGACAAGTTTTAATCCCTCTCTTGTCAGGGAGGATTTCTGAACTAACCTCTCACGGCTCAGTTCTAACAGCAGCTTGTGCAGGAAGGTCAGCACCTTGTCAAACCACCACAGCTCCACAGCAGCCACCCAAAACAAAGGCCCCAGATACACTTCATGTCAAACCATCCAGACCAAGAAATCCACACCTGGGTCTGGGCTACACAGAACAGAGAATGAAGATATGTCCCACCCCAAACAATCCATTCAGAGACTGCACTGATAAGAAGTGTTTTGAATTGGGCTGCTTTTTAAATACATGCATAAATGTAGATTCACTGCTGGGACTTAGGACCACGATTTCTGAAGGCTTAGTTTCACAAGGGGTTGAAAGGCACTGGTAAGTCACTTTTGGCAGCATCATGAATAATCCTAGGAAAACACAGTCAAAACTGTTACCATGAAAAAAATAGAGTATAAAAAGAACGGAATAAGGAGAGGTGTGAGACAAGAAAGGGTTTGAACGCTACCTGTAGAAATAATCTGCAATACCTGCTCCTGTTGTGTGCCTTCTTAGCACATTTCAGCCAGAAACTGTGCTTAGGGAAGGATATTACTGCTGTACTCCAGTCTGCTCTTCATTCAACCAGCCCTGCTTCACTCATACTTCACACTCACTACAGGAATGGACCTAGTTAGCCTCATACATATCTGATTAGTGAACAGGCCACCCCTACCCAGAGCTGTGGGATGCTGTCCCAACACTCCAGCCTGCACTCCAAAACTACAACACCCTTTGTTAACAAGTTAGTAAAGGTTACATGCCCAGGTACACAACCACCAGAACATAAATTGACACACCCAGCTTATCAACCCCACACTGGAAAAGCATCCATGCAGCCAGGAACAGCATAACACCCCCCTTATCCATCCCACCCGACGACTCACTTGAGTCCTTGTCCCTGGCACAGTCCAGGCTCTGGGCAGGTGCTCTCAGGAGCAGCTTCCACCCAGTAGCTTTACTATTCATGCATACACTCAGCAGCAAAATTTGAGCATTTGCATTTCACTTTGTTACTCCTAAAAAGGTGGGTGCCCACAAAAAACATTAAACTGAAGTCAGCATGAATATTAGACCAAGCCTTGATTTACAGATTTCAATGTATAATCACACCCACACATGATTTAACATATTAAATGAGCACTCTGCATTTGAAAGAAAGTAGTCAAGTAAGAATTGAGAACACCACAAAATAATTGTTTAAGAGGCTGCTGATATGTCCATTTATTTTATTTTACAATACAGAAAAAGAAAGAAGTAGGAGGCAGGAAGGCTTGGCCCTTCGAAGTGCAGCACAGGTAAAGGACAACATGCTTTTACAAACAGCCCTGGAGGACTCACACAGGAAAAATTGGTAACACTCTAAAAACTTTGTTTTTACTCAAAAGCTGCTTACAAGTATTATTTCATTTGATTTCCACGCTTCAGTTCTGAAGCTAAGCCAACCATAATATTTATGTAGTTAAGAGCCCAAAAACTACACACAGAACAATCACTGTTTTTATTCTTTAATCCAGAAAACAAATTACTTCTGTACTCTAATAACTGTCACAAGTCAGAACCATCCTTTCTTCCTGGCAGTGCTTACACACACACACACAAAGCAAAGGATGACTCAAAGTAGCACCCTCAAATTACAAACTCTGCAAGAAAAACCTCAAGAGCAGGAAGAAAAGGAATCACACACACAAATCCTTCGAAAGAAAAGACACTGCCCTTCTAGAAGCTTATTTTACTTTTCCATTTTTTTAACATGTCATTCTTAAATGTTAATCCCTGCACTACATATTCAAGATTTAAAAGGATTTATCCAGCAGTCTCCATTGCCAAATCACAAGGAACAGGCAATACCAAATGATGAATTTCATTTCCTCAAGATTTAAGTTTCTGGGAAGCAACAAGGACATTTTGTAACAAAGCAGGCTAGAATGCATGATTTTACCCAAGGACAGCAACTTCGGGTGGGACTGGGACAGAAATCAGGCTGATCCAATGGAAAGGATGCCAAGATTTTCCAATAAATTATAGAAGACTTCAAAAGTAAAGCTTGAGAAGCAGCTGCTGCTTTTCTGTATGCAGGAAAGTTCAAAAGGAAAAATGTTGAAGTCAAATGCAGCAGTGAAACAGAATATGCATGAGCTTCCTATCATAACCTAGATATTTCAGTATCATAGCCATTACTGAAACACAGCCTGATCCAAGCTACCAAGTTATTTGCTATCAACTTCAGTCAGAAGAATGGCAAAAAAACACTGAAGATTTGAAAATAAACAAAAGTCCAAGAGTAGGCATGCATCTCCCACGAAACTGAGAAGAAAAACTTACTGACATCACTCAAAAAAAGCTGTTGGAACAGAAATAAGTACCTGATGTGAAGAACAGAATAATAAAATGCTATGAGGGCAAACTGAGAGAGTTGAGGTTGTTCAAACTTGAGAAGAAAATGCTCTGAGGAGACCCTGGAGAAGCCTCTCAGTACTGAAAGGGGCTTCAGGAAAAATGTGAAGGGAGTATTAACAGTAGTGACAGGACGAGAGGAGAATGGCTTTAAATTTGAAGAAATTCTTCACCATAAGGGTGGGGAGGCCCTGGCTCAGGTTGCCCAGAGAAGCCATGGCTGCCCCCCCTCCCTGGAGGTGTTCAAGGCCAGGTTGGATGGAGCCTTGAGCCCCCTGATCCAGAGGGAGTGTCCCTACCCATGGCAGGAGGGGTTGGAAGTGGATGGGGTTTGAGGTCCCTTCCAACGCAAACCGTTCTGTGATTCTATGACTTAGAAAGAAAAATTAATGATAGCGTTGGGTTTGTTATTCAGACCAAACAATTTAACCTGAAAAGCTACTCAAAACATCTACTACGTTCCCACAAAAAACACATCCTTCTTTAAAACTATAGCTAACGCAGCAGGGGGCAGAGGGGGAAACCCAGCCTGCTGTCAGGTAAGCAGACGGCAGTCTGACACTTACCTGTCATTTATTCTGACAATAAAAAGCAAAGAAAGCAACCAGACATTATTTAGAAGCTCTACTCCATCTCACAAAGTGGCACTGCTTAATTAGCAAAGCACCCTACAACCCTAAAGCCAAAGTGCACGAGCTCTCCAAGCAGATGCCCAAGCTCCAGACTTGCAGCTATCGCCGTGGCTCTGCGCTTCCCTTTTTCCCAGCTGCCTCGTGTGTGTTTACAGAACAGATTTTGCTGTATCCCCTGCCTGACACATCCCAGCATATATTAGCAAGTTAACGAGCCTGCCCTGTGGTTCCTTTCAGCCCTATTCTATTTTTATTACATGTTTCTCAGTCTTCGTTTAGACTGGTTAGGAAAAAGTGATGTGAAACTTGTTTATCCATCAGACAATTTGCCCATGCAGCGAAGCACACGCACAGCACCGAACTCTGTTATCCAACAGCACAGCCAACGGATTTAATGGACACAACAACGCTCAAGCCACATGTGCCCATCCCAAATGGCACTGGGATCAAATGCATTTATAGGCACCCTTGCCTGAAAAGGATGAAAAACCAATTCATAGTCTCCACAATTCTGACACGCTGCAGTTACTGGTACAGAAAAGTTTTGCTTCAAGTATTAAATGCTCTTACTCTTATTTTCCTTTGAAAAGTATTTTTCATAACACTACCGCTTCGTAAACCCCTAACTAGGACTGAAGGTGACCAACTGTAAATAAAGATTTAATTGTAAGTTTACTATGATGCAGAAATATTTCCTAAGTTGCTTTAACCAGAAGGAAAGCAGTCAGATGAACTACACATCATTATATCTGATTTTAGTTTTCAGTCTCACCACAACCTCAAAGAATTGGATTTGACCCCTTGGAAAGATCTTTTATGGGTTTCTATCTAACTTTCCTCCTTCATTATTGTGCCAGCTGAATTGGACCAAGAAAAGGCTCACCAGGCAGCTTGAGCCTGCAGCCACAAATGCAAACAAATTCAACACGTTGCAAGGCCAGAAGAGGCCACAAAGATGATCCAAGGGTTGCAGAACCTCTGCTGTGAGGACAGGCTGAGAGAGTTGGGGTTGTTCAGCCTGGAGAAGAGAAGGTTCTGGGGAAACCTTGGAGCAGCCTCCCAGGACTGAACGGGGCTCCAGGAAAGCTGGGGAGGGCTTTTTACAAGGGCCTAAAGTGATAGGATGAGAGAGAATGGCTTTAAACTGGAATGGGGAAGATTGATTAGATCTTAGGAAGAAATTCTTCACAATAAGGGGGGGAGGCCCTGGCCCAAGTTGCCCAGAGCATTGGTTGCTGCCCCATCCCTGGAGGTGTTCAAAGGTCAAGCTGGATGGGGCTTTGAGCCCCCTGATCCAGTGGAGGTGTCCCTACCCATGGCAGGGGGGTGGAACTGGATGGGCTTTGAGGTCCCTTCCAACCTAAACCATTCTGTGATTCTAAATAATAACATACTGAAACACACACACTGGATTTCTTGTTTTGGAGGGAAGACTCAGGAGGGAGGGACCTATCTGAATGTCAGAGGCATTCCTATTTATCAAAGATTGTGGGAAAGCATACGTCACCCACACTTTTGAAGGTCACCTGTGGGATAACTTGTCTAAGACTAAGCCTCTGCATTGTGAAGCAAGGAAGGCACAAGTCCTTCCTCATCCAATTGCAACAATTTCACACAGCAGAGGACAACTTTCCCACGATGCTCAGGACCAACAATCAGCTTCTCTACACGTTCTGTCAGTGCTAAGACAGAGGCAGGAGGGGATTCAGCACACATCGTCTCCCTTTTCGTTGCATGTTTTCATCAAAAGTGATCTTTCTCCCTGTTCAATTTTCATGTGTAGAAAAAGAAGAGATTAAGGAATCCTGCACCACAGCCAGGATTAGAACAGGATTCCAACCCAGCTCCTGTACTCCGTCCATACTACTTCACTTCCCTTGTTCTGTTCATGTACCCAAAGACTACCCACAACACGAAGGTACAGGAAAGTTCTAACGAACTTAACACAAAGAATTTTGTATTGTTACAGGAATTTTAATTTTCTTTAAAACAATATTCACCATCAGTAAGACAGATACTGCGCTGGGATACCAACACTGGAGAAGTGAAAACAAGAACTCAAAACCCACACCCTAAGCAAAATCATGTGCAGCCACTTCTCCCCCTCAGACCCAAATTATAGATTAGTTGGAAAGTCACCTTCTCATTTGGTGAAGGTCCAACTTGAAAACCACTTTAATTCTGAAACAGAAGGAAAAAGCGAGACTCTGCACTTCCGGACTGGGAGCTCAAGACCTGAGTTTTGCAAGGCCAAACAACATTTCATTTCAACTGCCTCAAGTGTTTATGAGCCACCCCAAGGTACCTGGAGCCCTGACAAGCAACGCAGGCAGAGAGCCAGAAAGCTCGTGGAGTCTGGGAGCCTCAGTTTCAAACCTGCTGGCCCTGGCAACGCGCCTTGAGCCACGAAACCCAGGCTACCAGAGAAGGAAGGAGCCAGAAGCCTGAACTTCAAGCTTTTGATCAGCTCTGGAGCCAGACAGGTGAGCCAGGAAGAGGGAAACAAAGAAAAAAGGTGTTTCCCACCAAAATCTCACAATGGCACTTACATGGTTACACTTCCAGGACCAGTTTTAACTACTTAAATCCAAATTTTCCTACAGCCACTAAAGAAAAAGGCATATTTTGCCCACAGGTGTGACTTCTGTGAATAAGAGTTGAACTCGACAACAGAAAGATCTTCCCTTCCCTCGACCTCAGCACAGCAAAAGAGCAGCCAGATTTGACATTTCTATTAAAAACTACACGGAAATGATGTTTTGGAACTATTTTTGGGGGGATAAGTTCATCTTCAGTTGCTCTCATCAGGCCTCTGTAGATGTACACCCTAGTCACACTGCCATCCGTCTTCAGCAGTCACAAACAGCTTTCATACTCATCTTTGGGATTTTCAGGAAGAAAAAGCATTTATGAAAACAGGAGAGGACAGTTGCCAAGAGGGGCGGAGGGGAAGTGTGGCCAAGGAAGGGTCAACGGAGGAGGTGAGTGAGAAGAGGGGGTGGGGAGGCTGAAGAGATGGAAAGGCCAAGGAGGATGGGGGAAGGTGGAGGGGTGGGGGGTGATGTCTGAGGAAGGAGGAAGCTGAGAAGGGGGATGAGGGGGTTGTCGGGGGGAGGAGTAGGCTGGGGAGGGGCAACAGGGGGGAGCTGAGAAGGGGGAAGGAACCAAGAAAGTAAGGGGGGCCAAGAAAGTGAGGCGTGAGAGAGGAGGGTGGCAAGGAGGGGATGGTTGAAGAGGGGGACAGGAAGTCAAGGAGGTGAGTGAGAAGAGAGAAGGGGGCTGAGAAGTGGGGGGCACAGGAGGATTGGCCATGGGGGAGGATTGTGGAGGGGTAGGAGGAGAAGGCTGGGGAGGGGCCCAGAGAAGGATAAGGAGAAAGGAAAGAGACTGAGAAAGTGTGGGGGGAACTGGGGCAAGACGAAATGTGGAGGTGAGAAAAGAGAGGGGCAAAGAGGGGGGATGCCAAAGAGATAAGTGAGAAAGTGGTCTGAGAATGGGAGGAGGTAAGGAGGTGGTCCAAGGTGGGGGGTGAGAGTGTGAGAATGGAGGGAATTGTAAGGGGAGAAGGAGGAAGCTGGGGGGAACGGGGGCGAGGAGAGAGGGGGTGCTGAGGCGGGGGGAGGCCGAGGGGAGGAGGGGGGCGGCGGGGAGGGTCGGACACTCACGGAACTTAGAGGTGGAGGTGTTGATGTTGATGGCGGCGGCGATGGCCCCGGCCCCCGCCTTGCCCGCCGGCTCGCAGCCCCGCAGCACGCCGTTGGCCTCGGGCAGCGCGGGGAGCTCAGGCCCGGCCTGCGGCCCAGGGGCGGCGCCGCCGCGCAGCAACCGGTCCCCGATGGGCGCGGGGGGGCCCAGCAGCTGCCGCCCGTACCCTCCGCCGCCCCAGTTGTTGTGGTTCTGGTCGTCCATCATGGCCTCGCAGCCGCCGCCCTCCTCCTCCATGCTCTCCTCGTCCATGGCGGCGGCGGCGGGCAGCGAGGAGGGGCCGGGAGGAGGAATCACCGCCCGCCGCCCATGGCGGGGCTCGCCCGGGCTCCGGCCGCGCTGCGCGACGCTTTGCGACAGCCGGAAGCCGGCGGGCGGGCCGGAAAGCAGGCTGCTCTCGCCGCGGGGCACGCTGGGAAATGTAGTCCAGCCCCCTAGAGCACGGCTCGCCCGGAGACGTAGCGCGACACTTTACGACAGGCGGAAGCCGGCGCGCGGGGCCTGCTGGGAAATGTAGTCCAGACCTCGAGAGCTTCGCTGAGAGGCGGGGGCGGGGGGAGGGAAATCGTGGAACCGGAGAGCCCGAGAGTCCCCCTGTGTCCGTGTCGTAGGCTCATAGGCTCGGTTAGAAAAGACCACGGAGACCATCGAGTCCAGCCGTACCCGTACACTTCTAAACCACGGCCACGAGCACCTCGTCTGCCTGGCTTTTAAACCCCTCCGGGGATGGGGACCCCCC
Source organism: Tapera naevia (assembly GCA_033556795.1). Classification (NCBI taxonomy): domain Eukaryota; kingdom Metazoa; phylum Chordata; class Aves; order Cuculiformes; family Neomorphidae; genus Tapera; species Tapera naevia. Next base: position 175,534 of record JAUMJJ010000409.1, on the reverse strand, counting down.
CACCTCCCTGGGCAGCCCCTGCCAGGGCTTCACCGCTCTGTCAGTAAAGGCATTTTTTTTTTCTAATACCAAATCTGAACCTCCCCTGGGCACAACTCGAGGCCATTTCCTCTCGTCCCATCACCTGTCACTTGGGAGAAGAGCCCAGCACCCACCTCTCCACAGCCTCCTCTCGGGCAGTTGAAGGCAGTGATGGGGTCTCCCCTCAGCCTCCTCTAAGCTAGATAACCTCAGCTCCCTCAGCCACTCCTCATAGGCCTTGTTCTCCAGCCCCTTCCCCAGCTCCATTCCCTTCTCTGGACGCTCTCCAGCCCCTCAATGTCCTTCTTGTGCTGAGGGACTCAGAACTGCACACAGTACTCGAGCTGTGGCCTCACCAGTGCTGAGTACAGGGGCCCAATCCCTGCCCTGCTCCTGCTGCCCACGCTGTGTCTGACACAGCCCAGGATGCCATTGGCCTCCTTGGCCACCTGGGCCACTGCTGGCTCATCCTCAGTCACTGTCAACCAACACCCCCAGGATTTTTCACCCAGGCAGTTTTCCAGCCACTCTTCCCCAGTCCTGGAGTGCTGTACGGGGTCGTTGTGCCCCAAGTGTAGGACTTGGCACTTGGCCTTGTTGAATCTCATCCTGTTGGTCTCAGCCCATCGATCCAGCCTGTCCAGATACCTCTCCAGGGTCTCCCTACCTTCATGTTTATCACCAATAGCAGGAAATAAATTAAACATATTATGCATGTCTTTTCCAAACAGGCCTCTTTTCCCTCCCACGGTTACACTTCCAGCACTAGTTTTAACCACCCAAATCCCAATTTTCCTACAGCCATTAGAGAAAAGGGTATATTTTGCCTAGAGGCGTGACTTCTGGGTATAAAAGTAGAATTGAACTGAGCAGCAGAAAGATCTTCCCTCAATCTCAGCTCAGCAAAACAGCAGTGAGATTTGCCATTTCTATTAAAAGCTACAGGGAAAAGATGTTTTGGAACTGTTTGGGGGGGGGATAAAATGAAGATGGCTTAAGAAAAGGACAGAAAGGCCATTTTTGTTCATTTCTGCTGCATCTTTGCATGTACCGAGGGGGATGTGTAATAGAATGTAAATATCAGTAGAGTCAGTTATAACGCATATTTAACTTGCAAGCCTAAAACAGCAAACCATTTTTAGCTTAGATAAGTGTTGCAATTTTCTGGTAATCACAAAGAAACAGAATTGAAGTTTGCATTATCTTCTCTGCTTCAAAGAAGACACGTTTGTGTTTTCAACCTGCAGAGCAACTCCGTCATTCCCTCCTACTCATCTCCTTCCACTGATCCCAGCAGCAGGTCTCAGGTTGTTTGCCAGTTTTCAAAAACACTGTGACTAGAGGAGAAATCAGGAATTTATCCTTATCAATATAGCTTTATCTTGGTCTTATTCATTTTGAAAATGCTTATGTTAACATAAGAGTGCTGGAAAAGGAAGACCAACCCAGCATTTTTCAGTTCTAGCATTTCTCATTTGCCGTTTCACACTCTCTTGTTGCACACACCCATTTTTGTTACCATCTCTGTAATTTACTGACTGGCTGGGGTCTTTGGGGAGCTTTTTTGCCATGATCTTTAAAGGTATGTTTCCATTCTAATCCCTCTCACATTGTTCCTTGCACTGTGACTACTCTCCCTCCACTTCCTTGTGGCAGGAGGCCAAAAAAAGCTTAGGCAATGGAGCTCTCTAGAGAGTCTCCTCTGTTGCCTTGTGCAACAAGCCAGCTCACCTTACAAATCAAACAAGAAGCTCTTTCTTGCCTCCTATGAGGCAAATGACAAGCTGCAACAGTCATCCATTGCTCATGCTATTTAAACACATGACTGCTTGCTGATAAAGGCGCTATCAAATACCTCATCATTAAAGCAGCACTTGTTTTTGCATGCGCTTCAGAGACTTCTCTGCATCATTTCCTTGTTTTCCTCGTCAGCATGTGAAAATTTGAGTCAGGCTTTAAATACTGCCTTGGCAAAACTGTATTTTGTGATACCACCACTATATTTTTTGTCAATATTAGCTGAGAATTCAATGTGCAAGTGCAATTCTGACAAGACCCGAGTATCCTCCCATCTCCTTAACACCCCAGGAGACTTGAGACTTGTTTCCATCCTAAATAGCCCATAAGTAGACTGTAGTACTTTAGCTCACAAAGTAACGTGCAGATGTCACACTTGAATCTGTATTTAATTACCTAGACAAGTACCAGAAACATTTGCTAAGTCTTCATAATATTCACATTTCTTTTTTTTTTTTTGGCTCAACACATTTGATAACCAGGTCACAGCCGCAAGCTTTACTGCAAATTAAAAGGGAAGACTGAGGTTTCCTAACAGTGCCCACAGAAAGTGTGAGTCATTAAAGGAATATTTTCTAGAGAGAAATTCATAGAAATGAAGCTACAGGGGAGCTTTTCCCTCTGGGCTCTAAGAAGCAGGCTGTGACGCTTGGTTCTGCTGGAAGGTTATCTCTTGTGTCATTCCAATTCTATACAAACATCTGTATCAATCTTATACAGGGATTTTCACCTGGAGTCCTACACGTTCAGTTCTGGAATCCTCAGCACAGGAAGGACATGGAGCTGTTAGAGAAGGCCACAAAGATGATCCGAAGGCTGAAGAACCTCCCATATGAGGACAGGCTGAGAGAGTTGGGGTTGTTCAGCCTGGAGAAGAGAAGGCTCTGGGCAGACCTTAGAGGAGCCTCCCAGCACTGAAAGGGGCTCCAGGAAAGCTGGGGAGGGGCTCTTGATCAGGGAGTGCAGGGATAGGATGAGGGGGAAGGGTTTTCAGCTGAAAGAGGGGAGGTTGAGATGAGATCTTAGGAAGAAATGTTTTGCTGTGAGGGTGGGGAGGCCCTGGCCCAGGTTTCCCAGAGATGTAGTGGCTGCCCCATCTCTGTTCAAGGCCAGGTTGGATGGGGCTTGGAGCCCCCTGATCCACTGGCAGGGGGTTGGAACTGGATGGGCTTTGAGGTCCTTCCCAACCTAAACCATTCCATGATTTTTTTTTTTTTTCTCAGAAATGTGTACTTATAAAACAGAATTATTAGGTACCCCAGAAGAGCTGTTGTGGCACCCCATGTCACAGCTGGGTACAGTTAAATGATATATGAGGACTGTTGGAAAAAGACATGCACAACATGTTTTATTTTATTTCCTGATATTGATGATAAACATGACATAGATACAATTATTCATATTTTAAACCAGGCCATTTTTCCTTATTTCCCAAGCTCCTGGTCCACTGAAGTCAGCAGGAAAGCTTTCATTGATTTCAATGGGATTGCAATCAAGCCCTAACACAGAATGTAAAATGCTTCCCAAATTTACAGCTCTGGCTCTAAAAACCAAATGAAAAACAAAAAAAGAGAAGATAATTCTGACAAGAAAGAAATGTGCCTGCCAAGCAGAGCTGAACAAGAGGAGCATGAACTGCAGAGCTTTTAAAGGCAAACAAGACAGTCCCTTGCAGAACACTCTGGGAGAGCAGATAAGCCAAAAGGGCGGGTTGAGTGCTCAATATGTTGGAGTCATATTCTAACAGTCTCTCAGAGATGGTTTTCTCGAGCTCAGAGAGCTGATAGTCCCTCTGCAGCCTGGCAGGCTGTGCCACACCCCTTCCAACAGCAAGGACCACCGAAGGCAGGCTGAGCAGTGTGAAGCTTCCCTGCAGACGGGTCAGTTATGGTATGGAGAGCCCACCCTTCGTGTTTCTTGACTACACACACTCTGCAAACACAGCCTGTATACAGCCTGTCTCGTCATGTTACAATCTCTTTACTGGTCTCTGCCTAAGAGTGATGTTTCTGTCCTTGGGAACTAAAGGCTGTTAACACATCAGCAGTATTGATTTCTGTGAGTTTAGAAGAAAGGAACTGAGCACAAGCAGAAATCAGCTGCCTGAAGAGGAACAATCCCTGCCATCTCCGCAGGCAGCAGAGAGCAGAAGAAATCCCATCATCCCTCGCCCAGGACAGCAGGAGCACGCTCTTGCCAGGTGCCAGCACAGTGCCTGTGGTGGAGAATCATAGAACCATTTAGGTTGGAAAAGACTTTTAAGATCATCAAGTCCAACCGTAAACCTAACACTGCCAAATCCACCACCAAACCATGGAATCACAGAATGGTTTGGGGTGGAAAGGACATCAAAGCCCATCCAGTTCCAGTCCCATGGGACTGGAACTTCTCACTGGATCAGGGGGCTCAAAGCCACATCCAACCTGGCCTTGAACACCTCCAGGGATGGGGCAGCCACCACTGCTCTGGGCAACCTGGGCCAGGGCCTCCCCACTCTCACAGGAGAACATTTCTTCCTAAGATCTCATCTCAATCTCCCCTCTTTCAGCTGAAAACCCTCATCCAGGTAGATGATGTCAGTTGCTCTTCCCTTATCCACCAATTGCTGTAGCACCATCATCAAAGGCCACCAAAGTTTGTCAGGCACGATTTACCTGCAGCAAAGCCAAGTTGGTTGTCTCCAATCACCTCCTCATTTCCAATGTGCCTCAGCAGAGTTTTCAGGAGGATCTACTGCATGACCTTGCCCCAGAGCTGATAATGTTCCCCAGGTCTTCCCCACTAGCAGTCACGTTCCCTGCATCATCTGTGCCTGATGTGAGAGCCCTCAGTGCACTGATTCATTATAATTAACATGATAAGCCTCACCTTTGCCTCCCACCCATTAAGCTTCTGCCCTTTTGTCCAGGAGCTCAATCTAAGTTCAATGCTTGAGATTCACCCCTTCCCCGCGCGATGTTGTGGGGGTCCTGTTGCCTTTCTCTGCCAACTCCTTGCGTCTTCCTCTCTTCCTCTTAAATTATTAAACAGGATTATCTCAAGGTCTGTGTCTCTCAGTTCCCGGATGTGAGGAGAAATCATGGGAACAGGCAGAAGAGAGCCCTGCACCACCACGTTCCCTGGGCCAGAGCCTCAGCCGAATGCACGCTGGAGGCTCCGTTGTGTCAAGCAGGCACGTCAAGCACTGCCCTAACCGGATCCCCGAGGACAGGAGGATGGGTGGCACGTGTATCCTATAATTTCACAGCACATGTACTTCCCTGGTATGGTTTTGGGTTTGGTTTTACAGCACCAATACAAATCACAATGCTTTTAGCATAATTACACCTCAAGCATCTTTGTGGCATGTGATAGAGGTTCACCCTCCCAGCTACAGCACGACCAGACTGTTTTGTCCCATAAGCCAATATCAAAAGGAAGCCACATTTAAATAACCAAATGTATTAGCTTGTATTCATTAGTAATCTCATTTTGGTTGTTTCTTGGCCAGCCAGTTTAATATGTCTGGACCACACTGGGCCAGTGCAAGCAATATGAAGGACTCTGAAATCAGCATTTTACAAAACCAGCTGCCTGCCTCCAGCCCACGTGAAAAGCCTGGAGTGCCACCTATCAGTGCTTGTGCATCACAAAACAAGAAGACAGTTGAAAACGGTTCTCTGCCACCAGGGGAAGCTTTGAGCATCTGAAAGTCTAGGATGTGCACAGGCAGCCAGGCACAGCTCCTGCCCAGAGCATGAACCACCTCTTGTGTACAGACACAAACCCGAGGGTCTGGCTGTACCTGAGCTGCCCGTGGCACTTCTTGCCTGCTTGGCTGTCGCGTGATGCCACCGAAGGCAACACTCCCACCAGCCAGGCTGAGACCATAGGGCCAGGTCTGGCCATGTCCCTCTCAGCACTGGGCCCTGGGCCCCCTGTGGTCCTCAAAGTGGACACAATGCCACTTTCACACAGCTTGCTTCAAACTCGTGGCTGTTGGCCCTTGTGCTCAGTGTTTCTCATGCAGATTCCTCACCAAGGTGAGCTGGCACCAGCCCCACACCACCCACGCTCAGCAGCTGTGTTCTCACAAATAGCTACAGCATCCTGGCTTCCCGATGCATTTATGTTCTTGAGGAGAAACCTGATGCATTTATGTTTTTGAGGAGAAGCCTGATGCATTTAGAACAATGAAAAGGATGTTTCACTGATGCCATTTTCACGGCTCAGCATTAGATGTCAGCCCACTCCCCTGGGCCAGTCATCAGCTGCACAGGCACATCCAGCAACACGTGCTTCTAGGGCAGCATTTGGCAGTAAACACAGAAGCCCCAGTTTAATTAATGCAAAAGGAAAAAGCAAAACAGCATGTAAAGTTTCTGCTGCTTCATCATGTTTTCTCATTTGATTTGCTCCATTATCTCCTGGTAACCTTCCGCCGTGCTTCCACCTCCGCACGGGCGTGCAGCCTATTGTAAGCTCCTAAAAGGGCCCCATTTATCAAACAAGTGCTTCTTGACTAAAAGCAAACAGGAAACTCTAGACTCGGAGCAGATTTTGGTTATTGTATCATTAAGTATTTAATTTCTTTTTCACCATGCTTTCAAAGAATACACGAGTCTGCAAAAACTCTGGTTCCAGTAAAATAAGGGTAAATAATAAAATACATTAAGTAACATATTTTTGGAGAACCTGCCAAAGCTTTTGTGCTTTAATCTGCAATTCAGGTTCCTTTTCCACTTCTTAAGGTGAAAATTCAAATACAGGGATGTGTTGGGTATAAAAGCACAACAATTTTAGTCAGTTGAATAAGCAAAGTGAAAAGGATTTTGAAATTAACTGATGCCATCAGGATTTTCGCAGTAGTGAGGACCTTTTATTAAAGGGTCATTACCAATGCTTTTAGGTGTCAAATTTAGGGAATATTTGAGAGTTTTGCATAATAGAGTGAAAATTTTCCTAGACTTTCTGCATAACAGCAGCATTGTGCCAGTTACTGAGATCCATCAATACAACAGAACATTCTGGTTTGATTTTTCTAATATGAAACTGAAAAGAACCAGCATGAAGAGTTCTGGGCAGCTCACCCTGCAGAGCCAGCTGTGATTGGCCTAGAGGTGGAGCCAGTCATCTGCAGGGCTGAACACAGAGGAAGAACAGTTTCTGAGCTATAATAAATTAAAGAAAAAGAAAAAAAATGTTGTGTGTTTGCTTGAATCATGGTTCTATGTGTGTGATGCATCCTCACCAGCAGTAAGCAGCAGATTAGTGTGAGGTTGAGAATCCACAGGTGAGCCATGGGAGAATCTGTCTGGGGAAAACCTGGGGAAAGTGGAGAAGAACAATTGTACAAGGACAAACAGCACATAAAGGGGAAGAGAGTCCCTGGAGGTGCTCAAGGCCAGGCTGGATGGGGCTTTGAGCCCCCTGATCCAGAGAGAGGTGTCCCTGCCCATGGCAGGGGGTGGGAATTGGATGGGCTTTGAGGTTCTTTCCAATTCAAACCATTCTGATTCTAAGCAGCAGCTTTGCTGCCCTACTAATAGGGCCCTGCTGCTGATTGCTGTCTTGCCCAATGCTTTTAAGGTGTTAGGCAGCATTTCTCTTGCTGTTTCAAAAATAGCCTTTCCTAGGACAGTGTAATCAGTAGGAAAGCTTTCTGCATCCCATCTTTTGTTTACTTTCACATCTCAACCAGGCAGGGAAATAATGTGCACACCACGTATCTGCCTGGCACGAGCCACCAGCACACAGAGACAGAGGAACTGGCGCCCAGTCTTTGTTTTTTTGTTAGATACTGGATATCAGCTTCCTCATTCTTGGTAGTTCCTCTGAAAAATAGCATCCCTAGTTCCTCCTGCTGGAAGATAAGGCATGAATTCACCATGTCTGAGTTCTAAACTTTCTTTCCAGAACTGTAAGTCAGGAAATACTGGTCCATTAAAAAGTTTTCTGCCAATAAACTGACACAGTGGGGAAGGCTCTAATGAGAGTCCCTTTGTGGGTATCATAGATACTGCATGCTTTCTTGGTCTGCTTTCTGTTTAGTACTTAAAGGAAGGTCCACCCGTGTATCCTGTGGGACCTGGTGCTGCTTCCCACTTCCCATTCTGCATTGTCAGAAGTTGAAACCTACTCTGATCCACTCCAAAAACCCCAGCTGGCCAAATTCATGACCCTCTGTAAAATACTTAAGGGTGAAAGGAATTACACAAACGCAAGAGGTTTTACAAGCAAACTTAAACACAGAAATAACAAATGCAAGAGATTTTTAAGTGTTCTTAGTCAAGGACCAAAGACAGGGAGATGCCGGCCTCTAACTCTCATGATTACTGTTCTCACCAGCACTGCAAGTGGCCTGACCTTAATCAAACTTCACAGTCAGCACTCCGGCCTCATCCTCCTTAATCCACTCGGAGCTTTGGCATCACTCACCACCCACAATCATGTCTTGCCTGGTTTCCTTGCTCAGTACTCTCTAATTTTCCTCCTACTTCATTTTTTTTTCCCTTTACCCTCTCACCCAGGTTGTGTTTGTGTCCCTGGCTTCACTTTCTCTCCTCCTCCCTTCCTATCTGGCAGTAATACAATCTCAACATATCAAAAACTATAAGCTCAACTTCAAAGAGAGCTTTTAATTTCCCTCCAGACTCACTACCTTATCTCCTTCCCTTACCTCTTCCCTTGGGCACAGCCTTACCATCCCATTTGAGCACTGCTCCTCTCTGTGCCACTCCTGGAAATTTATGCCAGCAACATTTTCATAGAATCACAGATTGGTTTGGGTTGGAAGGGACCTCAAAACCCATCCACTCCCAAACCCATGGGGCTGGAACCTCCCACTGGATCAGGGGGCTCCAAGCCCCATCCAACCTGGCCTTGAACACCTCCAGGGATGGGGCAGCCACCACTGCTCTGGGCAACCTGGGCCAGGGCCTCCCCATCCTCATAGTGAAGAATTTCTTCCTAATGTCTAATCTCAACCTTTCCCATTCCAATTTAAAGCCATTTGGGCACAGGGCCTCTCTTACTCACCCAAAGGTTCGAGTCACCTGAGCAGATTCTCTCCTCTTTCCTCAGTAACGAGGACCTTCTTTTCCCTTCCCCTCACCAAGTTCAGTCACGTTGTCCCCTTACCCATCAAACCAACCATGGTACTAAACCATCTGAGGCCCCTCTTGAGTTTCTGAACCCCCTTCTCCATGGCATCAAGCAGAAGTATCCCTTTCAAGGTCCTTTATGATCCACAATGTGTCTTTCATTAACTATCAGGAAACCAGCTCTGCCCTGCAATTGGTTCAGGATAAAAGCCCTTATCTCCCACTTGTTAAAACACTCACTCAGGCACCTTTGTGCTTTTTCCCAGGCAGCTATAAGTATCTGTGAAAGTATCCTCATTATCCTTAAAATTCTCCTGTGACATTATGTCAATAAAATCCTTAAGTGTTAGGCTGCCAGTGTGCTGAAACCCTCCAACAGTGGCTCATATTTCTTTCTGCCTCCCTGCCTGCCTATATCCATTCATTAGTTCTTGGTCAATAGTGAGATCCCAGGCTTTGAAGGACAGACTCTGCCTTTCTCTTTCCCAGCCCCCACCACGACGGGGTCTTGATCTGTGACCAGCTGCTGTGTTACAGCAAGGAGTACATCAATCCACAGGCTTTTCCCATCAAAATTATACTTCCATCTTTTCTAATTGATGGCAAATTTGTCCCAAGTTCACCACAGACTGCAGGAATTTAGGGGCAAACACCACATGTAACACCGCTTATAAAACACATATTAACATAAAGGAAGCAATGAACCAGCAAGGACATCACTGAAGACTAATTCTGAATGTATTTTTCCTCCCTTTCTGATATAAACCTGGAACTCCCTGATGGCACATCAGCAGCACAAGGAGTAAACCATTCAAAAGCATTCTGGGAGGGGTTTTTTATGTACAATACTGTAAATTCACACCTTTGCTCAAGTATTTGTATCTAACCACCACTAGACCTTGCCAGGAAATGAGAAAAGAAAAAGGGTTTTAAAGGATTCTAAAACTCTAGCACCCTCTAAATGTTATCTTCTGACATTGCAAAAAAACATCCAGTCCCACCCTGGTTTGTGGTTGTTCCATGGTTATAACATTAACAGATTATGCTGTAGCTCTACTCTTGCCACTCCGTCTCGTAAGCTGCTCCTTCCCTGCTCCAGGACAGATCCACCAGGACAGATTTTATTCCTAAACCAGAGATCTATCCACTTGACTTCACAGAGATCTTTCTTGAAGTCAAAGCAGAATTCAAAGCAAATACTTTTTCATATTAATAAGGTGAAAAAAAAATGGGTTTTCCTGTTAGACAATGATTTTTAAGTGATAAATCTTTTCTAGTACAATTTTTGCTGGCAGAATTACAGTGACAGCAGAGATAGCAGAGCATAGTATCCTGAGCTGCATCAGAGAGTGGGACCAGCAGGGCCAGGGAGGGGATTCTGCCCCTCTGCTCTGCTCTGGTGAGACCTCACCTGGAGCCTTGTGTCCAGTTCTGGGGTCCTCAGACCTGGAGCTGTTGGAGAGAGCCCAGAGGAGGCCACGGAGATGATCCGAGGGCTGGAGCCCCTCTGCTGTGAGGACAGGCTGGGAGAGTTGGGGTTGTTCAGCCTGGAGAAGAGAAGGCTCTGGGGAGACCTTAGAGCAGCCTCCCAGTAATGAAAGGGGCTCCAGGAGAGCTGGGGAGGGGCTCTTGATCAGGGAGTGCAGGGATAGGATGAGGGGAAAGGGTTTTAAGCTGAAAGAGGGGAGACTGAGGTGAGATCTTAGGGAGAAATGTTTTCCTGTGAGGGTGGGGAGGCCCTGGCCCAGGTTGCCCAGAGCAGTGGTGGCTGCCCCATCCCTGGAGGTGTTCAAAGCCAGGCTGGATGGGGCTTGGAGCCCCCTGATCCAGTGGGAGGTGTCCCTGCCCATGGCAGGGGGTGGGACAGGATGGGCTTTGAGATCCCTTCCAACCCAAACCATTCCATGATTCTATTCCATGATTTTTCACACTGCAACCTCTGCCAGTTTGCCATGTGCCAAAGTGTAGAAGAGGGGGACTAAGCTTTTAAATAGTTCAAGTCATTGGTGCCATTCCTTTGAGACTTATCAGCTGTAAATATTACCCAGGATCAATATGGTAACACCAAAATGAATGGAAAACAGTGCAAGAGTAATATAAACAATCCAATTTATTTCCAGTGCATAAAAGGACATGGGACAATAACAAAGCACTTCTCTTTATGTGTATTCATTAGTGTGGCTTATGGCACGTGGGAATTTTACTACCCAACTCACTGCTGCAATGCATAATTAAGAAAAGCACAGGGACCACTTACTATTACAGCAAGAAATCTCAGCTGAATCCAACCACCTTTCATGTATTTTTCTTCACGCATTCTGTTGAGATGCAGTGAGAGTTACCATATTGTAGGCGAGCTTTTATGTGCTGCTTTATCAAAGCAGTTCATTTCTGTGCACAAAAACCCCAAGTAAATGAATCACTATTGAGGAACTGGTTAAATTAGACAAAACAAATGAAATAGTCAGTAATCTGTTACTTAAATAAAAATGGTAGCAAGTAGCTTGTCGTGTGTTACCTTCACAGGTAGGAAATTCATTTAAGTTCTCTTTAAATGTTTATTCTGTAAATGAAATAGCTAAAGAAAAGCCCACGTGACTAAAATAAGGGGAATTAGATCAGCTTCTGGACTCATCCATCAGTGTAAATGCAGCCCGTCCCCAGCTCATTCAATTCCAAAATCATTTAAAGTGATTGGTTTTGAGTCAATCTTCCATCGCCCACCTTTCTTTTTGCCAGAGGCCAGAAATAGCACCTCATCATTTATCCTCTGTGTCAAGCTTTGCAACAGCTGCTGCCTTTGCAGGCACTGAACTCAGTTTACTGCATCTGCTTTCAATATCTACGCTGGAACCATATTTTCTCTATTGCATTCACCTGTCAAATATGGTTTGAGAGAACATGCTTCAGATAATGCTATGAAACGCTACATCCACGGGACTGCCACTGCATTTCTAATTCTAATTTCTAAGGGTGTTTGTGAACTGCCCTGAAAGCTTACAGAGCTTCATCAACCTTCAGCACATCACAAAGAACTAACGCTGCTAATTGATGGGTTGGATGCCAGAGAGAAGGTGGCTGATAATTTTTACATTTCTACAATTAGCAGTTCTCTTGGACCCAAATATTCCAAATTTCTGTCCAAAATAGTGGTGAAACCTCTTCTTCCAATCACCTTTTGTTTTGACCAGTCTGGAACATTTAGAATAATAGAATGGGTTGGGTTGGATGGGACCTTAAAGCTCATCCAGTTCCGCACTCCCTGCCATGGGCAGGGACACCTCCCACTGGATCAGGGGGCTCCAAGCCCCATCCAACCTGGCCTTGAACACCTCCAGGGATGGGGCAGCCACCACTGCTCTGGGCAACCTGGGCCAGGGCCTCCCCACCCTCACAGCAAAACATTTCTTTACTTACTTTTCTCAAAAGAGTTCCCGGAGTCTTTCCCAGTTCCGCATGTGAATCCTCTCCATCTACTGGCTCTGCAAAGACAAGACTCGAGCACAACTTGTCCCCCACCTCCTTGACCTTGATGTTCTGCTCTAACCAGGAGAAAAACTTGAGAGCATGGGTCAAAAGGGAATGCACCTTGAGCTGGTGCCTCTTCTGGGCACTCAGGAGAAAGCCTGGACCACAGCCTGTCCTTGCCATTCCGCACAGCTGTAGCATCCTTCCTTCTATAGAAACAAGATCCCAGCGTACCCAGGCTGCTCTGCACAAGTTCTTCCTTCTCTGCAACTTGCCAGAAAGTCTCTCTGCATTTTCACATTGCCCAAAGGACATTTAACCTGGTCCAGTCAGAACAGCACTGGTGGAAGGGACCACAATGCTCTTGTCATTTATTGTCTGTTGTAGGAGTCTCTCTTGAAGCACACGCCCAGCCCTGTGTCCCTGTTGTACCAGGAACCTGCCAGGAAAATAACTGAGCAGCAGATCTCTGCTCTGCATGATTTACTGCAAAGATGTTGGACAGGATAAGAGGATCAATGCAGACGATGGGAGAGAAGTGTCCTCGTGTTGACTCTCACCATGCCAGGTTATTTACCTGTTTCCACACCCTCACTGCCCTGAAGCCACAGATTCACAGTTCCTGTAGGAACACGCACAATAAGACTCAAGTAAATGGCAACTGGCCCGTGGCAGTTTGAATCCATTCACGTTGGGATATTCTTCTTCATCTTTCAAAAAGAAGCAGCCAGTCCGAACTGGAACGCAACTGGCTTCACATTGGAAAGGGAAGAATTCCCTTTAAGAGGTGTGGATTCAGCCTCAGCTTTGTTCAGCATCACCTCCTGAATAGCAGGGATCATATCGGAAAGGTACGTTCTTCTGAGCAGCTCCTGAATAGGAAAAACTATAGGAGGCTGGGTATTTTTACAAAGAAAGGATGTGCTCTTCTCCATTCACTGATCCAACCCTCAAAGAGCAGAGAAGTCACCTCCTGCGGGTGCCAGGCTTTGGGAACAAAACAAAACAGAAGAAAAGCTGATATTCTGGTAACTATGGAGAGGCTAAGAAAACATTTTCCTAGGTCAATGAAAGCAGGCAAAACACGGAAAATGCTTTCTATTGCCACTCTACTCCTCTCTCTGCTCCCCTCAAAACACAAATAGTGCTGTGATTCACTGGAAAGCTGCTCTTTCCTTGTTGAATCTTGAATGAGAATGTAATTTCTTTTTCTATACACCAGCAATGACAATGGACACCACTGCCTTTTTACATAAAGCAACGTGTCATTCATTAAAAGTACGACTGCCTGGGTTGAGGAGTTCCTAGCAGAAGTGCCACCTTCTCAGAACAGGTGCTGAAGTCAGGTAAACAGAAATTGTGTCCTCTTCCTTTACATAAAACATCAAACTCTAGTCTGCAGCTTCACAAAACCTGTCTTTCATGTACTCATAAGAGTTACATTTTTGTTAACGTTGCAGCCCAAAGCTGGAATGTCCATGTACCTATGTATATAAAATACTTGAAATAAAAAAATCGTTCTCCAATATTCCAAGGATGACCAAACCAGATCCCAGCAAAACATTTTATCTTTTGTAATACTTTGCATTCTAAGTGTATGTATTTTGTATTTATATTAATGGCCTTCAGTTGCAGCAGGGCAGGCTTAGATTGGACTTTAGGAAACTATTCTTTATTGAAGCCCTGGCAGAGGCTGCCCAGGACAGTGGGGGACTCTCCATCTCTGGAGGGGTTCAAAAAACCTGTAGCTGTGGTGCTTCAGGACACGGTCTCGTAGGCACTGTGGGGCTGGACTTGATGATCTTGGAGGTTTTTTCCAACTTTAACAATTCAATAATTCTATTTAAATAATATTGGACTAGATATGTACCATTTCTTCACCACTGCAACCCAAAAATAGAAAGATGTATTATGCTAAAAAGATACTTTTTCAATAGTGAAGGTAAGTAATGTGATGATTGGACTTGATGACCTTAGAGGTCTTTTCCAAGCTTAATGATTCTATGATTAGGAGTTGTGGGCCACTGAAGGAAGCATCTTCACTCACTAAATCAGAAACACATTCAGGCTTATGATGCAGTGGTCCCTTCTAGCTCTAAAACTCAACGTTCTCTCTAGTGATCATGCCAACTCCTCGCCATTATCACAGAACCACAGAGTCGTTAAGGTCGAAAAAGACCTCTAAGATCATCAAGTCCAACCACCAATCCAACGTGCCCACTAAACCATGTCCAATACAGGACCAGCCACAATGCTGCTGGACCTTGATGGCATTCATTCCAAGAGACCTTGTATCCCATGAAAACCCAGAGTCCTCAAGCAACAACAATAATGCTACAGCCTTGGTCCACAGCAGTTTGTTCCCTGCTGGGACACGGGGGTGCAGAGCTGGGAGATAAAAGCAAACGTGCGTTTCCTTTCTTAAAGCAGAGTTAGAGAGGCAGAGGGACATCTCCTTGCTGGGGATGCACCCAGCTGCACAGCAAATGCAACACACAGATTGCTGATGTTATCAAAGGAAACAGCATTTCCACCACACGGGAAACGTGTCAGCGAAACAAATGGATTCAAATAAACAGCAGCAGGAGGTGCGCAGAAATATTGATCCATGGCTTTATCCCCTGTTCTTTTCAAATGGTCCCTTTCCAGCACTCGGGCTGCTGTGATAGATACCTCCTCCCCTTGCTGTATTCTTGACTGTTTCTGTGATTTTCTGAGCAGGAAGGGAAAAGAAAACATAACAGAGAGACACTCACACTTATTAGTGAGTCTGGTTTCGAGCCGTTAGCTTGCCCTGCAGTTTCAGGCATTGCTTTGAGCATCTCCCTAACACAACAACTGATTTGTATCAAGGTGCTTCCCAGTAAAGGCAAGGTATTTGAGAAAAACACTGAACTGAGTGCCATTAACAAAAGATCAGCAACAGAAATGCATCAAAATAAGCAAGATCAAAATCACCATAAAATGAGCAACTGAAGCAACTGGAAAAGTCCTTCCCATTCAGAGGTCACCTATTCAAGTCCAACCTAAATCAAAAGTGACAATTAGTCTTCTGTGGCTTTGGAGAAATGAGACAGGAGATGTCTCTGCTGGGTTTATATTTGGTAGCAGACCTGCCACAAAAACATAGAAACATGGAATGGTTTGGATTAGAAGGGACCTTAAAGCCCATCCAGTTCCATCCCCTGCCATGGGCAGGGACACCTCCCACTGGATCAGGGGGCTCCAAACCCCATCCAACCTGGCCTTGAACACCTCCAGGGATGGGGCAGCCACCACTGCTCTGGGCAAACAGTTGCAGTCAATTTTCAAAAGATAATGTAAAGTTTGCCTAATTTCATCAAAATATTTGTAAAAATAATATTATGTTCATTTCTTGAATAACCCCAACAAGCAGAAGAGAATTTTTGCCATCTAACCACAAAAACACAAAAAAGATGTGCACATCCAAGGGCTGTGAGCCTTCAAAATCTTGTTGTGAGGGTCTTAACTGCAAAGGATTATCATCTGCCAGCAGAAGTGCTGTCTCCTGCTTTCCTATCCCAGCCACCTCAAGGGAAGCACCATTTTCTGCAGTGCTTGCAGATCAACAGTATTCTATGAGAGTTACAAATGCCTCTTCTTAGTTTACCTAATGCCAAAATTAAGCATTTGAGGAACACCAAGATGACTTTAACTCCTCTCCTTCAGCATACCTGGCTTCTCAAAGCAGAGCAGTGCTGCCAGTTCAAGTATTGCCAGTGCCCCAGACAAAAGGATTCATCTCCAAAGTTGAGGCAGCAAAGAGACGTTGCTGATCCAGTCCCTGTACCCTGAGGGCACTGCTTCACCACTCCACAGGCACAGGAAGGGAAAAAAGGCTTTACAAACATAAGGAATGGTTGGTGCTTGCCACAGCCCCTTGGACTGGTTATCCTAGCTGGCACCTTCCTGCTCCAGGGGAAGGCAGGGGCTAAAACCCCTTCCTGAGCTCTAGGGTTCACAGCCCATACACAGTTCTTGGGGATAAATGTGAGCATTTTAGTGAGTTGCTGTTCTGCTAAATGATCTGCAAGTGTTTATTCCCCTCTTCCTACACTGGTTGTCCTTTTTGTGCTATAAAAATGTTAGTATGCCTGCATGGATAACTGCCCTGAGTGAATACCAGGAGCTTCAACTCACACATAAAAGCAGAAGTCATTACCAAGTATCTATTTGACCACTGACAGCTGAAACAGTGAGAAGAGCAATCATTTAATAACAGTTAAGGTTAAATATATTCCTGTAGTTCATCATCATCCACTTTCCCTAAATGCATGACATCAGGTATTAAATGCTGTGGAGAAGGACAGTGCAAATTATGCAGTGTGGCAGATACAACCATCAGCAGTGTGCTTTAACATCAAACCAATTCAAAACAAGGGTCTGAGAGACAATGCCAGGGGATCATCACAGGACATTAAAGTCCTCCTAATAGCATCCTTTCACACGTGTGATATACGGGAGGCAGCTCGCGGGCAGTCCATAATGGCCCAGCTGCCACCACAGTGATGGATGCACTGTCTGTTAAGGAAATGAAACAGGAATTATGCACGACACATCATTTCTCTTGCTCGTGTCGTTGGCCAGGGAAGACTGCAGCATTCTGTTTCTGCAGGATCCAACAGAATTCCTAGTGCTTTATTGATAGAGAATGGAATGGAAGCTGTACTACCTGAGGGCTGACTTTACCAAGGCCACACACCAGAACACGCACTTTTCTTCCCTGTTCCAAGCTCTACACCTTTTCCTTTTCCAAGAATGATGCTGGGAGAGTAAAAAAAGCTGTCACTACTTCCTGATTCAGAGCCTTCCATGCCCTGTGCTTGTTAGATCATCCTCCAGCTCACTCCCTCGAAGTAAGATAACTGAAGCACCTCATCCCAGCAGAGAATGAGGAGAATTAAATATTGATCTACAACTCCACAGAACTTTTGCACTAGAATGCCAGGGCACAATAACTAAGCAAAAATAACAGCTCTGTCTGTCACCTCTGCAAGAGCAGGCAGCTTTTCTGTCCAAGTTCCCTGCGTAGTCATTTATAGCAGCACAGAGCAGGTGGAAAACACTGCTGTTCTGATCTGGTGGCATTTTACACCCACTCCAGATCAGAGAAAATCACTGTAAGGAGGTGCAGTTTAAGAGAGGCAAATATAAAGCACAGTCTCTGCAAGACAAACATTTGGCCCTGGCCCAGGTTGCCCAGAGCAGTGGTGGCTGCCCCATCCCTGGAGGTGTTCAAGGCCAGGTTGGATGGGGCTTTGAGCCCCTGATCCAGTGGGAGGTGTCCCTGCCCATGGCAGGGAGGTGGAACTGGATGGGCTTTGAGGTCCCTTCCAACCCAACCCATTCCATGACTCCACGATTTGGCAGTAGCTATGATAGTTTTCACACTCACCATCACCTAC
Source organism: Tapera naevia (assembly GCA_033556795.1). Classification (NCBI taxonomy): domain Eukaryota; kingdom Metazoa; phylum Chordata; class Aves; order Cuculiformes; family Neomorphidae; genus Tapera; species Tapera naevia. The sequence goes on along the minus strand of JAUMJJ010000409.1, from coordinate 157,740 downwards.
CTGGAGATAAAATCAGTCTGCTGGGGCAAATGTAACTGTGAGATGCTCTGGCACGCTGACAGAGGAGATGCTGACAAGCACCCATCTGCAGCACGGAGCAGGTGATCCCAGCTCCAGCCTGCACCTCCCTTCCCAGGTCAGCTCACCTTCCACAGGTTTTCTCCCTCCCCGGGGAGCAGGGGAGGCAAACTCGCTCACAACAAATTTGCATCTGTCATTTAGAATCCATGTTTTCTTATTACAGAGCTGACAAAGTGACAGCAATAATTAATCTTCCTGTGTACAGAGCTGATTGAGATCAAGCTGAATTAAACTATTGTAATCAAGTTAGTCCATTGCAGATGTGTGAAGTGCTACAGTTTATCAAATCCTGCAGGCACACAATTTGATTCTGCATAACGAGGGAGAATAATACTGACAAGACAGCAGAGAGCCAATAATCTGATGCAGGATTTCATGAATGCCTTTTTTAACTCTTAAAAAGTGCCACACTTGTCAGCTGTACAAAAGGTGCCCTGATGTGTTCACACATGTCATCTCAAAACTGTCAAAGAGGCTGCGTGCTGGCTCCGTGGGGATGTGCTCTGTGTCCAGATCAACACGTGCAGGCACAGCCTTAGTGTGAGACACCAGGACCTCAGACACTGAAGGCTCCTGAAATGAAGTAATGGGTGTAAATGTGCAGATCTATAAAGGTGTGAAAAGATGCTGCTAAGGAGGATGTTGAAATAGAAGCAAGAACTCAACAAGGACAATCACCTCTGTCAAAGGTTTTCAGTGATCGATGTCAGCTGCCATCACAGTAGATGGAAGGAAAACCACAACATGAATATTTGATTAAATTAGGCCAACCTGAAGTCTTTGCCAGAGCATCTGATGTGACGTGTTCTCTATGGGATGGCAGGCTTTTCTTTCACAATGGATTATATCCCTGTCTTGCTTCACCAGTTCCTTTCTCTTCCTCATCTGAAGTGCTTTTAGCACTCGTGACAAAAGGCACGGCTTGTCAGAGCTGGGGACATCTGGCAGCCCATGCCAGCCCAGCAGCAGAGCCCCTCCCTCCCTCCCCAGCATCCCTCCCACTGACCTGAGGAGCAATCATTGCAAACAGGCAGTGGGGGAGTCTCCATCCCTGGAGGAGTTCAAAAAGCATGTAGATGTGGCACTTCAGCACGTGGTTTAGTGGGCACGGTGGGGCTGGACTGCATGAGCTTAGACATCTTTTCCAATCTTAGTGATTCCATGATCTAGCAATTGGCTGCCTGCAACACCAGGCAGCCCTGCTCTTCCATCCCACCTCTCCCCTCCAACACAGCTCAGTGCATTCCTGCCCCTTTCTCGCTGCAGGTTCTTGTGGTGACCCTCACATCAAGCTGATTCAATGCACTGAGCAGGCAGACACCAGATCTGGGGAACTGCAGTCACAGGACAAGGGGGAACTGTTTTAAGTTGAAAGAGGAGAGACTGAGATCTTATGAAATGTTCACCTGTGAGGATGGAGAGGCCCTGGCCCAGGTTGCCCAGAGCAGCGGTGGCTGCCCCATCCCTGGAGGTGTTCAAGGTCAGGTTGGATGGGGCTTTGAGCCCCTGATCCAGTGGGAGGTGTCCCTGCCCATGGCAGGGGGTGGGACTGGATGGGCTGATCCAAACCATTCCATGATTCTATGACTAAGCCAAGTAAAACATTTCCTATGCCACAACCAGCACAAGGCCAAGGGACAAGAACATGAGGAAGGAAGACAAAAAATGGGAAGAGGCATGAGCTGTGTAGCAGCAGTAAGAAACTGGCTCAGCTCTCCCAGCAGCCAAAGGACCTGTTGTACTCAGAAGGGGCAATTGCTACCAGACCTTTATCTGATGCTCCCCAGGCAGGTGAAACAGCCTGGGGACTGTCTCCACAGAATTTACTCACCCCTTGACATTTGTTCCCTTTTCATTTGTGATGTTTTACATCCAACCTAGATGATAATTCTCCCGTACTCGGTCCTGTTCTTCATTCCCTTTGGAGAATGGAACTGCTCTGCAGTCCCTTAGGCACCACGTGCTGTTAACATCACCTGCAACGCTCATGTTTGCTTGCAAAGACCAACCTGGAGGGAAAGGCTTCTTTTCTTCAGCAGCCTGGCCTATTGTTCAACACAGATCCTAAATCTGCAAGGCACATCCTGACCTGTTCACTCAGTCTTCTGTCTTAAAGACTTATTTCTAATCTTTCCTGGCAGATGCCACAAGGGGAATCCCTTGGTGCCTCAAGCAATTCCACAAACCACGCTGCCAAGTGGCCACCTCCTGCCCCAAGCATGCAGCCACAAAGAGGGACAGGTCCACCCAGGCTGCTGACCCCCTTCTCCCATGGCATGGAAGAAGCTGCCATGGAGGCAACAAAAAAATAGCAAGTAGGACTGAGTCAGAGAGGAAACTGAGTATTTCCTTCCTAAGGAAAAACTACAGATGGTGGCATCTCCTGCCTGTGGCACAAGGGTTGGAACTGGATGATCTTTAAGGTCCCCTCCAACCCAAACCATTCTGTGATTTTGTGATTTACTGCACGTGTCTCTGACTGTAAGAGCAACACACCCATGCTGAAAGAGAGCTTCTAGGTTGCCAAGACTCACTCTTGCTATCACAAAGAGCTCTTCCATGTAAAATTGCACATAAATTGATCAAACTCTGTCCTTAAACCAATTATGCCTGCGGCATCGTTACAAGGCCATCCTCCCCTAATGCCTACAAGCCCTCTGCCAGTTCCAGCCTCTGTTCATTTTGCACCTGGTTTGTACTCATTTTCTCTGTTTACCTCCTATCAATTCCATTGATTGACTCCTTGACCTCTTATTATTTAGTGTTTCATTGTGTTCCTTCATGCTCCAGTGCTAACAAAAGGAATTGCAAACACAGAAGAACACACTCAGAGCAGCTTTAAACAATTATGAAGGGATGGGGCAAAAGGTAGGGAATAACCCACAGCTGAATCTTGCAGGTTTCTGCATAATAAATAAACAAAGAGGGACTAGAAAACTGGACTTATCTGTTTGAAATGAAACAAGATTCCAAATGGAAAGGCATTAATAATCTGATACAATGGCCACTTCTGTGTTAGATCTGTATTAATGGGGCTAAGCAAACACAGCTGGGGAACAGGCTTTGGGGGAGCAGGAAGACTTCAGAAAAATAAACCCAGTTGTTGGCAAGAGCCAAGAAGGCAAATTTACTGTTATTAGAATTACATGGCAGAACTCACCAGGCAGTCCTTGTGAATAGATGTGGGATGTTACACTTCCTTTGCTCTGCAGAGAGGAGATGATAGAATACCAACCCGAGTCACAGATCAGACCTTACCTGTTCCCAGGATGCCTTTGCTGCTTAGGGATGACAGAGTTAAGCAGGGTCAGGTGGAGCTGCAGGTGTTCACATCTTAATAATGAAATACCTGGAGTCCTGAGCGCAGGAAGGAGCTGTTGGAGTGAGGCCACAGAGATGATCCAGGGGCAGGAGCACCTCTGCTGTGAGGACAGGCTGAGAGAGTTGGGGTTGTTCAGCCTGGAGAAGAGAAGGTTCCAGGGAGACCTTAGAGCAGCCTCCCAGGACTGAAAGGGGCTCCAGGAAAGCTGGGAGGGGCTCTTGATCAGGGAGTGCAGGGATAGGATGAGGGGGAACGGTTTGAAGGTGAAAGAGGGGAGATTGAGATGAGATCTTAAGAAGAAATGTTTTGCTGTGAGGGTGGGGAGGCCCTGGCCCAGGTTGCCCAGAGCAGTGGTGGCTGCCCCATCCCTGGAGGTGTTCAAGGTCAGGTTGGATGGGGCTTGGAGCCCCCTGATCCAGTGGGAGGTGTCCCTGCCCATGGCAGGGGGTGGAACTGGATGGACTTTAAGGTCCCTTCTGACCCAACCCTTTTTATGATTCTGTGATTCCAGGAGTAATTTTCCATACCTCCTAATATTAGGAGGTACAGAGCTGGCACAAGAGAATGAATCCTGGAAGTCTCAGCAGAGACATAAAGGTGGGGAGACACTGACATTCTCCTTGCTTTAGCAAGTGCTCACCCTGTAACTCCCTCACTCTAGGACATCCCTGGAGCTGTACAAAGGTAGGGGTTGACCTTACCCAAACACACTCTGGATGAAGCTGGAGCTGTAACTCCATCACAGAGCTTTGTCACAGCTACCACTAGTCCAGGAAAAAGAGTTGTGAGACTCCTCTCCCATTCTGAGCTGAGCACGGAGCAGTGTGTTAATTTTCTGGGTCACCATCCCAGAATTTGCCTTTTCTTAGCACGCTGTTCAACACTCTCCAGTCTTTGACATCACGTACAACTTCTATAGCATAAGAGTGCTTTATCCCCTCTGAAGTATCTTCTTTCTTCTTTTATGACTGGAGCCCTGGACAGTCTGTTATGCTCCAGCCCTGGCACTATATTTAACTCAGACGTCTTGTTCACTCTTCCTCTCATCTACAGCTTGGCTGAAAGGGAGAAATTGCAGTCATGAATAAAATACCAGGGAGAAAGGCAAATTGTTCAACATGCTTTTAGGCAAATTGCAGCACCTGGAAAAGGGCTGGATTTCTACCAACCTTCTTCATTCTGTTTAGGGAGAATTTCCACACAGCTTGCTGCTTGGAGGTGAAATCACAGAATGGTTGGGTTGCAAAGGACCTCAAAGCCCATCCAGTTCCAAACCCCTGGGTCTGGAACCTCTGACTGGATCAGGGGGCTCCAAGCCCCATCCAACCTGGTCTTGAACACCTTCAGGGATGGGGCAGCCACCACTGCTCTGGGCAACCTGTGAAGAGGAAGAATGTGAATCAGGGCTGATCCTGACATTCACCCTGTGGGTGTCCTGCCTCAGATAGGTGAAGTGGACACAGCCTTCACCATCTCATCCTCACAGTGAGGAATGACCCCAATACTGACAATCCTGAAATGTCTTGTATACAAGAATTAGGAAGGTCTGGGGTTTAAGCACCAACCTTCAACATCAGGTCCAGAGAAGAGCAACAAAAGTGGTGAAGGGGCTTGAGCACAAGTCCTGTGAAGAGAGGCTGAGGGAGCTGGGGTTGTTTAGCCTGGAGAAGAGGAGGCTCAGGGGTGACCTCATTGCTCTCTACAACTATCTGAAAGGAGGTTGTAGACAGGTGGGGGTCGGACTCTTCTCCCAGGCAACCAGCAACAGAACAAGAGACTCTGCCAGGGAAGGGAACAAGAGGGCACGAGCTTAGACTCTGCCAGGGAAGGTTTAGGCTGGATATCAGGAAAAAGTTCTTCCCAGAACGAGTAATCAGGCATTGGAATGGCCCAGAGAGGGGGTGGAGTCACCATCCCTGGGGGTTTTTAAAATTGGTTGTGGCACTTGGTGCCATGATCTAGTAATCATGAGAGTGTTGGGTTAAGGGTTGGACTGGATGATCTGGGAGGTCTCTTCCAACCCAGATATTCTATGATTCTACGATCTCTACAGTTTCTTTAACGTTGCTTTGTTCATCTTTAGCAGAGCATATGTTCCTGGGGCACAGAGAGCTTGCAGAGGACAGCTTTCAGATGCCACTGCTTAAAGGGAGGCTCCTCCCGACACGCAAAGGCACCTGAATACAAACATTCCAATCATCAGAAGGACGGTAGATGCAGATAATTTTTAATAACCCGGGGTTCCCAATTCTGCCTCTATTCAGCCAGTTTTCTTACTATGACAATTTTATTTTCTGTTTTGCCTGAGCACACACCACTGAGAAGCTCCAGGTTTCACCCTTTGAAGCGCTGAGTACAGCTGGTGAGAGCCCACAAAGCAGCCACCAGCGCGCTTCTGACACAAACGTTCGGCCAAGTCTGAACTTGCAGAAGCACAATGTGCTGTAAAAGTTCAGCAGCAGCCACAGCTTTAAACAATTTCAATCTGCTCTATTTCATGCATTTCTCTGGGTGACAGCAGAACCTCATAGAAATCTGCTGTGCGTTCTCAGCAAGAGAAGGGGCTTCTGTACACACAGGCAGCAGACAGATGGATCTCACACTCAGCTCTGAGACCCAGAACCAACCGAGCTCAAAACCCACCAAAGAAAGACATGGCAGACACATCAATGAAATTTCTGCTCCCTGTGTACTAAGCAAGAACTGTCTCATTCCTTATTTTTACCCTTTTTGACTGTCACCCATATCTGGAACAGATGCAGAAACCACAGATGAGATAAAAGCACCAATATTTGTTTAGCAGCCTGTTAAAGGAAGAACAAACTCCATTTACATTTTAAACTTTAGATTGGCCTAACAAGTGAACCAGGAGAAAGATGATCCAGGATAAACTGAAGCCTTTAGCCTGTGAAACCCACTCTCAGCAGGGATTTCTATCGTGGGCAGATGCACCAAACCCTCAGGCCCTCTCAGTGGCACTGCTTCTAATCACAGCACAAACTCTGTGAGGGCTGAGAACACTGAGAGAGGGCTGGTGGGAGATGATGCCTCCAGCCACCATCCAGTGGCCAGGAAAGTCCTCCCAGTTCCAGCTGCCTCTCTGATAGAATCATAGACTCACCCAAGTTGGAAGGGACCCACAAGAATCATTGAGTCCAACTCCAGTCCCTGCACAGGACACTCCCCACACTCACACTGTGTGACTGAGGGCAGTGTCCAGATGCTTCTGGAATGCTGCAGAGTGGGTGCTGGGACTGCTTCCCTGGGGAGCTGTTCCAGGGCTCCACCACTCACTGGGAGAAGAACCCCTTCCCAATGTCCAACCCAACCCTCCCCTGGCACATCCTCCTGCCATTGCCTCTGGTCCTATCTCAGGTCACCAGAGAGCAGAGCTCAGCCCCTGTTTCCCCTCCCTTGTGAGAAGGCACAAACAGCCATGAGATCCCCTCTCAGTCTCCTCCAGCTGAACAGACCAAGGGTCTTCAGCCTCTCCTCACACGACTGCCCCTCCAGACCCTTCCCCAGCCTTGTGCCCTCCTCTGGACACTCTCCAGTGGTTTGATGTCCTTTTTACCCTGTGGTGTCCCAAAGTGCCCCCAGTGCTCGAGGTGGGGCCTCCCCAGTGAGGAGCAGAGCGGGACAATCCCCTCCATAGCAATGACAAACAAGGGAGGTGCGGAAAGGCCGGTTGCTCCCCACCAGTGGGCCCAGAGGTTGGAGGAAGGCCAAGGAAGGCCAACCTCCTCACTGTTCTGCAAGGCTGCTCACAAAGACTCTTTTCTACCATCGGTTTTGTGTCCTTTTTGTTCCACCAGACCCGCTCTAAATAGGCATTTCCTTTGCTATTAATGAAATCTGCTTTGATTTCCAGAGCTCTCTTTGCAGGCTGTAATCTCAGTCCCTGTCCAATTCAAATTTCTGTTGTTCTGGTGGTGGACTGCTGCACCACGTCCCTTCCAGCTGAATGCCAAAACCATAACAGAGCACATTTCCCCCACCGCTCGGAGCCATCTGGTTACGCTGCTCCGAAAAGGGAGACGGATCAGGAGCCGTCCCACACCCACGTAAGGCAATTTGCTGCCCTGTTTATCATACCTGGCTCTGGGGTGCACAGCTTTACTCTGATTTGATAAAGAGCAAAGGAGTACAGCTGCAGCCCACTGCTGCTTCCCTGAGCCGACAGATGGGCATCACTGCAAGGAAGACACATGGCCTTTTTTTTTTGTTGTTGTTAAATTCAGCTCATTAGGTTTTATCTGCAATATGTTGTTGCTCCACTGGCAGAAAACCTTCCAGCAAGCAGCAACATTAGTGAAAGTTTGTCAACAGAGATGGGGAAGATGGTACTGTGGAAGGACATGTGCTGGGGCAAGGGGTGGGGGTTGGTTGCTTCTCAAAAGCTGGGTCTTAAATTTTTTTTTTCACCTCACTCTGTAATTTGAAGAGTAATGGTTGTCCTGACTCACACCCCTGGAATCCCCACCATAAGAAGGGATGGGTCCAGAGGAGGCCACAGAGATGATCTGAGGGCTGGAGCACCTCTGCTGTGAGGACAGGCTGAGAGAGTTGGGGTTGTTCAGCCTGGAGAAGAGAAGGCTCTGGGGAGACCTTAGAGCAGCCTCCCAGTACTGAAAGGGGCTCCAGGAAAGCTGGGGAGGGGCTCTTGAGCAGGGAGTGCAGGGATGGGATGAAGTGGAAGGGTTTTCAGCTGAAAGAGGGGAGATTGAGGTGAGACCTTAGGGAGAAATGTTTTCCTGTGAGGGTGTTGAGGCTCTGGCCCAGAGCAGTGGTGGCTGCCCCATCCCTGGAGGTGTTCCAGGCCAGGTTGGATGGGGCTTGGAGCCCCCTGATCCAGTGGGAGGTGTCCCTGCCCATGGCAGGGGGTGGGACTGGATGGGCTTTGAGGTCCCTTCCAACCCAACCCATTCCATGATTCTGTATTAATAGAGCTGCTCTTCACAGTTTGGAGTTGCTGGTGGGTTTTGAGACAGCTCACAAAGCACTTTCTCAGAATGGGTGTGGGAAGTTTGTCAGCAAAACCTGAGAAGTGGGAATTTTTCCGTGCCTCTAACACATCAGGAAAACCTGGATGCCCACGTTTCTATAAAAGTGAAAAGTGCATTTCTAAGTTGAGAACCACGTCTGCTTTTAGAGCCTGTCTCATTTTGAGTTGTTTTGAGTTGTAAGCAGCCCTATCCTATCTCAAGTCACTGGTTTCATTCCAACAGGCCAGTTTAGCTTAGTTTGAGACACAAATGAAACCAAGTTCCATGCTTTAATTGCAGCTTTAGCTACAGATTGGGGAATTCGTAAAACAAACTGAAGTATTTCATAGAATCATAGAATTGTTGGAGTTGGAAAAGACCTCTCAGCTCATCCAGTCCAACCCTCAGCCCAGCCCCACTGTGCCTGCTAAACCATGTCCCAAAGTGCCATGGCCACATGCTTTTTGAACTCCTCCAGGGCTGGAGACTCCCCCACTGCCCTGGGCAGCCTCTGCCAGGGCTTCACCACTCTGCCAGTGAAGACAAAAAACCTCTTTATTTATCTTTTAAATTTACTGCTGGTAAATTTAATTTTACCCTGGGGGTTTACATTTACCTCAAATCCAAATCAAATCAAACTCAACCAAAATATAACAACTCTAGCTTAAAAGAGGGAATATCCACCCAGCTTTCCAGTTACTCTAAAATTACTGGTCTTATACCTTGAATTAAAGCATAGCAACTCAGCATTCAAATGCAAACTTAGTGTTTGTAAAAGCAAACATTTTTCAGCAATGCAGGGAGTTGAGCTATGTTTTCCATTAGTGGAAAATGTGATCACAGCCTGAGATACTTCATATTTTTATACCAGCTTTTATTTTTAGCTGTTTCTCTATTAGAGCAGTGCCCATTATCTCGCTATAATTAAAGGTCACTGCTCCTGTTACTATCTATAGCTATAAAACTTCATGGTAGGCTGTCACATCTTGACCCCAAATTAATAGCTATCTTAGATCAGATATTTCCCCTTTCTTCAGCTGTAGCCTGTGCACCTACAACTGACACCCTGCAGCCCTCAGCCACTTCAGGACTGTATGGAAAGATGCTGCAAAAGGGTGAGATCACAGTTCCTGGCAGACCAGCTGCAGGCACCACTGCTCCTCATCCCCTACAGTGGGGTTTCACCAAGCTCCCACAGTGAGGAACAACATGGGCACTGCTGCTTTGCTGCCTGTTTGCCAGGGAGGATTTGAGCCCATGGCCTCTTCCCATAAGACCAGCAACAGGGCTGGAGGTGGCAGGGAGAGCCCTTGGTAATCAGAGTCACACAATTGTTATTCTTGGGAAAGACCTCCAAGCTCATCCAGTCCAACCCTCAGCCCAGTCCCACTGTGCCTGCTAAACCACGTCCCAAAGTGACACCTCTACATGTTTTTTGAACCCCAGAGGGATGGAGACTCCACCAGTGCCCTGGGCAGCCTCTTCCAATGTTTCACCACTCCTTCCTAGTCCTCCTGCAGCAGTGGTACAGAGCAAACCAGGTGTGGGAATGACTGGCTTAAATCAAAGTCCCTTTGGGGTGGATCTGCCTGTTTGCATGCTTTCTGCAGAGCAGCCAGCAAAGTGCAATGCTAACCCCTAAGTAAAGTTCACTCTAATTCAAATAAAGAACACCTTCAACGTATTGCCAGCTCCTTCTGGCCTCACGTCTGCTGCTGGATCATCTTCAAGTCAGATTAGGGTGCATTTTATCGTGGGTAAAACAGACTCTGTGAAAGCAAAAGGTAGTTTCACGTCCAGAAAAGAACAGATGTAGAGTTTTCGATATACTTTGGACCTTTTTTGTTGTCATGATGATCAGAAACTGCTAACCCACAGTGCAGCAGAGATGGCAAAATAAGAGAAACACTTACCCCTCAGGAATAGTCCTTTTTCCCAAAAGTCCTTAACTTCACTCATTTCACAACCAGATGTTTTCCTCCATCTCAAGCACTAGAAATTTTTCTGTCCTTTTAAACTTCAATCTTGCTGGGGAAAAAAAAGAAATACAATATCTAGTCACACATGAAAGAGCTAAGCTCCATGGTAATTGAACAGCAGAGATTCTACACTCCAAATTCTGCCCGAGAGCTTGTGTGGATATTGCCTTTCAAGGGCAGAAAGGGGAATGGCTTTTCCTGATAACCATTGTATGTACAGATACTACAGAAAAGAAGCAAAGAGCTCTCAGCGTAGTGGGAGGGAGAGAGAAGAAGAGATGACAGGTTTGGCTTCAGAAAAACACCCCCAGCTTTTACCTGAGACAGGGTCTGTGTAAAGAATTGGGTCTCGGCTCTGCTGAAAGTAAGAAAAATCTTTTGGCATCCAGGTTGTAACTGATATTGATGAAAATGTATGAGATTAATGTACTCACTTGGCACTGCTCTTCAACCTTATAACGAAAGCAGCCAGGTATGAGAGGAGATGGACAATCAAGAGGAGCAGGAAAAGTCAAAGAGAAACAGGGGAGGGGGATAAGCAAACAGAGCTGATTGATTGAAGTATTTCCTTTCCATGGATCTGCTGGCCAAATGCAGGTCTCTCTCCCAAACGTGGGGAGACCTTAGAGCAGCCTCCTGAAAGGGGCTCCAGGAAAGCTGGGGAGGGGCTCTTGATCAGGGAGTGCAGGGACAGGATTAGGGGAAATGGTTTTAAACTAAGGGAGGGGAGATTTAGATTGGATATAAGGAAGAAATGTTTTACAATGAGGGTGGTGAAACGCTGGCACAGGTTGCCCACGGAGACAGTGGAGGCCCCATCCCTGGAAAGACTCAAGGTCAGGTTGGATGGGGCTCTGAGGAACCTCACTGAATTAAAGATGTGTCTGCTCCTGCAGGGGGGTTGGACTGGGTGACCTGTAAATGTCCCTTCCAACTCAAAGCATTCTATGATCATTTTTACACCACATAGCACCGAGGTTACAGAAGGTTTTTCCTTGCTGACCTGAGCCACCACCAGACCCCAGACCCCTGCCTTTCCCAAGTGCCCATCAGAGCCTGAACAAGCTCCTCCACAGGGAGCTTTCCCGATCCTCCACGAGCAGTGCTGTCCCTTTGTTGCTTGGTTTTAGTGATGGGACACAGAAACAAAGGTCGTGACACGCTGTCAGGTTTGCTGCAGCCTCCAGCCATGCTGTGCTAGAAGCCTCAGGCAGGAGGGGCTCCAGCACTGGGCTGGGATGTGGCACCCAAGGCTTCCCAAAGGCTTGGTATGAATCCACAATACAGTACTTCGTGCCACAGGAAGAGAGCAGAGAGATAAAGGGACCCCAGACTGCAGCTTTTGGTTGAGGTTTGCTGCTCCCTCCCTTGGCCCTGTAACTCAGCAGCCTTTGTGCCAGCTCCTCATGGTGCTACACCTTGAAACAGAGCAGAGTCTCTCCTTCCCCTCCACACCTCTGAGGGATGTTGTCTGGCTCTACCCTGAGCAGTCCCTTCAGGGCTGCCTTCCTCTACTCAACTAAAGGGCAAGGCTTCTATCAAGCAACCTGGATGTTTCCAAACAACCAGAGATCCCTCATGCTTTGTCCACGTCCCCTTTACACTAATCTTTTTTTCTGACCAACTTATTTTCTGAAATGCTTCACCAGGCAACTATAAAATCCCACCTGTGGCATTTCATTTCAAGGACAAGCAGGTTTTGTGAACTGGCATTGTCTTTTCAGGATAAAGAACAAGCATTTTTCAAGCAACCTTCTTGTTGACCCTCAGGAGAGTCCTTCATCTCTGCTTATTCACTTCAAGACAGCAGAGCTTCACGCACCAGACGTTCTCTTTACAACCTCTTCAAAACAATCACATTTCCTTGTGATGAGATTTCTCAGAAGATGACTTTGTCCAACTCCCTGACAGGCAGCCACTCACCTTTTACTTGCACTGCTCCTTTTATCCTACAGAGGGTGATCCGTGTTGCCTCACCCTTCATCCCGCAGAAAACACAGATGCTGCCCTAAGCCACTTCGGAGGACCCTGCCCAAGCCTTGAACAGTTGCTTTCCAGCAGAACACTGTCAGCTTTTCACATTTTGGTGACTATCTTGACAAGGATTTCTACTCTGTGTGCTTTCAAGGTGAACCAGGAGGAGGGTATTGAGAGGCAGTAGGTCGTTGTGTCCTTTGCCAACCATCACCATCATCCTAAGGGACATTTAGTCCATTATTAGCCTCATGGCTCAATTCTGCCTCTTCATTCACATCTTTACAGAAGGAGTAGACTATGATAGGGCATTAAATAAAATGTAATTGTGGAGACAAAGAGAACCTCCCTCTTGACCTCTGCCTGTGATTACTCTCAGTAACAGAGTTTGCAGAGCTACCCATATGCCCTTGTTGTTCCTTTAGTGTACCAGGACAATGCAGCTAAAAGAACTGTAGGAGACCTTGTTCAGAGGCAGAGGGCTCAGTGAAACCATCCTAAGGAACAAAATCAGGGTGATGCACACCTCCCTGGTTTACAACCCCTCCCTGGCTCCACCCAGGCTGTAGAGTCTCTTCTCCCAAACCTGTGCAGCAGACAAATGCCTTCTCTGCTCAGCTTTGCTGCCATGTCAGAGCAAATATGTGCTCAGTGCATTTGACCTAAGACTGGGCTGCTTTACAGTGAAAAAAAAAAAAAGCCTTGAAGGTTATTGTGGAAAGAAAGAAAGTGAAAAGTTAGGCATCACCACTGAGGAACTAACACGGAACCTCCTCAGAGTAATGTTCCTACACTCCAATTTTCTTCAGAAGCCACGTATCCTGTCACATTATATCTCCATCACACATGGCAAAACACTCTCCAGGGTGAGGAGACAGCTGTTTGTGGGGCATGAGGGAACAGGCAGTGCACCTGGGAAACAAAACTCCCAGTAGACATCCTTTCAGTATTTCTAAATAAAACGCTATTCTCCGTTATCTGGCTCAAGGGTGGGGTGAGGGGGGAAGGAAGGACAAAGCAGAGACTTTTCTCCAGAAGTTTAACTTCACTGAAAGTCCTGTTTTGTTGCTTAAAATAGCATCAGAGGGGGTTTTCAGCCAGGTCTGAGAGGTCTCTGAGTGTGCTGGAGTGCACTTGGGTCCCCAGGCTGCTCAGGGGAGCGTGGCCTGGGCATAGCATGGGGAGGAACTGCTGCCCAGAGAAGGGAACAGCTCTGCAAAGTGTGGTGCCTGCTGAAACCAGCTTAGGGGGGAATTTCTCTTCTTTTGCCAAGGAAATCTCACTTTAAAAACTAAATCACACAATCATGGAATGGTTCAGGTTGGAAGGTACCTCAAAGTCCATCCAGTTGCACCCCTCTGCCATGGGCAGTGACACCTCCCACTGGATCAGGGGGCTCAAAGCCCCATCCATCTTCTTCTTAAGGTTCATATAAGAATATGCCAGACCAAAACCTGCCTTAGTTATGGGGATCTTTTAATCAAAATCAAAGAAAACACCACCTGGGGCCCTGCTCACACTTACTGTGCAGTGACACCATCGGTGCACACGGGCGTTACTCGTGCTCATGGTGCAGCCACTCCAGGCACACTGCTGGCCCTTGGCCTCCAATGCAGGAAGACAAGTGGATTGGACACACTGCCTCCAGGAATGCTGCTGCAAGAGCTGCCAGGGTGCTGAAGACTTCCAGTTCTTATTGACCCTGCTGGGAAGGAAAGAGATTCAGAATCTCCCACGTGGCCGTCGTTTTGCCGTTGTATTTTGTTTAAAAGGCTTGTTTTCACCATTATGAAAGAAGCAGGACACAGATAACCCTTCCCATTTCCCACCAACCTGCTGTGCTACTGATGTGGATTAGCACAAAGAGGAGAAACATTCTTTGCTCATTTAAAGATGATGCAAATCTCATATTTAATTCCATCACAAGAACAAGGGTCGGCCGAGCCGCCCACATCTCCATTTGACTTTCTTCTGTACACTTTTTGCTCGGTTACTGGGACTTCCCCTCATCCCTTTCACATCAGCACAGAGAATGAGACCTTGTTAGGTTGCCCCTTTGCATTTAAGAAACCAAATCTGCCACTCCCAGTTGGCACTGAAAACCACAGGGGAAAAAAAAAAACCACCTCCTGACCTCCAAAGTATTTTCTGAATGAAGCAGATCTTTCACCAGAGACCCCAGAACAAAGCTGGGAGTGATCAGCCCTTAGGAACTGAGGAGATACTGGGAGCTGATGCAACTCAGCACTCAAAGTGCTGTTACCCCAGAGACAGATTCCCTCCCATTTACTTCCCTGGGTTTGTTCCTCTCTTCTGTGGTTACCTTGTCCTCCCTCTCCACTTATCCCAGGGCTGAGCAGGGAAAGCATCAAGGTCCAAGCTGATAAACAGCAGATGAACTCCACTGCTGTACTCAGAGGCTCTTTCTGTACTTCTCAGGTCAATGAGGACTTCATAGGCTGGTTTCTCCTCATCTTGAGAGCAATTGTGCACATCTGGAATGGAGACATTTACATCCAGCTCCAGCAACAAGATGCTAACTATAATTATCTTTCCAGGTGATTGTGCCAGACTCCTCACCGTGGTACCTGTAGAGCACAGACTTTTAGCTATGACCTCTGGATCCAGAAGCCCTTTTGTAGCCCTCACCCAACTGCTCAGAGCCATGAAGTGCAAGGGACCATTGATGCTGCTCTTCAGTTATTTGGGGAGGAGGGAAAACCTTAGTCTTGTTGATCATTCCTTCCTGTTGGCATCGTAGTACGCTCCGGGATGCTGAGAGCCTTCACCCTCCTTCCAGGCTGAGGCTTCGTGGATTATTAATCACCCCTACGTTCAAATATATAAATCATGGTAACAGTAAAGGTGAAGGAGGAGAAGCAGCAACCTCCTGTTAACCCTTCCAGCTCAGAGGATGTTGTCTGTCCCGCCCAATACATTTCCCTGGTCTCAACAGGGGTCTGGGGTTGTCCCTGTGCCAGGAACATCTCCAAGAGGAAGGCCCCTATATTTATGGTTTTTCAAACCCATATCCACCAGTTTTGGGGTTGCAGGCCAGGCCCAGAAGATAACTGGGAGGTTCCAGGCTCCCATGACAAGAGAAAGCAGCTGGCTGGACATCAAAACCCACTTCATTCTTGGTATGAGGTCCTGGAACAAAAGCACAGAGCACTGGTGCAGACACAGATATTGGGCAGAGAGAGAAAAGACAACACATTGGGTATGAAAAAACACAGGGAATGTAAGCTTGTTGGGACCCTCAGGTCCATAGAAACCAGGTTTAACAAAGATCCACTGGTCAATCAATGCTAATGCAATTCTGAAATTGAAAAGCAACAAAATTCCCTCTTCCTGAGAAATTCTACCTTTTCCTAGGCTAAAACAGTATTTTTGAATTGAGCAGACCTTCCTCAGCTGGTCTAAATATCACATCCAATAAACACCTATTGGAATAAGGCTGTTTAAGCCAAGCCCACAGGCCAGACAGCCTTCTGGTCTACAGGAAACCTTTCCAAGTGCATGGACCTCCACCAGTGCCAGGAATCTCCACTGACTCCAGTCCCAGCTAATGAATCCTGAAAAGCCAGAGCAAAGCACTGCTCGTGCCAGACTCTGTTTCAAATCTGTGACAAGATCTGTAATCCAGGGATCACATCTTCCATGAAGGCAGTGCAGAACAACACCATGTACAGTACCAACACCTCTCCAGCTCATCACAGCTAGAAAACTACTTAATATTTATTCTAAATAAATTTGCAGAAAAATAGGCTTAAAAAAGGATTATTTTCAAAATTTTCATTGTTTTAAATAATATCTATAATATTTCAGGTTAGGAAAGAAAAATGAATGGTTAAGGAAGGGTTTTATTTAAAAAATAATAATATTAAGATTGAGCACTGCAAAAAAAAGAGATATTTTATGATTGGCAAGACAAAATTTGCAAAGCAATACCACCTGAAGTGATTTACCATCAGCCAGCATCACTGTCTGATCACAGCAAGACTCATCTGAAGTGATTTATTCCAAGACAACAACGCCAGCTCTCATTTTCTTCCCACTCCAGCGCTAGGGAATCCCTGTCAGGCAAAAAAAGAGGCTGACACTCCCAGTTCTGGGAGCAGCTTTGGCACAGAGAGATCCTGCTGTGGTCTTTAGAAGGAAGTCCCTTGGGGGCAGGGAGCTGGCTAAATGGTCAGGCTAGATCTAGAGCAACATTTTCCACTGATGCAAGATTTTATTCCAGACAGAGCTCTCCTTTTCCAAATTTGCACACAGCTGTGAGGTTTGATCATGCCAAGCATCCTAGGCTGGTCCAGGAAGAGGAGGTGTTGCTGCCTAGAGCAGTGATGCCACACTCTTTTGTTATTGCACATTAATTTGCCACTTGAAAATTAAATATATCCCAGAATGACAAATTCTTGTTAATTGGTATGGCTTTTGTGAGTTTTATGCTATGGCACAGATTAATATTTGGGTTTTTTCTATTTATAGGAAATAACAGTAAATCTGCTTGTTATGGCACTGCTCAGCCACGATGCTCTAAAGGCCTCACAGCAAAGCAAAGCAGCCCAAATCCCAATTACAGGGACTGCTCTGGTATTGCTAAACATTGGTTTGGTCTCAGGTTTCACCATGTCCTGGGCTGCATCCAAAGCAGTGGGACCAGCAGGGCCAGGGAGGGGATTCTGCCCCTCTGCTCTGCTCTGGGGAGATCCCACCTGGAGCCCTGTGTCCAGTTCTGGAATCCCTAACATAAGGAGATGAAATTTTTGGGACAGGACCAAAGGAGGCCATGGAGATGATTCGAGGGCTGGAGCACCTCTGCTGTGAGGACAGGCTGAGAGAGTTGGGGTTGTTCAGCCTGGAGAAGAGAAGGCTCTGGGGAGACCTCAGAGCAGCCTCCCAGGACTGAAAGGGGCTCCAGGAAAGCTGGGGAGGGGCTCTGGATCAGGGAGTGCAGTGACAAGACGAGGGGGAACAGCTTTAAATTGCAAGGGGGAAAATTTGAATTAGACATTAGGAAGAAATGTTTTCCTGTGAGGGTGGGGAGGCCCTGGCCCAGGTTGCCCAGAGCAGTGGTGGCTGCCCCATCCCTGGAGGTGTTCAAGGCCAGGTTGGATGAGGCTTTGAGCCCCCTGATCCAGTGGGAGGTGTCCCTGCCCATGGCAGGGGGTGGAACTGAATGGGCTTTGAGGTGCCTTCCAACCCAAACCATTCCATGATTCTATGTTTAGAAAAGATCACAAAAGGCTGATTTGTAAGAATATACAACTGGATTTTCCTGTAAACCACCACAGTCCTGTTTCAATTCCCTGAGTTCCAGCCCCAGGGAAAGGGTTGATCCCAGCAGAGTGCCATCATTTTGCAGCAGCAGAGCCCATTTAAGAGTTTGCAGCATTAGAGTGGGTCTTAAATATTGAAGGTTTTATCCTGCAATGGGCTAAAAGGATTGGTATGTCCTTGGAGCAGGAGGCATTTAGTGTATCTCTGGAGATCCCAGTCCTCTGCACAGTCATTTTGTGTTATCATCAGAGCAAGGCTCTGCAGATACTGTCACGGTGAGTGAAACACCCTGTGAACACAACCTGCACAGAGCACACCTTGGTTCAGAGATCACTTCAGCCTTTGAAGTGAACATAAATAGGAAAAAACACCATACTCTCTAAATTATCCTTTGTACAGCCCTGGAGCTAAAAAAAAAAACAGGTACAGAACCATATTGTGAATGTGCATTCAAAATCCCTGCGGATACGACAGAGTCAGTGCATCCCTCTGCCTAAATTTAGATTGACAATTCCAGAGAGCAGCTCTGGCATTTCTAAAAAGAAAAAAATTTCTGATTGAGTCAGCAGTTGCCCAGGTGGCCAAGAAGGCCACCAGCATCCTGGCTTGGATCAGCCATGGCACGGCCAGCAGGAGCAGGGAAGGGACGGTCCCCCTGCACTCAGCACTGGTGAGGATGCACCTCAAATCCTGGGCTCAGTTTTGGGCCCCTCAGGACAAGGAGGACATTGAGGGGCTGGAGAGCATCCAGAGAAGGGAACAGAGTGGGGAAGGGGCTGGAGAAAAAAGCGTTATGAGGAGTGGTTGAGGGAACGGGGATTGTTTACCCTGGAGAAGAGGAGGCTGAGGGGAGACCTCATCACTGTCCACAACTGTCTGAAAGGAGATTGTGGTGAGGTGGGTGGTGGGCTCATCTCCCAAGTAACAAGTTATAAGAGGAAATGGCCTCAGGTTGTGCCAGGGGAAGTTTAGGTTGGACATTAGGAGGGCAACGAAGATGGGGAAGGGGCTGGAGCACAAGCCCTACGAGGAGAGACTGAGGGAGTTGGGGCTGTTTAGTCTGAAGAAGAGGAGGCTCAGGGGAGACCTCATTGCTCTCTACAACTCCCTAAAAGGAGGTTGTAGTCGGGCAGGGGTTGGTCTCTTCTCTCAGGTGACCAGGGACAGAACCAGAGGGCAGGGACTCAAGCTTGGTCAGGGAAAGTTTAGACTTGATGTGAGGAAAAAATTCTTCACTGAAAGGGTGATTGGTCATTGGAATGGGCTGCCCAGGGAGGGGGTGGAGTCACCGACCCTGGAGGGGTTTAAGGGGAGACTGGATGAGGCACTGAGTGCCATGGGTTAGATGATGGTTGGTGTTAGTGTTGGTGTTAGTGTTGGGTTATGGGTTGGACTTCATGATCTCAGAGGTCCTTTCCAACCTTGTGATACTGTGATTAGGAACAATGTCTTCACTGACAGAGCGGTGAAGCCCTGGCAGAGGCTGCCTGGGGCAGTGGGGGAATCTCCATCCCTGGAGGGATTCAAAAACCATGCAGATGTGGCACTTGGGGACATGGTTTAGCAGGCAAGGTGGGGCTGGGCTGAGGGCTGGACTGGATCTTAGATGTCTTTTCCAACCTTAATGATTCTATGATTCAAAAGACTCTTGTATGAGCAACAAGCTCTGGAACAGCCTCCAATCCAGAGCATTAGGACATAAAGACCCTACGTACATAAGCCAGGTATTTATAAAAAGCTAATAAAACTGAGTAACTCATAAGCATATAAAGCAGGAACAGAGAGGCAAAGACTAAATTTAAGATGCTTACCTCTCGCTAAGCCACAACAAGGTTGAGCCTTCAGGGGAGAGGATGAGCAGTGGCACTGAGATGCCACCTGGGGATGCCTGGGAGGGTGGGAAGCCAGTGCAGGTCCACAGCAAAGGGCAGGCACGTTATGTTGGTGGTGCTGGCAGGGGAAGCCACCTCCCAGCTCTGCTCCCAGGGTGTACAAGGTTGGACACTGTAGCTGATAGCGAATTTCATAAGCCCTCAGCTCTCCAGACAAGGGGCTGCTCTCCCAAGAGCTGCCTTGGAGAACCTGCTCAAAGGCAGCAGCAAAGACTCCAAGTGATTATGGTTTATCTGAGCAGCAGTCAGCTTTATCTGGACACAAGCAGTGCTCCTGAACACCTGCAGACCAGCAGCTGTCCCACAACAGCCCAGGCAATGCCTCTGCCCACACGAACGAGCCATCCCTGACTCACCCTGCAGAACGAGAATGACTTTTCCTTGCAGGGAAAAATGAACAGGAAGGGTTTGTGGCCTGGCTGAAGCTCAAGTTATATCTCCTCTACTCTCTCCATACAACAAAGCTCTCCAGGGTTCTTCTGAAATGGTCTCACAGGCAGACAGGGCAAATTTAGCTTCCTGCTACCCTGGTGTCTGTCACTTTGCCCTTCCATGAGGAATAAATATCAGCCCATTTTAGTTTTCATCTTTTTTTTTCTTAGATGCCAGCTCTTATTCTAATTTACCTAAGAGAAGATATTGCCAGGAGCAAGACTCTTCTCAGAGCAGCTCCTGAATCATCTCTCCTGTTTTCCAAGTGCATTTGAATTAGATTGAGGAAGCCACCCTGTAGTCATAGAAGCTCTATACTGAGCACACTCATTTGATTACAATCACTTTGGTTTCCTGGACTAACATTTAAAAGGGAAAAGACATTCAAAGCAAACCAATATTAGATACATACCTTGCAGGCAAAACACTTATTGAGCTGAAAACTTGAGGTACTGCAATGTGGAGGAGGGAAAAATCCTGTTTTATGCAAATTGTAAGAAAGCAAGAAGGAAAAAAAAAACATACCAGAAGCATTACTGAACCCATCAATTGGATGTTGGTTTATGGGGAAGATCTGAGGCAGAAGCAGTAGTAACTTACATTTTCCACAATGAAATTGAAAATGCACTTATAGCACATTATGGCTTTGTGAAATATTACAGTTTTCTTTATTTGCTTTTGCAGGTAGTTAGATTTAAGCACTACTTACATTCCCTCTCATCCTCAAATTTAAAAAGCAATAAACTGCTTTAGTGTTTTCAATTTCTTCTCCTTCAAGAGATGTAAATTGATTGCCTGAATCCTTTCACAAACTTTATTCTTATGAATAGGAGAGAATAATTTACAAGGGCATTGGCCCCATCTAATGCTCATTTAGCTCTGGGTCTCCTGTCTCAGAGGCCACCACTACAACACTTCATGTTCAAGAAGCCAGCAGAGCAGCAGCAGCCCCCAGAGTCTGGGAGAGAGGGATGGGCACCTTCCAGCTCAGAGGCATGGAAAACACAACCAGATCTGGAGGAGCAAAGGGAGGAAGGATGATCCTGAGAGACTCTCTTAGGATGTGCCCTGATTCAGGCCAAGAGCATCACCATTTCAGGTTCCAGTCTCTGGTGAACCTTGCAGCAGTGCTTTGAGGTGCTGTCACGAGAGATCTGGCAAGAGGTGGCCATGTCCAGCTCCCTGGTAACAGCACAGGACCTGTCTCCTGTCTCTGCCTCAGTTTCTTTGGTCAGCTTCACCCACAGGATCACAGAATGGTTTGGGTTGGAAGGGATCTCAAAGCCCATCCAGTTCCACCCCCCTGCCATGGACAGGGACACCTCCCACTGGATCAGGGGGCTCAAAGCTCCATCTAACCTGGCCTTGAACACCTCCAGGCATGGGGCAGCCACCACTGCTCTGGGCAACCTGGGCCAGGGCCTCCCCACCCTCACAGGAAGACATCTCTGCCCAAGATCTCATCTCAATCTCCCCTCTTTCAGCTGAAAACTGTTCCCCCTCATCCTATCCCGGCCCTCCATGATCAAGAGCCCCTCCCCAGCTTTCCTGGAGCCCCTTTCAGTCCTGGGAGGCTGCTCTAAGGTCTCCCTGGAGCCTTCTCTTCTCCAGGCTGAACAACCCCAACTCTCTCAGCCTGTCCTCACAGCAGAGGGGCTCCAGCCCTTGGATCACCTCCGTGGCCTCCTCTGGACTCACTCCAACAGATCCAAGTCCTTCCTGAGCTGAGGATTCCAGAACTGGACCTTCCACTGGATCCGCTCGCTCAAAGCCTGTTCCAACCTGGCCTGGAACACCTTCAGGAAGCTGAGAGAGAAGTGAAGCATTTGTCAAAATGCTGGGAGACGTTACACTCAAAGGCTGTAATCCCATCCTCACCCTCATCTGATGCCCAGCAACAAGTCCATCAAACTCTCCCTCTTCATTAAATTCAACTGTGAGCAAAATTAGCAAAGAAATACAGGGTTTAATTAATGTTTGCCTTGACCATAAATGAAAAAGGACTTTAATTTTTTTTACTGTATTTTACAAATCAGAGTCATTCAATATCTTGGATGCCAGTAAATTAATTCTGAGCTAATGAAGTTAAAGGAGGTCATTTGTTAGAGAAAACTGATTACACATCGGGATCTCCTGGGGACCCAAATGAGAAAATCAGTATAATGAAAAAATATTTTAAATGATGCAGGTCAACCATAGAGATCATTAAGGATACAGAGGGGGTGGAAATATTAATGACACTGCGACAGGGAAATGCCAACAGGGGAGTGGGCTGACGTGAGTGAGTAGAAAGGCATTTACAGTGTGAGCTTGGGGTTTATTTTCCCCTTTTAATAATTGAAACACATGAATTTCATTGCTTACCTCAAATCAGTCACCTGTGCCCAGATATTTCAATGGCAGCAATACACTAATGTGCATTATACACATAATATTTGTGCAGAACATAATCCTTTTTAGCAGCATTAATCACAGTGGCACCCAAGGACACAAACAAAAATATAGGCTGCGTAGCACAAGACATGGGAAAAAATATGCAAGGGGAAGGGAGCAATCCCTGCTTCTGAGAGGTTTAATTTCAACAAATAAGCAGAAGGCAAGGGAGAGAGGCTTATACAACACATTAGAGCATCAGCCTAGTGCTTAAACACAGCTGGCGAGAGCAAGGGGAGTGATGCAGCCTGGATGAACAAGAAATGGCCTCAGGGGCTGGAGTTGGGGTCTGTCCAGTTCAGAAATCCCACTGCCTTGGAGCAGGAGATGATATTTAGGGAGAGCCCCTCCCTGCAGCCTGCTCCTCCAGCACCTGTGAGCACTGTGTTAGGGGCACAGAAAGCACTGCCCTGCCTGCACTCTCTACAGCCACATCAAACCCACTGGCTGAAATTAAATGTGTTCACTTCCATTTTGAACCTCCTGATGCCACGAGACTCTGCAATGTCCCAGAGCAACACATCCATTCAGCAACAGAACAAGAGGGCCCGAGCTTAGACTCTGCCAGGGAAGGTTTAGGCTGGATATCAGGAAAAAGTTCTTCACAGAACGAGTAATCAGGCATTGGAATGGCCCAGAGAGGGGGTGGAGTCACCATCCCTGGGGGTTTTTAAAATAAGACTGGATGTGGCACTTGGTGCCATGATCTAGTAATCATGAGAGTGTTGGACAAAGGGTTGGACCTGATGATCTTGGAGGTCTCTTCCAACCCAGATGATTCTATGATCCCAGCAGTTTGCTGCCTGCTCTGCTATTAGTAATCCCTTTAACCTCTCTTACACTCATCCTGTACCAGGTTCAGTGAGCTCCTCCACCCAGAAGTGCAGAATTCAGTGAGAAACACTGCTGCATTCACCCAATTCAAGATTTTACCAACTCTGATCATCTCTTCCTCAGCAGCAAAGCCATTCCCAGTGCTTTGCTCTTGTGCCCCTTCCTGAGGACACCCAGCACTGTGTTGGTTTCACATGGGCCTCACGATTTCAGAGCCATCAGCAATGGCTCCTTCCCACCCTCTAAGTTCCAAGCCTGGCATTGTGAGGGCAGGATTTAGACTATTCTCTTTGCTCATGCACCAAGCACTCTCCTGAGAACCCCTGAAACAGCCCCCTTACCACATTCACATCAACACTGAGGGTGTGACTGAGCCTGATCCTGCACATCTAGATTGCATCCTTATTCAGGTTTGCCAGGCTGTACTGAGCTGGTTCACAGAGTTTCAGGGTTATCTGCAAAATAAATAAAACCAAAGGGGTGACTGAAGGTAGAAATCAAACAAGGCAGGAGGTGCAAGCAATGTCATTCCACGGGGAGTGGCAAACGTAGCCTGGCAAGGAAAGCCTCATGGCTAGGGGGGAAAAAAGGAGATCTCTGTTAAATAACATGAGGATGAGAGGATCCTCTTGTGAGTTCAGGAAAGCAGAAGAAATCTAAGGAATATTAGAGGAGAAATTAATATACTACTGAGGGAGAAACAAAGCAGCAGCAAGAAAATTAGTTGAAACAATCCTTTATGAAAAAAGAAGTAACACAGATAAAGCACTGACACATCTGTTACAAAGCTTACCAAAAAGCCATTTATTCACAGCAAAGAAGAACCCAAAGCAATCCCTGGATCTGCTAAATCCACTTTGCAGGATTTCTTCACCAAACCAGGCATAGAGAAACGGTCCTACAGGGCAGATGCAAACTATTTAAATTAGCACATCAGGCAGCTCTGTCACAGAGAGCTGTAATTAGACTTGAGGAGCCAACACCTCAAGCAGAGCCTGGAAGGGCAACCAACAGTTTACAGCTTGGAAAACTCCCAGGACCAAAAGCCAAACCCTTCAGAGCATTTAAACAAAAAACTCATCCCCTCGTTAAATGGAGCATTTGCTGAGACTCCAGGAAAGACCAGGATGAAGCTACCACACTATCCCAGCACAGAAAAGGCAAAGCCAGTAATTATTGAGGATTCATGTGATTTATTTCTCCTTTAAACGCGAGTATTAAAAGCAGTGCTAAAAATCTGATAAGATAGAGATTGCTTTAGTCCAAGGAAAGCATTTCTGATCTTTTAGTTACCAGTGGATTAATCAGAGTCTCCAGATGAGCACTTGATTTGTGTTCATTAAAGTCTATCATAGAAACAAGGACTAATCCTGATGTTTAACAACGTAGAGACAGCATTAGGCTGAGATAAGTGACTACATCAGTTAACACTGTGATGACAATTTGATTTCAAAGCATTTGGCTTTGTATTGAACCAAAAAACTAGAATTCCTATTAAAGTTTCTTCATTAAATAAATATTCCTCAAAAATGGAATTAGCCACAACTGTTTGTCTCTTATTAACTTCTCTTTCAATCCAAGTCTTCTGACAATTTTCAAATGAGAAACCCAAATAGTTATAAAGAAAACATTGCAAAATCCAACTTTTATTTCATTATGTAATAATGAAAGTGTATGTTTATACATACATATACACACTGGATGCTCCATTTATATATAAATAGAGATTTATATTACTTTTTATATATTTATATCCATTATATTGAAATATTATGAAAGCAAATATTCAACAAATCTGGATTTATCAGCCATCTGACACAAAACCCAAACAACTCAAACATTTGCATGTGTTTGTGTGCAATATCCAGTAGAAAGGGCTGGCACAGTCAACTAAAGATGTTAGTCCAGTACAAGCAAACAACAGGAAATGAAAACTACTGTTCTACCCAGCTGAAAAAGAACAGATTAGTGACACAGGGAAGGCAATTTCATTCCTTTAGGAAAGCAGAAGGCAGATTTAAGGTAATCCTACATGCAGAAATGTAACTCTCACCTTACCAGAACCTGAGAATTCATTTCTGCTGCATCCACTGGTGTTGCTGTGCTGATGTCACCCAGGAAACTACAGTCCCACGAGCAGTGTGAAGAAAAAAAATCATAGACTTGAAAGAAACTTGCAATACATTTGCTCTCACCCCAAAAGGACAGAAAATGCCATGACCAGAAGTATCAGGACTGCATTTATAATACAGTTAATTACAGTCTGAATCACAAGTAGGCAATGAAGCTGAGTTTCATTTTACTCAGACACATAAACTCCCCCCCTATAAAACTTGGAGCAGATGTAGAGTGGTTGTACATGGGCTGATGCTGTCATTCACCATGGCTCATCCAGAAATGAACAACTGTTTGCTACAATTCCTGTGTACATTTGGAAGGCAATATATTATCCATGCAGTGTTGAGCAATAATTTCTCCATTCCTAACCATGGAAGAACCATATATTTTTTTTTAACATACGTATGCATAAATATATTTAATTTAGAGCACAGATTGGCCAAGTTACAACAGTGCAAAATAAAACATTTGTGCTCTACTGATAGGCAGTCTTCACAGCTTGGCACGGTCACCCAAATTTCTTAAGAAGGCTTCACCTTTTGGCACAGCAATTCTTGGAACGTCCACATTCCAGCATTTCAACGTGCCTTGAGTTGTGTCTACAGGGATGAATTCTGGTTGCCAAGGGAAATTCAGGCTGCACGACCCAAGATGCACACGTGCTCAAACTGGAAGAGGACATCTGTGAAGTCTGCTCTAATAAAAAGGGCACAATTTATCATCAGTGAAGCACAGGCAATAAAAAAAAAGGTTTTTACTTATTGCTGGCCAAAAAAAACCCAACAATGGATCCATTACTGAAGTTTAGCAAAAGCATTAGCTCAATAATGAAAGCAAATAACCAACAAGTGCTTCTGAAGAAGCCAACTGACACTTGCTGTTGAGGGATTCCGCATCATTTAACAAAAGGTCTTCTTGTAAAGTTTATTTCTCATTTCTAAGACAAGAATGAAGTTCAAGAGATTTCTTATGAAGACAAAGCCAACAAATTCCTTCTTTTATTTTCCATTCAAGCATGCCTGTAGGGTTTCAGTGCCACTGAGAGCTGGCAGCAGATGTTTATTCTCAGTTACTACTACTATGACATCGTGGAACTCAAGCACTGTTTCAAAACAAACACCCCTGCCTCGTGCCCAAACACTGCATGACTTCGTACCACAAGAGGCTGAAGTAAGTCTGGTAGAACATCAACCACTTATTGTAAACTGTATTTCCTGCAGACACTGACTGAGCGTGGTGACAAAAGCAGGGGGTTCTGCACAAGCCTAAAATACTGCGATCTCTTGGCTGTGGAAGAAGAGCACGGCTCAAGCACCGATCTTATCTTGGTGTAATCAGAGGACTGCTGCCAAATAGAAAGCACATGCTTTGTCCAAAACCTCAATGCAAATCTCTCTCTGTGTGTATGTGTTGAATTATTAAATTCAGAAACCCATGACAACATCTACAATAATATACACTGCTGCTGTTATTACACACAAGCAGCTCTAAAGCCACTTTTAATCAAAAAAGAGCCTTTTAAATCTATACCTGGTTTTAGTGACATTACTGTTAATGCAGCTGATGAAATATTCAGCATGCAATTACTGTACATGCTCTATAATGGCTTTCCTGACATTCAGGCTATACAGAAGGCTGAGTTGAAACGAGAGAGAAGATATTTTTCTCCCAAGTATCTCTTTTCCCCACAGAGAGATGCAAGATTTGGTTGAAAGCATTTGAGCTCAGAAGATACAAGAGCCCCAACCAAATGCTGCATTCATTATAAAACACAAACCAGAGGAGAGAAACCAGCAGAGCTCCCAATTGCTGCCTTGAAAGAAGGTGGGGCAGCCGTGCTCAGGCTCCACACCTGAGGCTCCCATCTGGTACACGTTGAGTCACTCACAAAAGGAAGGAAGAGAGAGGCAATCTCCTTAGGAAAGCTTGTTACAGCCTCGTGAGCACAAGGCATGTAGGAAGAGTGCTGATAAAGGTCACTTTGTGCCCATTTTTCCAGCAAAACAGAGCTTTAACGTTGGAGAATGGTTGTGGGAGCGTGGACATGGCTCAAAGGAGGAGCTCTGTGAATCAGCCCTGACAGAAATCAACTGAGCTGGGCTGTGATGAAAAAGTACTGAGGATTTTCCCAAGTCACACTGACAAGGAGGGAGTCAGTGAGAAAATCCCCAAGAGAAGGTCAAGAAGACCTTGTGACTGATAAACAACTTAATGAAGTAGGCCAGAATGAGACCCCGACCCGAGCATATAGCAGTAGCTGCAAGCAGGAGGATCATGCTGATGTACCTTTAGAGCTAAGCCAATGACTGCAAGTAGGAGTATGACTGTAACTTTTAGAGCTAAGCTAATGATTGTAAGGCCTTTAGAGCTAAGCTAATGATTATAAGACAAGTGTATGTAAGGGCCAATGATTGTTAGACAAGCCAATGATGGTTAGACAAGTAGACATGAGTTAAGTAGACATGGGTTATGGTATAGACGTGAATGAGCTTTGCACTAAACCAGAACTTGCTTTACCACTCCCACTGAGTCTACTGCATGGTTCTCCTCGTTCGTCGCACTTTCAGAAATGAGAGATGACCACAGCAATTGTTGGACACAACAATCCCATGCAGAGCTACAGACTGGGGACAGAGTGGCTGGAGAGGAGTCAGGCAGAAAGGGACCTGGGAGTGCTGGTGGCCAGGAAGCTCACCATGAGCCAGCAGTGTGCCCAGGTGGCCAAGAAGGCCAATGGCATCCTGGCCTGCAGCAGGAATAGTGTGGCCAGCAGGACCAGAGGAGTTATCGTCCCCCTGTACTCGGCACTGGTCAGGCTTCATCTTGAATATTGTGTCCAGTTCTGGGCCCCCCAGTTTGGGAAAGATGTCAGGATACTGGAATGTGTTCAGAGGAGGGCAACGAAGATGGGGAAGGGGCTGGAGCACAAGCCCTACGAGGAGCAACTGAGGGAGTTGGGGCTGTTTAGTCTGAAGAAGAGGAGGCTCAGGGGAGACCTCATTGCTCTCTACAACTCCCTAAAAGGAGGTTGTAGTCAGGCAGGGGTTGGTCTCTTCTCTCAGGTGACCAACGACAGAACTGGAGGGCATGGACTCAAGCTTGGTCAGGGAAAGTTTAGACTTGATGTTAGGAAAAAGTTCTTCACTGAAAGGGTGATTGGTCATTGGAATGGGCTGCCCAGGGAGGGGGTGGAGTCACCGACCCTGGAGGTGTTTAAGGGGAGACTGGATGAGGCACTGAGTGCCATGGGTTAGATGATGGGTTGGTGTTAGTGTTGGTGTTGGGTTATAGGTTGGACTTGATGATCTCAGAGGTCCTTTCCAACCTTGTAATACTGTGATACAGCGTAATCCCTGATACAGTTCCTCTACACAGTGTAAAAAGGGGAGGTTCATCTTGCAGTCATCCTATTTCCACCCCGCTTCTGGAGCTGTGGTCGTAACCAGTGTTGACTGAGAGCATCTAATGGCCTGTCAGAGCCGTGCCAGCATAACTGTACCTACACAGGCAGGAGCTGAAACAGCCCAACAGGAGCATTTGGAGAGCTACAGCAGCTGCCTGGCGAGTACACGAGGCTCCCAGTAAAGCCCAACGTAACTCCTCGCCGCGTGCGCACAGGCACACGCACAGACTCCAGCAAACGCACGGCTGAGCCCAACAATTACTGGCACAGACAGGTAGAAGCCCTACAGAAACAGTATCACTGCAGGACATTTATAACCCTTTGTGATCAGCCCATTAGGAACCTGTCACATGGTTGCTGATGGCTTCGGTTATGGGCAAGCTGCGCATTGTTGAGACAACGCGCACAAGAATGAAAAATAAAAACTAGGTTCTTTTGCTGTCATAGGGACAAATGCTGCTGCTTTCTTACACAGAGCATCCTTCCTCTTGGACATTACCAACAGCTGCTGGAAGCTGAGGGAGAATTCTGATCTGGGGCACTGCTGCCTGTTCTCCCCATGATTGTTGCCCTACGAAACGAAAGAAATTGGCTGCCAGCCTGGGGAATCCTTTCATTTCACCACTCACCCTTCCTAGTTTTAAAGCTTTGCCAGAAACCTGCACTCTCTCTGGACCTGAAGCTCCTTCCTACATTCCTGGCTCCTGTAGCAAAATTTCCTTTCAAAAAGAGCATCATCAGTCCTCTTCTATTATAGAGAAGCCTCTTCAGGAACAGGCATAGCTGGAAGGATCCCAACAGCTGGTATTTATCCAGGAGACTGATAACTGTATGCAACACGGGCCTCAAAAAATGATTAGTGCAGCACAGACAGCTCCTGCTTTATAAAAACATGATATAGAGGAGGTCAGGCTAAATGCAACAATCCCTCCTGGACTTAAACAATATAAAGCCATGAAAAGACTGTTTCTTTTATTCAGTGTCTCATAACTAAGTGATTATGCTCACCCTTCCTCCTAGGCACACCAGCAGTGACAGATTCACAACATATCTCTGCTCCAGACAGAAGGAAAGCTAAACAGACTCAAAAAAAATGTAATCTACAGTATTTAGATATTACTAGCAAGAGGCACAAAGATATGACTGATTTTAGTACTGAATTGGACAGCAACATCTGCATCAAGACAGATGCATTTTTAAAATAGCATTTCAAAAATTACCCAGCTGATACAGCACCTGACATATTCTTGGCATGTTGTATTATTTCCATGCAGCTGGAGCTTTGCATTCAATATCCTCCGGAGCTGTAAAAAAGGTTGTTTTCCTTTGCCCATTTATGAGCTTGGATCTGGGATACTGGATGATAATCTAAATATTTAAACTATTATTCAAGTCTTTAATCAATTCTACTAAACAGACTTTCTGGACAAAGTCCAACATAAAATAAAATGCTTTGTGCTGTAATGAAAGAATTACTGCTATTAAAGGATTTAATCCTAAATGCACCACAGCGCATTTCTTTGTACATCAAGTGGAGTCTGAAGAGCTGCTATTTTTATCAGGTTTGTATTTTACAGACAAGCATTAACTGCAGATTACAGGATTGATTCACACCAGGTTTCCCCTCTGCACAAAGGTAGAGCTTTGCAGAACCAGCAAAGCAAGGCAGTTTTTAGCTAAAAAGGACCACACGCTGATTTATCATTACCCTTTTTTCACTCCTGTCTCCCTGATTAGCTTTTTCATGGAAGCAGCTTTCCCTGTTGCCAGGACAGATTCATCAGTACCCAAGGAAAGGTCTGTAAGAGCTAGAGAGACAAAAAGCAACCACAGAGGATGGGTATGAATGTGCTGGGCTTGGCAAGGTGACAGCCCGCAAGAGCCACCCGCAGAACCCACTGCCCCTGGGGTAGGGAGAGCAGGGGTCCAGCTGGAAGGACCCCCAAGGGCAGCTCTGACACCCCTGTCAGCAGAACCACGTCTGGCCACAGGGAAAATCACACATAGAAACAGCTGCCATAAAATAGAGTTAGAACTTCTTCTGGCAGCATCCTGGAGGGAAGCACCGAACCAAATGCACCGTGTGAAAATGAAAGCTGAGAGAAGAGGGAAGGCTTTACTTCAGAGAGGTGATCTGGGCAGAAAGCAGGGTTATTCACAGCCCTTGTTCATCTTGCTGGCTGCTCACGATAATCAGGAGGGAAGATGGGAAGCTAGGAATGATAAATGCAGTGATTTGAAAGTATTTGCAAGCATCGGTCTCATTAGGAAATAATCCTTGTGGCAGCTTGGAGCTATTTGGGAACAAAATACACTTAAAAGGAAGTGAAATGGGGGAAAGATGATATTCACAAAGGTCTCTAAGGGTTCAGGTAAGAGCTATCAGCCTGTGCAGAGAATGCATACCAGGAAGCAATAAAGAAACGATGGGAAGAGAAAGCACTGAGTGTGGGGTAGGAAATAATCAAAAACCTCACTAAAGGCTTAGGACAGGAGTCTGGTTTTATGAGAGGAGCACTGAAGGAGAAGAGAGCAAGCCCAGAGGAAGGCACTGTTAGATAGTGAAGAGCAGGGAATGATGGATTGAAGAAAATTCCTGAAGGATGCTGAAGGAAAAAAAAGTCATAGAATCATAGAATGGTTTGGGTTGGAAGGGACCTCAAAGCTCATCCAGTCCCACCCCCTGCCATGGGCAGGGACACCTCCCACTGGATCAGGGGGCTCCAAACCCCATCCAACCTGGCCTTGAACACCTCCAGGGATGGGGCAGCCACCACTGCTCTGGGCAACCTGGGCCAGGGCCTCCCCACCCTCACAGGAAAACATTTCCCCCCTAAGATCTCATCTCAATCTCCCCTCTTTCAGCTTGAAGCCCTCAGATAATCCTTCAGAAAGGAATATCAGCTGAAAAGTAGGGGAACCTGCACCACAGAAGAGGGGATGGGCTTAGGTCTGCATCCTTCTGCAATAGTGAGAAACCTGACTGTGAACAACAGTGTTCACAGTGATGTGTTCCAGGCCATCTCCCCTTGGTGCCCCAGAGCAGGGTCAGCACCGGGGATGCTGCAGCCAGGCCGGGTCTGCTGAATGGGCCCAGAGGAAAAGACTTTGGTTAAGGACCTGGCAGGATGCACTGGTGACAAATTAAAAGGGAAGAACTTTAAAACGCTTCTTCAAAGAGGGAGGACATAATTGTCCACCAGATGAAACTAAAAAGCAGATGAGTCACTGGAGGAAATGAGTGTTCAGTTTAATTCACCACCTTTCATATTCCAGAGGTTATTTCTCTCCAGCTGAGAGGAACAGGCTTGTGCTGAAACATCAGCTCATAACTCTGAAAGAGTGGTTTTGCATCCTGGATTGGCTGCTTGTTTTTCCCAGAGCAGGAATATAATTCAACTTCGTTCTCCACATGCAAAAAAAATCACTTATCTACATTTACAGTTGAAGGCTCTGGGAGACTGGAGACTACAGAAAGCCAAGCAAAGGGCCAATGTAAAAAGCAGTTCCTTATTTGGGTGGTCAGAGGTGGTGTTACAGGAAGGACTTGTTTTCCATTACTTGACAAAGTGTGCTGTGAGAAGAGTTCCAACAGCTAAACATTTTCACCTTTCCTCATCCATAGGGGATAGGACAAGGGGTAATGGTCTTCAGCTGAAAGAGGGGAGACTGAGATGAGATCTTAGGAAGAAATGTTCTCCTGTGAGGGTGGGGAGGCCCTGGCCCAGGTTGCCCAGAGCAGTGGTGGCTGCCCCATCCCTGGAGGTGTTCAAGGCCAGGCTGGATGTGGCTTTGAGCCCCCTGATCCAGTGGGAGGTGTCCCTGCCCATGGCAGGGGGTTGGATGGGCTTTGAGGTCCCTTCCAACTCAAACCACTCTATGAACCATTCCTTCCAAAACAGGTTTTGAAGAGGAACTCCTATTTCCACAACAGGGAAAGCTTGTGCCTGCTGCCAATAAATTCAGGTCCTGTATTCCAAAAGGGCATCAGTTCATAAGTAATGGTCTGACATCAACCAGATGAAATTCAGTAAAGCCATAAGGGGAAAAAAATCAACCACAACCACATGAGTCAGGGATAACAGATCAGGCAGAATCACTCCATAAATGGGGGTCATTACAGAGCATCTGAATCTGAATCACTACCATCATT
This sequence comes from Tapera naevia, assembly GCA_033556795.1. Lineage (NCBI taxonomy): Eukaryota > Metazoa > Chordata > Aves > Cuculiformes > Neomorphidae > Tapera > Tapera naevia. The sequence continues at coordinate 124,851 of JAUMJJ010000409.1, read as the reverse complement.
CTGTGCACACAAAGCTGATCCTGCTCTGCACTAGCAGACACATTACATGCAAGACATGGGAGATGAATATTCTGCTCTACAGTTGAGAGATCTGGAATATTGCCACCAGATTTATGCATCACACTAAGAAAAATGTGGAGAATTTGGAGATGGTTCAGGGAAGATCAAGAAGAATCATGAGAAGTACAGACAAATATGATTTACAGAGAAAGTGTGGAACAATTGGGTTAATTTTCATCATAGAAGCAGAGCTGGGCACTGCCTGTCTTTAACACAAACAGGGTATCAGTCTCCAAATAGGTAAAAGAAGGAAATAATTGAGAAAAAGACTAGATAAACATCTTCCCAGGCTGGACAGACCTGTATCTGCCATGGAGCAGAGGGATGGACTACCTCTTCACCTCTTAAATGTGCTCTGAGCTTAAAAACAGCAACATATACCATGGGATGTACTAGTGAAAAAGTGGGGTTTTTTGTTAAATACTACAAAACAATATAAAGTAAATCTCAAAGCAATTAATATGGTGAAAAAATACCACCAAGGCAACACCTCTGTACACGTTGGGTGTATGTCTGAGGACATACAGGTGCGTGGCTTGGTAAAATATCAAAATCAATTACACTCAAGAACTGTTTGTCTCAGTAATCACATTTCATGTAAACACTTTCAAGGAATGATTCAATAATCAGTCTTTGATTCATCCAGTGCAACTGGAGCCAGGAATGTGCACGGTGACCATGAGGAAAGTTATTTAACCCCATTCAGCTAATAATTGCTTTCTAGCTTGAAGCTTGCTATCTCCCCAAAATTTAAGTTATCAGAACTACAGATGATATTCCTATTTGCCATGCAATGCATAATCCTTTTCTGAAGGCTACTAAGCTCTTTGCCACCAAAATCAGTGGAACTCTGCTGTTTCCAACGGATCTGTGAAAGGCTTTGAAGATGAAAAGAACTGTGCAAGTGCAAAATGTAGCTATTTGGGCAAGGAATCTAGACCAGGAACACAGGCTGTGACACACAGACCCTGTTGTTTCCTGTCCAAAAATCATCTTTAATCTTTATCAGCATAAAGGCAGAGCGAGAGAAATCCAGGCAGTCTGAGAAAAAAAAAAAAAAGGTGAAAAAATTATTTGAGATCCAGCAGCCATTTTCCTGGGATGCTTTCAGAGACGCTCTTAGCAGAAGGGTACAGGGAAACTTTACTCTGTTATAATCCTGGATCCTCTCTAGTATCGACTCTAACTTCTAGCCTGGAGAAAAGGAGGCTGAGGGGAGACCTCATCGCTCTCTGCAGCTCCCAGAAAGGAGGTTGTGGTGAGGTGGGTGTTGGGCTCTTCTCCCAAGGATGGAACAAGATGAAATGGCCTCAAGTGGTGCCAGGGGAGGTTTGCATTGAATATTAGGAAAGATTTCTCCAGGCACTGGCAGAGGCTGCCCAGGGAGGTGGTGGAATCACCACCTCTGGAGGGTTTTAAAAGATGGGCAGATGAGGCGCTCGGGGATGGTTCAGTGGTGGGCAGGTATGGTTGGACTCCATGACCTCAGAGGTCTTTTCCAACCAAGCAATTCTATGATGAGGGGTTTCTTCATCCCCTCCACCCCATCACACACTTGCAGGCTGCACAGCACTGCGGGGTACGAGGGACCTAATGTCATCCTGCCTTGTCTTTCTCATAGATCCCCACCTCAAAAAGATGCAAAGGGCTGCCCTGGACCCTCACAGCTCTTGCTAAAAACAAACAAAACACGGGATGTGAGGGGGGAAAGTAAACTTCAAGCAAAGGCTCGCTGTTATGGTGAATTTCCAAACATGATTTGAGTCACTTAGAGGAAGTTTCTACACACTTACACCTTCCAGCTCAAATACTGTAATTAAATTACCTTGGCTACTGACTGGAAAAAGGTTTATTATTGCAATAGCTTGGTTTGAAGATGAATCATTACACACTGCAGGTGGTTTATCACAGAAATCACCCAACTGTCTTTTAGGACAGGTGGCATTTGCTAAGAGAAAAACAAGCTTTTTCATTTCTGTCTAAGCAGAAGGTGCAATCCCAACCGTTGTCCAGTCTCAAAAAAATCAACTGAGAAGGCAATATTTAATGAGGAGAACCAGGCTGCAAAGCTGCTCCAACACTAAGGATTAAATCCTAAGCATTTAAGTCTGGTTTGCTCTACAAAAAGAGCTGAAAAACCCAGCAGCCCATTACCAACAGCTTCTGCAGATTGAATTAGTGCTGTTCACAGTAAGATTTTGCTTGAGCACGACCAAAGAAGAGGCCGTGTATGATTAAAGATGTGGCCACACTTAATACGCCATCAGACAGACAGAAAATAAAGGGATGATGCAAAACTCCATATTTCATTTCAACAAATATTTCTGGGTGAGGTTTTGAAGCAAGCTCCGCCCCCACAGCATCAGTAAAAGCCATACGATTCTCTAAATGCCTCAGCAACCAGAGAGTCAAGAATTATAGAGTCATTAAGGATGGAGAAGACCTCTAAGATCATCCAGTCCAACCATCAACACACCAATATACCTATTAAATCATGCCCTGAAGTGGCACATCTACACATTTTTGATCACCTCCAGGGATGGTGACTCAACCACTGCCCTGAGCAGCTTCTTCCAATGCTTCACCACTCATTCAGTAAACAATTTTTTTCCCAATATCCAGTCTAAACCTCCTCTGGTGCAACTTGAGGCCATTTCCTTTTGTCCTATATCTTGTTCCTTGGGAGAAAAGCCCAGCACTCACCTCATCACAACCTCCTTTCAGGAGCTGCAAAGAGTGATGAGGTCTCCCCTCAGCCTCCTCTTCTCCAGAAGCCCCAGGTCCCTCAGCCACTCCTCATAAGATTTGTGCTCCAGCCCCTTCACCAGTCTCACTGCCCTCCTCTGGGCACACGAATCTTTTGTTATTCTGGCCAAATTAACCCAAAATAAGTTGCAACATATTGAGCACTTTTAAAACTGCGGGCAAGGGATGGCAATGCTTCTCTCATACTCTTGAAAGAGAAAGGCTACTACACCCAGTTCTACCCAGGGCCAGATGGGGCAGGCCCTACAGAGTAGAGATTTCATGGGTAGCACCCCTGAACTTGGGGGCAGTCACACAATCAGTGTGACCAAGGGATAATAAATGCTGAGTAGGTTAAATATGGAGTTTTTTCTTGCTTCACAAAAGAAGCCACAGGATAAAAGAGAGCCCGTGGTGTTCTGACCTCTTACCCATGTTTTATCTCATGTAATGACACTTAGGCTTGTTCTTTCTTTCTCTGCATAGAGCTGATGTTATTAACCCAGAGTGAGAACAAGTCATGTACAAAGAAGGAACAAGTCATGTTCCTTAAAAAGGCAAAAATTAGCCATCCTTGGAAAAACAATGAGAGGAATGTGAGTAACCCAGCATTTCCTGTGGCTTGTATGCTTATCTCATACCACACTGATCAAGTGGTTTACTTGTCTCTACCCGTTACAAAAGGGATTCTTTGCATTTTCACGTGGTTCTGCTGTACAACCAACTGCGTGGTTTTACTACTTTGTCTTAGCTATTTTGGTGCTTAGATACTCAAATCCTTTCCCCTTCCCCCAGTAAGTAAATTTTCCAGGCTAAAGTTCAAAGTGAATTCCAAGGCGATTATACCAACACATGCATGCTGTAGATTGACATCATACAATGCTATGCTTTGTGGCTGGGTATTTTGTTCTTTTTAGTTTGCAACAACTTCTGCATGCTTGGCTTCCTTCCCTAAAATAGCACCTTATTATATCCTAACAAGATAGCACTGTATTTATTCCTCTGGCGATTTCACAGGGGGGGAAAAAAAGCTTGTGATTTAATTCATAAAAATAGGCTTACAAAGGAAAAACAAGAGTAACAGACCTTATGAATCTCTTCTCTGTTTATTAATGCATGTGATTAGTGGAGTGGAGAGCAAGGAGGTTTATATGTTTCAGTCCATCATGACTGTGAAATTGAACTGTAAATGGTACCCAGTGCAGTCAAGTGAAACAGGCACCACGTCGGGAGTTAATGGAAATGTGGAGAGCTTTTCTTTTTAACAAAGTACTCGAGCAATTATCCCAGCACACCCACAGTGAAAGGAGATAAAAGTTAGTCCGTGCATTACAAAGGCTGTTAACTGCAAAATAAATTTACTGACAGCCATTGGGTGCCTTGTGTTCAATGTTCCCTTTTTTCTGCACCCATTAGCTAAAAATGACCAACGGCATCAGCGAGGACAAACAGCCAGAGCTCTGGAGGGTGGGACATTTGTTATGGTGACATGGTTTAGCCCAGACTCCCAAATTCCACCTCTCCACCCCCAGGGGAAAAGAGAGAGGAAAATGAGAGGAAAACGGCTTGCAGATTGGAAACTAAAGCCACAGCTTTAATGAAATGATGATAATAGCAGTACCATTCTATGATCTCTTACTCCCACAGCAACACAATCCAGTTCCTATTTGCATTCCCAGTGCAGATGAGAGAGAGGGCTGTTCACTCACAACTCTGCCGTTGCCATTCCTGGTCTCTGCACTGGAGCATTGCTCTGTTCTGCAGGTGCATTGATGGCCCTGATGCTCTCTCCTGGAGCTCATTGCCATGGCTTGTTGCTCTCAGCCTCAGTTCCTCCCTTCTCTTCAGGGAGGTATGATTTGAATCTGTATCTTCTGGCCTCACAACTATTATTTACAGTTGTCAGACAAAAGAAACTGAAACCAAAATAACCAATGCCATCCTCCACAGCAGAGTGGTTACGGTCACTTTTGCCCTGACTTTTATTCACAATAGAATCATGGAATGGTTTGGGTTGGAAGGGACCTCAAAGCCCATCCAGTTCCCTGCCATGGGCTGGGACACCTCCCACTGGATCAGGGGGCTCAAAGCCCCATCCAGCCTGGCCTTGAACACCTCCAGGGCTGGGGCAGCCACCACTGCTCTGGGCAACCCGAGACAGGGCCTCCCCAGCCTCATCATGAAGAATTTCTTCCTAATGTCTAATCTACCCCTTCCCTTTACCAATTAATAACACAATAATCAACATTTCTATAATTTCCCCTACTTGTATAAGCATCCTACACAGCCCTAGCATAGCAGAACCACAAACCAAGGTACCTCCCATCTGTTCCATAACCTTAATTCCAGCCCCAGCAAACAAGAGCCTGTTAACTCAGGGAACTGCTGCGATTTCAGCCCTCCTGAGCCATACACAAGCAATGCTGTCCTCGCACGGATCCTCAGCAGAAAAGGGATGCAGTATTTTGCAATGACAGTTAAACAAGAAACCAGCGTGGACCCTGGGGAAGCCACTGTTTCATCCTGCCCAGAGCTGCTAATGCACGTGCACTGGCTCCTCTCTCTGCCTCGTGGCATTTCCATTTCTTTGCACGTCTGTCAGCTTCTTTCCATGTTGCTTTTCCTTCTCTGTGCAGCACAGCAAGATGCCAGCTTTCTATTTTTCACATTCTGTATCTAACACGATGCTTAAGATGCTATCAAAGTAGCCAAACGTGACACATTTTCAAGGTTGGCCTCAAGGTAGCAAGCCTTTCAATCACAATCAGATACCAATCAAACCAAAACAGATGAGGGCTGACAGCAGGCTGGCATTATTATGGTGGCTATTTCCAGCTGGTTTCATTCAGGATGTTTTTATCAAGCGAGTCTCCAGCTCACCTCCCATGTATGCAAGGCAGGAGGGGAAGTGATTGTACAAAAATGGGATAGTTTGCAATTTATAGCTGAAGGAAAACCAAGACAACGGTCTCCCTGATTTATTAGATGTAATTGTGCCTCTAGCATCATCATAAGACAAAGCAAATCCTACAGATAAAATCAGGCTGGAGGAGGAGCAGGGACCCACAGCTGTGAAGGCATTATTTCAAGATGCAGCTTTTCTCCCTCCCCTTGCATAAATTAAACATTATGTCAAAGTGACTGTAAACCTGCAGCTACACAAGTGGACTCATGGTTTCCTCACAAACAACTCAAAGCTCACTACTGACTTCAAAGGAACACAAAGATACCGAGAATTCTTACCTTTAGTTTGCTGTGCTGATACAGATCAGGGACATTTGTAGACTTTGATCTTCCCTTAGCTAATTTAAGTCAGATGGAGCCCAGTTGAAATGTGAAGTCAGCTTCAGCAAGAGGACTCTCTGGCCCAGCAGAGTTTTCACCAGTCTTTCATCTCCTCCCATCAAAGCTCCCCCATCCTGACCCAGCTGATATCAAATTATTCCACTCAGATCCCAGTGAAGAACTGGCTTTTCAGTTGTGATGGGGCCTTCCTGTGACTATCACAACAGCATCTCACATGGAGGAGCCACTCTGTTATTTACCACACCAGCTTTTAAATACATGTAAAACACAGATTTGACTGTTCTACATCCCAGTAAGGCCCACAGCCAGAGCCCTTGAAACACAGGGAGAAGAGCACACAACTTGCATCAAGGTCTAATACAGGTTCCAACCTTTCACTGACTTGTTGCTAATGTTTGCACCTGTAAGGAATCAAAGCAGTGATTTTGAGCTTAGCTGGCCTGAGGAGGAATGAGAAGTTTAACTCCTAGTTAAATAATTTGGCTCAGCTTTCACAAATTCATCACCTGAATATATGACAGATGATTCTAACACTACCTGCTCTCCAAAACGTTATCTCTACATGTTGTGTCTCCTGTCCTGCTTGTTTGTCTCACTTTCATCAGGGATAAATGTTGGTGTCACAGTGACAGAGCTGTTATAGCTTGCAAAGCATAACACCTGATTACAAAGCAATATTTACATCTTGGAGAAGAAACATGACCAACCCATGCCAAGCTCTGAGCTCATGAAGAGCTCTGCAAGAATTGGCCCCTTTGCTCTGGTTGCTTAAGTCTCATTAATTCAACTTCTCACACAAATTTCCTCCTGGGCACACAAATACAATCATAGAATCATGCAATGGTTTGGGTTGGAAGGGACCTCAAAGCCCATCCAGTTCCACCCACCCTGTCATGGGCTGGGACACCTCCCACTGGACCAGGGGACCCATTCAACTTGGCCTTGAACACCTCCAGGGATGGGGCAGCCACTCCCTCTCTGGGCAACCCTTGTCAGTGCCTCACCATCCTGTGGGCCTACATCCCATGTGCAGCCTCCTCATTCCTGATGAAGGTGTTCAACCCTACTACTGTGCCCCCCCAGACTCACCAAATATCATGGCTGTAGCAACCCATGGCTGAAAGACCACCCTTATGATCCAGACTGATGCATCTTTCCACTTGAGAACTTGGTAGCACGGGTTCAGCAGACTTGAAACAGCCTAAAAGGGCTGTGGGGACCTTGGGAGGTGGGAAGGACACCTGCATTGCAGTGCTGACAACCCAAACAAGTTCAGGTGCTTCAGGAGCTCAGCTGCTCCAGTTAATTACCAGGGAAATTAGGAGGGCTTTACCACTGCCCACACAGGAATTCAAGGCTCTTGCTGAAGGTACCAAAGTTACCAGTCTGAAGTTGAGGGAATCTGAAAACCACTTGTTACCAGTAAGGCTCTGAGCTAATGCTGCTCTAACTAGTGGGGATTTGGACCTAAGTTTGCTAGTGATCTGAGATCCAGGGGCAGGATCTTAGAGTTTCCCCAAAGTAGCTGTACCAGTGGGAATTAAATGTCACCATCTACCTTTGGCCAATCAGACTTGCCTTCCTTCATCTGATACAACGGTCAGAGCGCACCGTGCTGGTCAGGCACACGTTTTGCACAAAATGTCATGAGTGGTTTTTATCAGATTAAGCTGCAGTAGGTTTAATTTTAGATCTTTGAATTCAAGTGGTGCAACGAAGATTAAATGCTAGGCATTATTAGAGATGCAGATGTGGTTATATTGAATTATAAACCTCATTAAGTGCGATGTCCTAGACAGGCTTGTGAGATAAGCCACAAAGGACTTCCTTACTTCATGCTGAAGTTATTAAAATATTAGAAGGTAAATCTAATCATGAAAATATTATGATAGAATGAAACTGATACTTTAAAAATGTTATTACAAAAGACCCTATTTCTTTCATGTAGAATTACTTCCCTCTCAGTTTAGATTGCTGGAGCGATATTAAAATGCAAGTATTTTTCCTCTTTTGAACACACATAAAAAGCAAACACAATGGAGCCAAATTTTGTCACTGCCATCAGCACCTGAGCCTTGAAAGGTCCTCCTCATTGTCAAGCTTTTAGTTCTCATCAACATTTAAGTTACCCACCCGTAACTATATCTGGTAGCAAGGCCACTCTCACTCGCACGGCTGAGTGGTTGAGACAGCGCTATCACAGGAGATACGTGACAGGATTCTGGAATGTCTGAGGGGGCTGAATTTAGAGAAGAGACCAACAACACAACTGGGCAGGGATTCATGCAAAAATACATGCACACAAAGAGGACTCTCAGATATTCTCACCAGCTCCTTTAACATCAGTCACAGAATCATATCATAGAATGTCCTCAGATGGAAGGGACCCACAGGGATTGAGCCCAACTCCTGTCCCTGCACAGGACAAGCCCACCATTCACACCATGAATGGCTATAGTCCTCTCTTCTGTAGCAGAAGAGCAGAGGGTACACAGTGTAACTTGAAAGGGCATAAGGAGAAAAGGTTAGAAACAATTAAACTGATTTTTCTTATGAAGCATATGATGAACCTGGAGGGATTCATTGCTATGAGATATGAAGGTTCCCTACTGTCCCACTTCAGAAGACTCCCTGTCAGCATGGCAATAGAGCATCACCATACCATTGGTGAGGATAAATGAATTACAAGAAATAAAAGCATTACTGGCCCAGAGCATCAACCAGCCAACGACGGAGAGGCAGGGAGAAACCTCTCCTGTTGGAATTCCACAATTGCCTGGCACTTCCCTCGCAAGGGTTTTGCCCTGGCTCTTACTGTCAAGACCATGATGTTTCTCTGACCCAGCAGGGCACCTCACCAGGTGAGCAGACACAAAGCATTTCCCACGTCATCATCCTGACATTTTCTCAAATCCAACTGGAAAGCTGTATCCCAGTTGTGGAACCATTCCCACCGCTTCTGCAAGGCACTCCCCTTTGCAAGGCAAGGCCGAGCTATGCTAAAGCATGCAGGGTTTTGCAGATGGGCAGCATCTTCCTCCCAGTTTAAAGGACATAAACTGTTTGTCCTAACCTGGACCACCTCTAAAAAAGCACTGAAATATTTTATGGGCAAGATCCATGTTTTATAAAATGGGTTTCCTTCTATTTCCCTATTAAACTGTCGCAAATCTTTGATTGCTTTTGATAAAGGCCATCCTAATGCATTCCAAATGTAGGGAGCAATACCACTTGCCATTTGCCAAACCAGTGTGTGTGTGTAAAGTCATGCAAGACTCTAAGAGCATTTCCTATACGTGTGTTATATGAACTGAATTAAGTTTTCACAATGGAATTGATCCATGGTAAGATATTTGAGTTTGCTTGTTTGCAAGACCTGCTAGATCAGATAACCTGATGTGTCCCTCAGCATACAGAGCAGGTCTCTTCAGACAAAGCTGGTAGGAAAACTACCAATGGATTTGATTGCATTATATTTTCCATTAGATGTTGTTTTGGGGATGCTGGTAGAAGGTGGCATTGATTTATAGCTCTCTGTCACTGACTTGAGACACTTGATGTCAAAAATGGTACGAAAAAAAGCTTGTTTTACAAAGAAATCTTTCAGGGCAGAGCTACAGCAGTGATTTTTGTAAAACAGGCAATGACATTCCAGTGTGTTAGAGTTTGAATACTGCAGCTGTTCTGAGAAATTGAAAATAAAACATGAAGATACCTCACTGCCACAAGGAAGGGAATTGAGGAACTGGGAAAGCAAGACTTGTAGAATATCCAAATCTTGCATTCTATTTTTCCAGTAGAGAGTTACAAATTCAGAGTTACAAGTTCTCCTCCTTCCTTTTCAGCTGTTTATCTGTGTGACAGACCAAACACTTTCAAGAATCCTAGAATAATATGTTAGAATCATACAATGTCCTGAGTTGGAAGGGACCCCCAAGGACCATCGAGTCCATCTCCTGTCCCTGCACAGGACACCCCAACACTCACACCACGGGGCTGAGGGCCAAATGCTTCTGGAATATTGTCAGGCTGTGACTGCTTCCCTGGGGAGCTGTTCCAGTGCTCCCCCACCCTCTGGGGGAAGAACCTTTCCTAATGTCCAACCCAACCCTCCCCTGGCACAGCTTCCTGCCATTCCCTCAGGAACAAGGAATTTCTCCTACACTTAAGGCAAATTGTATTTAGTGCTTTTTTTTTAATCAGGCAGAATAAAACAACAGGATCTAAAGGGAAATATGAGATTACTTGCAAGAGGTTCTGAGAAACAGCATGGTTGAGTGTTTTTATCTTCATTTCCTTGTCTTTTTCAATTTTCATTTAAGAAAATGCATACATTGTGAAATATTCAGTTAAATAGATCATCATTAGTGGATGATGCAGAAAGCAAAAAGAAAAATATTTTAGTACCCTAAAGATGAGTTCTTACATATTTCTTGTTGGTGGGTTATTTGCTAGTGTAAACTGGAAAAGAAAACCCAGATTCCTATGGAGAGCAGCCACTCTGGAAGAAGGCAAATAGTAATAAACCGCTGTAATGAATTCAGATGCTGTAGAGAGAACTACTAAATAAAATACACAAATGGGGGAGCCAGGACTGCTTTTTCTTCTGCTCTATAAACACAGGGCTGCAGAACTTGGATTGCTTTCGTAGCTGGAAGTAATAGCAGCTCCCATATCCTCACTGAGCAAAACCAGTCATGACAGCACGGTCTCTCACGCAGCTCTTACTCTTTAGCACATGGACAATTGTAGGGTGACTCACCACACTTCTAATTGCAGCTTTGATCATTAAATCTTTTTTGAATTACTGAAGACTCTGCTTCCTCTTTCCAGTCATAAAACCCATCAGAAAAGGATTTGAGGTTTCAGGTTAGAAACTTCAGAGTTTCTTTTAAACTCCCAGCCTTGTTCAGTGAGCGTCTGTAAACACCAAGACAAAGAATAAGATGAACCACACCAACCAACCTCCTCAGCCTTTGCATCCTGTGTTGGCATCCACCTCTTTATCTTGGCTGCCATTTCCAGGCCAGCATTTTTGTTGCTTTACCAAAACACTAATGTTTTCATTGTAGTTAAGCTGCTTCTGGCACTGATCACTCTTTTTAGATGAATCAGATGCTGTTTGTATATTCCAGTGAGGTGCTGTACTCGATAGTCAATGAAAGCACCACTAGATGGCTCAAGGGACTGGTAGGCTGCTTCTGTCTCACTGAGGTCTCTAGACAGGGAGCTGGTCCTCCACACCCAACCTCTCTTGGCCACGGAGGAGCTTTCAAGCAGCAGAAGGCAACCTGTGCAGCTGTGAGCTGCCTGTGGAACCACGCACTGACACCTCTCCTCAAACAAAAACTAGCTTCCCAGCAGCTGTAAACCACACCTCATGAAGCAAAGGGACAGACTTTGCCTCATAAAGGTTCTGCCCTGTTCTGATGGAGCCCCGTTCCTGTCTGATGAATCAGCAGTGATGAATCAGCAGTCAACAGAGGAAAAGTATGAGACCTTACCTAGAGCCCTGTGTCCAGTTCTGGACTCCTCAGCACAGGAAGGGCCTGGAGCTGTTGGAGCAAGTCCAGAGGAGGCCACAAAGATGATCCCAGGGTTGGAGCACCTCCTGTATGACAACAGACTGGGAGAGTTGGGGTTTTCAGCCTGGAGAAGAGAAGACTCCAGGGAGACCTTAGAGCAGCCTCCCAGGACTGAAAGGGGCTCCAGGAAAGCTGGGGAGGGGCTCTTGATCAGGGAGTAAAAGGACAGGACAAGGGGGAGCAGTTTTCAGCTGAAAGAGGGGAGATTGAGATGAGATCTTAGCAAGAAATGTTTTCCTGTGAGGGTGGGGAGGCCCTGGCCCAGGTTGCCCAGAGCAGTGGTGGCTGCCCCATCCCTGGAGGTGTTCAAGGCCAGGTTGGATGGGGTTTTGAGCCTCCTGATCCAGTGGGAGGTGTCCCTGCCCATGGCAGGGGGTGAAACTGGATGGGCTTTGAGATCCCTTCCAACCCAACCCCTTCCATGATTCTCACTGGCACACAGAATTTGCTCAGAAATACTCTTTCTGGCTTTTTTCCCTTGCAGAGCCACACGAATCCCAAAGCAACTCGTCAGTGACTTTTAATTCAAGCTGCTGATTAACACCCTTGGTAGTCATAGCCACCAAATGTTTCCCTGCTGATGTAAATCCCTTCTCTGATGGAAACCCAGACCCTACCACAGCCCAGCTTGTGAGGACAGTTCCTCTGTGCACGCTGTGTGCAAAGAATGAATTTAGGCATTAGCTTAATGGACTTTTAAGGCTCTCTGGTCAACGGCCCCAGAGAGGTGCATCCCACTGGCTGCTTCTAATAGTTAATTTGTTCCACAATTGGAGAAGGATTTTTTTTTTCTTTAATGAGCTCTGTAATGGAACCATTTCTCCCCTAACCAACATCAGATCTTTTTGCCTTCTGCAGAGTCACTTTAGATACAAGGGAAGCAAAATTCAGCTCGTCTTTATACAACTGAGCTTGCCCATTGGGGGAAGTACAAAGAGTGAGCAAAGGAATTGTAAAAGGAAATCACAAATAATGTTGATAAAAGCAGTAAAAAAATCACAGTTCTTATCCAAGTGTTCTACAAAAGGTTCTCCCAAAATAATTCCACTACTGTACAGTCTTTTCCTACAACATAACTTATTCTATCTACTCCCACTCTTTGGCAACGCTCTGGTGGGCATGGTCTTCCTCAAGTCATCTTCTTATGGGGGAGGGTAGGAATTGTAGCATCTTTAATAGTTCTACAAATGTTGATTAGCTGCAGAAACCTGTCCAGCATCAGCTGAAAGGCAGCAGCACAGCAGCCAATTTATCTGGGGTATTTAGAAGTGAAAAATGGGTCAGGCCACTTATTAACAAGAACCAGCCAGCTGCCAAGAGAGTTTTCAGGCAGCCAAGGCCTCACTGGTAGGAGTTTCCACAAATCTTGGTTTTGTCTGACTTCTTACAACAGGGCAACAGAACCAGGTGAAATTAAAACAGCCCCTTGTTAGGCAGTCAGCAAAAAAAGAGGGCCCAGCCTTCAATTAGTGTCACCACTAACGAGCCAGGTGAAAGATAATAGAATGGATCTCAGCTGATTTCCTGCCAACTTCTCCAGACCTCACTTTGCTTTTTTGACTTTACAGGCAGTATCACATTTAGCAGAACTAATGAGCCTGCATTCCTCGAGTGGCTCCACCCCAGCGTGTGGGCTCTCTTTTTTTTTCTCCTTTTGTTGATGATCTCCCTTCCCCAAGAAATCAACGTTTGAAAAAAGACAATAAGGTCTTTGCAGCATTATCATTCCAAGGTCTCTGCTCTATCCTTACTTTCAGAAGGCACAAAGGTTTATTTTTGCCCACCTATTTACCAAAAACATATCTTTCTGCAGGACTGTGAAAGTTTCTACTCCTGCTGCAAGGACCCAGAGCAGCTCAAACTGTTACATTTAATTGGGGAAAATGATGGAAGGAAATGCAGAAAGAGAAGATAAACAAAAGCAAAAAAAATCAGCAGAATTCATATAAGAAACCTCTGCTCTGCTTGTCTAAAGTAAAAGCCATCCTTCACCAGCGAGGAATTACAGCATAGCCTGAGAGAACTCCACTGGAGAGATGATGGGTCTTAGACAACTCTCCCTGAGAGCAGAGGTCACTGTATCCCAAGACCTGGAGCAAATGCAGGATGTGGGATTGGGGGTGCTGGAAGCTCTGAGCATTTAAGCCCCCTGTGCTTGGATTACTTGCTCTGGTTACGCTTCCAGGACAATTTTGGTGGCACCTGGGGGTCAACCTTAACAGCACTGTTCATCAGAAAGCAAGGCCAAGGCATTCGATGCCCTCTTCACCTCAGCCATTACTGGTAAGACCAACCTTTAGCAGCCCCAGGTCCCTGAGACCAGTAGGAATCTGAAGCAGGGCAGATGTACTCTGGTGGAAGAGGTATTTGGATGCAGGTTAGGGAACATTTAAAGGAGATACACAACTCCATGAGAGCTGAGGAAGCTGGTTGATGTCATTGCAAGGCCACTCTTGGTTGTCTTTGTAAGGTCATGGTGCTCAGCAGAGGTTCCTGCAGACTAGAAGAAAGCAAATGTCACTTCTGCCTTCAAGAAGGACAAAGAGGAGGATCCAGGAAACTACAGGCTGATTGGCCCCACCTCGATCAATGGGAAGGTGATGGTTTCCAGCACATTTTGCTCTATTTCCAACCATGTGAAGGAGAAGGTGGTTGGAAGTAGCCAATATGGGTTTCCAGGGATGTAGTCCTGACACTCCTCCTCCTCAGAGCCCCCAGGGGCACGTTTAAGTGTCTGGCAGCCCTTGTCCCATGAAAAATTTGGTAGAGACAAGTAATCAACAGCAAGGTAAGAGCTTGGCTTTGGAACATCACAGAAACCAACAAAGATAATGACTGCTACTGCTTTCTTCAGCCATTGGTATCAACAAAATTCATTCTGAAAAGGCCAAGACATTGAGTGCTAAAGCAGATGATGAGCTCTGATTGCAGCAATTACTGCCTGACTATGTTTATGTGCCCTGGTTTTTGCTAACATCCTTGTCATCTTCTCACCGTCCTTCACCCCTTCTCCAACCCTTAGCCAAGCCTTTTTAGGCAATGGGCTTTGGACTGAGACTTCATCCATGAGGTGTTTGCTGATCCCAGTTTCTCAAGTTCCATTCCTCCTTTTCCCCCCCCTTGTTGATTTTATGGGGGTATCTATAGGGTGTCTGCCCTCTATCCAGCTGTCTCTCTTCACAAAGCCTGGAGGCACACAATTATCATGAACAATTTTTATGCTTTTTAAAGTAAAACCATCCAACAAGTCCTGATAAGTAAACCATTAGAAGGTCATGTCAGTTAGTTTCATGTAGAAAATAAATCTCAAAGGAAAAATTTAGGTGAGAAAGGAAAACACACAGGTACGTGCTCGATCTGCTGGAAATCTCAAGAGATTTCCAATGCCGATGTAAGTGTTGAAGCTCACTGTATGTTGCCTGAGTGGGGTGTTCCCACTAATAGCAGCATGGAAAGATGCTGAAACATGTGAAAATTCATATATAGAAAGTTTTTTTGCTAACTTCACGAAATTTGAGAAATTACCAAAATGTAAGTTCGATTAAAAGTTGCTTTTTTTTTATGCTTATGACAGGGAGAAATTGCATTGCAGCCAGTGGTGCCTTTGCTGAAAGGACTCCATTAGATTGCCATTAGTTGCTAATAATATATCATAATTATTTTTATAGGGTTAAGCTTGTCTCTTTCCTCATCCACCTGCCTTGCAGAGATAACCTCGAAGCACCCTGAAGGACTGTTACACTTCAACTCAAAAGCTTTTCCCCTGCTAAATTTTCTAAACAATTCATTACACATAGAAGATTGGGGAGAATAGCAAGATCCAGCCCGTTCTCTCTCCAATTTACATTCTCATAGGACTCCACCCAATGCCTAGTCAGACTCTGGAATAATTTGCTTTTTCTTCCATTATTACTATGCAAAGATATTCCATGTATTAGCTCAACAGCCATTCATTCTTCAGAACACATCTCATTTGCCATCAGCTGCACAAACACTTGACTGTACTTAAAGAACAGCCAGTCACCATCGTGTCACATATCTCATTTTAAATATCCATTTCACTTGGTGGATGTCAAAAGGTTGAGCCTTCAGGATGAATATTTCTATCAAAAACGAGGAATAAACACCCTGCTAAGAGGGACACTGCTGCACACACGTGTTGTTGGCAATATTCTATGTTGATAGATCTTTCTTCTCATAAGCTCTGCATGAAGTGAAGCTTCTCAGCAGATCTGCCAGGCCCAGTGGCAGCATCTGCTGCCTGACCTTTATGCAGGCACGTGAGATGATTTCAGTTGTACTCTTGAGCACCAGCGCTGTGTAAATACAAACAGCAGAGCAGCTGCCTTGACTAAGCCTTGAACCATAGAATGGTTTGGGTTGGAAGAGACCTCAAAGCCCATCCAGTTCCACCCCCTGCCATGGGCAGGGACACCTCCCACTGGATCAGGGGGCTCAAAGCCCCATCCAGCCTGGCCTTGAACACCTCCAGGGATGGGGCAGCCACCACTTCTCTGGGCAACCTGGGCCAGGGCCTCACCACCCTCACAGCAAAACATTTCCTCCTAAGATCTCCTCTCAATCTCCCCTCTTTCAGCTGAAAACTGTTACCCAGTTCTTTCATCTCTCTAGTTATTCCAGAAGAGTTAACATGTACTGTTTCCTTTTCTTATCCAACCACTTGAATAACATCTGCCCTCTTCATCAGCTTCCTAAAATAACCTGCCTTTGTCAGGTTAGAAGAGATTTTTCATCCTCTGGTGCAAAATAGCAGTCAAGTGATGAACCTACGGCTCAGCCCAGCAAATATTTAATTTGGCAGGTGCTAAGTTTTAGCTCGTGATACCTCATCTTTGAATTCGAGTAATCTCAAACAGGTGACACATGCATAATGTAAAAAGCCAGAAGCAAACATCATCGCATTTAGAAAATAGCTGCAGGGTTTTTTTTTGCCATGGAAAATTATTTCTGCTTAAAACATCAACCCAGAGTAATTGTATATTTTGTTTAGAATGACAGCTGAATTTTTCATGTATTTGCTGTCTTTTGATGGCAGATAAGTGGGAAGGGAAATGCGCTCTCTGAAGGCTTTTATCAACGAAAATCACAGTCAGAAAATTGCACCATAGAGCACAGCAATATTTCCATACTTTACTGCACTTACAGACAGAAAACTGTCATTAGGGCTAACAGAGTGTCATGAAAAAAAGATGTTTCTTTTTACAGATCCCTTATTTGGCCAGAATTTTTCCCCCTACAGTTGCAGGAGGTTGGAGGCCATTACAGCTGAATTTAAAGCATTAGGCTTTTCAGTGAAGTGCAGCTAATATTTTAACAAGGGGGTCCAAAAAACTCCTGCTGGCTCTGTACACTGTAATAAAACCCAGGATAGGCCAGACTCACCCAGGGGAATCTGTCCACTTGTATGGCATTTCAACAAAAGGGGCTGCTTCTTGAACCAAAGAGGGAGCAGGAAGGCATCTCTAAAGCTTTCCTTTGCTGTACAGACCTCCCTTGTTCCCAGAAAACAGAGATCATTCTTCCTGATACCCTTCACACGTAGTCTGTAGGGCAGACATTTCAGGAGAGCATCAGTAAAGGCAGCTGAGCAACTACTTTCTGCTGGAAAGAGTGTTCATAGAATCACAGAATGTTTTGGGTTGGAAGGGACCTCAAAGCCCATCCAGTCCCACCCCCTGCCATGGGCAGGGACACCTCCCACTGGATCAGGGGGCTCCAAGCCCCATCCAACCTGGCCTTGAACACCTCCAGGGATGGGGCAGCCACCACTGCTCTGGGCAACCTGGGCCAGGGCCTCCCCACCCTCAGCATGAAGAATTTCTTCCTAAATGTCTAATCTTAATCTTCCCCCTTCCAATTTAAAGCCATTTCCCCTCATCCTATCCCTGCACTCCCTGATCAAGAGCCCCTCCCCAGCTTTCCTGCACCTCCTTTCAGCATTTGGGGCTGCTCTAAGGTCTCCCTGGACCCTTCTCTTCTCCAGTCTGAACAACCCCAACTCACTCAGCCTGTCCTCACAGCAGAGGGGCTCCAGCTCTCAGATCATCTTTGTGGCCTCCTCTGGATCCCTTCCAACAGCTCCATCTCCTCCTTACACTGGGGATTCCAGAACTGGACACAGGGCTTCAGGTGGGGTCTCACGAGAGCGGAGCAGAGGGGCAGAATCCCCTCCCTGGCCCCGCTGTTTTTTGACACAGCCCAGTTGGGCCTTCTGGGCCAATCCACTGATTAAACACAACGGCCTTGCATAAACCAAGCTCTCACAGCATAAATAACTTGAAGATCACCAATTCATTTCACTTGATCTGAGAAGCGGTTTGAAACGAAGGCGCTATCATTTCCCATGAATATCACACTTCACAAACACCGGGAGCCACTGAGATCACAGAGACAAAACTTCTTGCATTTCACAGATGAAAACACTACTCTGGAAGCAATCAGTGGTCAGCAGAACATAATAGCAGCTGACATTTCAGGTCAATATGAAAGCAGTTTGGAGCCAGCCGTTCTGGAAGCATTCCAGTTTGTCACTTCATCGCTAACGAAGGCAATGTTGCAACATGTTTTGTTTAATATAAAACCCAGGATAGGATCATGGGAGAATTATTTCCCTCTCAACTTCTCCCCTCTCCAACCCTCTTTCCAAATGCAATTGTTCTATTTTCAAGAAGCTCATTTGCTCTTATTGTTTTTGCATCGAGTTGGCAGCTCACCCATCTGTCTCCCACTGTGCTTAAAAAGATGTCATGATCCTGCAGCCCCAAACGCAGACCTGATGTTTCTTTCCACTGAGCTAAAACACATCTGTAATGACAGCTTTCACTTTGGAATGAAGTTATTTTTGAAACAATGACAACCTCACCAGTCAGATTTCAGATGCATTTATAAAAATAAAACTTCAGAGCCACCTCATCCCAGGTACCAGGATTTTCATGGGTCAAGACATTACAAAGAAGGCTTGTAAGAGCTCATTTAAAGAGCTCCTTGTTTCATAGCCATAACACACAAAAGTGGTTGAGAAAATGAGGCTGCCTTTAGGGCCGCCCTTCACCCAAAGTCCCACTGTCATCTCTCAAGCACACTTTCAGCTGGAGACCCTCACAGGGTCCCTTGGATCTGTGATGGAAATAGAGGCGAGACGCCTGTGGAAAATTGCTACTTGTTCCAATTCAACCAGGAAAGAGCCAGAAAGCAAGCAGGTAGTTGAACCAACATGTTAAAGAAAGCTAATTTCAGGGTTTCAAACCCATTTCTTGTAAGTGACTGAAGGCAGACCCACTATTTTGCAGCTTCCATCTGAAGGGAAGAACACCGTCACATCCCCAAAATCAAGCCAAGTGTGCTTTTACTTGTCTAAGAGCAGTGAAATCTAACAGAGACAGTCAGAAATGTAACACACCATCAGTCTAGGTCCTCTCATTGTCTCTGCTGCCTCAGGCTGTGGCTGCCTTCCTGAAGACAGCGAGGTCTTCAAAGCTGGGATTGGCTCTACTGAAACACAGTCTCCTCAAGATAAACAACTTTGCTTTCAGATGAGCCCTCAAGCACAGACATCATATCAACATTAAGAAGCTTTCAGACCTGGCACAAACTCCAGTCCAGTTTCTGACCCTAAATATATGCACCTTGGTTACCCCAGGGGGTTCCCTCACCTTGGAACTCGATATTTAAGGCCCCTTCCAACTCAAAACACTCCAAAATTCTACAATTCTATTTTGTGACTCAGCTAAAGGGTTCTAAGAGTCTTTGGCCTGGTAGAAAACAAACATTGAGTCACTTTCTCACTCCGAGACTTCTTCCCTGTGAATAAGTCAGAGGCAGAGTAGACACACACGCGCTGTAAGTGTATTTCATGGAATAAATAGGTTTGACAGCTGAGCATTTCTGGCAGGAGTGGAACCCAAAACTTGCACTTTTTTTTTAAAGAAAATGAAAGCAGACAAACAACCAGGCCACTCTCCTCAGAGACAAACCCCAAGGAGACAATTTTTCTTTTTCTTATTAAATTAACAGATATTCTGTCACTTCAGTAGGGCAAATATAATTGTTCAAGCTGCTATGCTGAGACTAATTGTCCCGTCATTTACGATTAGAAGTGTAAACATGGTCATTAATATGTTACAAATAGCTCCTCAACACCCTCTCAGGTCACCACGACTTTAGGAGCACCCTGACAGATTAACAGAAGGAGGTAAAGTCTGAGGATCCACACAGGTCACAGTGCCAAAGGAAATCAGCAAATGGATTCAGATGGAAGGGACCTTAGTGCCCGTCCAGTTCCACCCTCTGCCATGGGCAGGGACACCTCCCACTGGATCAGGGGCTCCAAACCCCATCCAACCTGGCCTTGAGCACCTCCAGGGATGGGGCAGCCACCACTGCTCTGGGCAACCTGGGCCAGGGCCTCAACACCCTCACCGTGAACAATTTCTTCCTAAAGTCTGACCTAAATCTTCCCCCTCTGAGTTTAAAGCCATTCCCCCTCATCCTATCACTACAGGCCCTTGTAAAAATGTGACAGGCAAGAGCATGCCACAGCCTTCCTGCAACACCATCACTGGTCAGCAGTAAGGGGACGGATAGGATGAGAGAGTTGGGATTGTCCAGCCTGGAAAACAGAGGGCTCCATGGAGATCTTAGAGCAGCCTCCCAGACCTGAAGCAAGCTCCAGGAAAGCTGGGGAGGGGCTCTTGATCAGGGAGTGCAGGGATGGGACAAGGGGGAAGGGTTTTGAGCTGAAAGAGGGGAAATTCAGATGAGATCTTAGGAAGAAATGTTTTGCTGTGAGGGTGGGGAGGCCCTGGCCCAGGTTGCCCAGAACAGTGGTGGCTGCCCCATCCCTGGAGGTGTTCAAGGCCAGGTTGGATGGGGTTTGGAGCCCCCTGATCCAGTGGGAGGTGTCCCTGCCCATGGCAGGGGGTGGGACTGGATGAGCTTTGAGGTCCCTTCCAAACCAAACCATTCTGTGATTCCACGACCCTGCCGAAGGGAGACCCAGGTGAAATTCCTGCAAAGTGTCCTCTCTCCACAAAGAAAAACATCCCCATTCAGAGAGGACTGGCTGCTCCAGCAAACCAAGCCTGGTGTGCAGTGCCACAGACTCCTGGGGACAATTAGCCATCAGAATTACATTGAGAGTTCACTTACAAAACCTCACAAAGGGAAAAGACCATCTACTATTTGCTTTCCTGAGTCCACAGAGCAGCTGACATACAAGGCAGTGCACCACAAAGCTTTTAACCCATATTCTGAGGCTGGGGAGTACAATTCACCTATTCACATAGAAAACTTCTCCCAGTTAACCCAGCTGTTGGAACTTAGTGGGTGTCAGGTTGGTGAGCACAGCCGGTGGGGTTTTGTCCCATATTAGCAGGAACAGGCTGCATTTGCATGGAAGACTCCACACTCCAGCTATATTCCACTTTGAGATGGTTTGGAGTCATCATTTTTTCAAGAGGTCAATTTTTAAAGAGGCATGAAAAAAAAATACCCTCTCTAAAAATAAACCAACTCCTGTGAAAAGGCTTGGCATTCCCCTGTCAGGTTTCAGCAGCTAAGAGAGAGAAAAGTCTGTCTGGTGTTGGCTTCCAGCCACGAGGAAGTTCATATCTAATATAATCAAGGCATATTAGAAAGAGAGGAGCAGATAAGAAGCCAAATGCAACTCAAGCCACAAAGCCCCCACTGAAAACATGTTTTGGCTTCAGAACGGGGAGAGCAAAAGAGAAGACAGGTTAAAGATTCAGGGCCTGATGCCCCTCTCAATTGCCTCGTATTTACACCCCTTATACTCCAGCACAGCTGGTCCAAACTCCACTTTGCTCTGAGAAAGGCAAGTGCTGAACTTAAATCAGCTGCAGCAGTTTCTGTTTTCGTAGAACCAGGGAATGTTTTGAGTTGGAAGGGGCCTTAAAGCCCACCCAGTTCCACTCCCCTGCTATGGACAGGGACACCTCCCACTGGATCAGGGGCTCAAAGCCCCATCCAACCTGGCCTTGAACACCTCCAGGGATGGGGCAGCCACCAACCTGTGCCAGGGCCTCTGCACCCTCACAGGAAAACACTTCTTCCTAAGATCTCATCTC
Source organism: Tapera naevia (assembly GCA_033556795.1). Taxonomy (NCBI): domain Eukaryota; kingdom Metazoa; phylum Chordata; class Aves; order Cuculiformes; family Neomorphidae; genus Tapera; species Tapera naevia. The sequence continues at coordinate 103,049 of JAUMJJ010000409.1, read as the reverse complement.
AGTCTCTGCTCTTTCAGCTTAAAACCATTCCCCCTCATCCTATCCCTGCACTCCCTGAGCAAGAGCTCCTCCCCAGCTTTCCTGTACTTCAGGTACTGGGAGGCTGCCCTAAGGTCTCCCCAGAGCCTTCTCTTCTCCAGGCTGAACAACCCCAACTCCTCAGATTGTTCTTGTACGGGAGGTGCTCCGGCCCCCAGACCATCTTCATGGCCTCCTCTGGACTTGCTCCAACAGCTCCAGGTCCTTCCTGGGCTGAGGACACCAGAACTGGACACAGGAGTCCAGGTGGGGTCTCACAAAGCAGAGCAGAGGGGGCACAATACCCTCCCTCTCTCCACTGGTTCCACAGCTTTGGGTGCAGCCCAGGACACGGCTGGCTTTCTGGCTGAATTTCCTTATCTCCTTTCTAACTGCCATTCAGGGCACAGTGTGATTTGTGTAACGTCCAGGCTTTCTCCATTTATGCTGAAGGTTAAAAAAAACATCACAAACGGTCCAGAGTAACCAGCATTTTAAAAAAAATAATTGTAGATACACAAGTCTGTTATTGCACCTCCAACGAGAAAATAATGCTTTCTTTGTACTTGTTGCCTCTTGACAGACAAATTAGGTTGCTGAATAACTTGCTACATGGTACAACAGTAAACCTGTCACAAAAGCATGTTAATCAAAGCAAACCCAATACTTGACAACCCCTGGTGAAAGGCATTTTTACAGTGTTTCATTAAAATTGAAAGGGATTAAGAGGCCTATTTCTTGATTAACATCTCTCTCTGACTGGGAGATGTAATCCTATCTATAATCTCAAATTACTGGAAACCAAATTAAATCACTGCCAGCAGATCATTCTAAGCACAGACAACACTGAGCACAAAAGGATTTGTTTCTTTGCATTCTTTACCCAACCTGGAGACCCTCTGAGTTTCAAACATCACAGTGGGAGCTCCACCAACACTCAAGGTTCCAGAAGATGCTGTGGAAGAGCCACTGAGCTCAACAGGGGTTGGACAAACGCTGTGCAAGAATGGCTTTTAGTGTTGAAAATGATAGGGGGAAATCCCTGGTGGCAAAGTACATCGGATGGTTGGAGACAGAAAATTCCACAGATGCTGAAGGTTAGAGAGAAGGTATTTGACCAGCCCTGTGTGCCACAACGGTGAGAGTGAAATACTGCCAGTTTGTATGGGGCTTTGATCCAGTTGGAGGTTTCCCTGCCCATGGCACGGGTTTGGAACTGGATGATCTTTAAGATCCCTTCCAACCCAACCCATTCCATGATTCCATGAATACTGCAGGCGACACAGCACACCAGAGTGTTACTCAAACATCTTCAGGCTTCAGGAAGAGAAAAAACAGCCAAGAAGAAACATAACGTCATGATTTCTGACAAAATAAATCCTCGTTCTCTTCTCCACCTGGTGACAGGATTCCTCTTGGGACCCCAACTCTCCCTTGTGACTGACAGCACAGTGAGACACAGATTCTTCCTCCCCACCACTATGCTTTTTATACTGAAACAAGCAGGGCAGGAATTCTGTGCCAGGAGTACATATTCCCAGCTGGTGCAGGGACTGCAGAGCAATGCCAGGTAGTCCTGGCTCGCCAGCCCCAACAGGGAAACCAGTTCCCTGGCAGCAAGCACAGCCTCTGGGACATTGGCTTTCAAAGCCCAGCATTACTTGTACCAGCAGCGCTTGGAAGCTGCGTCTGCCTCAGGGAAGGAACAAAAGATGATAACACTGGCACTAATTTCAGCCTGCCCAACAACAGACAGGGTAAAGACAGCATCAGGTCAGAAACTCAGCTGCAGACCTGCCAAGATCACCATTTCACAGCACTTTCTGCTCTCACTAAGTGGCAAAACACAGCAGGGCTAAATCCCAAGAAAGCCCAAAACAGCTGCATGTCCCATTCAAACAAGATAAACCCAGGCCTGAACTCTTCACCCAGCAGCACATCTCCCTCAAAGTGAGTTATTGTTGCTTCCAAGAGCAAACTTAAGTGGGTTTTTGCAGCAGCTCAGGCAGATGCCATTTGGCTTCTCAAAGACATACAAAGACCAAACCACTTGCAGCTCTGCTGTTTGAGCCTCTTCTCCCTGGAAATATTCTCTGCCTGCATCAGCCAGAGGGTTTATCTACAGAGCCAAGAGCTGAAGTAGAAGCCTAAATTTCAAGGGTACCAAAATGCACCAGAGTTGGACTCTCAATAGCTGCTCCTCATATTTGTGTGCTCCAGTATTCCCCTCACAAGACCACTCAGTGCCAGGAACAATTTATTCTGTCAGATAAGGGCTAGAACTTTTCAAAGAGCAACCTACGTACTCTGAGATGTCAGCAACTCGCCCCAGGCTAAATCATACTTCACAAATAGCTCAAGTTTGATCTCTTTTGTTTGTCTGAATACGACTTCCCTCATCCCCCATCTCTGCGAGGCACTGCCACGGTGGTCCTCACTCACCATCGCTGCCTCCCCAGTGGTCCTCTGAGACCATATTGGAGTTGTGCCCAGTCATGAATACCTGGGAACTTTTCTTAAACAAAACAAACAAACAAAAAATTTAACATTAAGCTCTGGAAGCTGGCATAGCATTAATTATTAAAAATCAACAAGAGCTGGCAATGGGTGCTCAGAGCCCAGAAAGCCACCCGCATCCTGGGCTGTGTCCAAAGCAGTGGGATCAGCAGGGCCAGAGAGGGGGTTCTGCCCCTCTGCTCAGATCCCACCTGGAGTCCTGTGTCCAGTTCTGGAGTCCTCAGCACAGGAAGGACCTGGAGCTGTTGGAGAGGGTCAAGAGGAGGTCACAGAGATGATCCAAGGGCTGGAGCACCACTGCTGTGAGAACAGGCTGAGAGAGTTGGGGTTGTTCAGCTTGGAGAAGAGAAGGCTGTGGGGAGACCTTAGAGCAGCCTCCCAGTGCTGAAAGGGGCTTCAGGAAAGCTGGGGAGGGGCTCTTGAGCAGTGATAGGACAAGGGGAAGGGTCTGAAGGTGAAAGAGGGGAGACTGAGATGAGATCTTAGGAAGAAATGTTCTCCTGTGAGAATGGGAAGGCCCTGACCCAGGTTGGCCAGAGCAGTGGCGGCTGCCCCATCCCTGGAGGTGTTCAAGGCCAGGCTGGATGGGGCTTTGAGCCCCCTGATCCAGTGGGAGGTGTCCCTGCCCATGGCAGGGGGTGGGACTGGATGGGCTTTAGAGTCTCTTCCAACCCAATCCATTCCATGATTCTAAGATTAAATACTTGCTTTCAGAACATTGAAATATGTTCGTATATCTCACCTGCATCATGAACAACCAGCCCCACTCCACATTTCTGCCAAGAGGAGTTTATAAGCCATCCATCCCCTCCTGAAATATTTCTTCCCCCACTGACTCCTTAGCACCAGTTGAACACCTCTGTTCTCCCAACTGTTTCCAGTGTGAGGTTAAAGCCAAATGTGTAAGAAAGGCAGGGATCAAAAAATGGATGTGGCCACTTTATCCTCAAAGTGTTTTAAGGGCAGTAAATATCCATATGCACTTCTTGACAAGCCTTGCAGCAAGTTAGCTCAATGTACACATACAGACCAGCACATCTGAGAGATGAGCTCCCAGATACATCCTTTTATAGTATCTGTAATAATTTAATAAGCTACATGCTGTTCCCAGAGCACATTCATGGGAGAGAGGAGTTGTTTTAGCCTTTGCAGCTTTGGTAAGCTTTGAACCAAGGGCGTGAGGTTGCACAGCACTAAGTTGCCTAGAATTTTCCATTACACTATTTATATCACATAATTTTAGTACTCAAACTTGACATTTTTTATGCTATATCCACCGCCTGAAATAGTGCTGGGTCTTTTGTTGCCATTTATAACATCCCAATGGATCTCAGAGAGTCTTTATCAAAGGGCAGGTTTAAACACTGCTACAGTAATTAAAAACCTAGCCAGTTTCTTTAAAAGAAAAAGGAAGTATCAGGCATTCAGGAGCTTCAGGGTGAGGTTCTTTAGTGTAATATTTAACTGGATTTTTTTTTTGTTAACCTCACTTTAAAAACTCGATTCCTTCTGATGAAATTTCCTTGTTTGCAATCTAACTTGTAAGGAAATATTTACACCACGTACACTGGCTTATTTATCTATTAAGTGAGCCATATGGCATCAAGACTGGCAATTTAAGTGGGAACCGACAACAAATAAATGGTGCAGAAAGCTAAACCTTAGGCAGCCGGGAGGGCTGATTCAGAGATGAGCTTGAACAGAGACCAGCCCGGAGAAGAGATGGCTCCAGGGAGACCTTAGAGCAGCCTCCCAGCACTGAAAGGGGCTCCAGGAAAGGTGGGGAAGGGCTCTTGAGCAGGGAGTGCAGGGACAGGACCAGGGGGAATGGGGAAAAAAAATTGATGTAGCTGTGTGTTGCTGTTAAAATGGTCTAAAAAAGGGGATTGGGACTTCTTTGGGGCACTTGGTCTGGGATACACTGGTACCTTTTCAAGATACATCTTTCTCCCTCATCTTATCTCCTCAATGTCATTGCCCACTTTGGGCTCCCATTTCTGGTAGTTCAGATTAGAAAATAGCATTGAAAATCACTACCCTGCCAGGTGTCCAAATCAGCCAGAAATCCAAACTCAACAGGCTCCAAACTCAACCACTTTTTCATTCTACCTGTATAAATCCAAAGTCACTTCCCAGTGAACTCGGTAGAGCTGCCCCAACGTTACTAAAATACCATAAGAAACAGTGTGCAAGAGCAGAGGATGAACAAGTTCCTATTCAGGAAGGTTCACAACAATCAGATGTTATTTTCTTGAAGTAAAACCAGTGAAAATCCTGTAATTAGATAAGAGAATGCTTTTGTTGACAAGAATTTTATTTTTAAATACCAAAATTATCCTATGTGGATATGAGGAGCAGCCAAGGGAACTGGGGCTGTTTAGCTTAGAGAAGAGGAGGTTGAGGGGAGACCTGATCACTGCCTACAACTGCCTGAGAGGAGGTGTGGTGAGATGGGTGTTGGTCTCTTCTCTCAAGTGAGAAGTGACAGGACAAGAGGAAACGGCCTCAAGTTGCACCAGGGCAGGTTTAGACTGGATATTAGGAAAAATTTCTTCACTGAAAGGCTTCCCAGGCCCTGGCAGGGGCTGCCCAGGGAGGTGGTGGAGTCACCACCCCTGGAGGGGTTTAAAAGATGGGTTGATGAGCTTCTTAGGGACACGGTTTAGTAGTGGACAGGTACAGCTGGACTCAATGATCTCAAAGGCCTTTTCCAACCAGATGATTCTATGATTCTATAAATTTGTATTCATTTTATTTGTCAGAAGCCTTATTTCCAGCATGATTCACATTTCCCTCGAAATATTTTCTAAGCCAGGCTGCCCTGACCTCAGCTGAAATAACCCAGAAACATGTGCAGTGCAAAGGGATGTTGAGCCAACACTGTCATCTTGTTCCCAACCTGGCTTTTTCTGCATTGCTGTTGACAAAAAGGTAACGTTTTATACTTCAACAAAGCCTTCCAAGAGCATTTAGGGAACAAGAGAAACCAAACCTTGAAGGTACACACCTACAGCTGTTCACAGACTGCTCCGAAGTGTGTCACTACTCCTTTGGAAAGAAAACAAATCACACACACAAGCATGCTCGTGCTGTTAAACAGTATGTGGAAGGCTTGGGAATTGTTTGGAAATAAAAGCTGCTTAGAACAGCAGATGCACCAAGACTGCTGCTCAGGGAGGGTTGCTCATCATAGGTACAGCTGCCTTCTGCTGCCCTCACAGCCCTCCCCATTCTGGTGCTGTTGAGAGCAGCTCCAACAGCTGCTCCACTGCACAGAGGACCCCAAAACTCCATAACACAATCCAAGTCAGCAGGATATTCCAGAGCCTACAGAGAACAGCAGCTTCCAGTACCTCTGAACACTCAAACTGACCCAAGCCCACGAGCAGCAGAAATGAGAATCCACTGAAAAAAACCCAAACAAAACCAAAAAAACAGTGGGACAAGGCAGCTTCATCCAGTGTTGAGGGGCAGGGACTGAGCCTTCCCAGAAGGAATACATCCCCCCACGTACCAGCTAGGAACGTAGCACAGAAATAACAATATGTCAATATTCCAATAACAACATCAGAAAACACTGAGTTGGCCAAAGCTGATTCACGTGGCTATGGTTGGTGGGGGGATGGTGGTTTTAACACTTCTCATCCTTGTCTCCTGCTTCTCTCTGCTTCTTCAAAATTGAAAAGCTATAATCAGAATTGAGTGAAAAACAGTTTCTGTCATATGAGAAACTGACATTTTGGCATCTTTTTACACTGAATCACAACCAAAAAACCACCCAAAAATCTAAAATTTCTCATAAAGCGACAATCCAAAAAAATCCAGTTTTGAGCCCATCCATATTGATACATTCAAATATTTTGAGAACATCAAAGCAATGTAACAAATTAAATCCTTCTAAATTATATCAATATTTTATGTAAAGAATACAAAACCCAAGGATTTTACCTTACCAGAGCAAAACAAAACCGTTCCTCAGTTGAAAATATCCACGTGTTTGACACTGCTCAGCAAGACTTGCTCATTTTGATGAAACTACATTTTCTGACAGCCAAGTGTTCCATCAGAAATTGTTATTAGCTTTCCTGCAATACAAACATGTTTGGTTTACCCGTGCCTCAGAGGAAATGTAATTTTGCAATGTTTTCATTGCTTAGGTGCCTCCTCATAAATATGAGGCTATTACACCAAGTCTGAGTTGGTTTCTCCACATTTCCCCACGCAGAACGTTCACATTTATCATCTGATTAAAAACATTATTTATCTTTATACAAACACATATAATTCCTAACAAGCCAAGATATTTATAAATAACTTCTAATACTACAGCTGAGCGTTAAACATCATGATTTAGGATGAAAGAAGAAACCTTTCTGATCATTGTCCTTTAGTATTTCCAAACCCATTTTTCATGTTTATTTGCTGTCACTGGCGATAAGCGATTGCTTTGCTGTGTTGCATTTCCTCTGCAAGGGGACTTGTTTGCAAAAGGAACAGAGGACAAGCTGTCACATCAAAGAGAAAAAAACCTCAAACCCACCAGGGGGTGAAGCAGGGGTTTATTGTCTTTTGCCCTAGGTTTTGACAGTTAATTAGCTCTCAGCCAATTTATGCCTGTGTGGTAGCTACACCAGGGTCAACAGCAACAACTCCAAGGTGAGGTGAATGCAAAGGATACAAGACAGGGAAAGCTGCTCCACAGCCCCAGGAAAGCAAAGGGCTTCATCTTTCACCCCCAGCCACGACTGATGGACTCGGTCCCTAATGAAGCCTTTGACTTGTTTATTTTCTCCCCTTGCTGCACAGAGGCTTCTTTCAACAGCTTAGGCACTGAGGAATTGCAAAAAAGGCTGCTAAATTAAGCAGTCAGAGTAGCAGCATCTGTGGAAAAACCCTGTCCTTTCAACTTGTGCCAGATGCATTGAGAAGAGGAAGCAGAAGGGGTTGAACTGGATGATCTTTAAGGTCCCTTCCAACCCAAACCATGATTCTATGAAGATGTCAATGAGGAACTGGTAACAAAGGGCTTCATCCAGAGTCTGTGTTGCTCCACGGGGCTGGACTTCACTGTCTCTCTGACACTGCTGTGACAGTGGCTCCAGGGTGCAGTGACCCCAGTGGTGATCAGGGGCTGTGTCAGGGGTTCCTGGGAGCAGTGCTGAGGCAGATATTACCTTGCTCTGGAGCTTAATCATTCCCCAGTCATCTCTTCTGGTATCCAAAGATCACTCAAGTCAATGTGCTTCCCCTCTTGTTACTTGTTGCTCCTTCTGCTGCTTCAGTGGGTTTTGCCACCTGCATTTTTTCTTTCCTCCCACTGCCAGTTTCAAACTCCAAGTTCAGTGAGGAAGCAACACCCAAGCTACCTTGAACAGCTCCAGGAACGGGGCATCCACGACTCCTCTGGACAACCTGTGCCAGCATCTATCCAGATACCTATCTAAATACTATCCCTGTGATAGAACCTGATGGGATCCAATAGCTGAATTCCTCATGTCCTGCCCCATGCACCTGTCTGCATCCCATCAATGATGCCACACTCCATTATACTATTTTGCTAAAACACCTTGAAAAGTCACCAGCAACCAGTTCAAAACAGGTTTGAAGAATTCAATCCTGGAATTCCTGGCCCTGGCCCAGGTTGCCCAGAAAAGTCATTGGCTGCCCCATCCCTGGAGGTGTTCAAGGTCAGGTTGGATGGGGCTTTGAGCCCCCTGATCCAGTGGGAGGTGTCTCTGCCCATGACAGGGGGGTGGAGCTGGATGGGCTTTGAGGTCCCTTCCAACCCAAACCATTCTACAATCAGTTCCAAGACTCCAGAATTCTACGCTACTGGAATAAAGAAAGACACTTGTTTCTTGTTGGCAAAAATGTGTAGATTTTAACAGTTCTTATTGTGATTAAAAAAACTATTCTAAGCTGAGATATATTGCTTTAAAGTTGATGATTAAAAACAGCAATTATTTTCACCCCAATCTAATATGATGCTAAAAACCACAACGCTATCTTAATGAAGGACAGATGTCACTACGACTTGGTCTCATGAGATGCACGCAGCAAACTAAACAACAGCCTAAACTTAGCCCGTGAGGTTGTGGCTTTGTGCTTCTCTCAGCTGTGAGTCATTGTGTGGGGTAGAAAACTGCTTTCCACCCCCAAAATATCACAGAAAGTAAGCAATGCCTCACGTTACAGTGAGAGAGGCTCCACGCAGCAGGGGCCTGAATTGTCTTACTCACAGGGAGGCTGAAGACTTGGCAATGTTGCGGCTGAATCTGTCAATTATGTTTCACACAGGCCATTGAGCAACCAGCAGAAGAGAGGAATTTGCAACCAGTCCTGATCCAGGAAGTCTCAGATTAGAAACAGGACAAAGATTGTTTCAACTCAAGGTCACCTACCTCCTGAATCTTCAGATCCTTGAAAGATCCGTTCCGATCTTCTCTCTCCCCTTGGTATCATGAGCATTGTTCACGGCACAAGTCCCTCCCCTGAGGTGACACGAGCTGTGGCTGCTGCCCTGGGACTTGGATGCCTCACCTGGGAAGGCTCCCAGCAGGATGAGGGAAGCGAGCACCTCTCAGATGAGCAACGAGTCCAAAGGGGCCTCTCTTCTGCACGGAGTTGGAGGTTTGAGCCCGTACGCTAAGCGCTTCCCAGCACATTGAGCAAATTTGCATTGGCAAACGTTCAGCGATTCAGCTCAGGTCTCCCTCACCTTCAAAACCACCCACGTGAGGTGCCCTAGTGCGTGTGACCTCAGCGTGTCCCGCGGTGCCGTAACGCACCGTGACTCGCCACGCGCCTTTAGCTCAGGTACTGCATCTGCTTTGCAGTGTGGGCACTGAAAGATAAGGTACTGAATTGGCAATTCAAATAAAACAAGTCAGAAACTTGGAATTCAAGCCTTCTGCTTTGATCAAGACACCATTTCCTCACTACACACTTCTCTTGGTAAAGGAAAACAAGCTCCTTAATACCAAGCCCAGGCTGGAATGCATAAACATGAATGGACAGCCACTGGGAAGAGGTAAGAAATTCACATGAGGCTGGCAGCAGCGTTCCATGCGTCTAATGTCCAACCATACCAATTACTGCTGACTTAGGGACAGTGAGCCACAATTGTTGCCGCAAGACGTGGGCCCTCATGTCCCATCTCAGCACCAGCAATTAATCCCAGAGCCAGAAAAGTCTCAAATGCCACGACCAAGGCAGGTGCCAGGCTCTACAGCAGAGAGTCCAGTCAGGTAATGGTGAAGAAGGGTTGTGCCTTATTTGAAGTGCTGCAAGACCAGCCAGGGCAGGGCTCGTATCCACACCAGGCTTTTTCCTAGAATTTTTTGTACTCATTTCCCCCAGTCCATGCCTGTCAGGAGCACCAGACACACCTCCACTACCTACTGTTGTGGAAATGACAAGCACAAATACAAGCTGGGCAGACAATGGAATGAAAGATGCACTGAAGAGAAAGACTTGGGGTGCTCGGGTATGAGAAGCTCAATGTGAGCCGGCAATGGGCAACCACAGCCCAGAAACCACCCGTGTCCTGGGCTGCATCCAGAGCAGTGGGACCAGAGGGGAGAGGGAGAGGGTTCTGCCCCTCTGCTCAGACCCCACCTGGAGCCCTGTGTCCAGTTCTGGAATCCTCAGCACAGGAAGGACCTGGAGCTGTTGGAGCGAGTCCAGAGGAGGCCATCCAAGGGCTGGAGCACCTCTGCTGTGAGGACAGGCTGGGAGAGTTGAGTTTTGTCAGCCTGGAGAAGAGATGGCTCCAGTACTGAAAGGGGCTCCAGGAAAGCTGGGAACAGACTTCTTAACAAGGCCTGTTTTGGCAAGACAAGGGTTTTAATGGGTTTAAACTAAGGGAGGGGAGATTCAGACCAGATATAATGAAGAATTTTTTCTACAGTTAAGGTGGAGAGGCACTGGCACAGGTTGCCCAGAGAGGTGGTAGATGCCCCAACCCTGGAAACATTTAAGGTCAGTTTGGATGGGGCTCTGAGCAACCTGATTGAGTTGAAGATGCCCCTGCTCACTGCAGAGAGGACTGGATGACCTGTAAGGTCCCTTCCAACCCAAAGCATTCTATGATTCTATGACATCAAGTACCTCTCCATTTCAAAACCATACCAAGAACAACAATTTTAAGGTGCATCCATATCTTTTGTCAAAGGAGCTGTCAGACTCATGACAGAGGGTTGAGGGCTTTTTTTGAGATACCCTCAACGCAATATTTTACAAACATCACTTTTCATTTCTGACTGCCTTATCCATCATGGATAAGAGAAGTCCTAAAACACAATTAAAAGCTGGAGTCATGAGGCTATAGCCTTGCAGCTATGAAACAATGACCTCAGCACAAGGAATAGATGGAAGATAGACTAATCCCTATTGAAGAGGGAAGCTGGCAAATAATGCTTTCTAAATGATTTAAATTTGCAGCCTGCTGAGCCGAGGGTGTGTGAGGCTGGAAGGGAGCTGAAGTAGCTCTGCCAATAAATTTATCTGCTCCCTGAGGGTCGAGAGGCACCCTCTTGGCAGAGGCACTGGAGAGCTGGATGAGCACTGCGTGCCTAAACACACACAATTTTCAGCCTCACCACCCAGGGACTAGAGGGGCTTTCTGCTACGGGCACCTCTGCCAACACAAAGCACACTGGTTCACCCAGACCAGGCATAACTTCAAGTTTCAGGATGTCACAGCTTCAAAGTAGCCCTCGGGTGATGCTTTATTGCAAAGCTTGTGCCAAGCCTTTACTCATACCTGCATGTTTTGTGCCTTTCTAGTGCTACAGGGGAGTTCAGAGCTCCCACAAGCACCTTCTGCACAGAAGTTAGAAGATCATCAAGGGCATCACTTTTCTGGCAGGCTCTTCTCCCACCTCCCAGTTTCAAAGCCTTTGGCTTTGAGCAGTCATTGGAATAAAGGCAATGCAACCTGTGGGAGGAAGAGATGTCAGAGGAGACGCAGTCGAGCAGGGAAAGAGTCTGTGCTCACCACAGGTCTGCTGGCAGCTAGAAATTAGGAGATGCAGCTGGGAGGAGAAGTGTCATCACACAATCAGTCAAAGCAGCAGTGTTTCTTTTAGAGGCATTCAGATGCCTACTGAGTCTCCAAATAAATAATATTTGATTGGGACAAGTGTCTAGCATACTCCTGAACACAAGAAAATAACACACTGACATTATGAAAATATTAGAGTGGCAGAAGTCAATCCCACTCATCCTATTAAGAACAACAAGAAAAAAAATCCAAAAAGTCCACACATTTGATTAAAAAGATGTCCTCTCCACCCATTAGCAATCATAAAATCCACTTTTCTGGCAAGGCTCAAGCTACCTGCAGAGAATTCTCTTTCCTTGTCTGCTGACAAGAAGCTCAAGGGAAAAATGCCATCCATCCCTCTCTCCTCTGCGTGTTCCATTCCACTCCATATGGTGCTGCCTGATAGTAAATGAGAAATTAAAAACCATCAGCACCAGCCTCTGCCCTCTCCTCCCCCATCGCTTTCTCCCTGCAGTGATTGTACAAAATATGCTGGCCCAGGCTAGAGACAGAACCATTTCACTGCTGAGTTCTGTTGTCTGCACAGTTCATGGATGTTAAGTTTGCCAAGCACTGCCTGTCCTTCTCAATTATTTCATCTTGGAAAATAACCCTATTGACAGACTAAAACTCTCCTCTTTTAATTTAGAGAAACAGAATCAATAAGAAATTAAAACTGAAACCTTTGAGTTTGAGGCAGGCAGCAGTGAGCTGTAATGTTATATCCTGGTTCTTCTAAAATAGCATTTGTAGATGTATCTTTTCCTATCAAAAATAAAAATTGCTAAACTAATACAAATTTCCAGTAAGTTCTAGTCATAGAATCATCTGGTTGGAAAAGACCTCTTGAGATTATCAAGTCCAACTGGACAATAATAATCCACAATCTGCAACTGCCATTTTATTCTATGTCTTAAATCCCTTCAAAAACCAGCTTCAGCACGTGATATGCAGGCAGGCCCTTTACAAAAATATTGTAAAACAGGATCCAGACTTTTTTTTTTTTAATACTTAAGGGAATGGAACAAAAAGCCCAAGAATCAGGGGAAGCAGTCAGCAGGCACTGAGGCTGGATTTTGATTATTCCTGCAGGACCCAGAGTGGAGGCAAGGGCAGGTGCTGGCTCAGAGCAAGCTGTTCCTTACTGGGGCATGCAGTAGGAGACAAAGGCAAACAAAGGGAGAGGAAGTCATGGTGAAACAGGCACAGCCAACGTGACAAATAACACCTCAGCACGTGCCAGGATACAATCTCTATAGATTAACCTTGGCTCCTCTCTGAATATCCATTATAATCATAGAATTACCCAAGTTGGAAGGGACCCAAAAGGATCATCGAGTCCATCTCGGGGTTGTAGGCACCACAATCCTTTGGGAAGGTGTCAATCAGGCTATGGTGGCGAGAGCAACTTCCACCAGCAGCACTGTGGGCACCACAGAGCCTCCTGGGAGGCCGAGGGGATCCCTGCCCTCCAGCCACGTCACATCTTGCCCAGCTCCACTCTTCCTCACTCTGAAATATTCATGAAGAGGGCACAAGCGCTGCTGCACTGGTTTGAGCTGAAGTAGAATCAGTTTTCTCACTTCAGACCAGCCTTATCTGAGTAACTTCACTTTCTGAAAGTTCACTGCATGTTTTTCAGATGTTGTTTCTCTCTAGCAGTGATCACACGGGGCACTGGGAAGCAGAGAGGCCACTGCTTATGCTTATTCCTAAGGAAGCCAAGGCCATCCTGGAGCTGGTGGGGCAAAAGGGAAAGAGGAGAAAAAGGTGGCACCTGCAGGGAGGGGTGGGCAGGACAGGTGACCCCAAACTGACCAGAGCATTCCATCCCATGTAGGTCACACTCTGTATAAAACTGGAGGATCATGAGGGTTACTCTCTCCTTCAATTACCATCGCCCAGTGAGGACCTCATCTGTCTGTTTGTCTCTACTCCTGGAGCCATGTGCTCCTGAATCCAGTTCCTGAGTCCAGCTGCCTCCTGGTGCTGACCTGTGCCTGCTCTGCAGCATTTGTGGTGATCATTTTTAAGGGTGGGGTGAAATTTCATTTATTTGTATTATTATTTTCTTATTAATACTGTTTTCTTCATTATTAATATTATTATTACTATTTTATTAAGGCTGCTTCCAACCCACAATTCTTTCTCCTCTCATTTCCTTTTCCCTGGTGGGAAGGCAGGGAATTGGAACCACATCTGCTCACGTTTGAGCTGCCAAATTGGGCCAGGCCAGGGCTAAACTGCGACAGCTGCCTTTAGGAAGGACATTCTTGCACACACTCATAAGCACGTCCGTGTCTCCCTTTTCTGTGTAAAGGCAACTGGTCAGGGCACCAGGGAAAAGCCACCAAAGCAAAGGCCATTTCCTCTCGTCCCATCATTTATCACTTGGCAGAAGAGCCCAGCACCCACCTCACCACAACCTCCTTTCCAGGAGCTGCAGAGAGCAATGAGGTCTCCCCTCAGCCTTCTCTCTTCTCCAGACTAAACAGCCCCAGGTCCTTCAGCTGCTCTCAGAGTCCCTGGGCTCTTCTGTTTCCTCCTCTTGATGCACTCCAGCCCTTCAACGTCCGTCTGGTACTGAAGGGCCCAAAACTCAACACAGTTTTTGCTCTGCCTTCTGGAGATCCTCCTGCTCCTGTGTCTAAGTCAGGGCCATCACCAAACAAAACCCAGCAACACTATCCCCCTCCCTGCCTTCTGACACAGCTGCACTGACACAGAGAAGCACAGTCTATAAACCCACATACAAAACCAGACATGAGATGTTCTCCCCTGGATAGCTCAAGCTGTGAGACAAGGTCAGACTGAAACAAATGGTAACCACATTGGTTCTGCACCACAATTCCTTTTGGACAAAGGTTTCCCACTTGAGGTAAAAGGTTTGCAATATACCCAACTAACCTAAACTTTCATGAGGCACCAAAATTACAGTGTTAGAAGCAGAGTCCATCAAAACCCAACACACAAAGCCAGGAGAACCCCATCATTTGCAAACCCAGGAGTACACACCCACTGCTCAGTGACACGGCCAGTCCTGCAGACACATTGGCAGATGTCCCCTGGGCAGATGTCCTCAGGGCTTTTGCAAGGCTTTGAGGCTGTTTAGTCAAGTGTAGATGCTGGCTGTGAGCCCCTGCCACTGCTTAAGCTGCTCTGTTTGAAGGTGTCCATAGACTCCAACACAGCCCTTTGCAGAAAAAGCTGTGAGAGAAGCTTAAGACCAGGATAAACAACTTATTATGGTTAATTGTTTGTTCAGTATTGCGACCAGTGCAGTGCAGCCACCCAAAGGCAGGGCTGGGAGGCTCAACATCAGCACAGTCATAATAGAAAATGCTTTTCAAGGTCCATCCTCTTGTTAATACTGGATTACTCAATACTGTATCATAAAAATGGTCTGAATGGCAGTTCAACAAGCCAGGATTTAATTCTCAGACCTGCCACGTTCCTCATGCAGCTGAGGTCAAGAACTACAAATAGAGCAGATAATGAGAAGGGAAGTGTGTGCTGCTGAGCAAACACATTAGGCATGGGAAGATTTTCTACTCTGGAAAGGTAGAGAAACTGCAATGACAGAACTACTCCAGCATCTTCTTTTGAATGGGTTAGAAAATACATCCACCAAAAACAAGGACTTGGAGGGTTTCAAATGCATGAGCTGGCAATGTGAACCCACAGGCCAGAAAGCCAACCACGTCCTGGACTGCATCCAACGAGTGACCAGCAGGGCCAGGGAGGGGATTCTGCTCCTCTGCTCTAGTGAGAGCCCACCTGGAGTCCTGTGCCCAGTTCTGGAGTCCTCAGCACAGGAAGGACCTGGAGCTGTTGGAGCGAGTCCAGAGGAAGCCATGGAGATGATCCAAGGGCTGGAGCATCTCCGCTGTGAGGACAGGCTGAGAGAGTTGGGGTTGTTCAGCCTGGAGAAGAGAAGGCTCTGGGGAGACCTTAGAGCAGCCTCCCAGTGCTGAAAGGGGCTCCAGGAAAGCTGAGGAGGGGCTCTTGATCAGGGAGTGCAGGGATAGGATGAGGGGGAAGGGTTTTAAGCTGAAAGGAGGGAGAGTGAGATGAGATCCTGTGGAGATTGAGATGAGATTTTAGGAAGAAATGTTTTCCTGTGAGGTTGAGGAGGCCCTGGCCCAGGTTGCCCAGAGAAGTGGTGGCTGTCCCATCCCTGGAGGTGCTCAAGGCCAGGTTGGATGGGGCTTGGAGCCCCCTGATCCAGCGGGAGGTGTCCCTGCCCATGGCAGGGGGTGGAACTGGATGGGCTTTGAAGTCCCTTCCAACCCAAACCATTCTGTGATTCATTGCAGTTGCTCTTTTAGGGTTTGAACACAGGGCTCTGTTCAAACCTGAAAGACCAAATTCACCCATGGCATACCACCACACAGGCAGCCCTTAGAGAAGCTTATTTCTCAGGAAAATGGGAAATCAGAGACAATCCTTAAGGACTAACAGATGATATTGAATGGTGGAAGAAATACAGAGAAATGCTTTACAGCAAACAGAGCTGTTCACAGCTTCCACCAGCAGAAAACACCAGAATTTGCTCTCCTTGCACAGCCTGGAATGCAGAGCATGGATCCCTCCTGCCTGGTAGAACTCAGCTGACCTGTCTGCTGGGAGAGGAACACATACTTGGTACAGAAGCAAAATATCAAAAGCTTTTCATTCTTGCCTTAGCTCTGAGCTTTACCTGTTTTCCTGACTGACTTCAAGATTTAGCCAATTTTTGTGTTTCCTTTTCTTCTCAAAACCTTGCAGCAGACCTCCAGGTTTGGATGAACCTTTGTGTCTACAGATGTGACAGACAAAGAGCCCATCCACCCTTCTAAGAGATAGCATGTGCATGGACACCAGGCAGTATCCCAGTGCTTCAGAAGACATACAAGCCACATAAGTCATCTTGTCAGTAGAGCAATGCTACACCATCAACAACCCCTACACAAACACCCAGCTGGCGTTATGATTATACCCTGAGAAAAAAAAAATGATTGATAGCCTTGGTGATTCTACTGTGCTAAAAAAAAAAAACAAACCAGAAGCCATTTTTGTCCACATATTTCTCTAATCCTTTCCTGAAGCTTCCCCTGACAAAGGTGAGCTCTACAAGTTAATAACACGTCACAGAAAGAGTAAGCTAAAAGCCCAGTGTTAAGCTTGAAGCTGTAGCCCTTTTTGCTCACTAATGAGGCTGCAGATACCAGAGATATTTTTAGGATGCCTGCAAATCTTGTTAGAATCCACAAAGAAAAGTTTAGCTACGATAGGAAGACTTGGAATGTTACAGAGAAATAACAACTAAAGTATTTCCTGGTGGTACAGGGGAAAAATTCTTCACTGACAGAGCAGTGAAGCCCTGGCAGAGGCTGCCCAGGGCAGTGGTGGAGTCTCCATCCCTGGAAGGGTTCAAAAACTGTGTGGCTGTGGCACTTAAGTTCCGGAAGCCCCACCATAAGAAGGATATCAAAGTGTAGGAACAGGTCCAGAGGAGGCCCCAAAGATGATCCAAGAGCTGGAGCACCTCTGCTGTGAGGACAGGCTGAGAGAGTTGGGGTTGTCCAGCCTGGAGAAGAGAAGGCTCTGGGGAGACCTTAGAGCAGCCTCCCAGGACTGAAAGGGGCTCCAGAAAAGCTGGGGAGGGGCTCTGGAGCAGGGATAGGACAAGGAGGAACCGCTTTAAATTGGAAGGAGAAAATCAAGTTTAGACATTAGGAAAAAATTCTTCACGATGAGGGTGGGGAGGCCCTGGCCCAGGTTGCCCAGGGCAGTGGTGGCTGCCCCATCCCTGGAGGTGTTAAAGGCCAGGTTGGATGGGGCTTGGAGCCCCTGATCCAGTGGGAGGTGTCCCTGCCCACAGCAGGGGGGTGGAACTGGATGGGCTTTAAGGTCTCTTCCAACCCAAAGCATTCCATGATTCTATAGTTTAGCAGGCACAATTGTGTTGGACTGTTGGACTTGATGATCTTAGAGGTCTTTTCCACCCTTAATAATTCTATTGAAATTCCCCAAGAGTTAACATAAAGGCCTCACCTGACATAAATCCAAATTTAAACAAACATTCTTCACTGTTGTAATTCCTGGAACAAAACTTATTAGCAAATTTAAATTAATCCTGCTCTGGGCATTACGATGCTCTATCAGTTACTCCTGTCCATGTCCCCCCACACAACCCCACCCCCGGAGAAATATTTCACTAGTGCTGTCAGTCAACTGCTTGAATGCTTGGAGTTTACCAGCTGCATCACATATATTGATTTTTGATGAATGACATCTCTCTCTGGGCCATTACAGGTTTGTTTTCAAACCTTATTTAATTGTTCGCCTATTTTTCAGCGAAATAAATGCAAAGTGTTTATTCTCCGAAGGCTGTAAACAGAGATCTCAGGTCCAGTTTCTATGACAACCTCACTTGATACAGCAAACCTAGATTATCTCTAATGACAGACATGAAGTTTAAATTGCACATTCGGCACAAACAGTGCACTGCTGACCTTTTATTGAAAAATGGAATACAGGGTGATTAGCATAATGTGCCATATGAAAGGGAAAATTGTGGAATAATGCAGATTGGACTCTAATCATAACTACAGAGCTAATCTCCAGCAAACTGTTTGCCAGCACAGCTTTAAAAATTAAGATTTTTTTTTCCAGACATCCTTTTCAAATCCCCTTAGATAGCAATGCTATCACATTAAATAGTTCTCAGATAACACTTGCTATTTTTCTCCCATCGTAATTTTTAACAGGGGAGTAAAAGTGGATAAGGTTATGCAGAAATATGGCAAAAAAATTCCAGCTATGAGAACTATTTTTAAACCTCCTGAAGGCATGTTTATTCTCATGCTTACAAATTCATTTGGAAGTGAGAACTGAAAGACATGGTCCTTTCTGTCAAGTGCTGTTTTCCAATCCTGCATGTTTTCTGAAGAGGAAAATGCGCATCAATGCAAGTGAATAAAGCCCAGCTCCACCTCTGCAGATGGAGAGGCTCTGCAAGAGCAAAGATGGAACATCTCTCGCCTCCACACACACCAAGTTTCAGCAGGCTTTGATTTTGCCAGCTCTGATTTGTTGCTGCAAATGGAACATCTGCAGCAGTTCACAAAATGGAATCATAGAAATGGTTTGGGTTGGAAGGGACCTCAAAGCCCATCCAGTTCCACCCCCCCTGCCGTGGGCAGGGACACCTCCCACTGGATCAGGGGCTCCAAGCCCCATCCAACCTGGCCTTGAACACCTCCAGGGATGGGGCAGCCAAAATTTCTTGGTAAAAAATGTTGATACTTTGGGGAGTTCGGTGCACGAATGAAGGCTCCCATTGGAGTTGAAAGAACCACGAGCTGCTCAGGCTGTGAAGTTTCTCCTTCCTTCTGCAGAATACTTTATTTCCTTTAAACTTTCATGAGACAATAGGTAATACTTCCAATTTCTGAATGAGATTTCAGCTCACTTGTATTCAATACAATCTGTGAACAGTCAGAAGACAGCCAACAAATGACATCATGATTAATGTCAATATACAGAAATAGATAGGGCAATTGGTGGGTCAAGGGACTGCAGATGAATCCTACAATCATTAAGGTTGGAAAAGACCTCTCAGCTCATCCAGTCCAACCCCACTGTGCCTCCTAAACCATGTCCCAAAGGGCCACATCTTCAGGTTTTTTAACCCCTCCAGGGATGGAGATTCCCCCACTGCCCCGGGCAGCCTCTGCCAGGGCTTCACCACTCTGTCAGTAAAGACATTATTCCCAATTTCCAACCTAAACTTCCCTTGGCACAACTTGAGGCCGTTTCCTCTTATCACTTGTTACTTGGGAGAAGAGCCCAGCGCCCACCTCACCACAGCCTCCCTTCTGGGAGCTGCAGAGAGCCATGAGCTGTCCTCCAGGACAAACAATCCCAGCTGCCTCAGCCATTCCCAGAACCCCTGGGCTCCAGACCCTTTCCCAGCAGATAGAATTTCATTTCTGCAGTCCTCCTCCTTCCTACGCTAAAACCAAAATGTAAGCAGCAGCATTGGCTGTGTGTCCAGTGAGTGGCAAGTGGGAAGGACAAAGACAAAAGCAGCTCTCCATCACGTAGCAGGATCCATAGCCTTGGAGAGTCCATGCCTGGTCACGAAAACAGAAACATCACAGGCACTCAGTGACTGCCCCCCTCTTTCTCCCAGAGGATGTTATTCAGCAACCAGTTCTTATTAGCATCACATCAAGGTGGTCTCTCCATCCCTCCCTGTTCAACAAACAAGCAAAAAATGATTTTCAGGCACTGTTCTACAGAACAATGCCATTAGAGGAAACCTATTCTCTCACTTCTCCCTCACTCTAATGGGTTTATGCCATTAATACTGTCAGCTGAGTTGTTTTTAACCAGCAATTAAGGCAGCAGCAACAATAAAGCATTTTTTTAGCACAGGCAGACCCCAATGTACTTGCATTCTAAGCAGCTTTTCACCACCACTGCTATTCTCTGCATATCAAGAGATCTCTGGTTTTCAGGGGGTTCCATTTGGCAGTATTATACTTTTTTCTTAATAAGCATTGTCTTCACTACAGCAGCTGTCAGGGAGGAATCAATTCATTTAAATAGCACCCAGTTGTTTTCACATTATTACACTTGTAAATGCAATCCTGTCATTTGGTATCTGAGATGGGAAGCTGTGCTTGGTAAGGCAGTGTGTCCCAAGCTTAGGTATTTTTAATCCCTACGACTCCATCCAAACCCATCCACTGCAGGAATCACTTTTAAACTTTCCTGCCTCATGTGATGGCAATGGGCACTCGAGGCACTGCTCAGGTGGTGGATTATGGGGCAGGGGCTATATTGGCCATATCTGCACAGCTGCTCAAATGTTACCATGCCTTTTAAAAAGCTTTACCAAAGAAAAGGTAAATATCGACAAAAATGGCAGAATAGAAAAGGTTAGAAAAGACCTCTCAGCTCATCCAGTCCAACACCACCATCCCTACAAAACCATGTCTCAAAGTGCCACATCTACATGGTTTTTGAACCCCTCCAGGGATGGAGATTCCACCACTGTCCTGAGAAGCCTCTGCCAGGGCTTTACCAGTATTTCAGTAAAGAAATTTTTCCCGATGTCCAATCTAAACCTCCCCAGTGTAACTTGACATTTCCTCTCAGCCTATCACTTGTTACTTGAGAGAAGCCAACACATCTGACACAAGTGGTCTCCCTACTTACTGGTAGATCTAAAACCAAATAAACAAGTGCTTTTAAAGACAATGCAAATTATAAACCTACTTAAACATGGTCTCTCACCACTAGGCCCTGCCAGACTAACCCATTCCCATGACAGTCGGTTCCACAGGTCAGAAGAACAGAATTACTTCCTTGTGCTTCCACCACATTTCTTCAGTTTGCCTTATAATATTTTTAGTTAGGATACTGAATAATTTTGGTACCTGCAGTTAATTCTTACCCTCTGTTTCATGTTTCTTTCAGGCACAGTTTGCATAGCTCCAGTCACTTGTACAAATATTTAAAACCAGCAAGACAAACCAAGCATAACAAATCCAGAAATAATGCAACTCCCACAGAAGCTGATGTTTACCCAAAGGATGAAATATTCCACACCTCTCTACAGGCAGCCTCTTCTGTTTCTCCAAGGTGGGAGCTGATGACACGATGGATAATAAGGACCAAAGACCCAAAGTCCCTGCCATTTCTGCATTCCCACCTTCAGCCCGGAGAAGAGGAGATTGAGGGGGGACCTCATAGTGATCTGTTTCCTCACGAGGGGAGGAGGAGGAGCAGGTGCTGATCTCTTCTTGCTGGTGACCAACGACAGGACCACAGGGAATGGCAGGAAATTGTGCCTGGGGAGGGTTGGGTTGGACATTAGGAGAAGGTTCTTCCCCCAGCAGGTGGTGGAGCACTGGAACAGCTCCCCAGGGAAGCAGTCACAGCCTCAGAATACTCCAGAAGCATTTGGCCAGTGCCCTCAGCCCCACAGTGTGAGTGTTGGGGTGTCCTGTGCAGGGACAGGAGTCAGACTTGATGATCCTTGTGGGTACCTTCCAACTCAGGTCATTCTATGAATGTTTCCAGCCTACTCTACACGATCCTGGAAGGGCTGTGGCTCCTGTAGACGGACTGTGGATGCAGACTTTGAGAAGTGTGTACATCAGTCCCATCCCTGTCATTCAGAAGAGTCTGCACTCCAGGCCAGACGTGGACACTGTCAACCCCATCACAGGACTGACCTGTGAGCAGGAATCTCCATCTCTATTGCCCCATGTCTTCAACACAGCTGGGATCTATTTGGGGTGAATAGAAATGTTCAATTGGGCAAGAAAAATTAACCAAGAGACCTAATTAAGTAAATTGCTCCCAAAGTAAAGCACGCTGTTAAGAACACTGAAAATTCATGCTAGCTGATACAATCACCTTCCTGCAGTAAGTAAACATCTCCTGCAAAAAGTCAGACAGTCAAAACACCATTTGTTTTGAAATGAACTTTCGGCCCCACAGCTCAGCCAAGCGTCCACATATTTTCTTTCTCTGAAACACAACCAGCTCTGCGAGACACCAGAGAGCCAGGAGAGCACTCCCAAGGAGCAACAAAGATGCTATTGTCATGGGACTGCCACGATCATTATTCCTACCTAGACACATCCCACCACTTTTGTAAAGCTGACAAAACAGTTACAGGGAGCCCTTCCACTCGCTGCTGCTTCACAATGCTGGGAATTAAAGCTGGAGCAAGGCAAGCGGCAGAAAGGCAACATAATTCTCTCAGCTGCTGCTGTGAAGACCAGAACCAGGAGTCTCAAACAGATGCAAGACTCCAATCCATATTTACCCTCATCTTTATAGCCATAGGTAGGACATCCTGCAGGTGAAACTGGTTTGCCATTCATTGGGAGTGCTTCTAGTCAGTAAGCAGAGTACCTGAAGGGCCACCAACATTCACCTCCCGGCCACTGGAGACTCCTCTTTGCCAACCCCATAAGCACAGGGAAGAGCTGGGATGCTCCAACAGCCCCTGAAGGTTTCTGGGGTTCCAAAATAGAAGATCCTGCAAGTCAGGCTCTGTAGTTAGTATACACTTCAATATGCTGTACTGTCTACCTGTATGCAACATTCATTTGCTCTCTGATCCAAACAAGCACAAGCCAGATTCGTAAGGAAAAATCAAGTTGATATTTACAGTCAAATATTTTAAAAGGAACTTTTAATTTTTTAATGAAAAGGGCTTTTACCCCTCACAAGAGCTTCTGCTTCCATCACTTGTTAGCAACATTTCAAATACTTTTGGAATGACTATGGACTGTTCAGGACCTTCAACATCTATCACTGCATCCTCTGGACAGAATATATCGGATCAATAGATAATAGAATCATAGGAAGGCTTGTGTTGGAAAGGACCTTAAAGCCCATCCAGTTCTAACTGCTATGGACAGGGACACCTCCCACTGGATCAGGGTTGCTCAAAGCCTTGAACACCTCCAGGAATGGGGCAGCCACAACTGCTCTGGGCAACCTGGGCCAGGGCCTCCCACCCTCACAGGAAAACATTTCTTCCTAAAATCTTACCTAGATTGCCCTTCTTCCAGCTTAAAACCACCCCCCCCAATCCTATCCCTGCACTCCCTGATCAAGAGCCCCTCCCCAGCTTTCCTGGAGCCCCTTTCAGTACTGGGAGGCTGCTCTAAGGCCCCTCTGGAGCCTTCTCTTCTCCAGAGAACAACCCCAACTCTCTCAGCCTGTCCTCGTATGGGAGGTGCTCCAGCCCTCAAGTCATCTTTGTGGCCTCCTCTGGACTCTTCAACAGAGAGAGAATTGTCCTCCCTGTGCTAAGGGCTCCAGATGTTGTGAAACTCCTGTCCCACCTACAGCATGGTGAGTTGATGCAACACCACAAATGACTGAACACAAGCAGACAGACCAATTCCCAAACGGGTGATGGTTTGCAATTACAGTGGCTTCCAGGTTTGCTAGATCCCTGCTATACTGACAGGCTGTAGCAGAATGTGGTAATTATATTATTAATCAGAGCCTGTGAAAAACAAGACAAGAGTCAAACTGCCAGGCATGACAGGAATGCTAGGCAAAGGTGTCTGTAAACTTCTGCTGACCCCTCACACCAACCAGGTCGAGAGCTCTTTCATTAATACTAATGCTTTTCATATTAGTGCTCCACATAAAGAAATCCTGCTGACTGCTAGGGTCGAGGAGTTCACAAGATGTGTTGGCCACGTCAGCACTACACTGATGATTGTTCCTGACATGACCCCAACGGCTAATGAAGGGCCATTTGTGAGGGAATTGCTTTTCACACAAAGAGGTTTGTGATGAAGGTACAAACCACATCTGGAGCAGGACAGGCTGCTGCTTTCATGATGCAGTAATGAAAAAGACCATCATCCCACTGAGACACAGTGTATCTATGCAAGTTAATAATGTCCCTGGCTTTCTTCTTCCCATTCCCATCACTAAATTTTTCCCCATACGCAAGGTGCTGCTTCTGGTCCTCATTTCCAAACAAATACCCCCTATTATTCTTAATTCCCACATCAAGTCCTTCACCTATAAAATCAGAACTTTTGAAGCCCAGGTCAATCACAGAATCGTTTGGGTTGAAAGGGACCTTAAAGCCCATCCAGTCCCACCCCCTGCCATGGGCAGGGACACCTCCCACTGGATCAGGGGGCTCAAAGCCCCATCCAACCTGGCCTTGAACACCTCCAGGGATGGGGCAGCCACTGCTTCCCTGGGCAACCTGGGCCAGGGCCTCCCCATCCTCACAGGAAAACATTTCTTCCCAAAATCTCATCTCAGTCTCCTCTCTCTCAGCTTTTCCACAGGTTTTAGCTTTGATGAACCACTGCTCTCCAGCACAAACACTTTTAGTCAACATTCCCAGCCTCTTCTTTAGCTTCCCACTCACGCAGTGGAGAAAGATGACAGTTCATAGCTGTATTATTGCTGCTGCTGGGGTTGCAGTGGAGAACAGAACTCCAAACAGCATCAGAGGACACAAGCAAACAACCTGAAGTCAACCTTCAACCACAGCACTTTTTTCCTGGTGCCTCTCTCAGGGTTGTTTTCTCCCCATGGAAAGAATGGAAACACTTCATTCCATGAAGGGCTGCAAGTTCAGACCACATCCACCTGCACAGGTGGTGGAAATCAGGAGGACACCTTCCACACCCCTTGAGACCAACCAGTTGCAGCTGACAAAGTGTAGAAGTTTTAATAAGAGCTGGGCTGCTGCTTAATCTAGGGCTGGCACATCGAAAACAAGAGTCCATGTGTCCAAGAGCTTATCTGCTTCATTCAGCTGGATCAGCTGCTCTAATAAGAGATATCTCTCCTCACAGCTCTCGCCATGGAAATGGGAGTCATTTATCAAGAAGGACTTTTCCCTGCACTACCTTGACCTTTTCTGTTGATGCTGCTTTTTCACTGTGATTTTTAAACATTTAGGGGACAGTCACACAATCTAACTTTAAATGCATTACGAGCTTATCTGCTCTGTATAATAACAGGACCCCAAAAGGAGCTGCAGAAAGCTGTTAGAGTCCTCCAGTGAGATGCTACCGCTATATCTTACTGTATCCCAAGTGCTTACCCCCAGCACATATTTCCATACGTAGACTTAACTACAGAGCTAAGTGGATTTATATTGATTTCAATGTTGTTACAACACATGCCAATACCTATACTTGAAGTATATTCATTAAACTTCAAATTACATATATTTTTAAGGGGTGTTAATAGCACCATTTGATGTGGTAATTATCGATGTTGGCTTCCTGTGGAAAGAGCACTCAAACTACCAGCTAATTGCAGACAGAAAACAGCTGTCACATGGTAATGACATTAAGAGTCACTCAGCTGATCTGCATTCAAAGCCTTGCCATAGAGGTGAAAGGCCCTGTAGCCAATTATTACTCCTCCGAGCCAGACAGTCCCCAAACACAAGCAACATATGCAGAGCCATCCCTCCTTGTCTTTAATTAGACCCTGCCTACCCTCTGTAGCACCAGCAGGGTAAGTGAGAAGGGCACGTGTTAGGCAATGGGGAAATAACCACAAAGAGATCCCAACATGCCCTGTCTGGCACGTCCTGCTAACACCTGTGTGCTGTACATGCCAAAGAAAACCAGCAGCAAGAGCCAGCTTTGATAATGTCCATGCTGCAAACTGGATGACCTTTGAGGAGCTAATAAGCACCTGGCATCCTGCAGAATCTTCCCACTCCCTCTGTCCACTGCAATGACCACGTCACTGATGGACTAACAATGACTGCTTTTTCTGGTAGCTCTGGGCACACAGGGAATACAGGTTTTGCACCCACTGCTCGTGGGCGAAGAGCTTCAACAACTTCATTGCCACAGCCTGGTACTGGGGTGAACCTGGTGAGCCCACCCGGTCTGCAATGATTATGAAAGTGGGAAAAAGCTAATTAAAAAGTCCAAAGAAAGGTACTACAACAGCCAGACTGCCTCAGTAGGCGTTTTCAGTCAAAAACTCACCTGGTTGCTGCTGCAGGTTCTGACACTGAGGACTCCCATGTCCCTATCTCTGCCTGCAAGGTCCTACTTGCTCCAAACTCCAGCCTTTCTAGTCAAGTTAGTAAAAGGCTTGATTCTTCTTTTTCCAGAAGGAAGAAGCCCCACGGCTGAAGGTCCCAGCTCTCGAGCTCTTTCCCACACCTCTCAGAGGCCTAAGCTGATCTTTTCTGCAGATACATTTCTCATGAGTGGAGTGAAAGAGGTCTGCCATTGCTTTAGCCCAAAGAGATGACACCATCCATATAAGCATATATGAATGGTATGATCCTTACCATTCCAAATAATAGTGGTTAACAGATCTCTCCCCCACGACTCCAAGATATTTCCCTTATGTTCCTGCTCCTCCTGCATGACTTTGCTTTGCCAGGGAGCCCCTCCTCCTTTTCCCCAGCTCTTCCACCTGCTGTAGCTGGTTCCACCCTAAGAACCCACTTTACCACCAGATGAAGAGCTCTCCTTTCATGGCTTTAATCCCTCTGCCAGGTGAATCCCCACCATACCAGCTGCTGCCTATGCACCTATTTGGCAGAACCAGGTTTCTAATGTGGAATTGACACAACCTGCGTGGCCAAGCAACAGCCAAAGTCCTGACAGCCCACTGACCCGGTGCAGACCTGGCAGCAGCATGCACATATATCAGCCCTTTAAGCATCTACTTTCCAATCCCAGAAAGCAACTCTAGAAAAGACACAGCCCCTAGGGATCAGCAGACGAGAAGCACAAGATCAAACTAACACAGTGAGTCATGTGGAGTCATTCTCACAGATATCTCCCTCCTTCTCTGCAGCACTCTGACTTCAACACTTACTCATAACAGATTAAATATTTCATTTCTCAATTTTAAGGGCTGCAAATTAAAACAACATCAAAAAGGAAAGGAATTGTAGCATAAACAATCATAGCTGCAATTAGTCACTGATTTTTTTTACACTGTAGGTCAAAGTCTATGAGTGTTTTTTCCTTTTTCCACTGATTTGCCTAAGAGTTTCCAAAATGATCCTACAAATTTCACTGTCAATGAGTAAAGACTAGCCCACACATAAAGAATCTGGAGTAGGAGATGACTTGTGCATCTGCACTTGGAAAAAAAGCAGAGGCAATCTCAGTGCATGGAGAAACTAATGGAGTGCAGGGAGTGGGAAGGGAGGGTCTGACACCCTGCCCTCGGGGCTATGGCTCAGACTAATGAATTATCCCTGCCTGCTTAAACCTCTGGCATTACTAATCAGACAAGAAGCATAAAATGGAAAGTTCATTAGCAAGATCATAAAAGAGTCACACTGACAAGGATCATTCGACTTGGCCATAGGAAGGTCAGTTACAGGAGTCAGGAAATCGCTTTGTTTAAGGAAAACGGGTCAGACCAAAAGGAACTCAGAGAAGACCTGCACTGGAGTTGGTGTGCTGTGTTCTGCTTTATTCTGTTAGCAACCTGTTCTGGCCCAGGGTGCCCAGAGCAGTGGTGGCTGCCCCATCCCTGGAGGTGTTCAAAGCCAGGTCAGATGGGGCTTGGAGCCCCCTGATCCAGTGGGAGGTGTCCCTGCCCATGGCAGGGGGTGGGACTGGATGATCTTTGAGATCTCAAACCATTCCACGATTCTTTTTGGAATACAAACAGGAAAACATTCCCTTTGACAGTGGACAAACAGACAAACTAGATTGCCTTTAATCAGCATCATCCTGGCCTGGGGTAAGCTGGACAATATCAGCTTTCCCCCACACCTGATGCACCTACCACCTCCTGCACCCCAACAGCCCACAGCTCCTCTCCACCGGAGATGCTTTCAGCAGGAGTCACAAGACAGTCTCAGAAGCAGAATTCACTAATTGTGTCAAATTACGTGTGAAGGGTTTACAATATGGATCACTGCCCGCCTGGGATTTAAAGGAGATCACTAAAGTAATTTCAAGACTGGAAGATAATTCAGAAACCCTGTTCCCAGAGGTTAATAAATGCTCTGTCCCCTTATTACCACAGCCACAAGACACTGGGGGTTGATTTTTTCTGCAGGGGTAGGAGGGAGAGGAGGGGAAATATTGATGGGGTTTTTATTAGAATAAGAGGGAAAAAAAGCAGAATGTATATTCCCCATATTTAGCCTGCTTTCCTAAAGAAATATAAATTAATAATGATTTATATGCATCCTTTTTACTTTTGAGGTCACTATTCCAACCACATTTGAGAGACAGAACAATGGCAAAAGGATTCCTACACAGCTCATGAACATGAATTAGGAGGCAAAAAATTATTGTTGGAAAAAATATACAATGTGAGCTCGATCGTGAATGGACACTGGAGATCTCTGTTAGGAAGGCTGCAAACCCAGGAAAAAAATCATCTGCACCTTTTTTAAGCATTGAATAACCCCCCTCAAAAGATGCAGAAATGCAGAAAATTCAGTTGCTGTCCTGACACGTGCAAACAACTCCTTCTAATCCAACCTGGAGATGCTCCCTCAGCTGAAGCAGCCAACTTCCAGCGAGCATTTTGCTTCCCAAAGCAAACGTGCCAGCCAAAATCATAGAATCATGGAATGGTTTGGGTTCCAAGGGACCTTAATGCTCATCCAGTTCCAACTCCTGTGCCATGGGCAGGGACACCTGGATCAGGAGGCTCAAAGCCTCATGGACTGAGGCACAGAGGAAATTAAGACACTTGTATTAGCTTGTTTATAAATAAGCAGCAATCAAGAAAAAGCCACTACTCAAGGTTTTCCTGCCACACCTTTCCTGCTTCAGCCCCAACACTTTGCTGCTGCTTGGTAGGAGCAGGCAGGCTGCATCCTTGCCAAGGGCACTGCTCCATCCCAGCAGACCAGAGCACTGATCAATGGCACTACGGGAGCTCCTGCACCTCAAAAAACTGTCAACGGGAAACAGAAGTATCTCACCAAAAAAATGAAGGGTATTTTCTGGTGTTCAGCAATAAGGCCAGCAAGAAAACATTTCAAACATTCAAACACACAACTCCCACTGCAGATGGGCAAAAGTGAGGCACCGAGCACCGAGCCAGGTGCCACTCTCCCTGCATGACTGAATCGTGTCGAGTTCCTCTTAATTTTTCCCCTCAAAAAACAGCACCCTCCCTCCAGGGCCACAGAGATGATCCAAGGGCTGAAGCACTTCTCCTTCCAGGACAGGCTGAGAGAGTTGGGGTTGTTCAACCTGGAGAAGAGAAGGCTCCAGGGAGACCTTAGAGCAGCCTCCCAGTGCTGAAAGGGGCTCCGGGAAAGCTGGGAACGGACTTTTGAGCAAGGCCTGTTGTGACAAGACAAGGAGCAATGGTTTTAAAGTAAGGGAGGGGAGATTTAGACTGGATATAAGGAAGAAATTTTTTACAATAAGGGTGGGGAGGCACTGGCACAGGTTGCCCAGGCAGGCAGTGCAGGCCCCATCCCTGGAAACACTCAAGATCATATTGGATGGGGCTCTGAGCAACCTCGTCTGGTTAAAGATGTCCCTGCTCCTGCAGGAGGGCTGGACTGGATGAGCTGTGAAGGACCCCTCCAGCCCAAAGCATTCCATGATTCTGCCCTACAAGCAATTATCACGGTGTACATTGGGAAAAATGTCTTAAATCTCCACCCTGGCCCACGCAGGATTAACCCACACAAGAGCCATTTTGGAGAACGCTCCTTTATGTTTCTCGATGTCCAATCTAAATTTCAGTAGGGAAAAGCATCCTGACCACAAAAGAGTTGGACAGTTTTACAGCCAGGACACATAACACAATAACCATTTAGCCAGATTAAAGCATACTGAGAGCTGCATCAAATATTGTTTAGAGCACATAAAAACTGCTTTAATATTTAAATGTATCCCATGGCTGGGCTCTTTAGATTTGCTGGATTCACTGGGGCTGCAAAGCTATTAGCTTCTACATTTCATCTTCAATTCCTCTTCACAGTAGGAGAAACATAAAAATGAGGGTCACTGCTTGGTCATTTCATTACCCCTGGCAGAGAAATGCGCTTCGCTCAAATGAGGAGATATTTTAGATGTAGATTGTTGTACCGTTGGTGTGACACAATAAAACCAGAGTTAAAAAATCATAACGATATTCTAATGGTTATTTTGTAGAATAACATTAAAATAATATGCAACGCAGCAACGGTCCCCTTAGCAAAGGGCCTGGCGTATTTCTTTGTCATCATTTAAAAGGTCCATTAGCAGAAGCCCTGGAAATATATGGCTCAAGGTCACAACCAAACTAAATGAGACTGAGCAGTAATTCAAAAACATTACACTGTTTATGGTTAGAAGTCCAATAAATAAAGCCTCAAGGCACATACACACACAAACCTTAACAGCCAACTCCTCTACGAGGCTCTTTTTATTTCTCTGAAAACAGAAACTCAGGGAAAGAACTGGATAATCTGCTTAAACCCAGGCATGGATTAGGTGAAATGTCACTGGGAGATGTGTGACTTCCTGCCACAAACATGGATTAGCCTGCATAAATTGTTTGGCAAAGGGTGCCCCTGTTAGCCAAACACAAACAACACGCTCGCCCAAGTCCAGTGGCCCCGATGGACGATGAGATGGGCAAGAGCTGGGCAGGAAAGATGGGCTGAGCTCTCCACTGCCACACTGCCATGGCCCAGGTGGCCAAGAAGGCCAACGGCATCCTGGCTTGGATCAGCCATGGTTTGGCCAGCAGGAGCAGGGAAGAGATCGTCCCCCTGGCACTGGTGAGGTGGCACCTCAAATCCTGGGTTCAGTTTTGGGCCCCTCAGGACACTGAGGGGCTGGAGCACGTCTAGAGTAGGGAATGGAGCTGGGGAAGGGGCTGGAGAACAAGTGTTATGAGGAGCAGCCGAGGGACCTGGGATTGCTTAGCCTGGAGAAGAGGAGGCTGAGAGGAGACCTCATAGCTCTCCAGAACTACCTAAAAGGAGGTCGTAGCAAGGTGGGTGCTGGTCTCTTCTCCCAGATAACAAGAGACAAGATGAGAGGAAATGGCCTCAAGTTGCACCAGGGAAGGTGTAGGTTGAGTATTATGAAAAACTTCTTAACTTACAGAGCGGTGAAGCCCTGGCAGAGGCTGCCCAGGGCAGTGGGGGAATCTCCATCCCTGGAGGGGTTCAAAAACCATGCAGATGTGGCACTTGGGGACATGGTTTAGCAGGCAAGGTGGGGCTGGGCTGAGGGTTGTACTGGATCTTAGATGTCTTTTCCAACCTTAATGGTTCTATGATTCAAAAGACTCTTGTATGAGCAACAAGCTCTGGAACAGCCTCCAATCCAGAGCATTAGGACATAAAGACCCAAGCCCAGCTGAATATTAACAAACACAGAAGTTTTTCCCAGTCTTATTGTCACTGCCTGAAAATCATTCTCCTAAACCTCCTAGTTTAATATCTCTTACTTTCATAAGCCTTATAAAAATGCCAAAAATGGAAATGAAACTCATGTAACAAAAATGCCATCAATCCCAATTTTCGGGGGGGGAAAAAAAAGGATTAAGTATACTCGCTGCCACCTGTAAATGGAATTCAGCTTCCAGGTAACTCACAGGTCTTGCTGACAGCATGTTTTATTGATGTCACAGTGATGCTGTATTTCATGTGGTAGCTGAGTGTGGGTGCAAGAGAAAAGACCTTTGCAAGCAGTTGTGTGAATGCTTTGCATATGGCTGTGCTCAACAGCCAGTTGACTGCTGTTAAGTGCCTGGAGAGCAGTGGCACACACCTCTCTGGAATTTTAATCCCTGACAGGAGCTGAATGCACATCCAACAAATTATAAGTTACATATGAAGGAAAATACTATTCTGTTAGCAGTTAAGTCACAGCCCTACAATAAGTGAATTGCAAAGCAATACAGCTCTGCCTAATGACTATCAGTTCACCAAGAAGAGCTCAGGGATAAGTAACACAGGCAGGAATAAAACCCCACACATCTTGATTTAGATATGTTGAAAGCATTTCCTCTAACGTGGCTTTGTAATTTTCCACTGGAATCTTTCATCAGGGCAGCCCTCAGCTCCCGTGCAGGAGGACAGCTACGACAGACCAACCCCCTCTGCCTGGTGGGTCTCTTAATCGGGGCTCACATCTCCCCTGCACGCAGGGTATGATTCAGAAGTGACATAATGCACATCCATTCCTATTTCTCAATAATTCCCTTTCATCACTTGTGGAAATGCTTGGTCAATAAAATGTAATGACATTAGTGCAGTAAAGCCATTTTCAAGTTAAGTGCCGGGCACTCTGGCTCCAGGACCCCACCAACAGTCAGGCTCCATCGCAGCAAATAAACAAAGGCTTCAATTTTGCCTTGGGTTTCATTAAAAGTGGGATGAAAGCTGGGTTTAATGATATCATTTACTATTGGTCAATCCATATTCCATTTAAACCAATGTAAGCCTGCTGCCTTTAAAGGTAATGTGAGTGTACAAATGTAGGGTCTCTCCTTTCACACACACTTATCATAGAATCATGGAATGGTTTGGGTTGGAAGGGACCTCAAAGATCATCCAGTTCCAAACCCATGGGACTGGACACCTCCCACTGGATCAGGGGGCTCAAAGCCCCATCCAGCCTGGCCTTGAACACCTCCAGGGATGGGGCAGCCACCACTTCTCCAGGCAATCTGGTCCAGGGCCTCTCCACCCTCACCATGAAGAATTTCTTCCTAATGTCCAATCTAGGTCTTCTTCCTTCCAATTTAAAGCCATTCCCCCTTGTCCTGTCACTACAGGCCCTTGTAAAAAGTCCCTCCCCAGCTCTCCTGTACCCCTTTCAGTACTGGAGGCTGCTCTAAGGTCTTCCCGGAGCCTTCTCTTCTCCAGGCTGAACACACTTTCTAAACCCTTCCTTCCAGGATTTGTGGAAATGGTGGGAATTCTTCCTTGAGCCACAGATTAACCAGGCAATCGGGGTGTGCTGTGGCAGCCTGCAAGTCTTTTCCAACCTCAATGACTCTACGATTCTATGATCCTAACTGCAATAGTGTCGCTCAGATCTGGAAGTCTGAGGTGCCCCCATGGAAACAAGACAGTCCCTCTTCCATTTCAGCAGTGCTAATCATCCATCCCGCTCAGCGAGCCGTCCCCTCGCACACCCTGCCCCGCATCCCACAAAGAGACAGCGACCACCACTGAACTTTCCATTTCGCCTTCTGCAATGAAGAGTGAAGAATGCCCTAAGGAGCTCCCAGAGCTGAGCCTCAGGCTGGAACCGAGACATGTCCGAAAACCCCAGAGCAGGGATGCAGTGACTTAATGACAGCTCAGCCCATGAATCACAGTATCACAGTATCATAAGGTTGGAAAGGACCTCCGAGATCATCCAGTCCAACCTATAACCCAACACCAACACCAACCCATCATCTAAACCATGGCACTCAGTGCCTCATCCAGTCTCCCCTTAAACACCTCCAGGGTCGGTGACTCCACCCCCTCCCTGGGCAGCCCATTCCAATGACCAATCACCCTTTCAGTGAAGAACTTTTTCCTAACAGCAACAATCCAGAACAGCAGCTCATTTATTGTCTGAAGCTGGAATCCACTTTGCGTGATGACAGAAAGCTTAGGAGAAGCAGACCTTGCCTGCCAAGAGAACTTCAAAAAGGACAGGGGGAAAGCAAAAACCTGGCTAGAACCCAAATGTTTTGCTAAACCTAGACAACACGCTGTTTACAAACAGCAAACTAGATTAGGGGAAAAAAGGGGGGATTTATGCAAATGTTCTTAATTTAATAACTGTGATCAGATACAGCTTTGTTTCTTCCATGTAATTTGTGTAACACAAATAAAGTACAAGGGTTCTTTTCCACTACAGGAAATGAGAATTATTAAATGTTGCACCAAAAAAAGCAAAGGAATGTGTTTATTGACATGAAAAATGATCCCGCGGATACAAAAGCTTTTGTACGTTAATTGCTAAATGTCAATGCAATTTAGAAAGTGGTTGCAGAAGGAAAGAATTCCTTTCCAAAACAGAAGTGGCTTTTCTTCATCTACCAGCCTGGTTCAAGACTGCATCTTCAAAGTATTTATGGTTGTGTTTTGAGCACTGACATTGGGTCAGTACCCAAAAACATCCTCAGTTCATATTGATGTGGTTGCTCGCTAAGAGGCACAAAGGAAGCGAAGGATTTCCTCCGAGTTTTATTACTGAATGCTCAAAATGTTTCCTGGGGTAAACAACACTAAAGCCATCTGTTTTCTTCTTCATGGAAACAAAAGGAAACAACAGTAGCAGCTATTGCACGGAAAAACACAGGTCTAGAGCCACGTAATGAAAAAGACCTTCCTCTGAAGGAGGAAACAGGAACAACCACACACAACTTTGGTTGATACAGAAATTCAGCAGCTTTGGAAGTCTTTGAGCACAGAATCATGAAATGGTTTGGGTTGGAAGGGTCCTCAAAGCCCATCCAGTTCCAGCCCCCTGCCATGGGCAGGGACACCTTTGTGGTGGAGGCTACAAAGATGATCCCAGGGCTGGAGCATCTCTGCTATGAGGACAGGCTGAGAGAGCTGGGTTTGTTCAGCCTGGAAACGAGAAGGCTATGGGGAGACCTTGGAGCAGCTTCCAGTACTGATAGGGGCTCCAAGAAAGCTGGGGAGGGGCTTTTGATCAGGGAGTGCAGGGATAGGACGAGGGGGAATGGTTTTAAGCTGAAAGAGGGGAGATTGAGATGAGATCTTAGGAAGAAATGTTTTCTTCAGAGTGGAGAGGCCCTGGCCCAGGTTGTCCAGAGCAGTGGTGGCTGCCCCATCCCTGGAGGTGTTCAAGGCCAGGCTGGATGGGGCTTTGAGCCCCCTGATCCAGTGGGAGGTGTCCCTGCCCATGGCAGGGGTTGGAACTGGATGGGCTTTGATGTCCCTTCTAACCCAAACCATTCCATGAAAAGGAATCCAAAAAGTGGAAATGAAACCTAATGGCTGAGCAAAAACAGTTTGCTGCCCCACTGCTGGCTGAAGAAACAAGAAATCTTACAGTTAAATGACTCACCTGATAAGCTGAGCTCACTAATGAAAATGCTTTTGTTAGAGTTCTACGGCGAGGGCCGAGGAACACAGGCAATGCCCACAGCCTTGAAGGTCTACATGGGAACAAAAGGCCTCTGAGAGCACCTCCGTAGCTGCAGTCACACAGCTCCACAGCTCAACACATGGATCCCCAGCAGTGTAGTTGTGTTTCTCCATAAACCACGTTGGGATTAAAGCAGAAAGACCATGAACAGCTCTGCGATCTGCTTGAAGAAAAAATTTCTTAGAAGAAATGGAAAAAAAATGAGAGTACGAAGAAAACTGCTACCAAAATGACTTAAAGGCTGGGTTAGAGGAACTGCTTCCAGTGAGAAATCTGTCAGGCAGGATTTGTTTAGTTTACCTAAAGGAAGACCAAGGGTGACTTGATTACAGAGTATTAAGCACTTCCATGGAGAGAAAATACCAGGCGTAAAGGGCTCTTTAATCCGGCAGAGAAAGGCTTAACAAGAGCCCGTGGCTGGAGGCTACAGCCAGACAACTTCAAATAGAAACTGCAGCTCAGATTTTAAACAGTAAGAGCAAACTGGCAAAGGATTGCAGTGGATTCCTCAGTCCATCTTGAAAAATGCTGTACAGCTGCTTCCATTCACAGCAACGGCCAACCCTGCAAGAGCTGCCTGTACCCTTCCCCTCCACACACCGCAGAGCTCCAGCCACAGGAGATGCTGTTAAAGAGGGAGAGGGACCTGATGTCCCACACCCACCTTGTGGAAGAGCTGTGCTCCCTTCAGAGCAGGGTATCTAGAGGAGATACATGGAGCATGGAATAGGTACTTCTACAGAAGGGGGGAAACCTGAGTGCAAATATTAGATATAATAGAATATATATTAGAATAACTAAATAATAGATAAATTTGAAGCCACTTTTGTGAGACCCCACCTGTGTCCAGTTCTGGAATCCCCAACATGAGAAGGTTATGGAACTGTTGGAACGGGTCCAGAGGAGGCCACGAAGATGATCAGAGGTCTGGATCATCTCTACTATGAGGACAGGCTGAGAGAGTTGGGGTTGTTCAGCCTATAGAGAGAAGGTTCCAAGGAGACCTTAGAGCAGCCTCCCAGTGCTGAAAGGGGCTCCAGGAAAGCTGGGGAGGGGCTTTTTACAAGGAGTGACAGCATGAGGGGGAACACTTTTCAGCTGAAAGGGGAGATACTATTAGATTAGACATTAGGGAGAAATGTTTTGCTGTGAGAGTGGGGAGGCCCTGGCCCAGATTGCCGAGAGCAGTGGTGGCTGCCCCATCCCTGGAGGTGTTCAAGGTCAGGTTGGATGGGGCTTGGAGCCCCCTGATCCAGTGGGAGGTACCTCTGCAGGAGGGTTGGAATTGGATGGCCTTTAATGTTGCTTCCAACTCAAACAATTCCATGATTCTATGATTAAAGCGAATACAAATTTACTGCAGCTGATTTTCACTTTCCACCTGCAGAGCAAGATTCAAAGAATTTTCAAAGACTTAAAGACAAGTTTTTTGCTACTGTTCTGTAAAGCACTTGGTAGCCCAGTAATGTTTGGGATTCTTCCCTCTGTCTGACTAATTACTTCTATTTCCTGTTTGCTTTGGAATTGCTGCTCTGTTCTGCATTGCTGGAATCTGAAATATTGTTTCATGGAAGAGTATTTTATTTATGCATACCACGAACTCCACAGATGCTGAATTCCTTTTCATTCTACTGCTGCAGCTTTTGAAAAATCATTTCCCACCTCCAACAAATATTAGCACCCCTCCTCCCAAAAAGAGTGAAAGCTTCAAACCTGTATAAAAGTGTTTAACCACTAAAACACTGACAGTTTTCATCTAAAACCTAGAAGACAAACAACCAAAAAAAAAAAGTGGCTTCAGTTTTCAAATACAAAATAACAACAATAATGTTGTTGACAGCACTGAAAAGACCCATTTTGTCACAAAGCCAGTTTCTGTTCAATAAATGATGAAAAATTACATTTGTCTGCTCGCAGTAGCTGGCTGCCTAATTCTGTGCTCCAGTAATTTGGTGAAAAAGAAACTTTGATGGCCAGCTCATGTGTTCCATTCCTTCAGCTGCAAGAAAAGTCTTGGAATTAAAGCAAAGAACTGAGAAATTGCAGGTTTTTTTTCCTAATTCTGTCACAGCTCAAGAGACAGGTCCATTATCACACAAGCAATTTCTCTTTTATGGAGAAAGAATGAGATATAATATTCAGTTTCAGGAAATGCTACTTTTCGGTTTATTGCTTTCACATCTGTAAAGGGATGCACGGGCAGTTGACTGATAGGAAGCCAAATGTATTTCAGGTCTTCATTCTGTTCTCTCACACAGTAGTGTGAAGACACACAGTGTCTAAAAATATGGGATTCTGCAACTAAACTCCCATGAAAATTCTACTTTTGAGGTAATTATAATCATAGAATCATAGAATGGTTTGGGTTGGAAGGCACCTCAACGCCCATCCAGTCCCAACCCCTGCCATGGGCAGGGACACCTCCCACTGGATCAGGGGGCTCAAAGCCCCATCCAACCTGGCCTTGAACACCTCCAGGGATGGGGCAGCCACCACTGCTCTGGGCAACCTGGGCCAGGGCCTCCCCACCCTCAGTGTGAAGAATTTCTTCCTAACGTCCAATCTAAATCTTCCCCCTTCCAATTTAAAGCTGCTTCCCTCATCCTATCACTCCAGGCCCTTGTAAAAATTCCCTCCCCAGCTTTCCTGTAGGCCTCCTTCAGGTACTGGAAGGTACACTCCTCTGCCCAGTCAGTGTGATGCTGTAACCCATGCACACGAGCTTCAGTGTCCTTGCCTCCATCCCATATTCAAGAAGGTTCTCTGTGCTCTTGCTTTTGTGTCCATCTCCCCACACCCCACTCCTATTCTCATCATTAATGGCTGATAAATAGCTAATGAGTGGACTGGACATTAGGATCTCCCCTTCCATGTGGGCTGCATGCTATTTTACAGGCCTTGCTATATCTTTATTAGATTTGGGTGCAGATTATTGATTTAGGTAGATGGGGTCCTCGTAACCTCATCTGAGAGAGAAAGGAAGTAGGAGAAGCCAAATGTAATTCAGCTGTTGTGTTCTGGAGCAGGACAAGCCAATGGAAGGGAAAAGTCAAAACAAAACCAAAAATGTTAATTAAAAAAGCAATAACTGGACCTTGTACCAAACCCAGTGTTCTTAGAGGCACTTGAAAGCAAAAGACCTGAGACAGGGTATAAAAGATAAGAGCTTTCCCCTGTTCAGCACTATGGAATAGGTGGTAGGTGTTAGTAAAGAGACAATGTTAATCAAATGCCAGGCTGTTCCTAAGGCAAAATGACATCTATTTATAGAACACTTTACCTAAGATGCAGTGATGGCTTAATAAAA
This sequence comes from Tapera naevia, assembly GCA_033556795.1. Lineage (NCBI taxonomy): Eukaryota > Metazoa > Chordata > Aves > Cuculiformes > Neomorphidae > Tapera > Tapera naevia. The sequence goes on along the minus strand of JAUMJJ010000409.1, from coordinate 64,570 downwards.
GGACATCTTTTGTTGAAGTTATTTTTACTCCTGTTAAATGGCCATATCAGCACCTGCAGATCTAAGAAAAGCAGAGCTCAGATTTGATACGGAGCGCTTTTGAGCATCCTGTCAGAGGTTACTCAAGCACAGAAGTCACCCAGAATGGCTGGCATTCAGGGCTAGTCCTTGAGCTTCAGGTTGATGGCAACTTGAACACGAGCCAGCAGTGCCCTGGCAGTCAGGAGGGCAACCGTGTCATGGGGGGCATCCAGCAGGGCATCACCAGCCAGGAGAGGGAGGGGATTGTCCTGCTCTGCTCTGCACTGGGGCAGCCCCACCTCGAGCACTGGGGGCAGTTTGGGCACCACAGGATAAAAAGGACATCAACCCACTGGAGAGTGTCCAGAGGAGGGCACGGAATTGGTTGAAGGGTCTGGAGGGGAAGCCATATGAGGAGCGGCTGAGGTCACTTGAAGAAGAGGAGACTGAGGGGAGACCTCATTGCACTCTGCAGCTTCCTCACACAGGGAGGAGGAGGAGCAGGCACTGAGCTCTTCTCTCTGGTGACCAATGACAGGACCTGAGAGAATGGCAGGAAGATGTGCCAGGGCCTCGAGGGTTGGGTTGGACATCAGGAGAAGGTTCTTCCCCCAGAGGGTGGTGGAGCACTGGAACAGCTCCCCAGGGAAGCAGTCACAGCCTGACAACATTCCAGAAGCCTTTGGCCAACGCCCTCAGCCCCACAGGGTGAGTGTTGGGGTGTCCTGTGCAGGAACAGGAGTTGGACTCGATGGTCCTTGTGGGTCCCTTCCAACTCAGGACATGCTATGGTTGTATAATTCTATAATCCCCTGGATGTGAACACCAGGAGTGTACACGGATTCAAAAAGAGAGCACATAAACCCATTGAAAAGAAACCTGAAGAGACTTCAGGAATCACATCCCTGCATAGGTGGGTACACCAGCTGTGTATTCATCTTTACCTGAAGCCTAGTGCTCGCGCAGGGAGGTGTGAGCCCAGGTGGAGGGCAGCACTGACACGGCTGCTGTGTTCCTGGTGACCCACTGGTGGCCGTGTGCCTCTTCCTGCTGCTCTTCTCACAGCAGCCTCAGGCCAGCCCTGTCCTTCCCATCTCCACTAGAAAGCTCACAACTGTAAACTGAAACCAGATGTGATCCCAAACCAAGCACCTGCGTCTGAGGTGCCAGCTGAAGCTGAGGACCTCCTTAGCCAACCCATCTGGCCTGTTCAGCCCCACCAGTGCCTCTCTGGTTTGGGAAATGCAACCCAGAGTGGCAAATTCCAGCAGGCAGCAGAGCACTCAGTCAAGCTCACAAAGCACTTGTGTATTTTGTGCCTAATCCTTGGGCATTCGGGGATTCCCAGCCTAAAGCCACATACCAAATCACACAAAAGGCGTTTTCACCTGGACACAGGGTTGTTGTTCCCTCCTAATGCACCGTGACAGCCTGCTGGCTGTTTCCAAAGCACAGCTCTTTGATCTCCTCATTCTAGAGGAACATGAAACTAAAGATGGAGGGTTGTATCCAGGGGCCATCCAGTTGCACTGAGCCCCCTCCCTCTCAGTGACACCCAGCTGGTGTTTACCTCTGTAGCCACATTCTAGTGTGGAATTCCAAAATCACCAAGCAAGAGCTCTGGGGAGGAGGCTGGGGTTGCTCACTCCTGCTGAACTCCGGTGAGACTTTGTCCAGTTTGAGACTGAGCCCGTGCAAACCACTCTGCCCTATTTAGCAGATGAATTTGGTTACCTGGAAGAATGCCAGGCTGGCAGCACAGCCCTTTCCCTGCAGTGCCACTGCGATGGCCAGGAAGGAGATCTGGGAACTTGAGACCTGGCAGCTTGAGATCTGGCAAATCAAGGAGATCTGGCAACTCAGCAGTGCCAGAACCAAACCATGTATTTATTCCTATGTTTTACTAGACACGGGGGAACAGTTTGAAGCTGAAAGAGGGGAGATTTAGATGAGATTTTAGGAACAAATGTTTTCCTGTGAGGGTGAGAAGTTTCCCACAGACGTCATGAATGCCCCAACACTGGAGGTGTTCCAGGCCAGGTTGGGTGAGCACAACTGTGCTGATGAATAGTTGGGATGGCTCCTCATGTCAGCCCTCAGAACTCCTTCAGGAAGTCTGGGCTTTTGGCAGGCTTGTGTGCATACTCAGTATTATCATTTTACTTATTTCCCAGAGTTTCACTAAAACCAGCTTTAGCATCACTAAATGCCTCCCTCTAAATAGCACAAATGAATCACTAAAAAAGGACATAAGAAACAGTCTCTGCTTATCACACAGATGGTTCAATAATCCCAAGGATTGCTCAAGCGTTCAGTACCATAATTACAACATTTCCCTGTTCCTGGATGGGCAAACAAGGCTCTCTGCAAGTCCTGTCCAGCACAAACACACTGGAGGGTTAAAACTCTATTTCATAGAAAAGAAAATCCAGTGTCTGTGCTTGCACAGCAGCAAAGGGAGAGCCTGTAGAGGACCTGGCAGTCCTGGTTCTTGGTGTCCACACTGGGCACATTCCTGCTTCACATGGATACATCTGAACACGTGCATGAACATGGAGCGAAGGGCTCCTCAGGCACCCACCAGCAGCTGTGGCTGGGAGCAGCGAGCTACGGAAAGAGACCTAAATTGGTACATCCTACGTGCTCGGAAAGAGCTACACCAAGCAGTTAACCATCAATGCACACAGCTTATTCCCTCCCTATGACCCTTCATCCAGAGAAATCTTTTGAGTCACTGCTGCCAAGAAAGCGGTGACGTTTCCAAGTAGCCACACACAGATTAACCAGCATTTACGTTGGCTGCAAGAGTCAACACAAGCTGATTTTACAGCCCCAGACACATTCTGCTGCCATTTATTTGGCAACAAACAGAGATGGGAGTCTCATGTCCTCATTCCTCATCGTTAGATACCTCAGGTTGGCTCAGTGCTTGGCCCAGGCTCAAAAACAATGTCATGCCTGGCAAACACAGCTAAATTGTACTTGTGGCCACCTGGTCTGTGGATCCATTATTGGCTCTCACTCAGAACACAGTGTTTCCTAAGTAGTTACAAACTGGGGCAAATGAGAGGAATTACCACATATCAAACACCAGTAAGTCCTCCTTAGTTCAGCAACTGGGCTCTACGTTCCTAACCACCATCATCAGGCACCATTATCCTTCAACGTATAGTTTTCAACCTGTGGCCCAATGACACCTGGGAATCCTAGGATCATTCTGCAAAGGGTAATTAAGAAAAGTGAGTCTACTGTTAATGGGCTTAAATTAGCTCCATGGGGATCCACATGCTTGCTGAGAAGTTCTTCAATAAAAGTCATTATCCCGCTCTACTCAGCTCTTCTCAGGCCCCACCTGGAGTGCTGCATCCAGTTTTGGTCTCCACTATAAAAAAAGATGCGGACAGGCTGGAGAGGGACAGAGAAGGGTCACTGAGATGATCAGAGGACTGGGAAACCTTCCATACAAAGTAAGGTTGAGAGACTTGTTCACCCTTGAGAGGAGAAGGCTGAAGGGAGACCCTATTACCATGTACTGGCACATGAAGGGTGTCTAGCAAGAGAATGAAGATTCCCTTTTTACAAGGAAAAGACAAGGGGGAATGGGTTCAAATTGCTCCTGGGGAGATTCCAATTGGGTTCCAGAAGAAAAATTTTCCCCATGAGAGCAGTGAAACACTGGAATAATCCTCCCAGGGAAGTGGTGGATTCCTCTACACTGGACACTTGCAAGGCTCAGCTTAGCAGGGTGCTGGGCCATCTCATTTAAAATATAGATGACCTAAAAGGTTGGACCAGATGATCCTCGAGATCCCTTCCAACCTGGAATTCTGTGATTCTAATAAAAAAAGGCTAACACACACATTCACTGCACAAAAGAGTTGATCCTCCAAGATAGACAGAGGTCAGCTAGAGATATCTTCTCAGCCCTAAGACCCTCTCCCACCAATAACACACCCTGCACACTGACCAACATAGTCTCTGATGACCTCTTGCTATGCTGACCAGATTTTCAGCATTCTTCTGCTAGATCCTCAGCCTTTGCCAAAAAACTGCACTGAGTTTAGAGCCTGATTCTTAACGCCCATGGCTACACACAGAGCATGCCAACAAACATGGAAAAGACCACCGTGACTGCAGAAATGCATTTTATGGATGAACCAGTTGAACTCTGATGCAACGAGACTGATGGGATGCAGAGGGGAGGTCTCCAGCTGGTGTCACCCCAGAGGCTGCAGAAGGCTAGCGTCGAGTCCTCAACTCTGTACTCATTTATTCCTCTACCTCACTCAGCTTCATATATATATATATAAAATCAGAGAATCATACAGTCATTAAGGTTGGAAATGATCTCTAAGCTCATCCAGTCCAATCCTCAGCCCAACCCCACTGTGCCTGTTAAACTATGTCCCCAAGTGCCACAGCTACATGGTTTTAAACCCCTCCAGGGATGGAGACTCCCCCACTGCCCTGGGCAGCCTCTGCCAGGGCTTCACCACTCTTCAGTAAAGAATTTTTTCCCCTGGAGGCACTCAAAAAATGTGTAGATGTGGCACTTGGGGACATGGTTTAGTAGGCACAGTGAGGTTGGGCTGACAGTTGGACGGGATGAGCTGAGAGATCTTTCTCAACCTCAATGATTCTATGATTCTATAAAAGTCTTCCTATATAAACTCAACCCAAAAGAACCGAACTCAAAACCACTGAGCTGGGAAGTAAACAGAAGAAAACACATTTTTTAAAAACACTGTTTATAAAATTGAAAACGAACTAAAGTGAAGACAGCTCTTGTAACACAGCATCACTAATCAAATGCTACAAGACGTTGGTTCTGAAGAGCAGGCTCAGGTCTTGCCCCATGCATCCAGTTCTTTCTCAACTTCATTAAAGTTTAGAAAAAAATAAATAAGATCAATATCATTTGCATTTATTATACGAATTAGAAGAGCTCGCCAGATGGGAAGCTCTCCTCCAGCAGGGCTGTTGTATTCAAAGAGAGAAAAGCACTAGCACTACCCAGCTGTTTGGGGCCTGTGATGTTCCCACTCTTGGAAAACCGTTGCCCCTGGCTTCTCCCTGTAATTAGTGCTAATACCCTTGGTTAGTCTGCAGAAAAGTCACATTCTGGAAGATCACCCTTGCGAACAGCTGTACTCATGAGACAGAACGTCACCGCTCCAAGCTGTCAGCCAATTCATCTCCGGCGAAAGTCAACCGGGCCATAAATTGGGAGTTCTTTATCTCAGGACAGCAGGCTGAGCGAGGGGTTTTAATTGCTGAGCTATGCTAATGAGCCTTGTTTGTGACACAAGGTGCTTCATGGTGGCTCTGTTTGAAAACACGGTATCGTAACCCCCCCGGGGGAACGTACAATCAGCTTGAAAACACGGCTGTCTGGATGCAGAAAAGAAATCATGTACTGGTCCCTTCAGCACGGCACATTATCAAAGGCATCATTAACAGCTGCCTCACAGAGTGGCAGGAGGCTCTTCTGGGTCAGCTGAGTTCAGTTCCCTCCTATTCTTTCCTCCCTTCTCGTTTTTTTTCTGAATCATGAGTTCTGTAAACATTGCTGTCAAATGACCTGCGGGCGAACAAAGAGATATCAAGAATTGAGTCTTTCCTAGCAGATAAGGGCTGTGTCTGGTTTTAAAAGGAATTAAAGACAAAATGAAACAAAACATACCCAGGGAAAAGCAAACAGGCAAAAGAACAGCAGCAAAAGTGTTTCTTGTTGACTTGTTGAGACAAAACTGACTGCAGCCCAGATTCACTTGATTCCTTTTGGGTTAGGGGTTGCAGCAGTAAGTACAGTATTTTAACATTCCCATCTAACATTCACATCCCTGGAGGTGTCCAAGGTCGAGTTGGATGGGGCTTTGAGCCCCCTGATCCAGTGGGAGGTGTCCCTGCCCATGACAGGGGGTGGAACTGGATAGGCTTTAAGGTCTCTTCCAACCCAAACTATTCCATGATTCTATGATTTAGGAAAACAACAGCCCAGGTGGACAAGAAGCTACTGGCTTCCTTGTCCAGATATCACATGTTGTTTCTTCTGCACCGTTAACAATGAGGCTTGCTTGAAATAGAAAGCCCAACCCATGTTTTCTGTGCAGAAGGCCAGTGCTCAGCATCTTTAAAAATCAGCAGTACTTAAATATGGCATTATTATTCTTCTCATACCACCCAGGGACGCGTGACAGGCGTTGCAGACCCCATGTGCCAGACACTCTACAAATATCTATTTCCCCAGTCTCCACGATCTTTTAACCTGGGGGCCCGACCTTGCATACACTTACATGCCTGAGCAGCTACCGGCACCGCACGGCCCGACTGGAATCAACAAAACTGATGAATGGAATGAAATCAGTAATTACCCATGTGCTTAATTATTTGCAGAACTGGGGGCTACGTGCTTCATTTTTAGCTTTTTTGCTTGAAAATATTAGTTCTAATCTAGCGTGCCTCGCTCTGCACTCAATCCCACAAGGAACAGCGTGGTCTGGCCTAATTAGGCAAAGTGCTTAACGAAGTGTTTAACTTTAAGCACGCAAACGAACCCATTGACTAAGCGCTGCGTTGCTTGGGTTAGCATGGTTTAGTAGGCACGGTGGTGTCAGGGAGATGGCTGGGTTGGATGATCTTAGAGGTCTTTTCCAGCCTTAATGACTCTATGATTTGCACGATGGGACCTTTCAACCCAGCTCAACACAACTGCAGGTGGGCACCAGGACTTGAACTCCAGACCTGAGGTCGTGTGAGCAGGGTGCTGAACACCACAGGGCTTCCCTGGCTGTTGCCCAGCAGTGCAGTGGGTCATCCAGGAGCTCTGGCAGAGCTTGGGATCCACCAATGGGTCCCCCATTCCCTTCCCAGATGGCATCCAAGTTTGCTTGTGGAAGAGGGTGCAGGGAAGCAGCGTTGGGGTTTGAAGAGAAGCTGCAAATGTTCTCTGTAATTAACTGACTGAAAGCCTTCACGCTCAAAAGCACATCCCTCATTTAGCATTGGCCACAACTCCCACTCTGCAGCCACAGGGAAGTAGCAAAGAAACAGCCAAGTCCTGCTGCCACGTGGATCTCCCCGGTGACTGGAGGGGAATGGACCTCCCTTGCTGCCAGACTGGGAGAAGCACGGCACGGGGATGGGGGCTGCAGCCAGGCACTTGCAGCCAGCACCTCTCTGCACCTCCTTTCCTGTCTTCTTTTTTGATGGGCTGAAGAGTGCCCAGGACAGGGTGTACACAGCAGACCCAGCTCTCCCCTGCCTAGGATGAAGTCTCCAGTAGTGGCTCGCTTGCTACAAGCACTAATTTTAGGCCTTTTAGGACACAAAATAATGATAACACCCTCCCTGGAAAAAAATAAAGTCCCCCTGGGCCTGTGTAAAATTAGCAGCGTGCTGACTGTCCCACTTTCACTCCTGCTATCTGGGGCAACCTGGCTCGTTAATACGCTGGGCTCGTTTCACAATCCTTTGCTTTCCCCCTAGCTAGGGGATCCCAGGCTGCTTCACCCAGCAGTGTTGAGGATGGCCCTGGTCAACCTGCTGGCCAAAGCCTCCTGTGTGCCACCTTGGGAAAGGCCAGGACAAGGAAGGCAGAGGTGGAGAAGCTGCAGGCTGCTGCCTGGCCGCTGCTTGCAACCTGTTTTGGCACAAGAGACCCCCCAGCAATGAGGGCTGTGGGGTGGAGGACAGCTTGGATGCTCCAAGGGAAAGAAGATAAGCCACAGGTGCCTTCCACTCTTCAGAGCCCCTGGGAGCCACCTGGCAGGGCAGCAGGGACTTCAGTGCCACTCCTTGGTGCTCAGGAAGGGGCTGTCCCTCTGTCCTACACTCACACACACTTGGAAACAGAGCTTATCAGGAAAACTCCTTGAAAGCAGCATCATTACCATAACCCAACATTACTACAAAATACAAACTCTACCCAGGAGCTCAGAGGAGATCAGTCCCCTGAGACCTGTTACCTGCCCAGGTGAAACCTCCTGTAATGAATCTCCAGGAGGAGGGAATTTCAGAGCTGCTGCGAGATTTCTTCCAGTGTGAAAGAAAAAAAACCTTGGCAAACCTGTAAGGTCCAAAGAGGGATGGTGGGAGAAGGGAAAAAGAGAGGTGACCCCCAAATACATCTGCAAATGATGTGACAGCACATGTTACAAAGCCATTCAAGGAGAGAAAACCTCATCTGAAAGAACAAAGACCTCAGAAATAAGCTTTTCCATCATGTCACATACCCTGTTCTTTCACTCCAAACTACAATCTGCTCCGACATTATTTTATCTCCCACTGTTCAGGATGAGTGCAGAGGGGCTCTGATCCTGACCCAGCTTCCCTGTTCAATACTGATTAAACCTCCACTCAAACAAAACCTCACAAAATTAGTACCAGATTTGACTTAGATATGAAACATAACAATGAAGGGAGCAGGAAAGTGAAAGATCTGGACAACAGAGAGGTTGTGCACCTTAAAGGAGAGCAGAAGTTCAACTGCCTTTGCCTCATAAAGCAAAGACCCAAAGCTAAGCCAAAGCAAAAGATTTATTTCAGTGAACAAAAACCTACTGGAATGGTACTGGTTTTCTCCATGCAGTTTTTTTCCCCCCACAGGGACATCAAGATGTGTCGCTTTTTTTTTTTTTTCAGGAGGCACATTATTCCATTTAAGTGCTTGTGCATGTTTATTAATAGAGCAAAAACGAGTGAACAATGAGCTGCTCTGGGGAGGCTGAAAGCCTGCACTGGAGCAATGAATCAGAGGAGCAAATCCATTAAGCAAAATGCTCATTTTAAGACTGGTTCCTTTCATACTTGAGTTATTTTCCTCTGCACCCCAAATGTAATTAGGCTTTTAATGACACCGTGTGCATTTGAGCTACCCCTGCCTGCCATCCCCAGAAATACCAACAAACAGGCAGGACCCTCGAACAACACCTCCTGATGTTGTGCTGCAAGACAAGCAGAGAGCAACCAACATCAGCTCCAACACGTTGGGAAGCAATGAGTGGTCACTAGAAACCTCTAGAAGAACATCCCTTGTTGAAGGGAAGACTGAGTTGGAATGAAAATGAACCAATGTAAACCCAGTAATGTTCAAAGTTATTGCTGTTGTGTAGTGGGTGGAAGGCACAAGATACTGAGATGGTTCTGACCCTCTGTCGTGTACCCTGTAAGCACCTGCGAGCCCGAGGGCTGCAAAGACCTCCTGGGCTGATGGGAATCCATTCATAGCTCCTTGCAACTACTCTGCAGAGGCACAGGTTGCTATCACCAGTTATCACTCCGCTTCGGAGCAGGCAGGAGGCCCCACTGTGCTCAGAGCTGCTGATAAACCCATCAGAAAGATGGTTGTTGGCATGAAGAAACACACACATAAACACAGACACAAATGTGGGCACAGTTCCTAAAGTAGAGGAAAACCAGGTCTCCACAGCTGGCCTTGAAAGGGGAATCATGGTATCACAGAACCACTGAGGCTGAAAAAGACCTCTTAAGCTCATCCAGTCCTACCCTCAGCCCAACCCCACAGTGCCTGCTAAACCACATCACAAAGTGCCACAGCCACACAGTTTTTAAACCCTCCAGGGATGGAGACTCCACCACTGCCCTGGGCAGCCTCTGCCAGGGCTTCACCACTCTGCCAGTAAGGAAATTTTCCCTCATATCCAAACTAATCCTCCCCTGGTGCAACTTGAGGCCATTTCCTCTTGTCCTATCACTCCTTACTTGGGAGAAGAGACCAGGACCCACCTCACTACAAACTCCTTCCAGGTAATTGTAGAGAGTCAGAAGAAAGCGAGGCACACGGTGAGGATGTGCCAGCTCAGGGCACCAAGGAGGGAAAAACCCACCCTGCTCACTTGCTATCAAAAGGAATTTAGTAATATGAGCAGAAATATTTCAAGACCAGCTCATCACTTACCATATCCCACTTAGTTTTAGCAGTGACACCTGAACTCCCACTACCTGGGGACCACAAAGCTCCCTGAAGGTACCAAATTTACATGTATTTTACTCATTTACTGTTTCCAAACAGGATTATTATTTACAAGCTCTCTCTTAGCTCTGCTTAAGTAGTTTCCCAGCCAGTGGGAAGCTGCTGCTGACTTCATGGAGCTGCAAGTCTCTGCTGTGGCCGTATCCCCCGGTGCCCCTCAAGCACCAAACCCCTCTGCTTAGGGTGCGCAGTTTCTATGTTCACTCAAATGAGATCAGCTGATTTTAAACAGTGCCTAAAGAAAGCTGAGCTTTTCTGTGCCAGCATTCGTCTTTCCAGCCTGTAAAGCACAAGGCTGGAAGATCAGCCTGGCATTCACTCTGCAGCATGTGACCATTTAATGAGGGAGGTTTACGAACTACAGGACTAACGCGCAGAGGCACAAAGGCAGCTTCTGGCTTTAATAGAGTGGAAGGATATTTATTTTGATTAAGGCCCACGATGGGGAAACAAACCTATTCCTGGCTCTTTCACAACCCTGGTAGGTGACTATGGGCAAATTCTATAAATATGTTCTCCCTTAGGAGTCCCCCACCAAACGAGGAGATAAAAATGCCCTTTCTCACAGGAGGATGCAGCAGGTTCAGGTGTCAATGGGATGAATGTCACAGCAGCTCTTGTCAAATGTGAAGACTAAAATGGAGAAGGCCCTGCTGTGCCAGCTTTGAAAGCCTGCGCGGAATCGCTTGATCCCAGTGGTCTTTGGGTCTCTCAGTAGCACCAAACGCAGCTTCATCGCTTCCCTCTGCCCTGCCATCCTGCCCAACAGCAGTGCCTGAGCAACATCAGGAAGGAGAAGCCAGCACAAAGAGTAGCTGTTACAGGCACAGCATGGCTGGGGGCAATCAGCATTTTGTGCCCATGCAGGGCACCAAGGGACAGGACTTCCTTCACTCCCACCTTCAGTTACCGCATTGCCTACTGGGCTGGGGCTTCTCAAGGAGAAGAGCAAGGCTGGGCCATCTCCTGAAGTCCCCTCTAAGTGTCAAGGAACTCACATTTGCTCAGGTACCTCATTAAGTCACAGCTTACTCCATGAATGATTCCCCTGGTATTGCAGAAAGCAAGTAAAAGCCAACCCAGCTTTTCATATTTCATATACCTTTTATTTTAATGAACCACTCCAGGACTCCCTCTGTCCTATTATGGTTACATCCACAATGAGGGCAGCCACAGGAAGGCTGCTGATGGGCTCCAAACCATGCCTGACCCACCGCCAGCATGGGCAGCTTCTGCGTTCACTGTCAGGAGACACAGTAAATTAACAACAAAGTTATGGTTGCAGAAGAATTCCTTAAATAATGACAGGTTGTTGCAGGATGGGCATGACCTGGGAGGAGCCAAGGGACAGCCAGACCTCCCGAATCAGCTCCCAGGCTCATTCCTAAGTGCAGGTTGATTTCTGACCTAAAACTACTTGACAGGCTTCCCTGGAGTACCCACTGTGGTTTCCATGGAAGTCTCTTCTTTACAATGAAATAAAAATGTGTCTGATCTCTTCCCAACATGTTAGCAAACAGTGAAGTAAAACAACAGAAGCCTACACAGGAAAACAGTTTAGCTGTTTTGCAAAGACATAAAAATCAGTGATACAAAAAATTCCACAATAAACATTTTAAAGCTCCAACCCGCACTCTCTCCTCTCATTATGAAGATTCTTTTACAAAGCAAACAACCTTCTTCAAGTAGAGGCAGGTGTGTAGCTAGTGAGCAAGGGGTACAAAGCCTGCCCTCGGGCAGCATTTACTGAAATTCCAAAGATTTAGGTGCTGGTTTTCATTCCACATAGTGTTTACAGGAGTGGATCTCTCCAAATAGTAGATTAAAGATGGATTGGATGTTTTAAACACCTCTGTCCCATCTAAAAAGCTTGAAATGCTGAGGTGATCCGAGGGCTGGAACACCTGCACGAGGACAGGCTGAGAGTTGGGGTGGTTCAACCTGGAGAAGAGAAGGCTCCAGGGAGACCTTAGAGAAGCCTCCCAGAACTGAAAGGTGAGGAGAGACTTTTTACAAGGGCCTGGAGTGACAGGACAAGGGAGAATGGCTTTAAATTGGAAGGGGGAAGATTTAGATTAGACATTAGGAAGAAATTTTTCCAAATGAGGGTTGTGAGGCCCTGGCCCAGGTTGCCCAGGGCAGTGGTGGCTGCCCCATCCCTGGAGGTGTCCAAGGCCAGGTTGGATGGAGCTTGGAGCCCCCTGATCCAGTGGGAGGTGTCCCTGCCCATGGCAGGGGGTGAGACTGGGTGGGCTTTGAGGTCCTTTCCAACCCAAACCATTCCATGATTAGCTAAGCAGAGGCACAGTCATCAAGGACCGGGAGTCCCAACCTCACGCAAAGGACCCTTCCCTGGCACTCAGGGGGCTGCTGTCAGAGCTCCAGCAGTGCCCAGCAGGCCCCACTTTTGCTCCCCCTGCCTTTTCGAGGTGTCAGCCCTGGCACTGCAGCACGGCCATCAGGCTCCAGGGTGGTGGGGCACCCTCCGGCGAGGCAGCCCGCTGACCAGCACCGGCCCCAGGGAGCCAGAACGTGCTCTCCCTCCGTCTGGACCACGGCTTTCCCCCTGCCTTCTCAGGGCCCTTCTATGAATTAAAAATATCCTTTTCCCAGCCTTTTCAAATCTTCTGCTTTACAGCTTTGGACTTGATGATCTCAAAGGTCTTTTCCAACCAAGCAATTCTATGATTCTACGAACAAATCCTTGGGCAGCACATGGTACAAATGCTGAAAACCAACAGGCCTAAGAGACCATTTAGATACCAAAAATATATAAATACTGAGGGGGTTGCATGGAATTTAAGATTGTGTCTTCATTAGAAAAGGATAAGGGGAAGGGTATGGAGGGAAACCTCACTCTTTGGTATCCACCTGCTATGGTCAGAAACTAAATATTGAGCTAAATGAACAGCACTGTAGCAAAGAATGCAAATCTTCCCGTGTTCCCGGCACCACTGGTGAATTCCCACTGGAAGGCCGTGTTAAATTGAGAGCCCACAATTCCAAAGGATGTTGACAAGTTGCAAAGAGTTGAGAGAGGAATATGAAGAACAGAGAAACAGCTTTTACAGTTACAGATGCAGGATCTCAATCTATTTAGATTATGAAGAGAGAAGGTCAAGGGATGGCTTGGTTAAAGACTCTCAATGTTTACAGAGAGGATGAGATTTTAAGATCAGGGTGCTCAGTTATCACAGGAAAACCTTGATATTGAAAATAGAGATGTTCTGAATGGAAAGACAGGGCTTATGTTTAACAATGCACAAAATGAATTTATTACCACAGTCAAAGCTCAAGCAGGTAGGATGACTCTTCATGACAGGGGGGTGTTTAACACAATTTGGATGTTTTTATCCTGAAAAGATATGCTGAAATTCAAACAAGCACAAACAGAAGCAGCCGTGTGACCTCTACCATCCAAGGAAACAACTACTAATGCTCGCTTTTGCTTTTACAATATTGATAATCTTCTCTCCCTTCTATAGCAGTCATGAAACCATAGAATCATTAAGGTTGGAAAAGACCTCTCAGCTCATCCAGTCCAACCATCAGCCCAACCCCATCGTGCCTGTCAAACCATGTCCCAAAATGCTACACCTACATATTTTTTCAACCCCTCCAGGGATGGAGACTCCACCACTGCCCTGGGCAGCCTCTTCCAATGTTTCACCACTCTGTCAGTAAAGATATTTTTCCTAATATTGAACCTAAACCTCCCCTGGCAGAACTTGAAGCCATTTTCTCTCGTCCTATCCCTACCTGTCCTGACAGTAATTCTAAGCATCTAGCAGGTGTCCACGTTGCCCTGACCACAGATCCTCTTGGCAGATCTGGTCCGTGTTTGTGCAGGCACCAGGTAGATCTCTGGTCTCTCTGCCAACAGTCTCTCACCCACAAGTGCCTTGAACCATCAAATAACATCTTAAGTGGTGGCAGTGGTGCTCCAGCTCCTGAAGCCAGGAGCAATCACATCCACGCCACCTCTGCCAATGCCTCTCTCACCTCTTGCTGGTGGCTGCCAGCAGTGGAGAATCCTTTGACGCACCCCGCTCCAAGCAATTTCAGCCAGTCCTTAATTATCTGTTCTGTGTTTCCCTAATACCCAACGTCAACAACCCTCACTGTGTTAAGCCCATTCCTCTGTGTCCTATCCAACAGGATCATGGAGAACAGATTATACCCTTCTTTGAAGGCATTTAAGACCATTTTCATGCCTCACTGGAGTCTCCTCCTGACTCGAGAGCACTCATTTTTTTCTACCTTCCCTGAGAGGCCACAGACCTCATTAATTTTGCTGCTGGACTCACTCCAAGTGTACCTCCTCTTGCTTGAAATGTCACCCCCAAAACTTGACACGGGGCTGCAGGTGTTCCACAAACACACACTGAAACCCCAAGACCTGTCACGTGCAGCTGAGAGCAGAACTTCACCCTCTTTTAATCCCATCTCTTTTATCAGCAATATAACGTCCTGCCCATTATCACCCCAATTATAAAGGCTTATAGGTGATAATGAGATTCCACTGGATGTATTCCAGCAAAGCACATTCTAGGTTTTACTAACTTCATTAACCAAGAAAAGCTGGTTAATAGCTGAAAAGTGCAATGATGCACATAATCATACCAGTTGCTTTGCTACTACAATTATATTATTAAGAGGTACAATTTCCATGTATAATTAGTGGTTTATCCCTCCAAGAAAAAAAAAAAAAAAAAGATACTCAAAAGCACCCAAAGGTTTGAAGAAAATAGTTCTTACTGAAAACACCGATGAAGTCGTGCTGTCAGGGTCAGATTTGGGATTTGTGAGAAAACATGAGCAGAAGAACAGGGAAAATTAACACAGGCTCCCATGGGACGAGAAACAGTGAAGTGCAAATTGCAGTCCCGAGGACAATACCTTCTGTGCATGTGGCCCCAGGCAGGCACTGGATGACTGCTGGTCATGGGCACCACCAGACAGAAATGGTTGGCCAGCAGGAGCAGGGAAGGGATCATCCCCCTGTACTGGGCACTGGTAAGGCTGCACCCTGAATCCTGGGCTCAGTTCTGGGCCCCTCACTCCAAGAAGGACATTGAGGGGCTGGAGTGTGTCCAGAGAAGGGAACTGAGCTGGGAAGGGGCTGAAGAACAGGGGTTCTGGGAGCAGCTGAGGGACCTGGGGCTGCTTAGTCTGGAGAAGGAGGCTGAGGAGAGACCTCATCGCTCTCTACAACTACCTAAATGGTTATGTCTGGATGATCTTAGAGGACTTTTCCAAACTTAATGATCCTGTGATTGTACATCAAGAGAAACACCAGCCACCACACACAAGTGCTCTGCCTTGGGACCCCCCTTCTCACCCGACAGAAGCACCATGCAGCAGGACCCAAGAGGTGCACAGCACTGCAGCCCAAACCCTGGCTCTCAAACATCTCCAGGAACCCTTCCCAAACCAAGATGCATTTGTCCTAAGATGTTTGCATTTGCAGTCACAGGGGCAAACACCTTCTAGTGTGACACAAAACACTCTAAGAAACTACTCCCTGAGATTCTCTTTTCCCATAAGACCAGAGGAGGTCAGACTCCAAACCCCAACCTCCTCTGTTTGGCTGGAGGACACACCCAATATCCCCAAACACATTTGCTGGAAATCTCAGGGTGGAGGTGTTAAATCTTCAGTGAAGGCCTCATTTCCCCAAAATCTTAAGTCTTAGAATTAACTGTCACTGCTGGAAGGCAAAAGACACCTGAATACATCAGAAATGTAAAACGTTGAGACTGATTACAAGTTCTTTCCTGTCATTTTATTGACTTAAGTATTCTGCAGTCATTTCACTATTTTCTTGGTCATCATTGTTCTTCCCAAAAGAGACATCTTCAATTTCAGGTTAAGAAAGCCACCACTACCAAGCAAGCAGAGCAATGAAGAACCCTCTGTCTGCTCCTTTTACCAAACAGAAAACAAGAGTGCTTGCTTTCAATTGCAAGTTTGACTTTTTCAGCTTCTTTTCTCTTACAGTTCAATCATTCTTATCAGCTTGACAAGAAATCCAATGGCTGCTTTTCACAAGGAATATTCTTACAAATTTAATCAAGTTGCAGTTGAAATACCATTATCCTCACCTTGTGAAATTAATGTATCAGGAACTTATCTAGTCTCTTCCATGTGCATAGGACACTTATATGGATCAACTAATACAGAAGCCTTCTCCTTGGTAGAATTCCACACAATAAAAAAGTCTATAGAACAGAATTTGTGGTCGTCTTAAAGTCCTTGATACGTCTGGGAGCTTAGCTGGAGCTTTTGCTGGATTTAATCAGCCAGGCAGACCTCAGAAATTCTGCTGGAATTCTTGTTGCTATTAGAAATATGCACCAGCATTTGCTAATTCAGGTTCAGAACTGATTCTGAAACTAAAAGCAATAAATCCTCGTGCCAGGATCAAGCTCTCTCCAGTATATCCTGGAGCAGTAATTTCTGAAGAAGAGGACTACATAAAGGAATGTAGAGTGTCTAGCCAAGATTTTATTTGAAATACTCTCTTCAATGAATTCAAAGACTTGTCCAACATGGAAAGCCTCTGCTTCTCTCCAGGTGCACTGGCTTGGCCTTCCACTCCCATGGCTTTGCTCAGGAGCACGGGCAGCGCGCGAGGCAACCAGGACATAAACCCTTGGCCACCCCCTTTAAGTAAGCAGGAGTTTCATCACTGACATCAACTTAACAGGATTCTACACTGCACTGCAAGTCCCTGTAACACCTCACTGTGCTTTAAATATTCCACAGTCTCCTGAAATCCAACAGAAACTCTGAGAAAAACCACAAGTACGACAGCAGGGCTGGCAGTGGTAAGCACATACTTAAGTGATGCTGAACTGGGTTCTCATGTATTACCATCCTGGAGTTAAAACAAACCAAGAAACTGCATTACACACAACCAAAGCTGACTGAAACCTCCAAAACATCAGACCTGCCAAGAAGCCCCAAGGGCACAAACCTCTGGGCAGCCCACTGCTGGGGCAGACTCTGACAGAAGTACATAATAACCTGCCAGCCAGATGAAACTGGGATTGTATCGGAGACCAATGAGCCAGGGTGTCAACCTTGGCATTTCAGAACTCACAGGCCAGGTCACAGGTTGGTGTCAGTGGGCACAGTGACATTGGCTGTGGTGGAGCAGCTCAGTGTGGATCAGAGCTGTTGCTCCCCCAACACCATCCGGCCTTGATCACTTTATTGAGTTTGAGATATCCAATAATTATAAAGCCTAATAATGTACAGTTTGATGCCATTCATTATAAAACTGTGAAATGAACACATTTTCTGCGCTATTTCAGGTTCACAGGATCTTTACAGAAGAGCCTGTTTTTCAATTCCAGCATGAGCCTGATTTGCTCCAAGAGGGAAACCTCACTTGACATTTAGAAACCGAAATGCTGACAGCATTTATTACACGTCCCTGACGTATTTATAAAACATATAAACACAAATTGTTCTTAGACAAAAAAGCCTTTCAGTTTTCATCAAAACTGTTTGATTTTCTCATAAACAGCACATATGAATTTCTGTGCTACTTTGACATTCTTCTCCACGAGATATTAGTGTCACTTACTATACCCTCAGGAAAAATATGCTTCTGTTGATAAAGATTTGATTCTTGGCTTGTATTTGTGTTCGACACAAGCCAGTACCACGTGCTCACAGCCCAGAAATCCAACTGGATCCTGGGCTGCATCAAAACAAGCACAGCCAGCAGGGCAAGGGAGGGGATTCTGTCCCTCTGCTCCTCTCGTGAGACCCTACCTGAAGCCCTGCATCCAGTTCTGGAATTTCCAACATAAGAAGGATATGGCACTGTTGGAGCGAGTCCAGAGAAGGCTACAGAGATGATCCGAGGGCTGGAGCACCTTCTCTGCTATGAGGACAGGCTGAGAGAGTTGGGATTGTTCAGCCTGGAAAAGACCAGGCTCCGTGGAGACCTTAGAGCAGCCTCCCAGTACTGAAAGGGGAAGAGGGACTTTTTACAAGGGTCTGGAGTGACAGGATAAGGGGAATGGCTTTAAGTTGGAAGGGTGAAGATTTAGATTGGACATTGGGAAGAAATTCTTCACAATGAGGGAGAGGGGAGGCCCTGGCCCAGGTTGCCCAGAGCAGTGGTGGCTGCCCCATCCCTGGAGGTGTTCAAGGCCAGGCTGGATGGAGCTTTGAGCCCCCTGATCCAGTGGGAGGTGTCCCTGCCCATGGCAGGGGGTGGAACTGGGTGGGCTTTGAGGTCCCTTCGAACCCAAAGCATTCTATGATTCTGACCAACGCCCTCCTTTCCCCAGTGTCTGGGAGCTGCCTTGCCCAGGGCTCCCCTCACCATCAATGCAAAGCAGGGGCTTCTTCCCAGCACAGCTACACCAGATGCACTTACAGTGCGAGCCCTCAGGCACCTCTTCCTTTTCAAAAGGGAAACCCTGAGGAAAGCTTTTAGCCCATGGCTTCATCGAACATCAGCACTGGAGCCTCTGAGCAGACTCAAAGCTGAAGGTCTGCTTTCATGACTTGTGTTTGTATCCTCTGCCTAAACCCATCTTGCTTGTTTTAGCCCCACTAGCTGCTTCCAATCCTCCAAATAGAAGGATCTGTGCTATAAAGTCCAGCTTTCCAAACACAAGCATCATCTGTTAAGCCAAGGGCTTTAAACATGGTCCTTGAACACTATGCTGGAACCAGCACAGGGTGCATCTTTCCTGCATCAGCAGACACCTCATGTATTTTTAGTGCTGTCAGACACAAACCACTCCTGGATAATCCATAAGGGCGAAGAAAAAAAACCATCTAAATGTGGTGGCGAAGCTAATATTTTAAAAGAGCCTTTCAAGAGCTCGCTGGCCTCCTGGGGGAGCTTGTCAACATCTCCCACATTAAAGGAAAGTCAGTTCAACATCCACAGGGTTTTAAAGAAAAGCTGGAACATATCAAAGCTGCTGGGATGGCAAACGTCATAGCGTGTACAATGCATCAACACTTACAGACACTAAATCCTCCCCCAGCCTCAAGGGAGGTGACAGTCCTCCAAAGAAAGCTCTTTTTCCTAAAGTATCTCTCCAACGCACTGCTAATCTCCTCTCTGAACCTGACAGCTGTCCTGCAGGCACTCAAAGCCCCCCGAGATTAAATCTTTCTTTCAATCCTTGGGAAATGACTTGTTAGATCATTTCTGCTTTAATATAATTTTGGAGTTACTGGTGGAATTGGCAGCGTTAGGCTTACAGTTGGACTTGATGATCTTAAAGGTCTTTTCCAACCTAAACAATTCTGTAAGGTTGTAATAAAGAAAGGAAACTTTCATCTGACCCAATTCAAAGACACAAGAGGAGCACCACGCTGGTTTGGCCCCAAGTTTTGGAGACTTCTTGAGGAGGGGGTGTCCATGGACACAGCACCTGTGCATGCAGGGGCCTGCTGCTCAGACAGGCCCTCACCATGGGGTGGTTTTGTGACCCAGAGCACCACAGCTCCATCCCTCAGGAGCAGGGTGGCAGGACCAGGAAAGTCACCCTTCCCCTGTGCTTGGCACTGCACATTAAATCCTGGATTCAGTTTTGGGCCCCTCACTAGAAGACTTTGAGGGGCTGGAGCACATCTGGAGAAGGAGAACAGAGCTGGGGAAGGGTCTAGAAAACAAGTGTTACAAGGATTGGCTGAGGAACCTGGAGTTGTTTAGTCTGGAGAAGAGAAGGCTGAGGGGAGACCTCATCGCCCTCTGCAGCTCCAAGAAAGGAGGTTGTGGTGAGGTGGGTGCTGGGCTCTTCTTCCAAGTAACAAGTGATGGGATGAGAAGAAATGGCCTCAAGTTGCACCAAGGGAGGTTTAGTTTGAATATTAGGAAAAAATTCTTTACCAGAAGAGTGTTGAAGCCCTGGCAGAGGCTGCCCAGGGCAGTGGGGGAGTCTCCATCCCTGGAGGGGTTCAAAAAATGTGCGGCCGTGGTGCTTCAGGATATATTTTAGCAGGCACGGTGGGGCTGGACTGACAGTTGGCCTGGATGATCTTAGAGGTCTTTTCCAACCTTTATGATTCTATGATTCTAAGTCTGATGACACCTGACAGCTCTGCAGTGCCCCAGCCTCTTGAGTTCAACACCTGGAACGTGAGATGCTGTTTGTAAAAGCCCGCACAGGGGAAGCAGGGGACTAACTTTTGCAGCATACCTTATACACCTGGACTGGTGACACACAGGAGCTCTGCCAGAGCTGTCACCACTCTGCTGTGATGAGTATCCATCCTTCACAGCACTTGACTCATGGAATCATGGAATGGTTTGGGTTGGAAGGGACCTCAAAGCCCATCCAGTTCCAACCCCTGGCGATGGGCAGGGACACCTCTCACTGGATCAGGGGGCTCCAAGCCCCATCCAACCTGGCCTTGAACACCTCCAGGGATGGGGCAGCCACCACTGCTCTGGGCAACCTGGGCCAGGGCCTCCCCACCCTTACAGCAAAACATTTCTTCCTAAAATCTCATCTCAGTCTCCCCTCTTTCAGCTTAAAACCATTCCTTCTCATCCTATCCCTGCACTCCCTGATCAAGAGCCCCTCCCCAGCTTTCCTGGAGCTCCTTTCAGTACTGGGAGGCTGCTCTAAGGTCTCCCTTCTCTTCTCCAGGCTCAACAAGCCCAACTCTCTCAGCCTGTTCTCAGACAGGCAGTGCCAAAGAAAGGGTCCAAAGAAGAAATCACCTCTGCCCTATACAGCTCACTGTGAGAAGGCACCTGTTGCCCTTAATGAGCTTGCCAGGCACTAATTGCTTTCCTCTTTGGGTTCCCCATTACCAAACCTGTTTTATCCTGGCACAGCTCTGCTGTAGATGGAGAAGACGACACATCCCTACCATTCCTTGTGCTTTGCCTCCTCCTCCGTGGCCCGCCTGGGCAGTGCTGGCCCACAAGGACTGCTCCCCGTGCATCCGGACCCCGACGCTTCAGCATTCAGAGGCTTCAGAGTGGGCTCAGGGGCTCCAGGGACATCAGAGGCTCTGGGGACATCGGGGCCTCCAGCGTGTTTGAGGGCTCCAGGTGTATTGTTGGCTTCAGGTGCTCCGGGGCCATCGGGGGCTCCAGAGGCACCTGGACACTCTGGGGGCTGCCGGATCTTCAGGGGCTCCGGGGGCGCCGCGCGGCCCCTCCACGTGCAACCACACCCGCGCCGCCACCACGCCCCGCCCCCCCGCCTCCAGCCAGCCAATGAGCGACAGGGAAACTCTGCGCGGCAGCCAATGGGAGCGCGGCGCGCCCCCCCCTCCCCCACACACTTCTTTGAGGCGCGCGGCGCGGCCGCGTGCCTCCCCCCGCCCTCCAGCCAATGAGCGATGGCCAAGGGGACCGCAGCGCCCGCCCCCTCCATTTAAGGCGCGCGGCGCGCCTCCCGCCACCACCACGCCTCGCCCCCTGCCGCCCTCCAACCAATGAGCGGCAGAAGGCTCTGTGCGACGGCCAATGGGAGCGCGGCGCGCGCCTCCTCCCTCTATTTAAGGCGCGGCGCGCGGCCGCGCGGCCGCAGAGGTGGCGGGAGGGGTGCGGGTGGGCGAGCCGCGCACCTCGGGGGCTGCAGCCGCCCCCCCCCCCCCCAATGGAGGCGTTCCCGGGCTCCAAGCTGGAGCAGCATCGGCTCCTTCCGGCCGTGGAGCGCTTACCGGGCCCCCGCTACGGCAGCCGGAGCCACAGCGCCTGCGGGAACGTCTTCAACTCGTGGAACGACTACTTGGGGCTCGCCACGCTCATCACCAAAGCTGTGCGGCCCGGCAAGGGCTTCGGCGCCGAGACCCCCTCGGTGGGGGCTGCAGGCGAGGAGGAGGAGGAGGAAGAGGAGGAAGAAGAGGCGGCGGGGCCGTATTTTGAAGGAGCGCTGGACTTGCAGGAGCTGGACCTCTGTGGGCATCACCATCACCACCACCACCACCACGGGGAGAGCCTGCTGGAGGAGCGCTTCGCGGAGCTGAGCCCGCTGGGGGAGCCCGGGGCGCGGGGAGGCTCGTGGGGCGGCGTGGTGGTGGCAGGAGGGCTGCCCGGCCACCCCCGGGCACGCCTGCTCAAGCCCCAGCTGCAGGTGTGCGTCTTCTGCAGGAACAACAAGGAGGCTGTGGCCCTCTACACCACCCACATCCTCAAGGGACCCGACGGGCGCGTCCTCTGCCCCGTCCTGCGGCGTTACACCTGCCCTCTGTGCGGGGCCAGCGGCGACAACGCGCACACCATCAAATATTGCCCCCTCTCCAAGATGCAGGCGGCCAAACAGCTCAAACACGCCCGGACCACCTTGGGCAAGAAGGGCCGTTAGGAGCCGGGACCCCCTCCCCGGCATCCTTGCTCTCCCTTCCTTTTGGGGCGTTTTTTTTTTTGGTCTTTGAAGCTACTGGTTTGTTCTTTCACATTTTAATATATTATTAAAAGCGGAGACTGGCGAGCGACTGGTGGGCACTGGTTTCCCCCTGCAGAGCCCACCCACGGGAGCCGCGCCGCTCGGATGTATTGGTTTATTGTAAGAAAATATATATATATGTGATTTTTATGGAAATGGATTTATGGTGAGGTTTAACTGGGGCTGGAGGTGTTGATGGATTTTTATATTGAAGTTTAACTGGGAGGGAAGGGGTTAATGGATTTATATTGATGTTTGTCTGGGGCTGGAGGGGTTAATGAGTTTGTGTTGAGGTTTGACTGGGGGTGGAGGGGTTAAAACAAGCACTGGGAGAATGGTGGGGTCTCGGAGCTGGGGAATGGCAGCGTTGACATCTGGAGCTGCTCCGGGGGATCCAGCTGGGTTGCTCCGACTGGGCTGGAAAGCTGGAGCCTTGCCTGCGTAGGAGGGTGTTTAATTAGGGTGCAACGCTCCATTTTGAGTCTTAAAAGTAAACATCCAAGCAATTTTCTTTGCCGGTTGTAAAACCAGGGAAGGAAATCGTGGTGGAACCTGTACTCCCTGAAATCGCAGCATCCTGCCCGGCACAAGGGGAAAGCAGTGCTGTGCCCCGGCACCACCCTTGGGCCACCCCACTGGCGAGTGTGGGTGGTACCGCAGCTCCCTGTGTCTGATCCAGAGGACAAAACATCGAAGTGCTTGCTTGGAAATATGAAGACTCCGTGCTGAGGTGTAAATGGAGCCCTTTCTGCTGAAGGAACGGGGCAATGAGTGTGGCAGAGAATGAGCTTTGCAGCTTGCGTTTGTGGCAGAGGTGATGGGAAGTGTTTGGAGATGAGACCTGGACAAAGCAGAGCTGTGGCTGGAGCAGGAAAGTTGAGTATTTTCAAGAGTGGAGCAAATGTGGCTTTATTTCACTGCCGGGTGGGAGGAATCTACCCATGTACTTAAATATCCTTTAGACTATACAAAACAGAAGATTAATGCTGGGGACCTGGACCCTTGGTGGTGGCAGCTCCTTGTTACCGAGTACCAGGCAGGGCTGCATGGCTTCTGATCCTCAGGAGATGGGAAATCTTGTTTATTGCGACTTGGAGACAGGACAAGGAGCAGCAGCAGGTTTGTAGTTTGCTTAGGAGTCCTGTGGAGCTGGAAGGCAGGTGCCCAGGTTCCCCGGTGCAGAGAGGGATGTGCTGTAAGTGGCTTTACTGACACCTGGAGGGGATACTCCAGCCATGGGGACGGCTCTGCCAAAGGCAGGGAGGTGAGGAGAGTCCCGTGCAGGAAAAGAGAGGGGTCTTGGCAGAAGAAGGGAGCTGGAAAAGTGAGGGGTGATGTACTTCTGTGGGTTCTTTTGGATAAAGCTGTTCCACAGGATGTGAGGAGGCAGCACAGGGCAGTCGGGGGTGGAGTCAAAATGTGCAGGATGGGCTGGGGAGGACCCTGGGCTCATCATTCATCTGGTTTGTTGTTGATCACAGCTGCTGACTGATGCAGCTGCAGTGATGAGGAGGGAGAAACTGATTTTGGGTGGAAGTGTTTCATCCTATGACTCCAAAGATGCTGCTAATTAGGTGTGAGTACCCAAAGGAAAGAGTGGCACTAAATAACACTTCATAGTGGCTGCAGGTACCTTCTCTTTGTGCTGAGTATCAGTTGTGTGTTGGTTCTTGTTCTGTGGGGCTTGTGCTATGGGCTCTTTAGAGGCTGTTAGGTGTCTGTGTGTGTTCTTGTGATGCCTGATCCACAGAGGTTGAATCTGTCCACCAGGCACTGCCAATCAAGCTCAGGTGAGATGCTATGGGAGGAGTTTTCTTCTGTACTTGTGTTACCTCCTTATGTGAAGTCTGAGGAGCAGAATATACATTTTAATATAGAGGACACAAGCAAGGTGTAAGGAAAGCTCTCTGGGGTGATTCCAGCAGGGCTGGGTCGAGGGGCTCTGGCACTGTTTCTGCTGTGCCCTCCCCTCCTCTCTGATTTGTCCATCCTGCTGCTGTGCAGCCCCACTTGTGAGCCCTGGAAATGCAAGGCACTGGGAGATACTCTCCTTGGGTGGCACTGGCCTCTTGTGGTGCCTGTTTCCTCCCTTTGCTCATTTAAGAGGAAACCTGTTGTGCCAACAGGCTTTGCTGCTGCCTGTTCTCGCAGTTCCATTGCTGGTGGTGGTGGGGAAAGACCCCAAACTATTCCAGAGGGGAAGTAGCAAGGTTCAGGATCAGCAAAAGGCAGCCTGAGAGCAGGGCTCTTCCCTTAGTTTATGTGATCACTCAACAGGACAATCTGTCCATTGAAGCTTTACATGTGCAAAGACTGAGCCTTTAAGGATGTCCTTAAATGCTGTGATTCCTGTGCCCTGGTGCAGTCCCTGTGGCACTGAGTAAGCAGAAGTGTGCTTGTACTCAGTCACTCTGGAGAGCTTCTTGCAGCAGATTGTGACTTTGATTCCTTAAGTACTGGAAACCATTTACATCAGTCACTTAAATCCTAGGAACAGCTTGATCTGAGAGGAGACCAGGTTGGAGCTGTTCTTCCACAGAAGAGCAGATACCATTTATTCTCCAGGCATCTGCAACTCAAAACATTAAGGCTACTTGTTGAAACCAAATACTTTTATCTTCAGAGAACCACTGTCCAACAGGGAAAAGTGCCCCAGCATATCCACGATGGAATCCTTTCCATATTCTGGTAAGGGAATGAGCAGGTGGTGGGTATAACCCATGACCACCCTCAGCTGGTGCTGGTCTGGGCAGAAAGCAGGCTCCTTCCAATTAGAAACTGCTCTCTCGTGCAGAGATACCTTGATCCAGCTGAGGTCAGGTAAGTCTGTACCAGTCTGCAGTCAAAGGCCTGTCTGGACAGAGTTTGCTTGCAGTTCTGCTGTTGACCTGAGTGTCTCAGGTGTAGCTGCTGTGGGACTAAAACCACAGTGGCTACCAAATGCCTTTCCTTCCATAGAGGTGCCAGCTGGACCCAAATGCCTTTCCTTCCATAGAGGTGCCAGCTGGACCCACAAAATAGGTTAAGATATACTGCTGGTGGTTTGCTTATAGTTGCATGGGGAGGAAGAGAATTACTCCTAATTCACCTGTAAGAGGGGAATGTTGAACTCTCAAGTGGGAAGAAGCTGTAGCAAAGCCAGCAGAGCATCCTCCTGCCTCACAGTGAAAGGACCAAAGCCTCAATTGCAGCAAGAGAGGGTTTGATTAGCAAACAGCAGTGGAATAGCTCATAGAATCTGTCCTGCCATAATGTGCTCCACTCTTGTGAGACTCCACCTGGGGTTGTTCAGTCTGGAGAAGGCTCTGGGGAGACCTTAGAGCAGCCTCCCAGTACTGAAAGGAGCTCCAGGAAAGCTGGGGAGGGACACTCTACAGGCACCTGGAGTGACACGACAAGGGGAATGGCTTTAAACTGGAAGGGGGAACACTTAGATTTGACATTGGGAAGAAATTTCCTCACACTGCAGAGGGTGAGGCCCTGGCCCAGGTTGGCCAGAGCAGTGGTGGCTGCCCCATCCCTGGAGGTGTTCAAGGCCAGGTTGGATGGGGCTTGGAGCCCCCTGATCCAGTGGGAGGTGTCCCTGCCTGTGGCGGGGGGGGAACTGGATGGGCCTTGAGGTTCCTTCCAACCCAAAGCATTCTGTGATTCTATAATTAAATGCATTAGCAGCTCTTCTGAAGGGCAGGACCAGACAAAGTGTGGAGCCTTTCAGTTCCTGCTGTGGCAGAACAGGATGGATCAGGTGTTGCTGTTCACTCGTGTGCTGAGTTCTTGCAGCTCTGTAGTGCCTGGGATGGGTGCCTGAAGCACAGGTACAGTTAGAATCCTGCCTTTCACTGCCCTGTGCTCTGTAGGCTGACACAATTCAACAGCACCTTATAGTTACAGAAAGATAACTCACTCACCTGTAGCAGTTTCCCCTCAGGGGCTGCAGCCCATGGATATTAAACCTGGATATTAAGTACATTTTATTTACAGCAAGAGAAGAGCAGCTGTGCTCTTCCTGTCCAAGATTGCCTCCTGGCTGCCCACCAGCACCACAGCTCCCTGATTGTGCTGCTCAGCCTGCTCACAACCACCTCCCCATGGTCCTCACGCACCCAGAGATGCAGTTGTGGCTGCACCCAGCCTGCTTCACTCATTGCCCCTGCCCTGCTCTTTCTCTTAGAATACTGATTTGAGCTGAGTTTTTAGCACAAAGGTGCTTTACTCATTTTATTTTCTCAATCCCTGACTTCTGCCAAGTGCTGTGTGGGGCCTCAGTGCTGCCTGTGAGCCAGGGTCAGGCTTTGGGCTGCTCTGGGAGTAGGAAGGAACCAAACTGTCCATACCTGACAGCTTATTTTTTGCTTTCAGAGATGGGTTTTACTCCAGCAATGTTTGCATCCAGCAAGCCAGCAGCTCTGCCATCTAAATAGAGTTTGTATTCCAAGGTTTGCTGACAACTGGAGATGTTTACTTGAATGTGAATCAATCCAACACAGCAATGCTCAAGAGTTCATTTTTCTTCACTTTCAGGTGACCACACTTTGTGCTGATGCACAATTTGGGCAGCAGGTGGAGGCTTTATTGGCTGGGTTTGGGCAGGAGAGAGGGGGTTGATCCCTGTCCTCATTGTTCTGTCTAAAATGATTGAGCAGTGAAATAAACAAATGCACCTGTGTGTCTGTTAAGCTCACATCTTGCAGATCTTTTCTCAAACTGCTCTGTCCTCAGGGTTTACAGGTGGGATTATCACAGTCTTACATAATGGAAGTTAGGAACTCCAATTCTGGACCAGCACTTCAACAGGTGCAGCTACCACCAGTGTTTCTTCCCATGTAAAAATGGCTTTGTTTGGGTAAAATTAAAAATACATAATAAGGTAGAACCACTGTTTACATCTGCCTGGTGGAGAAGGGCAAAGGTGGCACCCATCATCACCAAAGGCCAAAAGGATCACTTCAGTCCCTGCATGTTTTTGGGTTCAAGCAGAAGGCGACAGGGAACAGTTGGGATGGATTTACTGAGGGAAAATCATGCCTGACCCACCTGCCTTCTACAAGAAAACTTCACAGACAGAGGGAGGAGCAGTGGCTGTTCTTCATCTCAACTTCAGCAAGGCCTTCCGTGCTGTCTCACACGCTACTCCTGTGCCAAGGCAGGACAGTGCAGCCTGGAGAGTTGGACAACCAGGTAAGCTGGAGAAGTGGTTGGATGTTCAGGCTCGGCATCGTGGGCACCAGGCTGGGCTGTACCTGGAGTGGGGTGTCCTGGGGGTCCAGCCTAACAACTTCTCAAGGACCTGGAGGCAGCAGCAGGTTTGTGGATGACACCAAACTGGGAGGACCAGTCACTACACTTGGGACAGAGCCTGGAGCGATGCCATAAGAAGAGCAGGAAGATGCCCTGGCAGTGACAGACTGGGGGTGGCTCAGCTGCCTCTGGGGCACTGGCAGGCACAGAGCTGAGCAGGAGGTTCTCCAGCTGTTCTGAGGACCACAGCCTGGCAAATGGGGCAAGAGAGCATCCCCCTCATCTCAAGCACTCAGTAGACCTCACCCTGACCCCTGCACAAAGGCTTGGGTCCCATCACCCCCATACAAGGAATGAGTTCAGCAGGGGCCAGCAAGATGGGCAGGGGCTGGAGCACCTACCTGGAAGGAAAGGCTGAGGGAACAGGGCTTTTTCAGCCTGGAGAAGGAAGAGCTTGGGGGAGACCTACCAGCAGTTATCAGGGGCAGTCAGTTGGGCTTTTCACAACAGCACACAGGCACGAGGATGACACAACAGGCAGAAGCTGAAAAGAGAGAGAAGGTTGAGCTTTTTCAGTCTGGGAGCAGCTCAGCATCAGAACAGGTTGCCCAGGAATGCTGTGCAGTTCATATCCCTGGAGGGATTCAAGACCACACCCTCTGAGGTCCCTTTTAAGAGGAAGGATCCTGTCAGAGATAGTGAGGGCAGCAAGAGGCAGCTGAGCAGCAGCTGCTGCTCCAGGTCCAGTAAGCACACAGATCCTGGAGAGCTGCTGTGTCTAACCCCATCCTCTACAGGACTGTAGGATGAACAAAACACACAGTGATGTTTTTGCTTAGAGAACACCACAGCTCTGAAGGGATTCCATGACTCAACAAGCAATGAAGTGACAGCTCAAAGGCACGCAGACCCAGCCCTCAGAACATGATTCCAAGAGCCAGTGTTTCCTGAGAAGCTCTGAAGAGGCAGGAAAAGGACAAGGGGTGATTCTAGCAGGGCTGGGTCCGAGGGGCTCCTGACAAGGGGAGCAGTACAGCTTTTGTTCACACATTGAAATCAAACCAGGTCTCCCAACAAGAAACCACCCCAGGTGCTCTCACACTCCCCTTCAGCTGGGGCAGAAACAGGTACAGAACTGTTCAACAGCCAGGTACTAAAAAGCCAAGAGACAGCAGCAGCTGATTCCTTACGTTGTTTATTTATCATTGAAGAAACACACAGCAGCAAGTTCTGTGCTGACTTCAGCATGACCTGATCATTAAATCCTCGTTACCGCACCACAGAGTCAAAAGCCAACACAGCCATTACTACAAATCACCTTTTGGAAAGGGAAAGAATTGACCCTGAAGACAACGAATTGGGGGAAGATTCACCACTTTCTCCAAACCCACACATTTTAAATATGACAATATTCATAAATCCTTGAAAGGCGTGAAGTATCCAGTAATGGCAAGAGCAGGTTGGTATTGGCAACAGAAAATAGAGCGTCACGTGCCGCCCAAGCACCGAAACCGTGGTCACACCCTGCAGCACTCGCCCGCTGCCGGAACCGCGACGGCAGCGCAGGCCCCAAGGAGTCAAACCTACACCAAACAGCCCAGTGCATCTAATGCTCAGAACGTTTATTGGATTGAATTCAGATTTAAACAACTTACTGAATTTAGACAGCGATAAAATATGCCCCTTGGGAACCACCTGCCCTCAACAGTACCTCTGGAAAAGACGGCTTTTAGATACTCTTCTATTTTTTTCACTAATTATGGAATCTCTGCTTTTCAATAAGGTGTGAACACAGATGTTTTCAAATGCATGGTCTGTGATGATAATACCCCATTTCCAAATTAAGAAAGATTAAAATACCAAGGTCAGGCTGGTTTGGTGTTGAAACAGAAGTGTTACTCAAGACAGCAGCTGGTCTTGCTTTTTTTTTTTAGCAACCCCCAAAATGAACATCATTTGAAGTTTCAGAACTTGGCGTTTCAATTTCCAACCTTCTGCTGAGAGTTTTGCGCACGATCAACCTAGATAAGTAATTCAAGCTCATGCTTTCATGTTACCTCAAAACATTTGTTAAAGAATTCCAATTTAAGAATGTTTATAAGCACAAATATAATCCCATAGATTGGATCAAATCAAAGCTAAAACACTGGTTAAACTGATTCTCACTTAACGCCGTACAGTGGTCCACCCTTCCTCGTCTGTCTCGTTTTTAGTACGGCGCACGGGCTCGCGTTCCTTTTCAGTTTTCCAGGAACCCTTCTCCTTCTCCCCGTCTCTTTCCCGCTCTTTGGATGCTGGTGGGGGAGCAGAAGCTGGAGGAGCAGCGGGAGCCGAGCGCCGAGGTGCGTCACGTTCTTCTCCACGTTCCTCTCTCCGGTCGTCGGCGCGGCGCCACGAGCTGGCTACAAACACAGAAAGACAAGAAAACCACCTTTGTCGTGCTCCACCAGGAGTTCAAACAGCCATGCCTGGCACCAACAGCCTGATTTACTCATTCCCAGCCTTGCCAAGAGGTTCTACAGTGATGGCAGCCAAACACCACGTTAATATTGTAGTGAAGGAACGGAGAGGAACTCCTCAGGCCTCAGTGAGCAACCCCAGTGTCATCTTCAAACAGCAACTGTGGGAAGAATGCTCCACTGACGTACGTGGGGGTATGATGTAAAAATGTGTTATTGCATTATTAGCAGACTGAAAAGCACAAAAGCCCCTCCTTAGAAATGACTGAACTCTGAAAACAGAAGAATCCTAACTGAAAAACACTCGTGGAAAATGTTTAGCTGTTCATTGTCTCCAACTGCCGCTCAGCCCCCTGAAATCAGAGGTATAAATGGCACTGGACTGCACAACTCCACTGGTAACAGCATTCACCTTCCTTTGCCCGCAAGGACCATCGAGTCCAACTCCTGTCCCTGCACAGGACACCCCAACACTCACCCCGTGGGGCTGAGGGCCTTGGCCAAAGGCTTCTGGAATGTTGTCAGGCTGTGACTGCTTCCCTGGGGAGCTGTTCCAGTGCTCCACCACCCTCTGGGAGAAGAACCTTTTCCTGATGTCCAACCCAACCCTCCCCTGGCATTTTCCTGCCATTCCCTCGGGTCCTGTCATTGGTCACCAGAGAGAAGAGCTCAGTTCCTGCTCCTCCTCCTCCCCGTGTGAGGAAGCTGCAAAACAGGATGAGGTCTCCCCTCAGCCTCCTCTTCTCCGGGCTGAACAGACCAAGTCACTTCAGCTGGTCTGCTTCCTTTACTAGGTGAAGATTGCTCATTTCTACCAAAGAGGTGTTAAGAATCCAAGCCCAGCTCTGTGTGAACAAAGCCACATCAAGCACCAAACCAGGCAGCCAGATACCAACACTTCCTCATCTATTAAACCCAGTAACCCCCCACTGAGACCCTCCAGCCTTCCCACCAACTGCAGTGCCATGAGCCGTGTTCCGCTGCCGTCTGCTCTCCAAGAGCACCCTCCCCGTGCTCAGGGAGCACCTAACAAGGTCCAGAACCTGACAACGCCAGAACTGGAAGACATGGTACCTCAGGCTCAGTGTATTTGCTGTTACTGTATGTTTAGAACACAGCAAAGGGTTAATAAATGTACATCATTACAACAGGTTAATGTATGTGATTAAACCAGATTATTCATCAAAATCAGTCCCATTAATATTGTGAAACCCACAAGGCCTTGTCTGGACATTCCCCTCACCATTTAATGGTTTTAAGAAATGAGCCAGAAATCACTTTCTGGGATGTCTATCTTGATTATTTAAGTTCAAGAATCCCATTCACCCTGAAAATAATCCTGTTACGGGAACTCCATCCTTAAAATGTTATCCTTCCTCTGCGGACGTGAGACGCTACCCTGAGAGAAAAGAGTGCAACTGCAAAATTAAGAGTTCTCAAGTACACCAAAGCCTCCTCCTATCACTCTGCTTACACAAAGGGAGCTGAAGTGGTTGCAAACAGAGCTTATTCCCATTTCACCACCCCGCAGCACTGTCAGAGGGACACGAAGGCCCTGTAGTGAGCACAAGCCTTTAGGAACCCCACAGTACACCTACGTTCCTCACGGTCAGATCTGAGCGGAGGTCCTCTTCTGGGGGGTGGCTCCCTGTCATCGCCGCGGCGGTCTCTCATGTCACGCCCACCTCTGTCCCATTCCTCACGACGACCTGAATCTCTCCAGCTGGAAGTTTCCTCAGCTGGTCCTCTTCTCCAGCCAGCATCATCCCTTTTGCCATTCAAAACATAAAATAAGACTAAACATGAAGATTTTCCCTTTGCTACAGAAAGCAGCAATAATAAATCACACACAGATAAGAGACCCACCAGGCCTGGAAGTATTTACAACACTGACACTCTTTTAATGCCTCTTGTTTTCCTGGAGCCTAGCATGAAATTCTCTTGGTATCAGGTTCAAATAAATATTAAAAGCAGTAAAGCATTTTGGGGATTCCTTCTTTAATGGCTTCTTAAAAGTAACAAATCCAAAAGGCCCCAAAATGCCACCATGAACATCTGAAGAGCTCCATTTGACACACCCCACCCACCGCTCCCTTTTGCCCAGGGATGCCACGTTGTTTCTTTAACACCAGGGCACTTTGGGGCAGTTTTAGCAGAAGTATTCTAGAAGCATTTAAACAGAGAAGTCAAACCTGGGACGCCTGAAACGATCGTCTCGATCGAAATCCCTCTCTCTGTCAAATTCCCGGTCCTTCTCGCCCTCATCCCGGTCTTTGTCTCGGTCCCATTCCCGGTCTCCCGGAGGTCTGGAGTCTCGGGGAGGCCCCCAGCTGTCCTCACGAGCCTTTTCTCGCTCTCTCCATCCCCCTGTAAGCAAGAAACACAAGCAAAAGGATTTGTGACTGACCTCTGGTCTGGTTGCAGACAAAGAATCCTTCACTTCCCTAATAGAAACGAGTCCTTCAAGTTTTGATCCCTGAGGATGCAGCTGGAGAGGCCTGTAAGGAGTGTTCACATTGAGTGGCCACCACACAAAGCACAGCAGAGACTGCTTAATGTGAAGACACTCTTTAAATCCCTGTTTTAAACAGAATTATCATTACACATGACTGCTTTTCTCTTTCAATAAGAAAAAGGTGAGGGATTATTGGAGTGCACGTACCAAGACTCAGGATAACTTTGTGACAGGTTTGATTACAGAATCAGTGTCTGCTTTCTAAAGCTGATGTGACCACACAAATGTGCATAAAAAGAACCAGGGAATCAAAATCCCATCTGAAAATTTAAACATCATCGACAGTTCTGAAAAGAATCAGGAACAGCTGCACCAGTCACCATCAACAGGACTTCAGACTCGAAACAAACTACACCAGAGTGGGATAATTCCAATTGTAAGGGACCTTCAGGAGGTCATCAAGGCCCAACGCCTGCTCAAAGCAGGGGTTTCAAGAAAGGTAGATAAAAAGGAAAAGGAATGGTAAAACCACTCCTATCCTTGTACACATAAAAAGCCCTTCTCAGAACAGACCCACTTGAATGATTGATTCTACAGGTTGCCGAGCAGAAAAGGCCCTGGGGGTGCTGGTCTGGAGCCCAGGGGTTATGGGAGCGGTTGAGGGCCCTGGGGTTGTTTATTCTGGAGAAGAGGAGGCTGAGGGGAGACCTCATCACACTCTACAGCTCCTGGAAAGGAGGCTGTGGTGAGGTGGGTGCTGGGCTCCTCTCCCAAGTAACAAGGGATACATTGAGAGGAAATGGCCTCAAGTTGCACCAGGGGAGGTTTAAATTGGATATCAGGGAAAATTTCTTCACTGGCAGAGTGGTGAGGCCCTGGCAGAGGCTGCCCAGGGCAGTGGGGGAGTCTCCATCCCTGGAGGGGTTGGAAAACCATGTGGCCATGGCACCTGGGGACATGGTTTAGCAGGCACCGTGGGGCTGGGCTGAGGGCTGGATTGGATCTTAGAGGTCTTTTCCAACCTTAGTGATTCTATGTATTAATTCCAGACAGAGGGGGCAGGGAAAGAGAACAAGGTGTGCTCATCTAGTGGGAACATTGCTCTCCCATCACAGCATTCAACGTGTACGTTTTGGCTTTGCACACAGGTGCATTACCAACAACAATTACTGTGTGACTGTTAACAATCTGCCAGGCAAGCAGCCATCACTGCTGCATTTTCTTCTTAATCCAACCAAATTAAAAGGTTGAGGTAAAGGAGAGTTCACATTACCCAGATTAGTCCAGATATTTTCAGAGTTGATTGTCCCATCTCTGGCACCAAAATTAAAATTAAGTGAACACAAATTTCAGAGAGAAGATCACTGGATCATTATATTTTACCTGGTTTACCAAATGGCCTCCAAGGACCCGGCCTTGAATCTTCACCGCCTCGCCACGGACCCCTGTCATCATCTCGTCTGGAGAGCCTGTCATCGTCTGCGCTGCGCCACGGTCCCCTGTCATCGTCACGCCTTGACATCCTGTCATCATCCATCCCTCTCCTGGGACCCCTGTCTTCATCTGCGGCCCGCCAGCTGCTTCTTTCGTCGTCCAGCGCGCGCCGGGGCGGCCTGTCATCGTCCAAAGCCCGTCTGGGCGGCCTGTCGTCGTCCAGCCCGCGCCTGGGACCTCTGTCGTCATCTGCTGCACGCCAACTGCTTCTGTCGTCATCCAAAGCACGCCTTGGTGGCCTGTCGTCATCCAAGCCGCGTCTGGGTGGCCTGTCGTCATCCAAGCCGCGTCTGGGTGGCCTGTCATCATCCAAAGCACGTCTAGGTGGCCTGTCATCATCCAAAGCACGTCTAGGTGGCCTGTCATCATCCAAAGCACGCCTGGGACCCCTGTCATCATCCATTCCACGCCTGGGACCCCTGTCGTCATCCGCAGCCCGCCAGCTGCCTCTATCATCATCCAGCCCACGCCTGGGCGGCCTGTCTTCTTCCAACCCACGTCTGGGCGGCCTGTCCTCGTCCCCTTCACGCCTGGGTGGCCTCTCCTCATCCTCGTCACGCTTGGGTGGCTTGTCCTCCGTTGATTCCACAGGAGGATTTTCCTTCTCTTCTGGGGCAGCACGGCGGGGCAGGTCGTCGCCTCGGCGGGGCAGGTCGTCGCCTCGGCGGGGCAGGTCGTCGCCTCGGCGGGGCAGGTCGTCGCCTCGGCGGGGCAGGTCGTCGCCTCGGCGGAAAGGTCTTTCATCATCTCTCGGTTCTCCCCGACGCCAATCTCTGCAAAACCACAGGGAATGAGCACAAAGATGACAGAGATGTCCAGGAGAGCTGTACATGTCAGACCAACAGTACTGAACACCCCCCGGCCTCAAGGCCATTTCTGAACATAACCACTCAGTGTGTGATCGCAAACACATTTATGGAGTTTGCAGTTTTCAAACACACCTCTCATTGGCATGGAAACTGGCAGGTCACCATCTCTACAGCCTCAGTGTAAACCAAACAGCTCATTATCTCTTTCAAAACTACAGTGTGAAGGGGCTGGAGCACAAGCCCTATGAGGAGTGACTGAGGGAGTTGGGGCTGTTTAGTCTGGAGAAGAGGAGGCTCAGGGGAGACCTCATTGCTCTCTACAATTCCCTAAAAGGAGGTTGTAGTGGGGCAGGGGTTGGTCTCTTCTCTCAGGTGACCAGTGACAGAACTAGAGGGCAGGGACTCAAGCTTGGTCAGGGAAAGGTTAGACTTGATGTGAGGAAAAAGTTCTTCACTGAAAGGGTGATTGGTCATTGGAATGGGCTGCCCAGGGAGGGGGTGGAGTCACCGACCCTGGAGGTGTTTAAAGGGAGACTGGATGAGGCACTGAGTGCCATGGTTTAGATGATGGTTGGTGTTGGTGTTGGGTTATAGGTTGGACTGGATGATCTCAGAGGTCCTTTCCAACCTTATGATACTGTGATACTGTGAATAACCACAGCGCCGTGTTGGTCATCTGCTGCAACACAACAGAGGAGAGGTTTGCCTTCTGTGCCAAGCCTAATGTGACAAACTTGAGCTGAGTCTTAAAGAATCAGTCTTAAAAACCCAAAGCCACCAAGCAGGTACCTCCCCTTCCTCACGCACACGCCAATCCTACAGTCCAATCCTTGTTTCCATACACTTTGACACAGCTCCTGCCCAACCTGGCAACATTTCCACAACCAGAAAGAGCAAGACAAGGCAATATATCCATGACTCAACCCACTGCCACTCCCTGACAGCAAGCAGGACACACCAGGCTCTGGCAGGCTATCAGTGCCTGCAAAGACTCTCCTTACCAGGACTGATGTGGGAAGTAAAGGATTGGAGAGAGTTTTCCCTGGGCTATTGAGTTGGAGTTGAATCTCATGGATTCAAAACCCAAACCAACCCAAACACATAGGTTCAGAAATCCCCTGTGCTACTAAAATGTGAACAAAAGAACAGCCACGACTTGCTGCAAAACAACAGATGTAGGACTGGGAGAGGTGAACAAAAGGGCAACGGTTTGGGACAACTCTGCATCTCAAGATTTTTGAGGAGTGGTGAGCAGCCAATTTCCTGCCTTTGGAAGAACAAGGCAGAATGCAACTGTGAGGCAAGAAAGAGACAGGGAGATTGCTGACATGCAGGTTCCTCTACTTTTCAGCTGATATTCCTTTCTGAAGGAATATCTGAGGATTTCAAGATGAAAGAGGGGAGATTTAGATGAGATCTTGGGGAGAAATCTTTTCCTGTGAGGGTGGGGAGGCCCTGGCCCAGGCTGCCCAGAGAAGTGTTGACTGCCCCATCCCTGGAGGTGTTCAGGGCCAGGGGGCTTGGAGCCCCCTGACCCAAAGGGAGGTGTTCCTGCCCATGGCAGGGGGCTGGAACTGGATGGGCTTTGAGGTCCCTTCCAACCCAAACCATTCTATGATTCTATGACTTTTTACCTTCTGCATCCATCACAAATTTTCTTCTATCCATCATTCCCTGCTCTTCGCTATCTGCCAGTGCCTTCCTCTGGGCTTGCTCTCTTCTCCTTCAGTGCCTCCTTCAGAAAAAACAGACTCCTGTCTCCTAAGCCTTTAGTGAGCTTTCTGATTATTTCCTACTCCCACTCAGTGCTCTGTCTTCCCATCGTATCTTCATTGCTTCCTGGTATCCATTCTCTGCACTGGTCGATAGCTTTTACCTGAATCCTTAGAGAGCTTTACGAGTATTATTTTCCACCCGTTTCACTTTCATTTAAATGTATTTTATTCCCAAACAGCTCCATTTCTATGAGATTAATGTTCAGTTAGGGAAGCATTAGCTGTAGTAATAAAAAGGGAGCCCATGTTTTTTTAGCCCAACACACCTGGTGCTCGTAACCCAGCGATTACCTTTCTGGTGGTCCTCGCCGCCATTCCGATTCTGGCTCCCCACCTCTCCTCCAAGAGCTTTCAGACTCCCTGTCACCCCATCGAGATTCCTGAATGGCAAAAGAAACAAGGAACATTCTGTCTGAATACTTTAAAATGAAGATTTATAATGTACAAGTGATACCTTTCAGAGTATAATGACACAGGGGTCACTAAAAACTCACTCATTAAACTGCAGGGAATACTGCACTATCAGGAGTTTCAGTAACCTAAGTACGGCCTTAACTGCCCGAGTTCACTGCTTCTGGCAGAGTTTAAACACAATATGGTTCCTTTTGCACCAGATACTTCACCAACAGGGCAGGGTGCAGGCAAATACACTAAAAAGATCATGATCAGCAGCTACAGTGAGCTCTTCCTTAGAAAAGGTCAACAAAAAGATGTTCCAGAAGTTTCACTTTGCTGCTGGTTAACGACAGTAGGAATGAAATAAACCTTTATTTGGTTTTGTGCTTTCTAATCAGATCAGAAGATGTAAGTGAATAAATGGAGAGCTCTCTGTAGTGAACATCCCTTGGCTCTGGGTTTACACCACGCCAACACGGTACCTCAGTGCACAGAACAGCTGAGGTGTCTGTGATCCACACGGGCTCCTCAGGGGCAGCACAGAGCCATCACCAACAGCTCCTTTTAATAAAGGCAAAATGTCTCTCCCCATTGTGGGACAAAGGCAAACCATTTACACTACTTCTAACACAGCTGTTTATTCCTTGGTTCCAAACCAAGGAGCCAATTACGTAAACCCTATAAAACACCTGATTTCACATAATGACACAAACTCTTTATAGAAATCTGAGATGATTTCCTCCAATACTTGCATTTGTAAATGGAAAGTTGCCCACACCTCTTGTTTTTATGTTATGGCATATTTCTTATGAAATATAAATCCATGCCTTTATGTTTAGCCTGGTATTTCTCTTCATTATCCACTCTAATTCCTGACTTTGGCACAGGTCACTCTACTCACTTCCAATATCGCTTTCCTCTTTTGTGTTTAAGAAAGTCGTATTTAGCACTTATTTTAGTCTTTATTTGCTTGGGTTTTGATCAGTTTGGAGATCGTAGCAGTTTCTCTGGTTTACTTTGTTGCTGAACTCCAGATTCCAGATCCTAATAGTGAGCTGAAACTAAATGACAATCACATAACTATTCAAATAGCCACTTATGCTACAACTTAGAAAAAGAACCTTTAGCCTATGATTTTAGAACGGTACCACCTTCTTCCAAATAATCTACACAAGGAAAA
This sequence comes from Tapera naevia, assembly GCA_033556795.1. Classification (NCBI taxonomy): domain Eukaryota; kingdom Metazoa; phylum Chordata; class Aves; order Cuculiformes; family Neomorphidae; genus Tapera; species Tapera naevia. The sequence goes on along the minus strand of JAUMJJ010000409.1, from coordinate 26,363 downwards.
AGAAAAACCTGCAAGGATTTACCTACCTTTCTGGAAAATGGGTCATCCAGACCTCTCCTTTCTTCCTCTCGACGACGCTCCCTTTCTTCTATCTCCAGTTCTCTCTGACGTTTCTTCTTCTCCAGCTCCTCCAGTTTCTTGACGCGTTCCTGGTACTCGCGCTGCTCCTGCTCGCGTTTCTCACGCTCAATGCGTTCCTTCTCCTCACGCTCTGCAAGTAGAGAGATAAACACAAAGTATGACCAAAACAAATTCCATTATTTGATGTACCCACAGAAGGGTTACAACATATAATCGCTCCTTTCCGACTCGTGTTTCACTTAACCACAGAATCTGTTTTCTGGAACCATCCTAACTCCAAAGTGATGGGAAAAGAAACCTTGATCCATCCATTAACCTGACATCCTGAACAACAGCTGCTGGTGAGGAAGGGAAGAAAATGCTCCAATGCCCCTTTCTTTATTATTTAATGTACAGAACATAAACGTGCCAGCTACGGTATCTTTAAGTATGGTGGAGGATCCCTTCCCTAGCAAACGTCAAACAAACCCATCAGCTGGCAGTGTCAGGAGTTTGATATTCAGGTCTGTTTGGGTTGTGTCAGATTGTTTTTTTTTTAAATATTGCACGACTATGAACTCTGATACAGAAAATCTTCATCTGCCAAGTGACAAGTAGAAAAGGAATTTACCTTACAAAATGCCTATCACCTCTTCTCTTCTAAACCCTTGAAACAGCCCACCAGACAAAGGAATTCACAATTAAAAGTGTGTGAGTCGCTTACAGTTCTTGAGTTGCTGATCCAACACCAATGTTTCCTTTCTATTATGAAGTGCAAGAACTCAAACTAATATAAAATCAAGGACTCAATTGTTCATTAGCGCCCCTTACTCAATCTCCTCCTCTACGCACGTTTGAGAGAAGGGGAGGGCAAGAATGACAGATTTGCTTCCATTTTCTCTTCCTCCAGTAAAGCTTCATCTTCATCCTCATGCTGCCCACGTAAGCACTCAGCAGGTGCATTAGGCAAAACGTAAAGGTACAGCATCTAACAGCAAGGACAGAATCTTCACCGCTGACCAAAAATGGAGAGACCTCCGATAGAGCGAAGCAGGGAAACAAGCAGCCAGCTGCATCCACACCTGGAACGGGTCAAGGATGCAAAAGGCAGAACAACCATGTTCTCAGTTATACCTTTAAGCAGCTGTTCTTCTCGTAATCTTTGCTCTTCCTCCTCCTTCTCTCTGTAGTAAGTAATGCGCCTCTCCTCTTTGCGTTGCTTCTTGCGTTCCTCCAAACGATTGCGCCTCTCTTCCGCCAGCCGCTCCTGGAACTGCTTGAGTTTATCCTGAAACACAGGGAATGCCCATGAAACCACCACAGCTGGCATGGTTAAGAGAGAATGGGCTGCCCAGGGAGGGCGTGGAGTCACCAACCCTGGAGGTGTTTAAGGGGAGACTGGATGAGGCACTGAGTGCCATGGGTTAGATGATGGGTTGGTGTTGGTGTTGGGTTATAGGTTGGACTTGATCTCAGAGGTCCTTTCCAACCTTATGATACTGTGATACTGTCTGATACTGTGAAGAGCTAGACAGGCACTTAACTGCTAAACAGAAAATGTGATCTAAGAAACATAAACCAACTGCAACGTGGTAACTTTGCTCCACTGAACAACAACGAAACGTTTGCCATTTTAACCTCTTCTGCAATATTTCATGTAAGGGAATATAATCCAACTTAAGAGAAAGACAATCACCATGCACGATTTTAGACCTTCATCTGCTTTCTGGTATTATCTGAGTAATAATTCACCTGCACCTAAAAACATCACCTAAACCCACCTATACTGTTGCAAAGATCATGTGCAGCGAGATAAACACAGTACCCCTTTTGTCTTACATTTTTTCTAAACCAGTTCTTGCTGCAAGGTAGCCAAATAATCAAAGCTACAAACAGCCTCAGCAAACGCAGAACTTCAAAAACAAAGAAGAAACAAAGGCACAGTTCTTTCCCTGCCCTCGGGGTCCGATTCGTTATTACATTTCGCAAGTACAAAACATAACTTGAAGTTCCAAATATTTGAACTATCAAAATCATTTCCAGATTCAAACAAAAAGGTTAATAAAACAGTAACGAGTATTTCTGCTTATTTCTCAGCTTTAATCATGGAATGGTTTGGGTTGGAAGGGACCTCAAAGCCCATCCAATTCCAACCCCCATAACACGGGCAGGGACACCTCTTACTAGACCAGGCTGCTCAAGGCCACATCCAGCCTGGCCTGAAGGACAATATTACTGTCAGTTTTATTCCATCACCACAGTAAGTCAAAATACTTTTACACGTGCAGCTGGGCTGCTCATACACCACACTCAACAATCTCTAACCAACAGCTGCACTGAGATAAATTATTTATCTATCTTTTATTTTCCATATAAGCTACTATGAAGTTGTCAAAAGCAGTAATATCCAGGGAAGGGTGCAAGGACTCTTGGTCAAGGCAGAAAATAAGCAATCTCATAGTTCTGAGCCATTCTAGGCCTAATTTGTTTCTAGCTTTACAGAATCATGGAATTGTTAAGGTTGGAAAAGACCCCTAAGCTCATTAAGTCCAGCCATCAGCCCAACCCCACCGTGCCTAAGTGCCACATCTACACACTTTTTTAACCCCCCCAGGGATGGAGACTCCCCCACTGCCCCAGGCAGCCTCTGCCAGGGCTTCACCACTCCTTCAGTAAAGAAATTTTTCCTGCTTTCCAATCTAAACATTCCCTGGCACAACTTGAGGCTTTCATGAAGAACTTTTCATTCAGAACTTTTCATAAAGAATCACTGAGTCACAAGTTTAGTTCCTCACTTGAGGGAAAAAATTTATTACAACACCATATCCTGCGTACCTCGTAAACTGTTCGTCGTGATGCTTTGAGCCTGGCTTCAAACAAATCTCTGTCCTCCAGCATCCTTGAGAGTCTGTTCTTATGCTCAAGGGCCTTCTCGCGCTCCAGCTGCAAAGTGGTGATCTAAAAACAGGCAATATAAAAAACATTACAAAGTAAAATCTTAGTAGATATTTGCAATCAATCTACCTCAGCCACCAGAAAGAGAAATTATCTTTTCATTTTCATTTCATTCATTCATCCTCTTTCAGATGAGAGGCAGAAGATCCTGCTGTCCACCAGCACAATGAAATTGTGAAGCTAACAATTCATTCTTCGCATCAACTTTTTTTCTTCTTTCCTTAGACTGAGGTGGGGAAAAGAGTGCAAACCCCACTATTTTTCATTCATCACTAATGGATTTTATCATCTAAACAAAAAATTCTTACCCTTTCCTCTTCCTGCTGCTCCCACAGCTCCATGTCATGCACTCTTTGCTCCTCGTATGCAGTCTTTATTAAAGGAATTTCCTCCAAGCGCTTTGCTCTTTCAAAGTAGTCGATCTGAATAACGATAACGTACCGTTAGCATGTCATGACACAAAGAGCAAATCTGGGAGACTTCAGCAGCCCCCAAAGGGAACCCCCACACCTGGAAACTTCTCCAGTACCTCTGATATATTATTGTTACAGAACAACCACACTGGACCACAGCAAAGCTCCACCTAACCAAGAATCTGCCTCCACCACTGGCAGCTAGGTACAGCCACAGGCGAGGATGTGAGAACAAAGGCAGATATACAATGTTCTCTCAGCATCATCCATTTGCAGCTCCCAGCATTTCCTGTGTTGAAGATTTTTTTTGTATTTAGTAGGCATTGGTGGTTTTCTCCTTTTGTTCTTTTGAGCTCAAAGAAGGTTTTCATATACAACAATGTTCTTTGGAAGGAACTCCTGTGTGTCTATGGCTCACAACATAAAGACCCACCTTCCACCTACAAACAGTTCTTGAAGACCCACCTTCTACCTACAAAAAGCTCTGAATATGGCTCCTGTAGCTCCATCTGATGCCTCCTGGTTCAGTATTCCTTGCAGTGCAGGAACAACTGCTCCTCAGCCGTCAGAACGCTTACAGCCCTACAGAGCGGTACCACATCCTCTCTCCAGCAGTCTTCCAGATGCAGAGGTACTAATTCACACAGACATTTCTCACAGAGAGGGCAAACTACATCACTGATATCTCTCCTTGGCCTCCTTTCAAATCTCCAGGTTCAAGTGCACCTTTTTTTGAGATAGAGACTGGAACCACACACAGTGCTCAAGATGCAGAACGGCCAAGTTCTCGTTGCTGACTAGGAATGTTAGGTTTGGAGCTCACTATTTAACACATAAAGCTGAAGATGGGGGGGATTTGTTTTCTACTTTCCCTGCACCACATATTTTATATTTCTATAAACTGAACTTCATTGAAAGACTCCTCCTTTTACTGCTAAGCTGTTTTTCTTTTTTACTGCTAAGTTTTGTAGCTTTTTTGTGAAGAACTTTGTAAAAAGCTTTTTGGAAAATCCACCTCAGCTCCACCAACCTGACCACCCATACTACTCATATTTGTCTCGACAGCTCCACAGAACTCAAAGAGGAAGCTCTGGCTTACAATTCTTGTATAGATGATTTGTGGAGCATTATGGGCAGATCAGACTTACCCAGGTGACTGCTAATTCTGCTTAACTTCCTGCTGCATTGCCCAGGATGGACACCAGGCTCACAAGCCTGCAGCATAAACAATCTTCATTGTAATCTTTGTAAGTAACCTTCCACTTCCCAGTATCCAGCCAGTTTTAAGTGAACTGAACTGCCAGCTGTCTTCTATAATTCTGTTTCATTCTTGAACACTGTCGGAAGTCTTGGGCGAGTTTTGCCTTGCCCAGGTTATAGATTTCTATTCACTATGACAAGATGTTCCTCACACTTTCACACTCACTTCAGTTTCAGGCAGATCCTATTCAGCCATCTAGAAGGGCTCTAGCGGTGGAATTTCTCTTCTGTTTCAGTGAAGACTGACACCACTAATTAAATCTGGCTTCTCTGTAACAGCCTCACCTTCTGTGAACATTTAATCTTCTCTGAACATTTTCCAATTACACGTTTTCCCAACCAGGACTCAGTTCTCAGACAGCTTACGGGTCCATTTTCAGATCAACTCACCGTTACAGAACGCATTTGTGCGCTGGCATCAGAAACCCAGTTGGCTTCAACCCATTTACCTTTTTTTGGTTCCATACAGTAACACTTTCAACACAAATCTTATCTAAGAGTGCACAGATATGAATCAGAACCGGAGTTCACGATTGCTAACTACAGCGTAACTGTACAGACATGGATTTCTGCTCTCCTACTTCGTACCTTCTTCTCCTGATTCTTCAGGCGTTCCTGAAGTTCCTTCTTTTCTTTTTCAAGCTGTTCAACTTGTTTAGCCATAATGAAGTCAGGATCCAATTCTTCAAGATCCTACCACCAAGTAAATAAAATTTACTTTAATAAAATAAAATTAATATTAATAAAATAGATTTAATATTAAACTAACCAACATGGGTAGCAATTTTACTTAATTAAGCTTCTCTGCATTCTTCCCCTTAACTTTTAAACAAATTTTGTTCAGAAACATTCTCATTTTCTTTCCCTCTCATCTGGGTAATTTGTATTATATTTTAAATGACTCTCTAAAGCGTCTGTATCTTGATTTTTTTCAATTGACACACAGTCAATACACTACAAAATTGGATCTGCAGGTCTCTTCTGTATTTCAGATATTGTTCATGCAATTAGCAGCAGGAGAGGACAGGACAGAGGATGGATATGGATCACAGGGCTTAAGCTGGGCTTAATTCCTCCAGGTGAGAAGGTCCTATCCAAACTCAGAATTAAGATTTACTTATACTGTTAGGTAAATTAATATTTCAGTGTCTGTCTCACTTTTAAGTGGGACTGTTCAGAAGACCAGTTACAGTATTACATCAGTAAAGACCATGAAATCCAGGCAGCCTTGCAACGAAAACACCAAAAGCCTAACAACCCAACTCAAGCCTTCAGTACTAAGTTGCCTACCTCAATATCGATGTCTTTAAACGCTTTGGCTCCCAGTTCAGTCTTCTTAATCTGCTCCAGGCGCTCACGAACAGTCTTCTTCTTGATTTGTTCATGCTCTTGCAGGATCCGCTCCTTCTCCCTCTCCTTCGCCTCCTGGCGCAGCCTCTCCTCTTCAGCCTTCCGAACCTTCTGTAATTCAGCTTCACGTTGTTCCAGTTCTTCTTTTTCACGCTGAATGTTCAGGCTTTCCAGGCGCTCTTTTCTTTCCTCTATGGTCTGACGGCGCGCAAGAATACGCTGATGCTCCTTCCTGGAGTTTTTGAGGAAGGCGGTCACCGCCAGTTGATGCTGTTCTTCCTTCTCTTGCTGAATTGAAAGTAAGAAGAAGACAAATGTAAGTGTAAAGAGGCAGAAAGCACAGCAAATGCTTCTCAAAGGAAACTCAAGGTTAGCTTTATTCTCCAAACTTGCCAACTGCATGGAAATACCAACTGTGACAGCCAATCTAAGCACTCATCTGAGCAGCATCACAAGGTGTTACCAACCACTAGAACCATGTGGAAATAGAGGAAGTCACCTGTATCAGACAACATTGAGCAACATGTCTTAGGCAGGACATTTTCACTCTCTTTTCTACTCAAAAGTACTTCACATCACATGTCAGTGACTAACTGAAAGGAGTGAGGGAGGCCAGTCTTGTTTATCACTACATGCATTAGCAAGTATAGCTTCACACAGACTGTATTTCATCAAAGCTTCCTTACTTTTAAAGATTTGGTTTTTCCCCAAACACATTAAGAGAAAAATACCCCAACTGACATAAAGCACTGTCTGTGAGGTGATAAAAACCTGATGATGTCTTTGAACCTCTATAAATGCTGCATATAAACCCATTTTACTTAATAAAACACAATAGCCAAGACACACAGGCTCTAAGGTTTGCTCAGAGCCCTTTCTAAGCACCTCCCTCGTCCCCAGAGCACCCCCGCAGCTCTCTGTAGGGAGGGGCTGGAGAGCAGTCAGGTGGAAAGGGACCTGGGGGCACTATTGACAGGAGGCTAAACATGAGCCAGCAGTGTGCCCAGGTGGCCAAGAAGGCCAATGGCATCCTGGCCTGTATCAAGAATGGTGTGGCCAGCAGGATAAGGGAAGTGATCCTTCCCCTGTACTCAGCATTGGTGAGGCCACACCTTGAGCATTGTGTTCAGCTCTGGGCCCCCCAGTTCAAGAAAGAGATGGAGGGGCTGGAGAGGGTCCAGAGAAGAGCAACAGAACTGGTGAAGGGACTTGAGCACAAGTCCTATGAAGAGAGGCTGAGGGAGCTGGGGTTGTTTAGCCTGGAGAAGAGGAGGCTCAGGGGTGACCCCATTGCTCTCTACAACTATCTGAAAGGAGGTTGTAGACAGGTTGGGGTCGGACTCTTCTCCCAGGCAACCAGCAAAAGAAGAAGAGGGCACGAGCTTAGACTCTGCCAGGGAAGGTTTAGGCTGGATATCAGGAAAAAGTTCTTCCCAGAACGAGTAATCAGGCATTGGAATGGCCCAGAGAGGGGGTGGAGTCACCATCCCTGGGGGTTTTTAAAATTGGTTGTGGCACTTGGTGCCATGATCTAGTAATCATGAGAGTGTTGGGTTAAGGGTTGGACTGGATGATCTGGGAGGTCTCTTCCAACCCAGACATTCTATGATTCTGTGATTCTATGACTCAGGCTGCACAGATGTGTAACAGTGGCAGCTGAGGGAGCTGCTCTCCATCCTCACTCCCCCAGCAGCCAAGCACAGCAGCCCCAGCCAGCTCAGCTCCCTCAGTCACGCTCTCTGCAAACGCCAGCGAGCTCAGAGCTATTTTTAGCCATCCCTCACTTCTAGGGCATTCAACAAACACACCAAAACACACTTTGCTGCAGATCTGCAAGCACTTAAAGATAAAGGGAGGTGCCAGAAACACAAACTTGAAAAGCTTTAGGTGAACGTAACAGTTTTGTGAATTGTAACAAATTGAACAGAAATTAAGAGCTTTTAAGTACTTGAAAGAAAAACTTTGATCTGAATAGTGAAGGCAAAAGGATATCAGCTGGTTCTACAGCTGCTTCTAACCACACAGACAGGTATTTCCCTTCATACTGTACTCCACTTTACAGCACAATTACCAGCATTTATGAATCAGCTAATTGTACTGATGTGTCAGGTGTAAAACTATTTCTTATTTCTGTCTATGAATGTAGAAATAAAGCATGTTTTCTTCTTTCAGAGCAACAATCCACTGTCTAATATTAATCAATAATAAAATATTTTTAGGTTTAGGAAATATTTTCATCTTCAACTCTATAAAACAGTTATGTTTATTCAAGCTAAGCAACCTTGCATTAAGTATCATGATACAGTCCTACTTTATATATGCTATTTCTATACAAATATATATATGTGATATTTCAACACAGATAAAGAATCTAACACTGTAACCTTACTATCAGCCTTTTTTCCATATGGAAAGGTTACTTGATGTGTTTGTTATGAAATCTTTCCTTTATAAACATAAAGCAAAAGAAAAAATTACCACTGCTCTCTTAAGAGATGTGAAGGTCTAACCTGTTGCCACTAAAGCACGCTGGCAATCAGTGTCATTTACACCTTATTCCAAAGGGCTGCAAAGAACCTGAAATGTGGGCTCATCAGGGAGTCTGACCTTGACGCCAACAGCCCCAGCGAGGAGGACAGGTCAGTTCTTCCGTCGCGGAATCTTTTATTCATGGTTTTAGATTCCACCACGAAGTTACATTCCAGGTTCTTCAAAACAGCAGCTTCTCCATGAAGAAGAAAGAGAGCAGGCTCTTGGTTTTCAAAATTTTAGACAAATTCTCTCTAGGCCCACCTATGGGTAAGCTGTTACTTGGTAGGTCCTAACCCTGATGTGTGCAAGACTGGCCATTTAAACTCAGGCCTCGCGGGTAGATCTTGGCATGATTTCAGTTATCATAGCATCAAGGAATGGTTTGGGTTGGAAGGGACCTTGAAGTCCATCCAGTTCCATCCTCTGCCATGGGCAGGGACACCTCCCACTGGATCAGGGGGCTCCAAACCCCATCCAGCCTGGCCCTGAACACCTCCACGGATGGGGCAGCCACCACTGCCCTTGGCAACCTATACCTGGGCCTCACCACACTCGTGAAGAATTTCTTCCTAATGTCTAATCTAAGTATTTCCCCTTCCAAAATTAAAGCAATTCTCTCTTGTCCCATCACTCCATGCCCTTGTCCCAGATGTGACCAAACCAGCTAGGTGCACTAAGAGTGATTTCTTCTTCCTGAGTACAAACAGCTAACATCAGCCCGAAAAAAATCTAATCTGAGAAAACACATTCATTACAATATAAGCTGGAGTATGAAGTGTTGAGTTACTGGCTTACATTTCTACTTAATCCACAAGTATAGAAATGCAGCCTATCACTACTGTCCAATTATATCAGAGATTGTTACCACAATGCCCTGAAAAACAGAGCAATGCACTTCTGAAGATAAATGAATGTACAGAAGCACCAAGCTCACCTACTCAATCCTTGCAGTGTCTCGCCAAATTGATCATTAGATACTCAGTGCCTGTCCTACGCCAAGAAAAAGCAAAGCAAGGTGTAATATTCAAGTGTGACCTCACAGCTTCAAAATAAGCCTGTCTTGCCCAATTAGAAAATGTAGATCTAACAGAACAGTGAATGTGTCATAGAAGCAGGATGCTTTGTTACTAATAAAAACATTAATGCCACACTACATTTGCAGACATTAATGCCCCAAGGATCAGTAGTTTCTTCTGAACGGAGAGCAGTAGCTCACTGCACTGAGACCAGGTTACTGAGGGAGCAGTTGGTCAGACAAGCCAAAACCAACAAAAGGCTGTGTAAGGGCAACAGATAAACATCCCACAACGCACCTGGGGGAACATCAGAATCTGCCAGCACTTTCAAAAGGCTCTAAATGCCTTACCAGTAAGTGAGGAGGCTTGATGACTGCAAGAGCCTTCGCCAGCGCCGAGGACATGGCAGTCAGCTGGTTCCTGATCTGCTCAGAAGGCATGCTTTGCAGCTGAGGGCCCAGCGGAGCATCCTCCCTCGTACAGTAATTCAGATCTGAGCCAAAGCTCAGTGTCCGCGTGGTGTGATCAAGGCGAACCTTGGCAAAAGAAAAACCAACAAGAAAAAGGCTTGTGTTATTTATTACTTTTAAATAATCTCTCTGTTGCTCTGCCTACGTCCAATATGAGTCAACAGAAGCTCTGATCTGAAATGACTTTCTACCAACTCCCATCCTGGCACAGGACAAGCCCAGCATCCACACTGTCTATCTGAGGGTGTTGGCCAAATACTTCTGCAACTTTGTCAGGTTTGGTAATTCAACGCATTTAAAATATAAGCTGAAGTTATGTGTTAACCTAAAGGGACCAACTCAGCTTTATCTAAAAACCTAAAGAGAGAATTACTAAGCAACTTCTACTAAAAACCACCTGTATCTCGTCACCAGCTTAAACATTTTATTACAGGCTGTCATTTCTTCTATACAGACATTACCAACATTGCAATCTGCAACAGCAGCTGGAACATGTCAGATACTGGTGGATATCTCAGACACTGGTGTTTTACTTCAACCACTTGGTCAGACAAAAGCCAACCAGCGACTGCCAGCTCTTCGCTCTTGCACAACTAATTCAGCACAACCAGAAACCTGTGTCTCCATTTTAGGTTGGCTTCAGGATATTCTGGACTAAATGGCTGGAGCTCACACAGCAAGTTTAAGCACATTTTAGCTCAACTTTTACATCTACTGGTCTTAAACTAATGGTTGTTGACCTATATCAAAAATATACACCAGAAGCAGGTAATTCTTAATGTATTGACACATGTATCATTTATTCTAGCTTATCTCCACCTATGAGAATTGGTCATCTTCCTTGGAATCAATGCCAACCATCCCATGTCACACATGGATCCATAAATCACTTCACAGAAGTCTTTGTACAGCACCTACCTGTAAGTCACAATGTCTGGCTGCGTCCACGATGCAACGTTCCAGCTGGAAAGCATCAACAAAAGGAACCAGGGTAGACAGACGAGCAAACTCGATGCTTTGATAAATCTGGGCCACCTGTACATGAACAGAAACATGAGGTGGTTTCCCTCATTAAAAAGAGAGCAGGAATAGAAGCTGCTGCACGGGCTCTAACGCTAACTTACTACATCACCCATAAACGAATGCGTATACATTAATACAATTACAAAAACTCTTTCAGGAGTTTATTTCTGCACTGTATTCAAATATAAACTACGATTAAATGCCATTCCTGAATGGCTGCTTTGTATGAAGGAGACTGGCAGCAGTAACTACATCCAGCTATGCTGCTAATTAGCCTTCAGCCTTTTCTTTAGCACACCAGAAATAACACTGCTCGTCACTGGCAATGAAAGCAGGTCAATGAAATGTGCAGTTTATAATCAACACAGACACACATAAAACCCCAAAACATCCCACCCAGACTTTACTCCACAAAAAAAGTTTTAAAAAGCAATTAATCCCTTAAATAAGACATTGTAGATCCATAATGAAGAAAATCTAGGCAAGAGATTACACCACTGCATGCAACCACTTCTAAACACAGCTGCTACGGCTGTACCTAAATGATGCACAAACCTGAAGAGACAGGTTATACTCTGGAAAAAGGCATTTCAAAATCATAACACTCTCTTTGATGGAAAAATTTACTTCAGCATGGAAGTTTCCAAATTATTGTTCTTCCAAAGTGATTTGTATCTTAGATGTATTTAAGAATAGACATTTTGTTCACTCATACCTGCTGCAGAAGACGAAGAATGGTATTGTTTTGCAGGTGAGGAACATAGAGCTGCAGTTCCGGTTCCTTCTCAGCTTGGTCTTTCACCCAGTTCAGCACCTATCAAAACTCTGAAAAGTCACTCCATCTGCATCAAAACTTAAATTCTTCAACACCAAATGCAAAGCACAGTTCATAAATACTTCTGATTTACAGCTCATGAAACAAAGCCCTTCTGCCTGGACACTGCAGGGTATCTTTTGATCAGAACACATTTACACCGGATACCTCACATTTTGTGTATGAAGGCGACTGACAGTACTGGCAACATTTACCATACTGCTAATTTACCTTCAAGTTCTTTTTAGCACCTCAATTATCTTTGTTCCCACTATCAAAGAAAAAGAACATGATGTGCTTCATCAGTTGCAGAAGTTATATTAACCCTATCGAGAGCTTATTTTAGCTCCCAATACCCTACATTTTAACAGTAAAAAGTCACCGGTGTATTCTCCCACTTGCACACATACACACACGTGCACAGTTTTCTCATTTCTGCACCTTTAAACACAATTAACTCAGTAAACTCTATCATCCCCATCACCAAGACATGGGATGCTCCCAGAACGCTGCACCTTTGTAGGGCCCCTCTGAACAGCACCCCAGAGATATGAAGGAGGTTTCATTCTCCTTCACGTACACGTCACTGTAACAGAATCTGACCCAACCAAGCCTAGCAGTAAAAATGCTGGCAAGGGGAAACGCAAGTTGGCATTTCCCACAACTCAATATCATAGAATCCATGCAATGGCTTGTGTTGGAAGGGACCTCAAAGCCCATCCAGTCCCACCCCCTGCCATGGGCAGGGACACCTCCCACTGGATCAGGGGCTCAAAGCCCCATCCAACCTGGCCTTGAACACCTCCAGGGATGGGGCAGCCACCACTGCTCTGGGCAACCTGGGACAGGGCCTCCCCACCCTTATTTGGAAAAATATCTTCCTAATGTCTAATCTAAATCTTCCCCCTTCCAATTTAAAGCCATTCTCCCTTGTCGTATCACTCCAGGGCTTTGCAAAACCCCCTCCCCAGCTTTCCTGGAGCCCCTTTCAGTACTGGCAGTCTGCTCTAAGGTCTCCCTAGAGCTTTCTCCTCTCCAGGCTGAACATTCACAAGTCTCTCAGCCTGTCCTTGTACGGAAAGTTCTCCAGCCCTCAGATCATCTTCATGGCCTCTTCTGGACCCATTCCAACAGTTTTACATCCTTCTTTTGTTGTCAATTCTGGAACTGTACATGGAACTCCAGGTGGTTTCTTATGAGAGTGGAGCAGAGGTGCATTCAGATAACAGACCATGAGTCAAGACAAACTACTACATACACAGAGCTACAGAACGTACCTTGCTGACACGGCTACATAACTTGAGTGGGTGAAAGTCTACCTCAAGCCAGTTGTAAAGCTCTTTCACCTCCGGAACAACGTACTGCACCACGTTGAACCTCACCTAGAGCCAACAGAAAAGAAATCAAATCCAAAGATCTCAAAATAAATACAACATTAAGAAATAGTTACGCTTTAAGCTTCTCTTCAAGAAGGCAGTACGTGTACCTTGGCTATTTTTTTATTAAAGCATTCTATTGGCAGCAACAATAACTTTAGACTGCACCACTTTGCTGTAGTTAAAATTCAAGAGGTAGACAAAAAAACATACAAAAAAGATAAATATTTAGACTAGAGTACCACCTTCATTTTTTAGCCATTCCTAAGACATAAGTTCTACTGCACAAACGTAGGTCCACATCTAAACTGAAATCAGACATTTTGGTTCACGAGTAAACTTCAGAAGCTTTAAATTAACACTTTAAAACAAACTGGAGAGGTGCCAGAAGACCAATTAACACAAAGTATAAAGTGAACCTGAATGCAAGCTTCAAGCATTCAAGTGACCACCAGAAACTCATCTCCTCTGAAAACACCTCACTGTGATTGAAGGCCTCATTTGTTTATGAGTATCTGGGAAGGACTGAAGATAGATAAATCCAGCATCCCTTCAAATTAAACAGAAATTTTCATAATCACAGCCCGCTATTTGATATAATTTAAAAGAGAAAAAGAAACACTTGGTTCAGTTAATGACACACCTCTGAGTAGGGGAAAAACCCCAAAATTCTAGCTCACAACCCTTTTCAGACCCATCAGGGTTTCAAAGGACAAAGAACAACACTGAATTTGACTCCCTATTGCACACAAGCATCCAGGCATCGAGTTATCCCTGCCATTTCCAAACAATCCTCGTGAATCTGCAATGTTCACTATGCCATAAGTCCTACAATTAACCACCTCCTTGTTTTACTTGTTAAACTGCTGTCCCACAACTAAGAATACAGCCCAGAAGAGGACTCCCTGTTTCAAAGCTGCTCACCAGAGCACTGCTACCTACCATATCGTTAATGAGACTGGCACGGGTAGGCGGGGCCTGCAGACCCAGCAGGGTCGCCAGCCGTCGCTGTTTCTCAACGATGATGCCGTCCATATCCAGAAGGCGAGCGATGTCAGTTCTCTCAGGAGTTATAGGAATGGACAGAGTGGCCAAAAGGACTCGAGTAGACATCCTGTGGACAAAGTGGGACCGGAAAAGATGAGCTGCAAGAGAACACTCATTAATTCCTTTCCACACACATGCTAATTCAGAGTGGGAACGAGCAGCATCCAAGGTGCAAAACTGTGTGAGAATACCAGCAAAAACAGAAAAGATGCCAAAAGCACAATGAGAGTTCAGAACACAGTGTTCTTCCATAACCAGGGGAAAGATTTTTGGTAACATCTTTTTGTTATTTATATATGTGCGTATACAGAGCTGATAAATTTAAGCTGCCTCTCTTAAATATCAAAAAACTATAAAATAATGAAAACAGCAAAAAACAGTACCTTTAAAAACTTATTTTAGCTGCAAATCCATACCAGTCACTTTGATTGCACTGATTTTTAGAATGTACTGTGTCAGCCAGATGCACCTTTTGATGGAATGATACAAACAACATCAAATTCTGACCTGAGTCCCCAGATGATAGGGAACATGAGAATTTCCAGAGTATTAATTCCTACCAGATTCTGATTCTTATAAAAGCCTGAGCGTGAACTTCAGAGGTAAATGCAGTCAATGATTCTGCATAGCTTGAAAACCTCACCAGTAGTGAGGGTTTGGTAGTTAGTAGTGGGTTGGTGTTAGTGTTGGTGTTAGTGTAGGGTTATAGGTTGGACTTGATGATCTCAGAGGTCCTTTCCAACCTTGTGATACTGTGATAGTGTGACACTTGTCACCAAAAAAAGTAACGGTCACGTGGCTGGACAGACTTCTGTACCTTAAGGGAACGTTTATACTGGTCATAATGAAATCCTGTGAAATAAGTGCTACTCAGAAGAGAAAAAAAGAAGCAAAGCAGACACTTTTTAACCTGCTGAGCTTCCCAGTCCCTAACAGAGAAGGAAGCTTAACTAAGGGGATCCTGATGTACCCATTATTTAACAGTGTAACTTTGTAGAACATCCTCCTTGCTCTAGGTGTATCTGGATGCAATCAGCACCTGCCTATTTAAGAAGACCTGCCTCAAAGCCACACTGTCAATTTCTTTACTGACAGGGTTATCAAGTCACCTGCTTCTTTTGGGGTGTCTTTATAGTTTATTTTTGAACCTACAGGGTTAAAAACAGAATCTGAGATCGCATTAAGTATCTTTCCCCACCTCTGCATCTCCTCTTGTGTAAGATTCTTCCGCATCTCTCTCGATAAGTGGTAAAGCCGGTGCAGTGTGGACGCGTGAAAAAGAGCATTTCCTGATTTCCAAAAGACAGTTGAGACTTTATGATAGTAATTTGCCATCAGTTGTGGTTTGGGTGGCTTCTTAGACAGTGCAAAGAGCCCATGAATATCCTCCACTGCTTTGAAAGCTTCCTAAGAAAAAACAAATACCCTGCTTTTAGCAAGTTTTTCGCGACACCCAAAAAAGGGAAAAATATACATAACCCTAAATAATAAAAATATACATTTGTTGTATAAGACTGTAATCTATTTCACAGGACTTAACAGTACTGACAGCTGTGATCCTCAGTTTTGCCAGCTACATGAAATGAAAGAGCAACACAGAATGGTTTAGGTAGAACTTTAAAGCCTGTTCCAATCCTTTGCCATGGGCAAGGACACCTCCTACTGATTATGCGGCTCCAAGCCCCATCCAAACCTGGCCTTGAACACCTCCAGGGATGGGGCAGCCACCACTGCTCTGGGCAACCTGGGCCAGGGCCTCCCCACACTCACAGCAAAACATTTCTTCCCAAGATCTTATCTCAATCTCCCCTCTTTCAGCTCAAAACTGTTCCCCCTCTTCCTGTCCTTGCACTCCCTGCTCAAGAGTCCCTCCCCAGCTTTCCTGGAGCCCCTTTCAGTACTGGGAGGTTGCTCTAAGGTCTCCCTGGAGCCTTCTCTTCTCCAGGCTGAACAACCCCAACTCTCTCAGCCTGCCCCTGTATGGGAGGTGCAGATAATTTACTAGCAGGCTTTAACATTTCCCAACCACTTCCCAGTGATCTCGCTCATGAGAATCCACAACGGCAGAGGTGAAGTTGTCGTCATCAACTTCTCACTGTCACAACTCAAAACAACTTCCAGCCATTAACCAGTAGCAGCAGAAGGTTGGTTTGAAATGTTATGAAAAAACAGCAATCTCAGGAGCATCAGCCTAAGTGTTCAACACACATGTAGGGCCACATTCTAGATATTAAACTTCATGCTTCAGCTACTGTCCTTCTGCTACCCTGGAGTATACACCATGGAACATGGAATATGGGTGCTACAGGCTCGGGAAAGGCTAAGGAATATCATATGAGTATAGGGCCCTGCTGCATACCTGCCACAGCTCCATGCTGATAGCACTGTCAAGCTGCACCAGCCTGGTCTCCAAGTGCATGGACTGACTCTCAGGGTTGTTGAGGTTGATGGCTGTGCTCTGGTTATGGTGACGCTGGATCTGCCCCAGATGCATCCGCAGGTTATCGCAGAGTTTGCGGAACTCGGCCTTACGTGTGTACTGCAGGCAGAACTTAAAAGCTGCAAAAATGAGCAATATAAATTAAGAATGCCAATGGTGACTTCGTGGTAGTTCTAAATGGGATTCAAATATGTAAATCCGTAGGTGTAAAGAATCTTCATCTATAGCCCAAAGACAGGTCAAACAAGATGTGATCTAACAGTTGCACATAATGAACAAGTGACAATGCAGGGCACTTCCACCTTGACCTCAAAAAATGAAGATGTTTCTATGCAATTAAGCTTAAGGAGCAAAGGGAGCACATCAAGTCCCTTTAAAAATGTTCTAATTTAAGCAGTGATTCCAGTTTTTATTACGAATGAAGTGCAAATAAAATTCTGTGAACAGCATGAATTCAGGTTTTGGCTTTGTAAAACCTGGGGGAAAATTCTCAAGTCATCTGAGCATGGTGAAGTTAAGTGAAGCTTTCAAGTGACTGGAAATGGCACAGACAAAAATATTCTTTGATCCCATAGTTCCTCTCAAAAGTCTGTTCTTGTTTTGCCACTGTCACTCTGAAAAATATGAAGTATCCCTACCACAAACAGGCAAAAATGGGAGTCTTGGCACTGTAGCACAAGGACTTAAATACACTGAAGCACCCAGAACTCACCTGACAGTCGTCATTCCTAACGTACTTGCGCAGTTTGGATCCACAGCTAAAAATTTAACATTCTCTTTTCAAAAATACAAACTCCCAAATTATACACGGAAAGGAAAATATCCTTCTGCTCATCTCTCATCTTTAGAAGTATCCATTCTGATAAATCCAATTTTTGCAGAATAATGCCAGAAAGAATGAGGCCAGACTTTTTCCTATCACACAGGATGGTTTCAGCTGGAAAAGACCTTTAAGATCCTCAGGTCCAACCATCGATCCAGCCCTAAGTCCACCACCAGAACATGTCCCCAAGTACGACACCTACTTGCCTTCTAAACCCTTCCAGGGATGGGGACTCAACCACCTCCCTGGCCAACTTCCTTCAGTGCTTGACAACCCTTTCAGCAAAGGAATATCTCCTAATACCCAACCTTAACCTGTGTCATAATCAACAGCGCATCAGAATTTAACAGCACCCTTTTGTGTACCCTGGTTTTTGAAGTTAGCTGGCATAGAATACACTAACAGAAGACACATTCACCATTCCAGACCACGGTGAAAACAAACAATGCTGACCACACATAAAGGTTCCCTCTTTTTGCCTTACCTTGCTGTGCAATGTCATGGTACAGGCGTTCCACTCGAGAGTTATTTCGGAGAAGATCCAAACACTGCCTATAGGATTCCCACAGAAATTTAACCCAGGGTGTCAAGAGCAGCCGGTCAGTACGGTCCTGAGTGTCTTCTCCACTCACAGCACTCAGAAGAACACTGCAGTCAGGGTACACGGATAAGGAAAAAAAAAAAAGGCAGTTTATTTCCACAATTCTCACCAATTATCCTTAGCAAAATCTAAGATGAGACTGGACAAATCTCAAGAGCTGACTGCTGCTGAACCGGCTACTGCTTATTTCCAAATTGGCCCCTCAGACTTCTCCCTTTTCCTGGAAAGTCTGTACAACCTTTCGTGCTGTTCAGTTTCACACTTTGGGCCCTGCACATGACTGACGTGTATTAACTCCAGAGGTGAGAGACATCAGGATCTGCTGTATCCTGAGGAAGCCAAAGGAAAGTAATGCCACAACTGTCATCCTCCCTCTCCCACTAGGGAGCTGTGCACTACACCTCTGGTATATCTGCATAGACAGGGATATTTGAGTCTATTTATTGATTGTTTTTTCCATTCCTTCTACATTCTAATCATCCAGCCAATTCATTATAACCTCTAAATTTACTTTTTGTGTCCTTTCTTCCATTATCTCATCAGTTATGCAGGCAAGTATAAAGTAACATTACATGCATTGTACATGTACAGTGTGGTCAGAAAGACTGGAGGTTATCATACACAGGAATCAGTTCGGCCTAAGATAATTAATAGCATTTGTACATCAACTGAGAACGAGCAGCTTCCAGTAACAATGTCTCCAGCAGCTTTACAGATGCAAATCTGAGCAAACCATAGAAAGCAGTGACCCAACTCCCAGAAACACTCCGATTGTACCTCTCTTTTCTATTTTTCACTACTTATTTGCTTTACTCAGACTGAGGATTTTGCTCAATGCAAAACACCATTCCCATTTTTTCCTGCCTTTAGAACCTCTAGAACACCAGTAGCATTCCATTTCAAACACTCCAACTTTACATTTCAGCTCTTTCAATTGTCAAAATCCTTCATGAAAATAAAGACATTTTGCTGTGAAGTGCTACATTTTAAAACCAGCCACCTACCTTTCTGGAGTCTGAATGTTATCCAAGTCTTCTATGTCCAGTACCATCTGCTGGGATTCCTCCTTAGCTGCTTCTGTTTTTTCCTCAGCTAATTTTAAATAGGCTCGAACAACATCCTCTAAAGATTTGATGTTCACCTACACCAAAGGCAGAAAATGGGAAGATGTTTCCACCCACAAGAGGCAGCAAATATTTAAAACGCAAATGCTACAGAACCAGGAATATCTAAAAGGCAAATTCTAACTCCAGACCAACCGGTTTTAGCTCACATCAGCTGATACACACCATAAAACCCAACAGCCTTACCTGCTGGCAAATGTTCTTGTACTGGTACAGCCCTTCTTTTGCCAGGTGACTCTTGCGGAGATCCACACAGAGTTCCAGGTACTTCAGCATAATCGGCTCGTGGATTTTCTGCCATGTTCGGTGTTTCTTACTTTTCATAACATCGTAGAGAACATCAAGGGCAGGTTGCTTTTTGCCAACCTCAAGGAACTCTGAAAGTAAAAGCCAATGAGCAAAAGACTTGCAAACAACATGATGCATGTTTTTATGCTCAACGCTGTAAAGTTTTAGATTTAATGAATTTTAACCACAAGCCATTGATGGTTTCATTTATCTGGCCACATCAAAAACATCGGCAGATGCCACTGCAGTGACAGCCTTCCAACAGCGTAACTGGTGAATGAATGCAGGCCTGTCCCCTGACATGAACATTTGAGACATCCCTCCACCAATCAAGGCACAATTGAGCACGTCATACACATTAGTAAAATACACATACCCAGTTCTAATGCTATTTTCATCCAAAGGACAACAAATACACACTGCGAGGCTCCTAGCACAGCTCCTACCAGTGTCATTCAGCAAGATGCAAACCATCCAGTGAATCTGACTTAAAAAACATCCTGCCCTCAAGCAAAGATAAAAAGAAAGAAACAAATAAACTACACTCAGGAAAGTGGATTTTAACTGGGAGTTGTCTGGAGATACAGTTTATGGAAGAGTTGCACTAAAAGCTGCTACAATGCACCTGGAGAGGCAGATGCTTTTTAAGCCAGCCTGGCTGCTGAAACCAGTGTCCTGTTCATTCATTCCCTAAGCAGCTGCTGTTACTGACAGGATCTCTTGGTGCCACAGCAGCTTCCACCTCAGATATGCTGCATGGCTACAAAACACAGCAAACCATTCACCAGCAACCCCTGAAGCAGCACAGCTCGCCGCCAGCACATCCTATGCTATATGTGCTCTGGACTGCAGAAGGCTGAGAATTGAAAGCAAACAGGTTTAAAACATAAAGAGAAGTTGAGTTCAGCTAAAAGGAAATGTGTCCATTCGTAAAGGCTGGTGGGCAGAGTCCATTTTCTCCATGAAGCATTTCAGGGCCTGCTCGAGGTGCTCAGACATCAGAGAGAGCTTCTGATCATTGGCATCTCAGAATATAAGCTAAACTTGGCCAAAAAAATGTATTTTGAAGGCAGTGCTATTCTAATTTTAGGAGCACGATAGCACCTATTCGAGGCTCAGTTTATGTAAATAACACATTTGCCTAAAACAAGCGAATTACTTCATGGAAAATGCACACTATTACATTTAAAGCTAATTAAGGTTACAATGCAACAGGATTCAGCAGTTTAACTCAGAGGGAAATTTAATTAAGCTATCCGCCATCCCATAATTTACACTGCCATCTGCGCTGCTTTTGAGGCAATTTGTGCTCAGCTTTACATTTTTTTGGGTATGAAAATAAACTTGAAAGGCAAGTTTAATCTTGCAACAAGGCCAGGCCCTCCCAAGCATGGCTCTCAGTGCTCGATAACCAACTGGACAAAGCACAAAATTAATTCATACAGCTTTGCAACTTTTAATTAAATCTGGTCAGGCAAGTTCTTCCCAGTATGTCAAATAAGTAAGGCTAATTTAAAAGGCACTGGAGTAAAAGCATACATAAAGTGAACCTGAAGAGTCGAATCCAGCGCACATAACCATGCCTCACAGTAGGAACTGGAAGATTTTTAACAGACAAAAGGGAAAGTCTTGGCCCCTGAAGAGCTGTCAGAATTAGATCTTTTCTATTTTTCTTCTGTCATGCCACTTAAAATGCTAAAAGATATCCATAACAGCAGCTGCAGCTCTGAGAGGATGTGAGCTGGCTGATACACATTGACAACTCAACTACTGCTAAAGCTAACTCCTGAATTAAGCCAGGTTTTTTGTCATTACAGAAGGTGACAAGGAAGCCCTGCATCATCTAGTATCTCTAAGAGAGAGCAAACTCACTATCTGCAACAATAAAACATTCCCAAAAGCTGCATTATGTTCTTCACTAGAAAGCAATGCCAGATATCAATACCAGGTAAGGGCTGCCTTTGACCTACATTTATCATTTATAAAGAAAAGCAGCCTTTCTTATCTATCCACACATAATCATTCAAGCTCTTCTTATTTCCTAATATCATGTCTGTACGTTGAGACCACTGAGAAAATGAAGCATAAAGTCACCCTAAATGCTCACTTGAGACTTACGTATACAATACAAACACTGAAACTGTGGACACTGCCCTGAATGTTCCAATTTGAAACATCAGTTTAACATTAAACCGCTTACAAAAATCTGCCTTCTGTACAACTTCTCTCCCTTTATTATACCCAGACACGCGAGACTGAACCCCTGCAGTTGGCAAGACTGCACACAGCCTGTCCTGTTTTCCACTCAGTCTACGGAGACTCAAAATTCCTAGCATTTCTCTAGAGAACCCTCCCTTTGGTCCCAATCCTTCAATCCAACCACACTCCTTCCGATTGTCAGGATTTCGCACCACAAGAGATGCAAGTCTAAAACTTCCTTACCAGGAAGGTAAAAATAAAACGTTGAATTTAAACAGTTTCAGGTCAATATTTCAGCAACGTGGCTTCCTCATAAAGCAAGCACAACTTACTCTACCCATGAACTCTGAAATAAATAATTAAGGGTTGATGCTGTGGTTTGTGCAACTTTACCAGTAAAAGGACTGCTAAAACACAACCTCATCTTTGAAAATTCACCAAAGCTCATTATATCCATGATATTTAAATCCTTGTATTTTATTTTTACAGGAATGATTTTTACAATTAATTTTAGATTACATATCATAAGGATATGCAGCATTTTATTTAATATTTTCTGTTAAAATACCAATTACTTGAGTTATCTGCAGTCCTCAGCCTACACAGCCTTTCCAGCTGTCATTTCAGGACTCACAAATCATCTGTGATTTTTGGATGGACCCTGCAATCAGCCCTGTGACAATGAAGGGTCTAAATGGTCTTGCTATGTGCTTAAAATAGGATGCTATAAAAGAAGCATCAAAGCTGTATATATTTAGCCTGAAAGAGAGCTGATAAACATAACCAGTCCAGTTTTACACGTGGTGCTTGAGAGACAGTCACAGCCCAGTAGTTTCGATTCCCAGTGCTTTCTATTCCAGAGGCAAACGTCCACATCAGCCTCTGCAACATTTCAGGAATTTAATCACCTGCATTCTCCCCAAGAACACACAATGCATGGGACTGCTAAGTAAGAACTCCACACAGAATGGTTTGGGTTAGAAGGGAAATTAAAAAGCCTATCCAGCTCCACCCCCTGCCATGGGCAGGGACACCTCCCACTGGATCAGGGGGCTCCAAGCCCCATCCAACCTGGTTTTAAATACCTCCAGGGATGGAGCAGCCACCACTGCTCTGGGCAACCTGGGCCAGGGCCTCCCCACCCTCACAGGAAAATGTTGCTTCCTAAGATCTCATCTCACTCTCCCCTCTTTCAATATAAAACCATTCCCCCTCATCCTATCCCTGCACTCCTTGATCTAAAGCCCCTCCCCAGCCTTCTTGGAGCTCCTTTCAGTACTGGGAGGCTGCTCTAAGGTATCCTTTGAGCATTCTCTTCTTCAGGCCGAATAATCCCAAGTCTATCAACCTGTCCTCAGATGGGAGGTGCTCCAGCCCTTGGATCATCACTGTGGCCCAAATCTAAAAGATGTAAATCTAATATGCTTCTGTACAGCAGGAAGACTTTCAATCCCCCTGATCACAATGTCCAAGAAGTCTCAAAGCTGCTTTGCACCTGCACTTAAAGGAAGAATTATGTGCATCCACCCAGAAACATTGGAATGACCAGTTATCTTTTAACACACTTGGTTAGTTGACAGCCCCTCCCCAGCTTTCCTGTCGGCCCTTTCACTACTGGGAGGCTGCTCTAAGGTCTGCCAGGAGTTTTCTCTTCTCCAGGCTGAACAAGCCCAGCTCTCTCAGCCTGTAGGAGGTGCTCCAGTCCTTGGATCATCTCACTCCAACATAGAATCACCTGGTTGGAGAAGACTTTTGAGATCAGCGAATTCAACTGTACTTGTCCGCTAATAAACCAAATAACTAAGAAACCCGTCTGCCTGTCTTTTAAATCCCTCCAGGGACGGTGACATCCCTGGGCGGCCTCTGCCAGACTCGGAGAACCCTTTCAGTGAGGATATTTTTCCTGATGTCTAATCTAAACGCGCCCTCGCGCAACCCGAGGCCATAAAAGCTGACCACGAAAGAACGCGTCCAGCGATCAGGCCGCTTTGGCCACAGCCCCGGCGCGGGTGGGAGATGCGGACCGGCACCCCAGGTCGAGGAAGCCCCGGTGGCACCGGGCCCGTCGGGGGGCCCCACGGCGGGGAGAGAGGCGGCGGCGCCGCGCTGGGCCCGGGCCTCGCCTCCGCCATGAGGGGCGATGGCGGCGGGGCGGGGGCCGCGACGGGCGAAGCCGCGGTGAAGGGGAAAGAGAGGGGAGGGCGAGGGGGGCCCCGCACTGACCGTTCGCCCGTTTCAGGGCGTTCTCGGGCCGCTGGAAGTACACGGGCATGATGGCGGCAGCGGCGGCTCCGAGCGCGGCCGGGGAGCGCGAGGCCGGAAAGGGAGCGCGGCCGGAAGCGGAAACCCTGCCCGCCCGGGCGCGCGCACCGCCCGCGGGGTCACGTGGTCAAGGGGGCGGGAAGAGGAGGGCTCAGCTCAGCCCCAGAACTACGGGATGGGCTGAGTTGGAAGGAACCCACAAGGACCATCGAGTCCAACTCCTGTCCCTGCACAGGACACCCCAACACTCACCCTGTGGGGCTGAGGGCGTTGGCCAAATGCTTCTGGAATATTGTCAGGCTGTGACTGCTTCCCTGGGGAGCTGTTCCAGTGCTCCACCACCCTCTGGGGGAAGAACCTTTGTCTGATGTCCAACCCAACCCTCCCCTGGCACATCTTCCTGCCGTTCCCTCGGGTCCTGTAACATCACCAGAGAGAAGAGATTAGCCAGTTCAGCCACTGCTGAACACTGTGCTGCTATGCGCTCTCTGAACCTCTTCAAGGATGGAGACTCCAGCACTCCTCCATTCCCCACTTGGACCTCGCAGCGATGGTGCACAGCCACAGCCCAGGCCCACCACAGCCTCCACTCATTCATTGTGGTCAATAGAGTCAAATCCAGCCAGTGGCCAGTCACACTGGTGTCTCTAGTTAGGGCTAGTCTTGTTTAATATGTTTACCAATTATCTGGATGAGGAGATTGAGTGCTCCCTCAGTCAGTTTGCAGATGGCACCAATTTGCGTGGGAGTGTCGATCTGCTCAAGGGCAGGAAGGCTCTGCAGAGGGTCCTGGACAGGCTGGATGCATGACCCAAGGTCACCTATATGAGGTTCAATAAGGCCAAGTGACGGGCCCTGTACTTGGGGCACAACAACTCCATTCATCACTCCAGGCTTGGGGAAAAACGTCTGGAAAGCTGCTCGGCACAAGAGGATATGGGCGTGGTGGTCAACAGTGGCTAAACCTGATCCAGGTGACCGGGAAGGCCAACATCATCCTCGCTTGGATCAGCCATGGAGTGGCCAGCAGGGGCAGGGAAGGGATCATCTCCCTGCACTCGGCGCTGGTGAGGCAGCACCTTGAATCCTGGGTTCACTTTGGGCCTCTCACTCCAAGGACATTGAGGGGCTGGAGTGCATCCAGAGAAGGAAACGGAGCTGGAGAAGGGTCTGGAGCCCAGGGGTTATGGGAGTGGTTGAGGGACCTGGAGGAAGCCGAGGAGACACCTCATCACGCTCTGCAGCTCCTGGAGGTTGTGGTGAGATGGGTGTTGGTCTCTTCTCCAAAGCAACAAGTGACAGGACCAGAGGAAATGGCCTCAGGTTGCACTGGGGAAGGTTTAGATTGGATGGTAGGAAAAATATCTTTACTGACAGAGTGGTGAAGCCCTGGCAGTTTCCATCCGTGGAGGGGTTCAAAAAGTGTGTAGAAGTAGCATTTTGGGGCATGGTTTGGTAGGCACGGGGCTGATGGCTGGAGTGGATGAGAGATCTTTTCCAACTTAAACAATTCTACAGTTCTATTATTCTACGAATGTTCATAGAAAGAAGACTACTGATGTTATAAAAGCAAAAGGCATCATTACTGCTCATTTCCCTGCATGATGCAGGTCACACGGCTGCTTCTGTTTGTGCTTGTTTAAATTTCAGCATGTCTTTTTAGGATAAAAACATCCATATTGAGTTAAAAACCCCTTGGACAGATTGAGTCTGGGACGTGTCATTAGCCACATAGAGCGGACACGGAGGCAGCTCCAGGGTTCCACACATCTTTCTATTTCCCCGCAGTCACTGCTGGAAATCAGGGGCCAGGTCCCACAGAGAGGGGCGGGAGGGAGCGAGGCAGGCGCGGGGCAGTGCGGGGAGAGCACTGCACGTGGCGGCCGGGGAGGGCAGGGCGCGGCGGGGGCGGGGCTTACGTGAGGGCGCGGCCTGCGATAGGCGGGACACTGAAACGGGGCGGGGATTAGGCGAGGGGGCGGGGCTTGAGGGAGGTGGGTGGGCGGGGCCAGCGGGGCGAGGCGTCATCGATGAGCGTGGCCTGTGGGGGGGGAAGGCGGTGGGCGGGGACGCGGGGCTGAGGTGGGGGCGTGGCTTTGGTGCCGGGGGCGTGGCCTCTTGCTCGGGAAGCCTGAGCTGCAGGGCCGTGGTGTAAATTTGGGGCCGTGACCTGCGACGGGCGAAAAAGGGCGGGGGCGGGGACTACGACGGGAGCAGGACCGGTGATGGGCGTGGCATGAGGTGGGGGCGTGGCTCGCGATGGGCGTGGCCTGCGGAGTGCCTGCGGCGGGGGCGCGGCCTGCGGGGAGG